>OY776120.1:78252086-78877086 GCA_963675135.1 Galeopsis tetrahit
TAAGTCAATAAAACTGAAAAATGCAACATGGATTAGAGTGCATAACATGAACTCGAGTGCATACTAGACTTTACCTTTTTTGAATTATAGATCTAAAGTTATTCTCAATTTGAATGTTTGATCTCCTACGCTACATGGAAATTAATTTTGAGGTATGTTTATCAAAATACCTTTTTTCGTCCATGCAATTTTTTTTATGTTTTTTTTAATTTTGAGGTATGTTTATTAATTTTCATGCATGCCATGCATCATGTATGCATCAAATACATAAATACATATATAAGGAAAACGCGTACGGGCGACGCGTTTCCCAATTTTATTTTATTTTTTTTAAAATTTTTAAGCATGTAAACTTAAAAGAATTGAAAAAAAAATAATAATAAGGGAAGCTTTGGGGCCGCGCGTTTTCTCCCTTTTTAATTTTTTTAATTATATTTTGGCCACAAAACTCGTGGGACTTAGCGTTTTATTGCATTTTGATATATTTTTTCAAAATATTTTTTAAAAAGTACCCTATTTTATAAATTATTTAATTAAAAAATAAAAAATTGATAAAAAAACCCTGCTTTCTTTCTCTGCTTTTACCACTACCTTTGTACTCTAAGGACCCGTTTGATAGCCTACATAAGAGGAAAAAATGGCCAGTATAACAACATTGTTGCTGTTTGATAGTCTAAATAGGCAAATATAGCAGCCCGGTATAGTAAAAAAAGCTATGTATTAAAAAGTGCTTTTTTGGGGCCTTATACAGGCTTTTCACTATTCCCTTTTGAAGAAATAATACCACCTCCCCCCTAGTATTATTTTATACAGGTTTGGCCTGTATAAACAGATTACGATTTTGCCCTTCCATATATTTGCTAACACTCTAAACCCTAATTCATTTTTAAAAAAATTCAATCGACTCTTCATTCTCATTCTTGTTCGGCGATTTCATTCTCTCTCCCAAACCAACGACGGCACATTCCGCCATGGACGTTGTGCCGCCGCCTACAGAGGCGGAGCCCTATCGCGGTGAGCCCTTCGTGTGCTGTGACCGAGCCACCGCCGTCGCGGCACAGATCCGACCGCCTCTGTGTTCCGTTCAGCCTGAGGTGCCGCCGCCGCCTCTGTAAGCGGAACCCTAGCGCGAGAACCAGATTCGAGTGTCAATGCCGCCGTCGTGGTACAAATCCACCCTCCGTCGCTCAAGCCAATTTAAACCATAAATCCTCGAAGCTAGAGCTCTTGACTCCGTCGCTCAAGCCAATTTGTAAGTACCTTTGCTTTCACCTCTTAATAATTCTGTTTTCTGTTTTTTTTTTTAATCGTGTAGTATGGATAATAATAACTTTTCAAGAGCTTTTTCTTGACTCCTCTGCTTTTGAACATCCCTCTGATTGTGTTTTTTTGCCGGATTTTTGGTCTATACGCTTATCAACTTGGCCCTAGTGTTATCTTCTGTATATATCATTACACAATTTGCGCCAGCAGCTGCGGGATCAGGAATACCTGAAATTAAGGGTTATTTAAATGGTAAGTGTAATTTATAAATCCTCGTGTTGATCACTGCTGGGTAATTTGATTGTTTTCTTTTTGAAGCTCATGCAAATGTCCTAATGTGTAGGAATTGATACACATGGAATACTTCTGTTCAGGACTCTAATAGGAAAGGTCTGTGCATTTTCTCTGCTTAGTTCTCTGATTATAATAAATTCTTATGTGAATGTTTACAATTTTTCCATTTTATAGATTTTTGGCAGCATAGGGTCTGTCGGAGGTGGTTTAGCACTTGGTATAGATAGCTAATACTCTCTACTGTGATCTCGTGTGTGTGTGATAGTTCTTTGTTCTTCTTTTCCGAAAGAAAAAAAATCTGAATAGGGGCTTAATTGTTAATAAAGTTACTGTCTTGAAAAGTTTAGAGTAAAGTATTGAATTTTTGTTTAGTTGATGATTGACAAAGGGAAAAAATAGCATTAGTGCATGTGTTCTTAGGTGATTTAAGGTGTAAAAAAGGGAAACTTGTGAAGAATTTATTCCAAATACAAGGAAAGGGGTTCTCAAAAGGCTTTACTTTTGGTGCAAAGTTTTGTAATTGTAGCACCATACAACACAGGAATATTTGAGTTTATTCTCCCAAGTTACGGCAAAGGGGATTTCTTCCATGTGGGAATTTCTATATTGTTCATATCTTTAGGTTTACAATCCCCCATTAACTAAACCCCTTTTGTAAGTTTGAGTCTTTCTCCAATTCTTGTCTTCTTTAATTGCAGTAAAGGAAGGGAATGGTCTTTAATTCTTTATTTTTTTAGTTACTACTTCTAATTTTTTGAGTCTTTAATTTTCTGGGAAGTTATAGGAATAATTGTGGGGTTATTGATTGTAATAATCCTCTTTTTGTTGACATTTTATTTAACTTCAAGAAAGAAATTAAGAAGAAGAGATCAAGACAAGTTTCCCCAAAGCCAAATCCCAACAGTTTCTAAGGAAATAAAAGAAGTACGAGTAGAGCAAATATCAACAGAGGAATCCGTTCCTCGTGATGGGATTCTTCTCACCATTCATAACAAATCAAGTTGTTTGGTGTGCAGTTTTTTGGGCATGTTGCTAAGTTCAGATTGGTGAAAACGACCTATCATAAGAAACATGGGGCTGACCGGATATGCTTCACTCACCGCCCTAGTTCCGTTATATGCTCTTCGTTGTACGATTTGGATGCTAATGGAGGTTAAATAGTTCGCTACAGTTTAATGTCTTTTATCTTTTTACATACAAACAGTTCTGATATGTTTCTCTTCTTTTTGTGGCCAGAATCTTTGAGGTATCTGTCTTTGTACGATAATCGGTGCCTTCGATACTTTAAGGGGCACAAGGACAGGTAATTTGCATTTCCTGTGCATGCTTAGAATCTACAAGTGAACCCTTCCATCATTTGTTTGCTTCTATTGGCTTAGGTTCACAAGGATGCACTTTTGGTAATATAGATTACATTTCCCCCCATGTGTTTCATGGCTAGGCAAAATTCTTTGAGTTCATGCATCTGCTCATATCCTACTGGCTACTCTTCACATCCCGACTCACAGTTCACTAAACATCCATATTTTCATAAACAAGTTGAACATACACACATTTCTTTTTTAAAACTTGCAGCAGAAGTAAATAAATTAAAACATAAACCATCTTAAACTCAAATCCAGATGTCAATTATTTAATAAATTAGAATCAGAGGTTTTGAAAATTATTCAAAGAGATGTGATTCTTATAAAAGAAAATTCAAATCGTAATAGCACATGAATTAAGTTATCTATATAAGTGAAGCCGTATCCACCAGCCCCCGACCACACTCGATCAATCCATTTGAATAATGAGGGCATGTCGTAATATGTTGCTTCTCCCGAATGATAAATAAAATAATATTTGGGTTTTAAAACATCTAAACTTGAACAGTTTATGATTTTCTTACATTTGGATATCTTAGGATTAATGTTAAATAAATATAATAACTAATTGCCTTGAAAATTAGGGGTGTTACCATAACACGTTAATCCCGCTTTATAAAACTCATCTCAATAATGAAGTAGCATTTGGTTTTTTATCCTTTAAAAAGTGGGCGAAATGAACATGTAGAATATTATGTGCCCAGAAGCGAACTGTATTTTATAGTCTGCACATATTTCTTAAGTGAAACAGGCAACTAACCCCAAAATAACAGATAAATGGATATAGTGAGAGGTGTTCAGAGCAAAGAGACATTATTTCAATAAGCATGTTCTTATGTGAAAGAAGCTTAGAAGTATATGTTGTCACTCCTTATGGAGATGTATCTCTTTCATTCAATTGATATGCTTTTGAATTGTATACAGAATTGTGCCACTGTGCATGTCATCACTCAACGACAGATTCATGGCTGCTGTTTGCTATTTTTTGGGCAGATGGTGAGCAGATTTGTGGCTCTTGTTTGCAGTTTTTCATGGACTGATATTGACCAGATTTGTGAGCTGATGCAGCTGGAATGGGCCTGCTGTTAGGAGTCTATTATAGGTTGCTGCTTGTAGTTTTGTGGACTGATATTGAAGTTGTTTCGTGTGCTTGTGAATGTGAATTTTACATGTTTTGTTTTTGGCAGCCTGTTTTGCCAATTTGGTAATGGAATACTCCCTGTTCTCAATTTTCCTTCATTTTTATCTGAATCATACTCTATTAACCTGATTTTTTCTAGTTTAGGTTACTACTTGAATGCGTATTTTGGCTGATATGATCAATTCAGTTTACTTTAACTTTAATCCTGTGAATCTGTGTTTCTTAAGGCTCCAACAAAATTCAAATTAGCTTTCAGTTTTGGAAGAAATTCCTCTAATTTTGTCATTCCATTATTGCACAAAAAATAAGTTATGTTTCTTCTGGTACGAAGTATATGAATTTTCAGAATAGACGACTAAAATCAATGGCATTTTGATTCTAAAATTTATTCATGAAAATTTTATCAACCATTCAAAACGTTCAAAGAATGAGTGTTGAGTTGAAATGTTGATCGGTCGATCATTTTAAATAGGTGTGAAAATTCAAGTGTACCTTCATTTTGCATTGAGCTCCTGAGTTGAAACTGTTGGTCGGTCGATCGTTTGTTTTAAAAAGGAGTGAAAATTCAAGTGTACCTTCACTTTGGAAGAGTAGTTGTAGAAGAAGTTTTTCGAACCAATGTAATTGATCAAATTTTGTAAAAAAGAATGTATGTAATACATAGAAATTTTAAGGGAATGAAGTAAAAAAGAAAAAAAAATGTAATACAAGTTAAAGTAATGAAGAATCATACAAATAATCAAATTTTAATGTGCACCAATGCAATTGATCAAATTTTGTGAGATAAATTTTAAATTTAATTGAATATATGATAACTTTTTAAATTTTATTGAATTGTTTGATTTTATCCACACATATGCCCACTATTGTTCCCACATTTTTCAAGAGTAAAAAGTGTACCAATTTTATTAAGGTGGAATATGGTGTACATATTTTTATAGCCAATCAAACAAAGTACAACAGTTTGAAAAATAAGGAAAATAAGGGCAAATATGTCTTTTTATCATTTATATGGTGGGGTATGCATTCTATCAAACAAAAAATAATTGTATACACTGGTTAATACACTCTATCACACAAGAATTAACATAATATATGGTTTTTAGTACAACTTTTTGTGCTTTCTATCAAACAAGAATTTGACTTTATACACCACTTATACACCCTATCCTATATTAAATTATGCTGCGGGCCTCCTATATGCCCTTTTCCTGCATAAATTTATTTCGTGTATCAAACGCACCCTAAAAGCCAAGAAGGTCAAATTGTAATAGAGGTGTTGTACAGCCGAATTCAATGCTTGAAGTTCGAGTCAACTTGAACTCTTGTCACCGATTTAATTACATTGACAAGTAAAAAGATGAATTCGACTCGACTTGTAAACGAGCTTATCAAGTCTAGACAAAACTAATGAAATTATTATTTAAAAAAAAAAAACAAACCTAACGAGTTGAGCCTTAACGAACTGAGCTCATGAGCGGTTCGGTTCACGTAACATTACTAAAATTTAGATCTCTAAATCAGAAAACATAATAGAAAATCTATCCCTAAAAATCTGTAAAAATTTAGTGCAGTCTTATCCCTATTACAATTTATAGCATCAACTATGGTGATTTACATAAAACAATTTCCCAAAAAATTATAGAAAAATCTCGCAAATGGTATGTACGTACAAGGAAATATTTGTCACAAGTAAAATCATACCAACTTTCTATCCTAGACCTATAGAATCAGCAGCCTTGGATTTGCAAATTAAAGCCTCCATAGTCCTTGCTCAAAATTTGTCAAAGACCTGTTTGGGTGTCCACAATAACATTTAAAGAAACTCTAGTGTGAAACAGTGATGTAATAATATAAGTAAATGTGGTTTGTTTCATATATGAGATTCTCTTATAAATTTTTTTATTTTAAATTTAAATCGGATCATAATATTATTTTACTATCATTGCAATAAGGATTGACACTATTCACACCTCCCTAATTTTCTTTACACATACACTTATTTCGTCAAATTCTATCAAACAAATGACTTTATATTCTAAACAATGCCCTTACACTTTATAAATGCCATAACTTTCATTTCAAACTCATTTTTCTTCTCAATTTCAATCTAGGAAATGATATCGAATCTAGGTTGTTTATTCAATTTTCAAGATAAAAAATTGGAGGGTAATTAAACAAACGAAAGGTAACATTTTATAAAGTATAAGGGCTTTTTTTTTTTTAGGAGATAAAGCCTTTTTTTTTTTCAAGTATGATTGACCAAAATTGAGTGCAAAGTTATAAACTAAAATCAAACTACTCATTATAATTACGAGCTAGCTCACAAGCTTACTAGCTAGAAAGCATGTTCATGATCTAACAAACTAAATATCATTGAACTCAGTAACCGACCTACATGATGATCAGGGGTCCATGGTCCCCCCACTAATTTTGTAAATTTGTTAGGGGTATTTTAGTAATTTCATACATATTAAAATTAATACTCTATTCTATAATTATTTGCACACTTCTGATATAAAAATAATCCACAAAATTAATATATATTCGAACATCATTTTATTTTAAAATCGTCTTTCATTTTGGGTCTACATTTTATCCTAAATTTCATTAAATCTATTTTACATCCTACTAAATCCTCCTTACACCTTATCAAATCACTCAAAATACGCTTTCTTATTTGACTCTACACCACTAAATTCAATTGTTTTTTTAGAGTGAATCGGTTAAAATGTGCAAATTATCACGGAACGGATTGAGTATTAACTTGTACCAAAATATAGTAAAAGTCAACTTATCCGATCAATTTAATTTAATGAAATGTGACGTATTGAAGTCTTATAATGTGAAATTTTGATGAAAATAATGAGTACATTTATCTATCTATCTATCTATATATATTTGCAAAGACAAAGTGGGATAGCTCAAGTGGTTAGAGCACCACTACCTAGGCCTTAGGTCCTGGGTTCGAGTCATGGGGAGGGGACAAAATGGGATGGGTATTTAACTTCCATCAATATATATATTTGCAAACCTATTAGAGGACACATGTCACAACCTCATTTATTATCTCAATCTCTTTCTTCTCAATTCTCTCCAATTTAAAATCTCTTCATTCTCCTTCATTCAAACATTTCAACTCTTAATCTCAACCCTTAGTTTTAACTTTTAAGAAGAATTTTGTTAGATTGAATGACAAATCATTTTTACACCATGTACTTGAGTAGACTTTTACTAGTCAAATGTTGACCGTTGACCAGTCAACGGTCAAACTTTGATTTTTTTTTTTTAATTTTTTTTTTCGATTTTTTTTTAAAAAAGTGTATGTTATTATAACTAAAAAGTGTATCTTTATTTTTTTAATAAAAAGTGTATGTTACTATATTGAAAAGTGCAACATTGTTTTTAATGAAAAATGTATGTTATTATAACTAAAAAGTGTATGATATTATAACTGAAAAGTGTAAGTTATATATTAATAAAAAGTGTATATTATTATAACTGCAAAGTGTATGATCTATTAATGAAAAGTGTATGTTTTATTAATAAAAAGTGTATGTTATTATAACTGCGAAGTGTATGATATATTTAATGAAAAATGTATGTTATTATAAGTAAAAAGTGTATGATATATTTAATGAAAAGTGTATGTTATTATAACTAAAAAATGTATGTTCTATTAATGAAAAGTGTAAGTTATATATTAATGAAAAATATATGTTATTATAATTGAAAAGTGTATGCTATTATAATTGAAAAGTGTATGCTAATGATACACATTTTGTTTATTTGTACTTGCACTTTCATAATTTAGAAAAACTGGTGCGAATTTTTTTTAAAAAAATTATTATTAATTTTACACGTTTTATTATTTTTTTACTTGCACTTTTATTACTATTAATAATATTATTAGTAAGTGCAATTAATGATATTACTAGTACTTGCACTCTTTTATAATGTATAAAAAAAGTGTTGCTAATTTTTTTTTTTATTAATTGCACTAAAACTGCTAAAATAAAATTTTTGAAAATGGTTAGAAGTGGAATTCGAATCTTTTTAAAATTATATTATTTATTAATTGCACTAAAACTATTCTTAGAAAATTGTGTGAGGTGGGATTCGAACCTGGGACATGGTGGTAATGCAATCAAGGTTAACCACTAGGCTACAAGGACTTTTGTTAAGTTTTTTATTATTTATCCTATATACTCCCTCCGTCCGCCTATAAGCTTAATGATTAAATAATAGATATAGTATAAGTGATGTGATTGGAAGGAGAGAGATAGAGAGAAAAAGTAAAATATAAAGTGATGTGTAAGAAAAAGTACTTACCAAAAAAGTATGGGAAGCTTATAGGCGGACGGACCAAAATGGTAAAATGGGAAGCTTATAGGCGGACGGAAGGAGTATAATTTATATTTCCTATATAGCTGGACTCAAGTACACCGTGTACTTGAGTACACAGCAGCCCTACCCTTTTATTATTTTACCATGGTTGGCGAGATTTTTTTTTTGCATTACTTCTTGAATTCCCTTTAATTTTGAGATTGATTTACTTCTAATTATTGTATTTCAATGAATATAATATTAAACCTACTAAAATAAAAACCATTAGAATGACTCATAGCCGTGTATATATAATTATTTGTAAGTACCACTATATCAATACAAGAAATTGTGGTGTATAATTTTACAGAGTATTAAATGTATAATTTGTAGAAAAATGCATTAATTAATAGTATAATTTATTACACAATAAATTAGAGTTTTATATATTTGTGAAATATTATATTTATAAAATAGAGTAATAAATTGCACGAAAAGTATGGTATAATTTAAAATCAAATCAATAAGATTTTAAATATCTTATATGAATATATTTTGGAAATAATTACATGATTTTAACATAGCAATATTTTGTCATTACTAAAATTCTTTGATTTAAGAATTAATGTGGGTAGAGAATTAATTTAACAATATTTCAAACTAGAACGTAATTTGTCATTACTAAAATTTCTTGATTTAAAACTATAAATTCGGCTAATTAGATATAATTTCTTATAATTTGGAATTCTCCTAAAATTTAGTCAAGTGGAATTAAAGAATGCACAAGAAAATAATTAATTTATGTTGACCAAATCAATATTTAATTTTACAGGTTAAGGAAATAGTTGTTGATTAATAATGAATTAGCAAAATTTAAGGAAGACACTAAAATATATCATTATGATTTTACCATACAATTCAAAATGTATTTACTTTTTTCCTAAAACACATAGCATGCCAATATCATTTCATTAAAAATTAGTCAAATATTTTAAATAGTAAAATAAGAATTATATTTTTTAAACATATTTTTTTTCTTTGAATTATGATGAAGGAGTAAAAAAGATTAGAAGGCAAGATTATTGTGTAAATCTTTCTTATAAAACTCATATCTATTTAATTGTTTTGGTATGTTTTATATTTAAATAAAACTTAAATTATATGTATTATAATTGTTATTGATAAAGAAAAATATGTATTTGCTATATAAGCTTTCCTTTAAAAAATCTAATTAACAATTGTACACATCTTTATTTTTCCTCCTAAACCAATGTTACGATCATTTTTTTTAAATTAAGTTTATGAATTTATATTTCGAATAACACTAATTAATGATAAAATGTTAACTTTATAAAAATTTTAGTTAATCTCAAGAGTGAGTCTTACATGAGACGGTTTAATATGTGACATGACGCTCCATTTTAGAATAAATGAGATTCGTCTATATGTGACATGACGCTCCATTTTAGAATAAATGAGATTCGTCTCATGTATGAAAATGTCTCATATGTTTTTGTCATTATTAAAAATTGTTTGATTATACTTCAAATATGTTACTACTATACTATTTATATATAATTATAGCATGTCTTAATTAATGTATAATATTTGTAGTTTTATGAAATATGTTGACCTATAATTTCGACCCAACAATTACGTTCATATCCATTGTTATTAATCATTTTTTATAAATATATATTAATTACTAAATTATTTGTAAATAATATCAAATGTTACTCCCTATTATTTAGTTTTACAGTTAAAGCTTGACAGAGTTAGGAATTGGGAAGAGTTTTAAGGACAATATTTTTTTTTTTGGTAAAATTGAAGAATGCAAATAATTTTTTATTATTATTTATATTGCAATCTTTAACTTAGTTTAATTTTAATAATTTCACATAATTGAATTTCGAAAGAGATGACTATACCATGCCACCATTTTATTGTTCTTGCATAGCAACAATAAAATTTATAAATTTGGGAATATTGCCCGTATCATATTTGTATAAATACTAGGCAATGACATTGATTTTAAATTACATGATTTAGTTGCAGAGTTTACAATGCATGGACCATGTGGAACTGTCAATCGGAACAATCCTTGCATTGTAAATAACAGTTGTAGTAAAAGATTCGCAAATAAATACAAATAAGCAACTACATTTGATGAGAACGGATACCTTTTTTTAGAATAAGAAACGACGATGGTACAATTAGTATAGGGGGTTTGAATTTGAACAACTTATTTGGGTAGGTATCAAGTCCATATAAAAGTCGAGTAGTGCAACAAATACAAATAAATCAAATACCTATTCAAGTATATCAACAAATGTCCTAATAGAGCTTTCAAAACTATTGTTAGTAATGGATAGGTAAATGATGATTATATGTCTAAAGGTGGACATATTATTATAAATTTATTTTATTCCATAATTATATTTTATTATGTATTAATTGCTATCATTTTAATTAATTTATAGTGTAATATGAAAGGATTAGTCATGTTATCATATATTTTATTTAACTTTATATATATATATATGTAAATTTATATTTTCTTTTATTTCTTTGGTATTTTTTTTATCTTCAATTAGCTAAAGATGCACACATTCGTTTAATTTATATATATATATATATATATATATGAGTTTTAATTCTCGACTGAATTTTCATTAAATACTTCTAAGCATGCTAGAATGGTTAGAAGATTGATACTTTTGAAAAAACGTGGAAGGACACTTATTATTGCTTTTTATATTTTTCTTTCTCGATATAATTTTTTTATAGGAATACATCGAGAATGTTCTAGAAAGACCTTCTACACAACATTCAATGTTTTCAGCCTGGATATAATTCAATAGGGGAAATGAATATGCAAAAGATCTTACGCATATTGAATTTTCCTTTAAGCATGTTTGAAATAATTAAGATTGTAGGTAGGTTCCTAGAAAGGGCAGTACATTTTCATTGGGAAGATTGAATTATGTTTCACTACACTAGGTGCTGATGAACAACATTACTTAGATTTTTTAATACCTCACAATAAGGGCTCAAAGACACACGAAAATATTAGGACGATTGAAAATGTAGTATACCCTTAATTCAAAGATGTTTGCTATGCAATGAGATTTTTAGGTGATATGTTGATGCAATAATGGAGGCAAGTTTTTGGGCATCAATTTATTATTTGATAAATTTATTTTCAATTCTACTTATATCATCATGAAGTATGAATTGTCTAGACTAGGTTTAAAAATAAGTTGATTGTTGAATTTATCGGGTACGAATTATATTTTTATTTTTGAATGATTTCATTAAATGAATGACGATAAATAAAAGTCAATGTCAGTCTTCCACAATAGTTGTATACCTTTCAAAACCCATGTTTACACACAGACAATTGTATATATGTTGCAACTTTTAAAGTCAAGAGCAAGAGTGGATTGAATTTTTTTGCCTGAGTTCAATTAAAAAAAAATGTAAATATACAACAATTTTTTTTTTCGTAATTTATACTCCCTCCGTCCGCCTATAAGCTTCCCATTTTACCATTTTGGTCCGTCCGTCTATAAGTTTCCCATACCTTTTTTGGTAAGTACTTTTTCTTACACATCACTTTATATCTTATTTTTTCTCTCTATCTCTCTCCTCCTTTCAATCACATCACTTGTACTATATCTATTATTTAATCACTTTTCTTAATATCTGTGCCAAAAAGTTACGGGAAGCTTATAGGCGGACGGAGGGAGTAATTTTTATATTGATTTTTTATCAATAAAATTATATATATATATATATATATATAATCTATTTTAATTACCACAATTATAATAAAATAACAAATTTATCAATTTATACACAATTGAAGATTATTTGTTTAATTAATAAATTAAAATATATTATAAATTTATTTAAATCCCGCGTAAAATGCGGGTCTTACACTAGTGTGTATATATATATATATATATGCCAAAGCCTTGTATGTACTTGAGTAGACTTTGACTAGTCAAATGTTGACCGTTGACCGATCAACAGTCAAACTTTGACTTTTTTTTTTCGATTTTTTTTTAAAGTGTATGTTATTATAACTAAAACGTGTATCTTTATTTTTTTAATGAAAAGTGTATGCTATTACAGTATATTGAAAAGTTCAACATTGTTTTTAATGAAAAGTGTATGTTATTACAACTGAAAAGTGTATGATTTTATAACTGAAAAATGTATGATCTATTAATGAAAAGTGTAAGTTATATATTAATGAAAAGTGTATGATCTATTAATGAAAAATGTATGTTATTATAACTGCAAAGTGTATGATCTATTTAATGAAAAGTGTATGTTTTATAACTAAAAAGTGTATGTTCTATTAATGAAAAGTGTAAGTTATATATTAATGAAAAGTGTATGTTATTATAATTGAAAAGTGTATGATATTATAACTAAAAGGTGTATGCTAATGATACACATTTTGGTTATTTGTACATGCACTTTCATAATCTAGAAAAATAGGTGCTATTTTACACGTTTTATTATTATTTTACTTGCACTTTTATTACTATTAATGATATTATTAGTAAGTGCAATTAATGATATTATTAGTATTTGCACTTTTTTTATAATGTATAAAAAAATTGGTGCTAATTTTTTTTTAAAAAATTATTATTAATTTTACAAATTTTATTATTTTTATAATGTATAAAAAAATTGGTGCTAATTTTTTTAAAAAAAAATTATTATTAATTTTACAAATTTTATTATTTTTTATAATATATAAAAAAATTGGTGCTAATTTTTTATAATTATTATTAATTTTACAAATTTTAATTTTACAAATTTTATTATTTATTACTTGCACATTTATTAATATAGAAAAATTGGGGCTAAAATAAAATAAATTTGAAAATTATAAAATTTCAAAAATTGTAGAAAAACTGGGAATAAAATATATTTTTTTTTTATTAATATAGAAAAAACTGGGGCTAATATAAAATAAATTTGAAAATTGTAGAAAAACTGGGACTAAAATAAAATAAATTCGAAAATTGTAAAAAAACTGGGCTAAAATAAAATAAAATAAATTATTATTAATTTTACAAATTTTATTATTTTTTATAATATATAAAAAAATTGGTGCTAATTTTTTTTAATTATTATTAATTTTACAAATTTTATTATTTATTATTGCACATTTATTAATATAAAAAATTGGGGCTAAAATAAAATAAATTCGAAAATTGTAAAACAAAATAAATTCGAAAATTGTTGAAAGTGGGTATTGAACCGACTTTGTAGTATGACAATCAAAGAACAACCACTAGAATAGAATGAGTTTTGTCAAATATTTTGTTAGTATTTATCTTATATATATGAGATATTTTCTATATAGCTGGACTCAAGTACACCGTGTACTTGAGTACACAACAACCCTACCCTCTCTCTCTTTCTCTCTCTCTATATATATATATATATATATATTTTAATAAAAATGTTAATCGGACTCCACTACCAAAAATTTCTAGGTCCGTCACTGATTGAACTTGAGTTTGTTTGTGTTGACAAGCTATATTAAACAAGCTCGAACAAATATTTTTCGAGCAGAGTTTTGAATAGTTTAATTTAATTACATACCTAAATGACATAGATAGTCACATGTTGCCTACAAGGGTTGATCCAAAATTTCGTCCCAATGTAGAAAATATTTTATGAAATAACTGTTAGAAAATTATATATATACAAGGACGAAAAAATTAAGTTATAAAATTAATTTATTTTTTTGCTGAGAAAATAAGTAATAATTGTAGAAAATGTTAAGTGAGAGATTACATATTAAAAAATTAAAATATATTTTAATGGATAAAATTTATTTTAAATTATCTTAAAATATATTACTCATAATAAGAATTATTTGGATAATAACGCGGAGTGACATCTCAATAATCTGGTTCCATAAAAAATCCGAAGTTGATTCTATACTTCTATATCACTACTCTATACTTCTATATCACGACTTAGATATTTTGGTCTTATATAGCTTGGCTGATAATCTTGACGATTTCATGCTAATTTCATAAAGCTTGTTCCTTAATTACCTTCACTGAAAAAACAAAATATGAATTCTAAATAATATATAAAATAGTATTGTTCCTTTTGTAACTACTTTGATAACTTCTTAGTTAGTTATTAGTTAGTAACTACTAGTTGTTATTTATAGAGATAGATTAGGGTCTTTTGTATTCCTTATGCACTTTAGGCATTTTATGCATTGTAAACATTGAAACACTCCATATATGAAATACCTTTTGTTTTGTATTTCCTTCTTTACAATTATAAGATGAGTGTGTGTTTACATCTCTACATGGTATCGGAGCTATGTATTGATTAATTTATGATCGATTAAACAAGTTTGTCGATCATATGTTTTCCGCAATTCGGTATGCATGTATTTCCGAATTTCTTGAGTTTTTGTACTCATTTCTGCCAAATCTTTGATGGATTTGGATTTCTTTTTTTTCTTCTTTCTCTTTTTGAGATTGTTCTTTACGGGTTTTATGCTCGTGAATTTTTGGATTCGATTTTATCTTGATTCGAATTCTTCTTTGAGTTTCTTGAGTTTTATACTCATTTCTTTGCAAGTTTTATGCTCGTGAGTTTTATATTCGATTTCATGTTGATTCGAAATCGATTTTTCGTGTTTTTCACGATTCCATTTTTTTTGGAATACTTGTGGAATTCTCACCCTTCGCTGGGTTCGTTGTGATTTTTGTTTCGCCGTCGTTTCGTGTTTGGTGATTACTATTCAGTCCATTGGAATTCCACGCATGTGCTTGAGGTTATTCTATGTTGGCATTGTGCTCTCCTATTTTCTTGGTGTTAACCGTTCCCTTGGATTTGGAGTTTAGTGTTTACTCATAGACCGGACGGCTTAAACTGGATGGTAGAGGAAGTAGGCTCAAAGTTGTTCAACAATGGTGCTAATTCTTAGTACCCCTAACCACTCCAGTTGCTTGACATATCCTTGTCCTGGGGAGGCGAATGGGGTTCGTATTTTCTTCTCATGCTGTTTTCATCACTCGTATTGCCAAAATGAGGTTGATTGACATCCACTCTCATTTTGAGGGGGGTTGTAAAGGATATAAAATAGTATTGTTCCTTTTGTAACTACTTTGATAACTTCTTAGTTAGTTATTAGTTAGTAACTACTAGTTGTTATTTATAGAGATAGATTAGGGTCTTTTGTATTCCTTATGCATTTTATGCATTGTAAACATTGAAACACTCCATATATGAAATACCTTTTGTTTTGTATTTCCTTCTTTACAATTATAAGATGAGTGTGTGTTTACATCTCTACATAATATGGGACGAAAAATTGATTTGAAAAAAATTAATGACGTAACAAAGTGACGTTTTCAAAGAGGAAGACCAATGAAATTGCTATTTGTTGCGACATAGACGTTGCATTTGTTGCATTTTCACCTTCTCGGTCGAATTAGCAAGTTTTGCAACCAAAAGTCACATTTCTATTTTAATATAATTTGAAGGATTTGTTTTGTTACATTGAACAATATTGTTTGTGAAAAGTGTTTTTAAACAATTGTTTTTTTTTTTTTGCAGGATTGAAGATGTGCTTCGTCTTTTATGTTAATCTACCAGCAGAAACTAGATTAAAGTGATTAAAATTTGTTTTATTTCTTCTAAGAACTTGTTAATTATTATCGTTTTGGGTACTTATTTTTAGTTGTTTGTTTTTATTCATGGTTTTCGTTTGGTTGATGATGAGATCCAGCCACATAAATAATGTTGAGGTATGTTTTAGCATAAATAAATACTACTCCCTCCGTCCACCAAAAGTGTGCTCATTTCTTTTTTTGAGGTCCACAAAAACGTGCTTATTCTATTTAAATAGTTAACTTTTGAATATTTTTTCTTCTTTACTAACAAGATTGAGTATCTACCAAATATATTTTCTACTCATTATATTAAATATATTATTTATAATTAAAATATGATTTTTTTAAAAGCACATATAAAAAAAAGTGAGCACACTTTTGGTGGACAGAGGGAGTACATTTTATATTAATATTGGTACGAAAAATAATTTGTGGTGTTGTTTGTGAAGAACAAATTGGAGAAGTTGCGACATATCGATCATATCAAAAGTGATGCTACAACATAAAAGGACCTAATATAACACCTAAATATAACATTTTTATGTATGTTACCTTGTGCAATACATTTTTTTGTATCACTTTTATAATTTTATTGTTTATGTAATATTTTTGTAACACATTTTTTTGTATCACTTTTATAATTTTATTGTTTATGTAATATTTTTGTATCACTTTAGTAATATGTAACAATTAAATGCAACACTTTTAATTAAGTAACGTATTTTTATGTAACACATTTTTTGTATTAAATTTTGTAACTCAAATTGGTAGCACTTTATTAACTAAGATTCTTAGGTAACACTTTATTTAATTAATATGTAACACAAAAATTAGATGGCAAAAGAAAGGAAGAAAATTTAGAATACAATAACCATTTTTATTTTTAAGTAAGTATAATTATAGAATTTAAATAGGAACTAATGTAATTCTTTTAGACTTAAATATATATATATATATATAATAATAATTCCTTTAAACTTATTGAATGTAATAAATTAAGGAATTATATGTTGAAGCCTAAATAAATATAGCCCGCCCATTGAAAAATCTATATGACCAAAGATCACCCCCACAACTCAATTAGAATTAGTTGTCGAGCAAGTCCTCATGCCCAAATAATAAAAACAACTTAGGAATAAAATTAATAAAAGCGAAATTTTTTAACATACCCATACTTATTCACAATTTGACAAGGTGGGATAGCTCAAATGGTTAGAGCACCACTACCTAGCCTTAGATCATGGGTTCGAGTATGGGGAGGGAAAAAAAGGAATGGGTATTTTAGGTAATTCAAAAAAAAAATACTTATTCACAATTTGAAATTATCAGTAACAAGCATACGTGGTGGGTATATTTTCTAAAAAAAGGAAACAAGAATACTTTATATTTTCTAAAAAAAGGAAACAAGAATACTTTATGTGGACAACCTAAAAAGAAAAATAGACACACTTTACGTGGACGGAGGGAATACATTTCATGACAAAATTGTTATATGAGTCAAAATTAAATGATGTATTCAATCTAAGTAAGAGAATGTCATGATCATTGAACTTTAGACATCTAGAGTATATGAGAGAACAGTGTTTTTAAACGAACTAAGCTACTCGTGAGCTCGAATCAACTCATTAAGGCTCGAACTCCTCCAGCTTGAATAGATAAACGAGTTGAGCTCAAGCTCGTTAGATACTTGATTTACAAACGAGTCAGCTCGAACTCGACTCATTAGGTTTGATATCTAAAAAATCCTTCAATTTCGATAAACTTGTTAGGCTAGACTCAACTAGATAGACTCGTTAGACTCATTTATGAGTCGAGTCAAGCTCATTTTTTTCGCTCGTCAATGTAATCGAGCTGAGCTCGGCTCGACAAGAGCCCAAGCCAAGCCGATTGAAACTTTGTATTTATTTACATAAAACATGTTAGGATTAAATTAAAATAATAATCAACACCATATTGAAAGTATTTTGCAATTGCTCTACTGATGGAGACCTGCGATTCTGATTTATATGAAATGGGGTGAGAAGATATGAGAGCAGTATCCTACACAAAATTCTCTTTCATGAAAAAGAAATTCCTTTCCGGTTGCCTAAACCTTTGATAGTAGGAAGTTTTTTGCTTATCCAGTACCTTAAACTGAAATATATATTCATCTCTTGATTGCATACAATGAGTCAGTTTTGCCTCTAGTAGCCAGCTATCAATGGGATGCAAGTCTTTTGTCTAAATCATCTAATTGATGAAATAGAATTTTCTTACATTGTACAGAATATGAGAATACTATTTGTGATTGAAGGAGTGGGGTGACTATTCTTTATTATACAGTTGGAGCTTATGCGGGCAGAGGTTTCACTAAAATTAATCAATGTTATTTTTCTTGCTCTTAACCTCAACACACCACTGGCTATGTAAGATGGTGCCACTAAACTGCACACTTACCTCAATTTTTTAATAACACTTTCCACCTATTTTGTGACCTATATTCATTAGAACATATGACTTCTCATCCCCAGATTTTGTGTCCACAATCTTTCTTGAGATAATAAGTATTTCAATAAGCTGTTGTTAAGGACTCTAATTCGATTCTCAACACCATTAATGTTGACCAAGAAATGCAAAAAATAAACAAACATTCAGAAATTGACTTGAGAAATTAGAAGCAAGAATTATCAGCCAATTGTCATGCACATCACATAATAATGAAATAAGTAGAGAATCTTACTGTCAACACTCAGCAGGCTCTATATAAAATAAATTAGTGATATGTGTGATGCTGAGGCATCTACACCTTTGAAATCATTACGACAATCTTCAGAAAGCTATCCCATAGAACAAACATGAATTACTTCAAATACATTATTTGGGAAAACAAATAAAGAAAATCATCGAACCCTTATATAAAATCATAGAACAAAGGTGAGTTGCTTCAAATACTTTGTTTGGGAAAACAGATAAAGAAAAACATGTATTACATCACCACAATACATAAATCTAAGAACTAATTATAGCCTTCGAATATAACAGAAAAAAAAAAAAATAGTAGCAATACCCACTGAATTCCAGAGTAAAGAAATTCCTGAACAAAATTATATCATACAAAAATGATTACAGAAGTAGAATTTCTACTAGGAAGTAAGAGAGAAATGAGCTACTTACGGATCTGCCAAAGATAGATTAAGAAGAAATGAAGTGATTAATCCCGTAATGTGGCCCAATAACAGCTTTAAATCTTGATCGTCAGAGTAAAGGGGCATGAATTCAATGCATTTATGTGGGTGTGAAGAAACTGATGGAATATTTAGAGATGAAAATGTCGTTTGTAATGTGACTCTCCCTCTTGAAGAAAATGTCAGCTGTATTTTGCATTAAATTGACACATGACAAGAGTAGAAAGACTTCAAATTGACATGTGGCGGAAGCTAGAAGAGTCTCATCTCCTTTTATAATATAAGATTCCGTCTGGAGAGGATATAATCAGAATGCATTTCATATGTTCTTCATTTCCTCATTACTTCGCTTGAAGCACAATGTATTTGACCTATATTAGTAAATACACTCTTATTCTTATTTATTGTATAGGCCCATTTTAGTTTCCTATGGGCTCTCTTATAAAGCCCATTAGGATTAGGTTAGACCTAAAATATCACTTGTATAAATACCCATTGTAAATCATTCCTACAACTAATTAAGAAATAATATTTTCCACATATTTATATTCTCTATATGGTATCATCGAGTCATTTGGCTCACGCCTGATCCAAACCCTAGCCGCCGCCGCCGCTACAAACCCTAGCCGCCGCCGCCGCTCCCCACTCACGCCGCCGCCGCCGCTACCAAACACTCCAGTCGCTGAAGCGCCGCCGCCGCTATCCGTCTTAAGACGCCCAACTCATTGCTGCCCCTCTCCTCTCTCCGCTGCTCTACTCAAAACAATGGCCGCTCCCTCTCAGTCGCCGGCACCAATCACCTTCAAAGGACTTGCAAATATGTCCTTGAAGCTTACCTCCACCAACTATGGTGCTTGGTCTTTCCAGCTTCGTCTTCTCCTCACTGGACACAACCTCTTTGGCTATGTCTTGGGCACACATCCATGCCCCCCGTCCACAATCCCAGCTGCCGACGGCACCACCGACACCACCGCCACCGTTCCCAACCCTGCGCACGATCTGTGGGTGTGTCAGGACAACCTTATTTTCTCAGCCATGGTTGGATCCATGTCTCCGGAACTCATTCCCTTTGTGGCATCGACCAAAACCTCCTGCGAAGCCTGGTCGATGCTTGAAAGCATGTATGGGAAACCCTCCAGAGGCCGCATCCTTGCCCTCAAAACCAGGTTTCGCTCCCTGACCAAAGGTGCTCGCCCAATTTCTGACTTCCTTATGGAAGTTCGCTCGGTGGTCGACGAACTTGCCCTCCTCGGCATTTCCTCTGATGCCGAGGACGTCACTCTCCAAGTCATAACTGGCCTTGATGAATCTTACAACGACATAGCAAATGCCATCCAAGCTCGCGAACTGCCTATCTCCTTTGCCGAGCTCTGCGACAAGCTCCTCAGTGCCGAGGTTCAAATTGCCTCGCGACCACCCTCGACCTCAATACCTGCATCTGCGCTTACTGCCAGTAAACCTCATCATCGCCCCTCGCGCCCAGACTCGAGGTCTAAAACTGCTGACACTCGTCCTCGCCAGTCCTCGCAAAGGCCCTATCTTGGCACCTGCCAATATTGCCGAACACCAGGTCACACTGCTCGCACCTGCCCTGAGATTCCTTCATCACTCTCGCTCACTGCTCCTTCTATGGGTCCTCGCCGCCCACATGGGCAGTACACACCACCCTCTCGTCTCAATCGGACAGCCGCTCGCCCGGCCTACTCGGCTCACTCAGCCTCCTCGGCATATCCTGCCGATCACTGGATTCTTGACTCGGGTGCTTCGCATCACATCACCAACGACCTCGCCAACCTCTCTCTTCACTCACCATTTGACGGGCCTGACAATGTAGAAATTGGTGATGGTAAAGGTTTACACATATCTCACACTGGCTCTATGTGTTTTCCTCAACTTAAGTCTCTCAGTTTTTCGAATGTCTTAGTCGTCCCTCACATCTCGAAAAACTTAATTTCAGTCTCCAGTCTCTGTCGTGATAACAATGTTAATGTTGTTTTTGATCACTCTTCCTTTCAGGTGCGGGATGGTCACTCGGGGAGCATTCTCCTCGTTGGGAGTCGTATCAATAACTTGTACGTCTGGCCGGCACACATGTCCACCACCTCCCCGCAAGCCTTCGCCACTCAACACCTTACAACAACCACCTGGCATGCTCGCCTTGGCCACCCATCGACAAAAATTCTTGCTCACACTCTCTCCAAACTTAGCTTATCCAATGCACCTTCCAAACATTTTAACTGTAACTCTTGCTCATGTATCAAAAGTCACAAACTACCATTTTATGATTCGAGCATTATATCTACTAAACCACTTGATATTATCTTTTCTGATGTTTGGTCGTCACCTGTTTTATCTCCTGACAATCTCAAATACTATGTGTTATTCGTTGCTCACTTCAGCAAATACATATGGGTTTATCCCCTAAAACGGAAATCGGAGGTTCTCCCCACATTCATCGCCTTCAAAACCCTTGTTGAAAACAACTATCAAAACACAATTAAAACCTTTTACTCGGACAATGGGGGAGAATTCATTGCTCTTCGCCCCTTTCTTCAAACTCATGGCATTGCACATCTCACCACCCCACCTCACACTCCCGAACATAATGGCATGTCTGAACGTCGCCATCGCCATGTGGTCGACACAGCCCTTGCTCTCCTTCACCATGCTTCTATGCCCCTAACCTATTGGCCCTATGCCGTCTGCTCGGCAGCCTACACCATAAATCGCCTTCCAAAAGTTAACCTTGACATGATCTCTGCCTATGAAAAACTCACTGCTCGCCCCCCGAATCTGATCAAACTCCGTGTATTTGGTTGTCTCTGCTATCCTCTGCTTCGCCCTTACACCACCCACAAACTTGATCCTCGCTCTACTCCATGTGTCTTTATTGGGTACTCGCCCACACAGAGTGCTTACCTCTGTCTTGATCGATCCACAAACCGAATCTACACCTCGCGGCATGTTCAGTTTGTTGAACATACGTTTCCCTTTTCCACCCCTTCTCCCATTATTCAACCATCTCCCTTGACGACCTCCACCTCCTCGCCGCCTACTTCCTCTGACCTCAGCTCCTCGCCCACTCTTCTAACACCTTCGCTGCCTCACTCTGCCGCGACCGTCCCCGACCACAACCAAGTGCCGAGTGCCGACCATTACCATTCCCCAACATCCCACACTGGTCGACCAATTGAATATACCCCCGCCGACCATACCCACACCTACCTCCCCGCTGCCCGCCACCACATCCGACATCCCTGTGCCGACCAATGCTCCCTTACGACCTCCTGCACCTCGCATGGTAACTCGAGCTCATAACAACGTGTTCAAGCCAAATCCGAGGTATGGGCTTACTTCTGTCATCACTTCTGACATTGAACCGAGCTGTGTGTCACAGGCACTCAAGGACAAAAACTGGCGAGCAGCCATGTCGGCTGAGTTTGATGCCCTTCTTCAGAACGGCACCTGGGACTTAGTTCCTCCCAATACATCTCAGAACGTGGTCGGCTCCAAGTGGGTCTTTCGTATCAAACGAAAACCTGATGGATCTCTTGACAAGTACAAAGCTCGCCTAGTCGCCAAAGGCTTTCACCAACGACCAGGTGTTGACTTCACTGAGACCTTCAGTCCGGTCGTCAAGCCGGCCACTGTGCGAGCAGTTCTCAGCATTGCTGTCACTCAGCATTGGCCCCTCCAACAGTTTGACTTCAACAACGCCTTTCTCCATGGCACACTCTCAGACACAGTTTTCATGGCACAACCTCCTGGCTTTGTAGATAAGACCTTTCCATCTTATTTTTGCAAATTACACAAATCCATTTATGGCTTGAAACAGGCTCCTCGCACGTGGTACTATGCTCTTCGCTCCTTCCTCGAAGAAATTGGGTTCACTCCCACTCACTCGGACGAATCTCTGTTCGTCTACAACAACAATGGAGTGGTCGCCTACTTTCTCGTCTATGTCGACGACCTCATTCTGACGGGCAACAACACACCTATGCTTGCTCGTGTGGCTGCTGACCTCCGTGCCAAGTTCTCGGTCAAGGACCTTGGTCCTCTATCTTATTTCTTGGGAGTGGAAGTTCTCAGATCTAAAAACTCATGCTTCCTCTCTCAACGCAAATATGTTACTGACCTGCTCGCCCGGTACAACATGCTTACTTCAAAACCTGTTCGCACCCCGCTACCGACCTCTGCTCGCCTATCTATCTCGGATGGGTCCTCGCCTGCAGATGCCACCCAATATCGTCAGGTCCTTGGTTCCCTTCAATATCTACAACTCACCAGGCCAGACATTGCCTTTGTCGTGCACAAATTGTCGCAATTCATGCATGCACCCACTACCACTCACTGGGGTGCTGTCAAACGTCTACTGCGGTACTTGAACGGTACAAGGAACGTTGGGGTCACCCTCACCTCTAGTCCATCCTCATCGCTTCACTGCTTCACTGATGCCGATTGGGCCGGAGACACTGATGACCGAACATCCACCAGTGCCTACATTGTATTTCTAGGGTCTAACCCTATCTCATGGTCGTCTAAGAAACAAAAGTCTGTTGCTCGCTCCTCGACCGAAGCCGAATATCGAGCACTTGCTGCTGCTGCCTCTGAAGTTCAATGGCTCAAATCCCTATTTCAGGAACTCCACTTCCCCACTTCACCTACACCAGCCCTCTACTGTGACAACATTGGTGCCACAGTAGAACGGTACAAGGAACGTTGGGGTCACCCTCACCTCTAGTCCATCCTCATCGCTTCACTGCTTCACTGATGCCGATTGGGCCGGAGACACTGATGACCGAACATCCACCAGTGCCTACATTGTATTTCTAGGGTCTAACCCTATCTCATGGTCGTCTAAGAAACAAAAGTCTGTTGCTCGCTCCTCGACCGAAGCCGAATATCGAGCACTTGCTGCTGCTGCCTCTGAAGTTCAATGGCTCAAATCCCTATTTCAGGAACTCCACTTCCCCACTTCACCTACACCAGCCCTCTACTGTGACAACATTGGTGCCACATATCTGTGCTCGAACCCTGTCTTTCACTCACGCATGAAGCACATTGCCATTGACTTTCACTTTGTCCGTGATCTCATCAAGACAAAACAACTACGTGTGTCTCATGTTTCTTCGGCCGATCAACTTGCGGATGCTCTCACGAAACCCCTCTCCAGCACTCGTCTACAACTTCTCATGTCCAAGATTGGACTCACCAATGGTGCTCCATCTTGAGAGGGCATATTGGACCTATATTAGTAAATACACTCTTATTCTTATTTATTGTATAGGCCCATCTTAGTTTCCTATGGACTCTCTTATAAAGCCCATTAGGGTTAGGTTAGACCTAAAATATCACTTGTATAAATACCCATTGTAAATCATTCCTACAACTAATTAAGAAATAATATTTTCCACATATTTATATTCTCTATACAATGTACTAATTCTGAATTATTTAGTTTCAAAAATATTATAATTAGATATCACTTGTGATAGTATGCCCAGCCTGTGCGAAAGAGGTTAACTACATGCATGTCCAAACACGTACTATAAAAGAGATCAGCCTAGAAATATTTTAAAATTCTGAAGTACAACAAATAGGGAAGATCAGAACCTGCATTGCTAAAGTGATTTCTTTATATATATTCAAGATGTCCCTTTTTCAAATCAGTTATTGCCCAAACCTTGAGGATAGGGAAAAAGAAGCAAAAATGATAATCACCAATCAGAGACATAAGAATAACACTTACATAAACTGAATCAAACGTAAGTAAATGGAAACCCATCTAGCTAGCTTCAAGAACCTGACATTGTTAGACTTACTTAGTATTAGTTAGTTTCAGTCATTTTAGTGTGTTTTCTATTACGGTTTAGTGTGTCTTCAGTTATTATTATTGGTTAATAGTCTTCAGTAATTGTTTGAGTAAGTTGCTAGAGATTAGTACAATGAGATACATGAATACTATTCTGCATCTTTTAATGTGTTCTTAACAACTTAATCCTTATCAGAACCTTTGAACATAATGCAAGAAAAGAGATAATGCTGACCAATTTATATTGTATATAGCAGCAGCCAAAAGTTGGAATCTCCCACATGCTCATTCAACAGATACTACATCACGTCATCACCATAACATTAGAGAAAAATTATACAGATAACACAACATCATCATTTAGTCATAAGCTGAAATTTTCAGAATAAAAATGTATCATCAGAGTACCAGTTAAAGAGAGAGTTTTCAACGAACTCAAAGCTAAGATAGCTTCGATGAATCTATCATTTCTGGGAAGACACATCATTCCCGAATCAATACAGCTGCCTGCCATCATTCCTTCCTTGTGTATATTCATTGAATAAAATCATAGCTAGCCTATGCATTTAAAATTATAAGCTACATGTGGTTCTGTCTAATTGGATGTCTAGAAATGGCATTGTCATCCTACATCGCTTGGAAGAAGAAGCAATACCATCTAAGAATTGTAGAGCATTCAAGACACCAATACCTCTTGGTACCCTCCGATCCCCATAAATAGATGCATATAATATTGATTTTATACAACGCATTAAACTATGACAAAAGCAATTGAACAATAAATAAAGGTATTCTTACTGTATTTGGGAAATATCCGGAACTCTCTGCAATTATGGAGACTAACTGAAGTGGTCCTATTGAATAGATTAGCAGATATCAAATACTTGACTCATCTTTAATTTGTCCACAAACAATCACAAAACTAAAACAATCAGTTAAATTTAATAAATTGTTAAATCCAATACATACACGATCTCTGCTCCTGTCACAAAAATTGAACAAACGTAAATAGTGATAACAACCAATTTGGATAATAGTCTAATTGTCAAAAACACCTGAATCGCTTCCCAAATGGTGATAACTCGATCCACTTCTGCTTAGGGAATCTATGAGCTCTGTTCGAGTTCCGGAGAAGGTGTTGCGTTAATTGTATTTGTGCTACTTGAACAGAAAACTTGGCGACAGAGAGTAGAGGGTAGACGACATATAATTTTGTGCGCCATGGAGGCGGTTATTCACCAAAAAAAGAGCGGGTGTTTTTGGTGTTTTGCCGCGTAAGTCTTGCTCCAGAGGTTTCTACTTTGTAATTTTATGAGCAACCCTGTAAACTAATTTCTTCTTGAATTACAAAGAAAAAAATGAAGTAAGGAAAATATTGTATTAAGAATAGTCACCTCAATTGAAAACGTGTTTGATTAACAATATATTGACTCGTAAATTCAGTCTAATTAACTTTGTTGAGCCCAACGAGTACTTTGCAATTTTACTTTAAAATGTTTAATTATGGCATATATTTACACATATATATGTAATTCAATTGATATTTATGGTAAATTAACGCTAATTTGTCCTATGATGGCTTTCTCCCGTTGTATAAGTGAACATGTAAATATGTAATGTTTTTTTTGTAAATTTAAATTTTTAGATGCAACATATTTCAATTTAATTCGGGATTATTATATCTTTAATCTCATTTATTTCTTTCGGCTTTCAAGGCCTATTGTATTGAAATTGAGAATCTTTAGTTAAGTAACTTATTTTTCATGTTCTTTTATAGACTAGATCACTAGAAATCATATGATAGTGAACAAACACTAATTTGCTTCGTTTTGTTGGTCTCGTATTATTGTACATTAATCTAAATCACTGAAAACCATGTAATAATAAAATCGATCCGTGAACCGACACTTGATGGGTGAACTAACACTAACGATTTCGTTTCGTTGGTCTCATATCAACGTACAATAACTTAAATCATTGAAAATCATAACTGATTAGTTAATCGACACTCAATGGGTGAACTAACACTAACATATTTTATTTTGTTGTTCTCATATCGCCTTGGAGTAACCTAAATAATTGAAACCATATTATAGTGAAACTAATCAGTGAGACTCAACTAATGTACTTTATCTTGTTGGTGTAATATCGTCGTAGAGTAACCTAAATCACTAAAAACCATATATAGTGAAATCGATCAATGAACCAACACTAACGTACTTCGCTCTGTTAGTCCCGTATCAACGTAGAGTGATACTTCATTTAGTAGAAACAATTATACTTCTTAACAATGATATTTCATCTCGTAAGTCGTAACCATTATAATTTGTACCTGTAATTTTTCACAGTCGTCTGTAATAATTATGCTTCGTGTCTATAATTTTTTACAAATTTTATTAATTTTCATTTTACCTTACAATATTCACCAAATCTTTAAAATTATTTGTGTTTTTAAGAAAATAAATATTTTCAAATATATTATACAATATTTATCATATATTTAAAAATCCATTTTCTTTTATAAATTATTTTACAATACTCACATTTTCTTTATCTTCTAATTTTTACGAAAATTATTATTTTTAGTATCATTTATTATCACAATTCATCTCAACTTGAGGTGTCTTTCTATAAAAATGAGTGATAATGGCCCATTTCTATCAAAATCAAATGGAGTAAAAAATTACAGTAACTAGTATTTTCTAAGATTTTTATAAGATGAGGAACTATGAGTTCAAAAAAAAAAAAAAAAAAAAAAAAAAAGATGACGAACTTGGTGTATTCAAGCGGGATTATTTTTTTCAATATTGCTTCAAGCCTTCAATCCTCATCTCTTCACCAAACTCGATTCTCCCCCATAAATTTAAATGAAATTAGAAATTGCCTCCACTTTTTCCCCCAAATTAAACTGAGAGTGAAAACCCTTATTCCAATTCTCCCTAATCTTCGCTTACAGTATTGGGAGTGAAAACCGAATGAAACGAAACCCCTTTTCCCTTCTACTTTCTTACTAATTTTTCAGTTCGTCCATCTATCACTCTCTCGGTTGTTGATCCTTTTGGCTTAAGGTATAATACTCCAGTCCACAGTTCTTATTTTTCATTTTGATGGTGTGATATCTTTCATTTTAATACTTCAGTAGATTTAATCGGTTCACTCAGTTTTATTAATGTTTTCCTATTTTTCATTTTGATAGGGGTTTGTCTTATTTTGTATATGCTTACGGGTATTGTGTTATTTTTCATTTTTGTAGTGTTGATTCTGGAAATGGGTATGCCTCGTTTTATTCCTGAATTGTGGGTATCAATTTGAATAGCTGTTTAATTTTAATGGTCTTCTAAGGATCATGTACATGGTTGTGGTTGAGGAGTTTTTTTCAGATTGTGTTGTGTCTTGATTTGGATGTATACAGAAATATGCTAAAAAAAAATATTCTACCTCGTAAGACTGAACTTAATGGCAAGCAAGATTTTCTATCATTCTCAGAAATTACATTCACCTCCAGGTTTGTCTTCTATTCCTCAAATTTCAATATAGTTATTTTCAATTAGTTGTGAATTTGTCTCATACATTCTGTGCAATTCAGTTGTTGTTATTGGATATAATTCACGAGTTTGTCTCATACGTTCAATTGATTACAATTTTTAACAATTCTGATTCTTAAATTTCTGTCATATAAACTGTTTGTTGAAAGTCCTGAGTGAATAATTTGCTTCTTTGGTTTTTTTTTTTTTTTGTTTCTTTTCAAACAATAACTCATAATCAAAGTAAATACCACCAGTTCAGTCATTAAGTAATACTAGTATTTCACCCGTGCAATGCACAATTTCATTATTTATTACAGCAGTATAAAATAAAAACTTGCCATTGAAAATGCTCTCTTTATATTTATTTTGGAAACAAACAAAATAATTTATTTATTTGGAAATCTTGATCATTTGAATCCAACCTATACTTTAATTTCTCTTTACTGGCTTCGCCCTTCTCGCCCAATATGAAAATTATACAACCTTGATTGTCTTCATTGTCCCTTTCCTAACCCTCCCAGACCTGGACCTCCTCCCCTTAGCTTGGGAACAATTGGTAAATTAATTTTGGCTCCACCCCCAGATGCTAGCAAGAACTTTGTGAAGCAAAAATGACAAATAGTTGACAGTGATGCACTCTGCATGTTTTGAGTGGTGAGTTGTTTGTGTGTATCATCATGCACAAACTTACAAGAGTATTAGTTTAGAAAAGTAGTATGTTTTAGCTACCCTATTTGATTTGATTGAGCCAATGTCAGTGTGCTTTCTTCACATGACCAACAACTTGATAATACAAATATACATGATATTAATCAATGTATACATTGCTCACAGCAATTGTCAGTGATAATTTCTACACTTTGTATTCTTTCTGTGTGCTAATTTCTAGACTTTGTATTCTTTCTTATTCAAACAGAGTACAGTAGTAGTAAAAATCCTGATAAATCATCAATATAATAAAAAAAATGACTAATATACAGTACTTTCTTTTATTAAAAAAAAGGCAGTTGTCACATATAGATATAGGTCAAACGTAACATGACATATATTTCAAGTAATTAGCTTTTAACACATAACATGATATCCAGTGCTCTAATGAGTTTAGATGTTAAAATGTTTACTGAAAATAATCACAAACCAATTAGATTAAGTTGTGTGATTAATTGTTAACCAACCATCTTTACTGCTAGCCCTTGTTAAGTTCATAGTTGAGAACTTTGTATTGCCATGGGAATTTTTGATGCCACCTTCATTTCTGGAATAAAATTCTTTATTTACTGATAAAATAAAAAAACCAAATTATAGTGATAAAAAATGCAACTTACCATCAAAGATCAGATTTGTTTCCTATCGCTTGGGGTTGAGAATGTTGCTCTGTAGCAGCTTCCTCATTTACTCAGTAGTTAGAACCGCAAAAAATCAATAATCCAGCACATTATTCATCCAAAAAAGCCTCAATGCTATATATCTTTTGTTTTTTCAAAATCTGAGCAAGTCTTGTGTGTGGGAGCGAGTATTACTTAGCTGTAAGTTACAATCTTCTTTAATTTTAATTTAATAAATATAGATAAATTTATGATGTTATGAAAAATTTCTTATACTATTTCGGTTAACGATACAAATTAGATGGAAGAGGAACAAGCCCAAGAACATCACACACTTCTTGGAAGGTGCACTAAGAGAGAAAGGGTCTGCTAAGTCTGGTATGCTTATTCTAGATGAGTTTTTGCAGCCATATAAGACAAATATTGTGAAAGAAACAGTTGGCAAATATTGCAACAAGCCCTTCCTTTGAACATGCTTGCTTGTATTACCCCAACAATCACGGATTCATCAAGCAAATCTTCTAGTGGCACCAATGATATCGATAAGTGTCAGGTGATAACTAATAGGTATATATCTTTGTGGTTTTCATTATACATTTTTTATGTTTCTTGACTCTTAGCCAACTGATGATACTATTATTACTTTTAGAACGATGGAGATAAAGATGCTGGAGTGAATGATCACGATGACCTTGATGGAGTTGAAAGGGAAATGCAAGATGAAGACAGGTTATTAGACTTCTTTTATTTCAAAAACTTATTGTAATGCTTTATGTTGACACAATTAGTACCTAATTGGTCATTTCTTTGTTTATTCCATATCCTGGATTTCTGATTTCATTGAGTTATCTTTTGTTATGTTTTCCTTTGGCCTTAGAAATCATAAAAATATCCAATTCTTCATTTATTATTATTTTAACAATATTTTTATGCAGTTATATCCAAATGTGCTCCTGTCTGGCAACTACTCACTCATCAACGACGATCGATACACTTATGCTTTTGTTACACTAAGTGACCTGTAAGTCTTGAACTCATAGATAACAAATATTACCAACTAACTTGTTGCTTAGATCAAATCTTTAAGCACCAGAGCTTTCATTTGTATCAAATGTTCTAGCGTACATAAAAGCCTCAAAGTGTATATATCAAATGTGTGTAATTCCCAACACCTTTGTTCTTTTGTGTTAACCTAGTATTATGTTTAATCGTAGAGCTTTGATTGTTTTTAGATATATTTTGGGTTTCGTGTCATAGTGAGTGTGTTGTACTTAACTTTCTTGGTAAGCTTCAAATAAATCTGAGAAAGGATAAAAAAACAAATCAGTTTCAATTCCTGCTGTAAAAAGACATATTTTATGCGGTAAAAAACAGTTTTATGCTATCAAAAATAGTTTTTTGTTGTCACTACCAACGAAGATTCTTCAATGGGACGTCGTCTCCTGGTGTTCTATATTTGTTATGCTTTTATCACTTTTTGTGGTTCACTTTGTGAATTTTTTATCACCCCATGTTTAACTTTTTATCTGAATTGTGGTTTAGAGACAATGTGGGTACTTTGTGAATGTTTGATCCCTATGATTTGTATTGATCAGATTCCATTTTTCTTGCTAAAAAACTTGCTCAATATCTTCATATCTATGTTAGTTTGAATGGCAGGTGCTTCTTAAAGAATCATTAAGTTGTTAACTCTGGAGTATCAGGAAATTAGGCAAGATTATTGTGGATTAATAGTTACTTTTATGCTAATGCTGACAAACACTTTTTGTTGTATCTAGTTTAGTGGAATATGGAGATGCGAGAGATGTAATTTTTCCACCAGTAAGTATTCAAACTCTTTAAAATTCCACTCGAACTTCTGGAATTGTGTTGTTGGCAGCACTTCCCCATCAACTAATATTCAAACTCTTTTTTTTAGGTGAAGTGGACCATGAGATGACCTGAAAAAAAAGACGTGGAAATAAAAAACAAAGTGCAAGATCTTTTAGGCTTCAATAAACTATGTGATCAGGATAGACAGGATGGAAAAATGAAAAACGAAGTGCAAGATCTTGTAAAGTAGTTATTAAACCAATTTATTTCAACAATCTATGTAATTTATAGATTTCTCTGCCTTGTGTTTATATCAATGTATGAAATTGTTAACATTAGTCTATTGATATGATTATAAATTTTTAGAGATTTTTTAATATTTTTTTTTATTAATGCAATTAAGTAGAACATGATTTGATGTGTCTTATAATTATTTAAGAAGTGTTATATAATTATTTAAAAATGTAATATTATAAAAATTAAAAGTGTTACATATTTATTTAAAACATGTTACCTTATAAAATTAAAAGTGATAAATAATGATATATTAGATAATTTAAAAGTGTTACAACCGAATTAGTGATATTTAAATAAAAAAGTGATATATTTAAAGTCAAATGTAACATTTAAAAAGTGATACAACAAAGTGTTACAATTATTAATTCAATATTAACAGTGTTACAGTAAACTATTAAAGTGTTACATTAGACTTTAGGTTACACGGACAAACACGACGCCCCTAAAAGTGTTACCTATTTGCTATGATAACACTTTATAGTTATTAGATATCATTTTTTAGATGTTGCCATAGGCAACTTATGTTGTAGGCGCCAGCAAATTGCAATATTTGGACAAGCAGTATATTTCTCTCTCTAAATTCCATCTTTAATTTGTTTTATTGAAATTTTATCAAAAATAATCTTCTTAATTCTCACACTCTCTCATTATAAATTTATAAATGTTATGGTTGTTTGATTTTAATCTGACTAATTTAGTAGCTGACAACACTAATTTTCTGGTGCATATTGGAAATTGGAATAATACCTTATTCAAGAATCGAGGTATGTATGATTTTTTTTTATTCAATATTCTTTTTTTACTCAAGTTTGGAAATAATTCATTTAACAAGTTTTCTTATCGCGTTCGATCAGAATCTTGAATTGCAAATTAAAAGGAGTGGTTTAGAACTGCAAATTTTAGAAGCAGACCTTCGGTAATATATATTTTCAAATAATTTGACTCAATACATATATATTTTAATAATAAAAATGTGTTGAATTTTTAGGGACTATGAATGGGATCCAGAGCAAGAGCCTTCTTTGCATCAATTATCTTGGTGTGAGAGAAATATAAACCATTCTTTAGCAAGAGTGGTAGCTAGAAAAGTAAATCCTAATTAAATTTATGCATATTTATAAATTATTAATTTTACGAATTCTAAACTAATAAACGTATATTATTATTAATCAGAATGCACTAGCTAATTTCCCAACATCATGCACTCAACCAAATTTTCAAGTAAGGAATTTTTTTAATATGCAATTGTTAAATTAATCTTAATAATGCAATTACAATTATTGGTTGGATTTTTTCTTTTTTCTTTTTTTATTAGGTGAGGAATCAATTGTTGTGTAACCAAGACGACACTCTATTTTCCTCCAATTTCAACGAAAATGGGCAAAATTTGTCCAGATAAAACCTAAAATTCGATTCGTGGATGATGAGTTCATACAGGTGACTTCTTACAATTATTTTATTTTATTATTTTTCTTATTTTACTATATACTATTCCCTCCGTTCAAATTCATTATTCCCACTTTCCTTTTTTGGTTGTCCAATTTTATTATGTTCATACTCTTTTTTGAAACAATACTATTCATACTATTTTATCTTCACCCACCTACCATCACTTATTTACCAGCTTTGTCATTCACTTTATTTATAAACAATCATTTATTTATAAATGGACCCCACAATACCCCCATCATACCCTCAACTTATCTACCTTATGAATAAACTAATCAATATTCATTAAAACCCGTGCCCGGAGAAGTGGGCATAATAAAATTGGACGGAGGGAGTATAAAATAAAGTGAAAAGCTAATACAACGATCATATATAATATATATAGTGCCAAAGTTGGGGATAACATAATTGAAGAGTCATTGGATCAAACAAAATTAGGAGAAAATATGAATAATCCGGGGCCATCAAATATTTGCAACTTGTCTCATTCTCCAGTCATACTTGAATCTGGAAATATGGAGGTATGATAAATTAAAAACCACATATATATATATATATATATATGATATCTGAAATAATTGATTGACTATTTTATTGCAGCAACCCTTTTTTGATTGGTCAAACCTGAAAGAATTCGGGTGGGATAATTAATTCTTATATATTAATTCCTAACAAAACTCCACTGAATTTCCTCAACACAATATTGTTAATACTTGGAATAATCACCCCTCAGTATGTATTTATATATAATTAAATATTATTTTAATTTGTTGCTTATTAACCATTTTTTTCTTGAAATATTAGACCTAAAAATTGTGTCAAAATCTTTTTAGGCGCCTCACTCAAATGCAATTGATACATCTACTCAGAGCTTCGGTCACATCCAACGTCCTTCGAGGTAAATGTTTAAATAATTTGAATCTCACATTTCTTAATTTTCTCATTTCGAGCTCGTTTGGATATAATTTCACAAATCATCTTGTATATCGAAAGCAATTTTAGCTTTCTTTTTGTCTACATAATAACTATACAAATTTTGGTCATTTTAGTGTCAGTTTTAAATTTTTTGTCGGAATTTTTTTTTTTACAGAAAAATGACACATATTAAATTTGTTTGTCCCAATTTTATTAATTCTGAACACTTCAATAATTGTCACCACCCCCAATTGAACCACGACTTATCAAGGAATTCCAAAATCTGCTATTTTTTTTTTTTGCAAATTTCGTCTATTCTCATCGCGAATTCAAGTGATTTACAGCTTATCCCTCATTTCAATTCAATTTTTCGTGCTATTTCGTATACCAAAATGGATTTAAAGCCATTTTCCAGTACCATTTTGTGTCATTCGCGAATTTGTACTTCTTGACCAAATTTTGGTCATTTTTCGATGAATCGACGATTGTGTCCTATAATAAACTTCTCGACCAGGCCGTATTATTGCTACTTCAAATATCTCGATCCAATTGCCACAACCCCAATAATTTATTTTTTGTTGGACAACTAATTGTTCATTCTTGAAATTTGTACTTGCTGATCGATCGTTTTCAGTGAGCGAAGGTTGAACCCTTTACCAACCTCTTATCTTATCTAACCTTTTTTAGTATTGAAAAATATATTTTCGATTCAATTAATCATTTACATGATTGTGGTATTTAAATACAAGTTTCTGTAATGAACCTTCCGTAGATGGTTTCTGACTAAGTACGGTCTATTCTAACTAACTAGTATGGCACCCGTGCTGACACACGGTCTAAAATGTTGAAAAATATTTTAACATTTTAAATATTATTTATATAGTTCATATCCATTTTATAATAATACCACTAACTTATATTAATAAATATATATATATATATATATTATCATAAATAAAAAAATTGATTATTGTAAACTAATATTTTTTATACTATATCGAATTTAAAAAATAATAAAATAAAAAATGGTAATATATTGCTAATATTTTTTCTAATTAAATTATTAATCTTAAAATCTAATAAAAAAAAACACATACATTTGAAAACGATTGCCTCTGACTTTTATTAATAGCCATAACATATGACACAATCAACGGAAACTGTCTACGTTGAAACTTGAATTGCAATCTAGGATTAGGAGGTGTCAATGTAAGTCTTGGTATCAGTATCAGTTGTCCACAACTACTTCCAGCTAGAACCTTAGCTTCAAGAACTTTATCACCCAACCTGGTTGTTGGGAATAAAATGAGATATGTTTTGATCTAATACCAAAACCCCCTGAGACATGCCTAAGTCAAGATAAGTATGTTCTAGAAATATTAGAACACATAGATTATAGGCTAGATGAGGAGCTAATATGTTTGGCAGCTCTTAAATGATTAGATGCACAAATTGAGGGGGAACACATGCTTTGAAGTACATCAAGAACAAGTCCCCTCAAGGCTCAAACTCTGGAATCATGATCAAGTCTGCTGAAAGACAAGAATGCTGATCAGGAGAGTTGTCCAGAAGAGTTGTCTCAGCTCAATTAATCAAGATCAAGTGCTCTGAAAGCTTGAGGTCAACTATGCTGAAAAGAAAGAGACAACCACACCCTAAAGATCACCAAAGAAACAAGCTAAGATCATCTTCAAGAGAGATAAAGGGAATGAGCCAAGTCATCTGAAGAAGAGCAAGCCAACCTTGCTGATAAGCAAAACTGCTGATAGTGATAAGAAAAGTTGTCCACTTGATAAGGAATGTTGTCGTATCATTGGATCAACCTTCAGAAGCCATGTCCAAGTCCTAACAAGAAGTCAAACATTGGGAAAAGTGCTGCAGAATGAAGACAAAGTCTTACAAGCCGTTTATTACCCAAATGAGGACATGTCACTATCAAGAATCTGTCTTCCAGTTTGAGGAACTCAAGGAAGACATTTATAGCAATTTGGGGCTGCCTCTCCAACGGGCAAATCCTCCATTTTGTCTATAAATACAGAAGTGTGAAGACCATTTGAAAGCAATCCAACTGCACCTCAACCTTGACAAGAATATCCAACTATCCTACAAGTTGACAAGTGCTCTCAAGCTTTCAAAGAGACTATCTTAGTCTTTATACACTTCTTCTAAGCTGAACCCAATTGTATATTCATACACAGGCTTAGAGAGATATCCTATCCTTATACACTGATCTCCATTGTAAAGGATATCTCATTAGTTGGAACCTTACTTCAATCCTTACCCCTTTCAAGTGAGAAAGTGAGAAGGTTGTAGTAGTAGAAGTGGTAGGAGCTGACTGTTGAGAGAAGAACAGTTCAGTTCTGAGTTGAGAAGAGGGTACTAGGACTCTAGACATCCTAGGGATCAATTCACCAAGAGTGGTGTTCTTGATCAAGTGCACCTTGGCACTATAAAATAAGTTAATTCCAAGAGTGAAGGAATTATCCTGTTAAATCAGGGAAAGTGGATGTAGGAGCTTGAGTCTCTGAACCACTATAACTTCTTGTGTTGATTTACATTCCAAGTACTTTCATACATTCAATACTGCACACAAAACTGATCTTTCAAGGATAAACATTCAAAGACTGTACAAAACCTATTTGGACAAGTTCCTTGAAAACTGGACTGTGTTGCATTGACTAAGTGATTTCAGAAATTAAAGGAGTCTAAACTAAAAGGGCCAACCACTATTCCGCACATATAACTCCCCTAGATAGTTATTCAACTAAGTACTCAATAGTACTTAGTAGTTTGATTATCTTAGAAGAGTTAATCTTCTTCAGCAGAGTTGTCCAAGACAACCTGACTGAACTCTGGTTTGATCAAGTTAGAAAAGAATTTGCATACAAGTGTATTCCCCCCCCATACACTTGTTATCTACTCCTTTTCAGGACCAACAAGTGGTATCAGAGCAGGGGTTCAAAGACCACTGCTTCTGAAAATCCATCTTGATTTTCAAAACTCTCATATTTGTGTGGTCACTGAACTGATCTCTATCTGAAATCTATTACTTGTTGACTAACTGATTATTCTTGAGATATGGCCAACAACAATGCTGTTCCTCCACCTGCTGTTCAAGGATTAGACAATATGGCCACAAATCCAGTCAACCACATTTCTCATCACAAACTGCCCATGTTTTCAATAGACAATTATGATTTCTGGAAAATTAGAATGAGGGCTCATCTTGCATCTCTTCACACTGATATGCTAAGAGTAATCACAAGAGGACCTTTTGTGTTTACTCAAACTAACCCCAGATTGACAGATGAGCAAAGAGCAGATATAAGGGAACTGATTCCCAAAGATGAAGATGACTTCACTACTGATGAAAAGAGGAAGGATAATCTGAATTATCTAGCAATGAACACCCTCTATCAGACAATTCCAGATGCAGTCATGGGAAGAGTTTACCACTGCACAACAGCCAAAGAAATTTGGGATACTCTTGCTAAAATGTGTGAGGGTACTGAAAAGATCAAGGAGAATAAGCTCCAAGTTGCTGTGCAGAAATTTGAACAGTTTGCAATGGAGTCTGAGGAGTCCATTGATAAGTTTGCTGGTAGATTCACTGATGTGATGAATGAAATCAACTCACTGGGCAAGGTCTACACCAAGAGAGAAGTGGGGTTGAAGATCTTGAGAAGTCTCACTCAAAAGTGGGATGTCTATGCTGTAATGATGCAAAACACCAAATATCTTTCCACCATGCCCATGCAACAAATCTTCTCTGAACTCAAAGCTTATGAGTTCGACCTCAATAGAAGAAAGCCTATTGAGGAACCTTCAAATCCTACTAAGGGAGTGACATTCAAAGCCAAAACAGCTGAACCAGAGATGCAGCTCACTCCAAGATCATCAAAGTCAGTCTCAAAGACTGAAATGAAGGAAGAACTAGCCTTGATGGCTAGAAGGTTTGAAAAGTTGAACACAAGGTTTGGTAGATACAAGAAAATCTACCAAGACAACAAATTCAGGAGAAGATACAACTCCCCTGAAGATCAGGCCAAAGACAAAAAGCCTGAAGAAAAGAGATCAGAGGACAAGTACTCTGATAGGAGAAGGTCCAGTAGAGCTGACCCCTCATCATCAAAAGGAAGAGATGAATCCAAGAAGGATGATGATGAAGACCTGTGCTACAATTGCAAAAAGAAAGGGCACTTCCAGTATGATTGCCCTGAATTAAGCTCTAAGGAGAGAAGAGAGAGGCAGGCCAGAAGAGACAGGAAATTCACCAACAGAAAGGCCATGATGGCTGGTGAAGAATCTGATAGTACTGAAAGCCTCAACTCCTCTGATGGACTGTTCTCCAACAGTGATGATGATGATGATGTCTGCAACATGGCTCTTGAGGATGATGAGGTATCCTCTACTTCTAGCTCACCATCATTCATCTCACAGAACAATAGTGAGGTCAACTTGAAGCTTTCCCTTGGAAAGTTGATGGAAGATTTCACTTTGTTACAAGAATTTCATGATAACTGTGTGAGAGAAAATGAAAGATTGGCCATTGAACTTGCCAAAAACTCTGAGGTAGTTGTTGATGTCAAGTCTACTGAGTTGTATCAACAAGTCTTGAGAGAGCTTGAGGAAGCAAATCTCAGGATAGTTGACCAACAAAAGGAGATTGATGATCAACTTCTCTCTCAGAAGAGAAAAGATTTTGGACTTAAAATTCTCAATGCCAAATTTGAAAACCTCTCACATGAATATGATATTCTTAAATCAAGTGAAGAGAGTCTGAAATTAAAGATGTCTGCTCTGAAGAAATCCTCTAGAGCAATAGAGGAAATTCAGAGTTATCAAAGACCTATGGCTCAAAGAAGTGGATTAGGTTTTGATCCATTTGAATCTTCACCTTGTCTTAGTGTTGCTTCTGTAAGTAACACTAAGAGAATCTTTGTTAAGTCAGGGGCACAAACTGAAAATGAAGTGATTCAGCCACTGAACAAAGGAAAGGGCAAAATGGATGATCTGCCTACTCAAGTGATTCAGGAGAATAGACCAAAACCTAAGGAAATGGCCAAAGCTCCTGAACATAAGAGGAATGTTGGTCAGCAGAGTAGACCCAATGGAAGGGCAACTCTACTGAACAATGTTCAGAGGAGTTATCCAAAGTATAATCAGCCTAGGCCAACTCTTCTGAGAAAGCCTCAGCTGAATAGACCCAAGGATAACTTTCCTCAAAGGCAAAATAAAATGAGACAACCAAAACCCTTCATGCCAAAGGGTAATGGTCAAAAGAAAGCCTTTCCTCAAAGATTCCCTCAAGTAGCACAAAGAACTCAAAAGTTCAAGAGATTTGACAACTCTCCTGAAACTTATAGAGTTAACACATTCACACACACTTTCCCAAAGGCATTTAAGGGAAAGACAGTGTATGTAGATGCTAGAGGAAGACAACTTAGCCACCTTGAATCAATCAGGGTTATTAGGCAAGTTTGGGTTCCCAAAGGTACAGCTAACCTCTCAGGACCCAAAACTCAAAGGGTACCTAAACCTATCTAATTGCAGGTACCAGTGGGCCACAAGAAGAGGAGCATGAGCAAAAAGTCAGCATGGTATCTTGACAGTGGATGCTCAAGGCACATGACTGGAAACAAGGATCTCCTCACTGATTTCATTGAAAAAGAAGGCCCAAATGTCACTTTTGGAGACAGCTCACAAGCAACTACAAAAGGTTATGGTACTTTGATGATTGGTAACATCAAAGTATCCAATGTATCTTATGTGGCTGGTCTCAAATATAATCTCCTAAGTATCAGTCAATTCTGTGATAAAGATTTTAATGTTGAGTTCTCAAGTGGAAAGTGTCTAATTAAGGATAAAACTCAACAAATTCTATTGACTGGAACTAGGAAAGGAAATGTGTATTTTGCAGACTGGGACAAGTCTACTGATGCTGCATGCTTCATTGCTAAGAGTTCTAGTGAACAAAGTTGGTTATGGCACAAAAGATTAAACCACTTGAACTTTAAAACAATGAACAAAATTGCTAGAAATGCATTAGTCAAAGGACTACCTAATGAGGTTTTCATTAAAGAGTATGTTTGCAAACCATGTCAAGAAGGAAAACAGATCAAAGCCTCATTTAAGGGAAAACCAGTCATTTATACTGAAAGGGTACTTGAATTGTTACATATGGACCTATTTGGACCAATTACCCCTGCAAGCATAAACGGTAGAAAATACACACTGGTTGTAGTAGATGACTTCTCTAGGTTCACATGGGTAGTATTTCTCCTTAATAAGAAGGAAACTCAAGTCAAACTGCCTGAACTTCTAAAGAGACTGTCAAATGAGAAAAACCTTAGCATTATCAAGATAAGATCTGATAAAGACACTGAGTTCATTAATTCATACATCAATGAGTATTGCACATCTAATGGAATAGCTCATGAAACCTCAGCAGCTAGAACTCCCCAACAGAATGGAGTTGCAGAAAGAAGAAATAGAACTTTAAAAGAAGCTGCTAGAACCCTAATTGCTGATTCAAAATTACTTAAGAGGTTTTGGGCTGAAGCTATAAACACTGCATGCCATACTCAAAATAGATGTTTGATCACTAAGGGGCAAGGCAAAACCCCCTATGAACTCTGGAAAGGAAGAATGCCTAAAGTGTCATACTTTCATATATTTGGTTGCAAATGTTTCATTCACAATAATGGGAAAGAACAGTTGAAAACCTTTGATAGCAAAGCTGATGAAGGAATGTTCCTTGGATACTCCCAAATCAGTAAAGCTTTCAGGGTCTACAACAAGAAAACTCTTATTGTGGAAGAAACACCTCATGTTGTGTTTGATGAATCTATTCATGAGTTCAGGAATGAGAACTTGGAATCAGAAGAAATCTCACAAAGGACAACCAGACTAAGCCTAAAAGACAAAGACACTGAATTCATAGATGTTGTCCAAGCCAATCTTCCTGAAAACTCTAAATTGGACAACCATCCTGAAGGCAACCTTCCTGAAGCAATTCCCACTGAAAGGAATGATGAACTGAATGATCCAATCCCAGTTCACATCCAGGTAACAACTACCAATGAAGAAGCAGTTCCTGCTGAGGTAGTTAATGGGTCAAATAATCAAGGGGGAACTCAAAATGTTGAAAATACCAATGTCCCTGACATTGAGGACAACACCCCTGATTATGATCCTGAATTAGATCCTGCATTCAATTATCCTGAATTCTATGATCAAATTGACTCAACTTCAGTAGAGGACAACTCTACTGAAGAGATCAGAAAAAGAAGGACCTGGTTGTCAGACCATCCTACTGATCTAATACTTGGTGACCCAAGTATTGGAGTCAAAACAAGAAGATTCCATGGTGAAAGTGCTCTTTTCTGTTGTTTCTTGTCAGAGCAAGAACCAAGTAATATTGAGGAAGCACTTCAAGATGCCAATTGGATCACAGCCATGCAGGAAGAACTGAACCAATTCACCAGAAATGAAGTATGGGAGCTGGTGGATAGGCCTTCACATCAAGATGTTATTGGAACAAAGTGGGTGTTCAAGAACAAGAAAAATGAAAATGATGTGATTGTCAGAAACAAAGCAAGACTTGTGGCAAAAGGCTATTGCCAACATGAAGGCATTGACTATGATGAGACATTTGCACCTGTGGCAAGGCTAGAAGCAATAAGGCTCTTTCTAGCCTATGCAGCCCACAAGAGGTTCAAAGTGTACCAAATGGATGTCAAGAGTGCCTTTCTGAATGGAGTCTTGAAAGAATAAGTCTATGTGGAGCAACCACCAGGTTTTGAAGTTGGAAACCAAGTTTACAGACTCAAGAAAGCTCTATATGGACTCAAGCAAGCCCCTAGGGCTTGGTATGATACACTGTCACAATTCCTCTTGGATCATGGATTCACCAAGGGAACTGTGGACAGAACTCTTTTCAGAATATCTGAAGGAGAGGACATCTTGCTTGTCCAAATTTATGTGGATGACATAATATTTGGATCCCCCAATGAGAAGCTGTGTGAGAAGTTCTCAAAGCTAATGCAAAGCAAGTTTGAGATGTCCATGATGGGGTTGATGAACTTCTTTTTAGGTCTTCAAGTCAAACAATCTAAAGAAGGAATCTTCATCAACCAAGCTAAGTACACCAGAGAAATGATCAAGAAGTTTGGGTGTACAACTAGCAAGCCAGTAAGGATCCCTATGAACACAAATTGGAAGATGGATCCTGATGAGAGTGGTATTCCAACCAACTCTACTGAGTATAGAGGAATAATTGGTTCACTCCTCTATCTCACTGCCAGCAGACCTGACATCACCTTTGCAGTAGGTGTTTGTGCAAGGTTCCAAGCAAATCCTAAGAAAAGCCATCTTGAGGCTGCAAAGAGGATCTTGAGGTATCTCAAAGGCACTGAAAATCTAGGCCTTTGGTACCCTGCTGATGACAACATTGAGCTAACTGGCTACTCAGATGCTGACTATGGAGGTTGTAGAATTGACAGAAAGTCCACTTCAGGGACTTGTCAATTCTTGGGCAACAAGCTTATATCTTGGTTCTCCAAGAAGCAGAACACAGTGGCTACTTCCACCACTGAAGCTGAATATGTTGCAGCTGGAAGTTGTTGTGCTCAAATCCTTTGGTTGAGACAACAACTGAGAGACTACAAAGTCAACTCTACTGAAGTGCCAATATTTTGTGATAACAATAGTGCCATTGCTATATCACAAAATCCTGTCTTGCACACAAGATGCAAACATGTGGACATCAAGCACCACTTCATTAGAGACCATGTGGAAAAGAAGGACATAAAGTTGGTCAAGATCCACACTGATCATCAAAAAGCCGATATCTTAACCAAGCCACTTGCAGAGGCAAGATTTCTGGAGCTTTCAGCAGAATTGGGATTACTTGATCCAGGGAAGTTGGACAAGTAAAAGTCATGAAAAGTGAATGAGATATATGGAAACTGAAAAGGTTCTCAGCAGACTTGGTCAAGTCTACTGAATATCAGAAGAGATGGCTAAAATCATTCAGGACACTTGTCCATTGGAATTCAGGACCTTTGTCCACATCTCTTCAGGACACTTGTCCAAATGGGGTCAGATAAGTTGTCTTGGCTATCAAACTATTCCCTTGGTTTGATAAGCACCTATTTTGGGTAATCATTGTCTACCTTGATACATGTCCCAACTACAGATATCATCACTGTAGGATTTAATTTGTCCCCCACCCAAAAGGTCACTTTCCATGCATTAAATGCCAAGATTTAACTCTTGTTTGCATTCCACTTTTCAAGCCATGATCTATCTCGAAAACTCCCCAACCATTAACTAATATTTAATAACTTCCACGTTTTGAATAAAACCAATAACTCACTGTTACATTGGTTTTTGACCATTGGATCAAAACTGGCCAACTCCCCTGAAATTCATCCTGGCCGTCCAAGTGTATATTTCCATTTTTGATACCCGTTGAAAATACACAAACCTCACCAACTCATTGACAAACATTCTTTTTAGAATATCCCCAAGTCTTAAGATCCCCCACAAACACTTCTTCCCCAAGTATTCAAACCCTAGCTTATTTTTCTCCAAACTCTCTCAACACTCTTTCATTTTCATCTCTGTAAATTTCAATGGCTCCCAAAGTTAGACCAGAGATGATCATAGACTTTTCCAACAAGGCTCTGGACCTTGATTTTGGATATCTAAGCAACAAAACCAATCTTCATTTTGAACCCATAATCTCCTTTGAAAGTGAAGATCCTGAGATTACTCCAACCCTGAGGTGGTTGAGAAGGGCTGGTCTTCAAAAGTTCTTGGAAGAAAGACCAAGTTCCTGCTTGGAAAGCTATATGGCTGAATTCTTTGCCTTTCTCAAATGGAGAGGCAAGCCTGAAGATGGTGAAATTTCCACCAGATTGTCCTATGTTGCTGAAGGAGAAGAGGAAGAGAGATCTCATAGAGTGAAATTCTCTTCAGAAGATCTTGAAGGAGCTTTTGGATTGCCTTCTGAGGGAAGGAATCCAGAAATCTATGGCACTGGTCATGAAGAAGAAATAGCTCAGGAATGGCTATTGACACAAGGCCCTCTCTCCTCAACTCAAAACAAAAAGACTCTCAAGCCAGAATTCCTCAACCTTTTTGAGGTAGTAGCTAAAAGTCTCTTGAGTAATACTGGAAGCTTAGAGCAGGTCAGCCATCCAAGAATCAGAATCATGGCTGCAGTAATTGATGCTAGTGACAAAGGCATCAAGTTTGATTGGAGGACCTTCATTATGTCTGAAATGATGAAGGAAAAGGCTAAATTCAAGGTGAAATCTCACAACAAGGTGGTGCTAGAAGGGAAAATCAAGTATTGCACTAGGGCAAGCTTGTTGATTGAGAGATTTTCTCATTACTCCCAGATGCAAACCTTTGCAAAGCCCCTCCCAGCCCAAAAGATCCTATTCAGAAAGCTCAACAAGAAAACTGAGAAAAGAAGGATGTTAATGGCCAAGCCTGCTGAAGCAATGGTAGAGGAGAAGCCCAAGTTGAAAAAGAGGACAAAGGCAAGGGTGGTGAAGACAAGGAAAATGTCTCAGATAATCTCAGAAGAGAATTCAGATGCTTCAACTGAGATTGAAGAAGTTGCTAGAGAAGGTGTACAAGTACCCTCTGATCATTCAGAAGAATTAAGGCAAAAGTACAATGAGACTAGACAAAAGTCTAGGGGTGATAAGAGGATCAGGGAGGTTGTCCCTGAGAAGGATGAGGAAGGAAGTGGGAGCAGTAGAGCTAGTAAGAGAAGGGTCAAGCCTACTGACAAGGTGTTGGAGCTTCAAGAAGAAAGGTCTCTGCAACTTGCTCTAAGAGAGAGCAGAGCTGAAAGCAGGACCAAATCAAAGTCAAGGACCAACTCATCTGGTTCTGGAACTCCAGAATCCAGGGTCCCTGAAGGTCAACCAATGGAGGCCAAAATCCCTGAAATTCAGAATCCTGAGCCCAACTCCCCTGAAACCCATATAACCCCAACCAATCAACCCATCACCCCCATTAACCTCACAAAGAGATACTCTCCTGAGGGAAGTGTGCAGAGAAGTATGATAGATGTGCTAGCTGACATAGCTGTAGATGAGACAAGGTTACAATCTCCCCTTGACTCATCTATGCTCAATTATTCAAAGCTTTTAGAAGCTGCACTCTTTGAGCCAACCCCCCTGAGCAAAGCCCCTTCAGATCCATTGCTCTCAAAAGCAACTGAAGATCCTTCTACTGCACCCAACCCATCTGAAGCCAACATTCCTGAACTTAATCTGCCTGAAGCCACACTAGGAGAACCCAGAGCCAACTCCCCTATAACCCAAAGTCCCTATTCAAGTGGAGATGAGGAGGAGTATACTTATGAAAGTATGCTCAGAGGAGGAGCAAAGGCTACTGTGGACAGTTTGTATCCACAACTTGCTGAATTTCCAAGAATTCAGAAGACATTTCATGATCTAAGGATGCTTGTTGATGTAAAAGACAAGTCCATGATGGAGATATCACAAGTCATCCAAGATAAGGGTGCAAACTGGTGGCAAATAGTGGAAAACAGATTATTACACTTTGCTGGAGTTTCAAAGACAAGATTCCTCACTGATGAGGAAATATTTGCAAAGTTGGTGAATGACAAGATCAATGAGGAGAGGGAAAGAAAAGCTAAGGGTATCAAACACCCTGAAAGTAGCTCCAATGATGATGACTCCCCAGATGATCCCTCAAACCCCTCTAAACCCAACCCTCCTGAAACCCCTCAAGCCAATCTCCCTAAGCCTTCTGTCTCTGAAAGACTTTCCAACCCCCCTAGAACCTATCATAGGAAAGGCTCTGCCATTTCAGAGGTGTTGACCAAGGATGGTAACACAACCAAGGACACATCTGCCAATGAAGGTTCTTCTGAACCCAAGGCACAGCCTAAAGATGTGGAGGTTCCTTCTCTAGAGGCTAGTTTGATTAATGCCTATTCAGTGTCAGAAGAGTTGGACACTGATCAGCCCTTAATCATTCAGGATGACTCAGTGGCTGTTGATATAAGCACTGTGATCTCCCCACAACTGCCATCTTTGAACCTTGTTGAAGGTGGAGATGCTGCAGGTTTAGGAGAAGGAGTTGAAAAGGAAAGTAGTTTTGAAAAATCAGAGGGAGTTATGGATGAAAGAGAGGTAGTTATCACTAAGATTGTGAGTGTACCAACATATGAGGGTGGTATAAGTGAGGAAGGACAGGTTATTCTTGAAGTCAAATCTGAACTTCAAGAATCCCTTGATGAAAGGAGGCCTGTTCCTTTAAGTGAGGAAACTTTTAATGAAGGAAGAAAAGAAATAGTTGAAAATGAGGAGAAGACTGCTGATGTATCAGAGTCTTATGAAAAAGAAAATGAGGGAGATAAGTGTGTTTTCACTGATGCTTTTGATTTGTCTGATATTGCAGGGATAAGCTTTGAACAAAATTTTGCAGATGATCTCTTGACAGATGCTCCCATCCAAGTTGACACTGGATCAGCACAAGCCTTGCTTGGGATGCAATCAGAGAAGTTGAATTCCTTGGCTCAACAAGTTCAAGCAGCTCATGCAGAAACTTCTGGAGCATTAGATGAGCATGGAAGAACTCTAGCTTCTGTTGAAATGAGATTAACTGGCTCTGAAGATGTGGTTTTACCCACATTGGAAGCAAGAATTGAAGGAGTAGAATCTGGTCTTCAAACCATCTCTACTGAAGTTCACAAAGCCAAAGTCAGTATGGAAAACATCTCAAAGGAGGTCAAGAAGGATCAAAAAATGCTGAGAGATAACCATAATGCAAATGTTCAAGCTATCAAATTGACAATCAAGCAAGCTCTTGGCAAGAAGACAGCCTTGCAAAAGAAAAGAGCTGAAGAGCAAAGGCTAGCTATGGTCAAAGCAGCCTCAGAAAAGTTTTCCCAAGAAGTGTTGGCCAACATTGCTGAAGGTGCAGTGGCCAACCTCACTGAGCTCCTGAAAGCCCAATTGGATGCATCTCTTAAGGCAACCATGGAGGAGGTTGTCCAACAGAAAATGAAGCCTGTTCTTGCCTTTCTCAGCTTGAGCAGTGACAAGATGCAAAATATACATGATGAGAATGTATATTTGCTGGAAGAAATGAAGTCTCTAACCCAAGCCCAGTCCTTATTGGCATCCACTATGAGTGAACTGAAGCCAGAATGTTTTGATGCTGCCAAAAAGGGGGAAAGGGAAAGAGCAAGGGCAAAAGGTGCCTTAGTGATTGGGAGTCCAGTGAAAGGGAAGGACAAAGCCCCTGAAGGAAAGGGAAAAGAGCCAGCAGTGCTGAACTTGGAAGAATTGGATGAAGAGGAGCAGTTAGCATTGGCATTGAAGAACTCTATGGCCTCAGCTCAAGAGGAAAGAGTGAGGTTACAACAAAGACCAGGTGGTGAAGTATCTGGTTTGGACAAGGATGCTGAAGGTGTCCAAACTAGAGGAAAGATCAAGAAGGCCCAAGGAAAGAAGAGACAAGTTGAGAAATTCACTGACTTTCCCAATAGCCTTGATCTTCCACCTGAATTCAGAGTTGTTGATGATGAGTCTACCTCAAAGAAGGCCAAAACTGCTGAAGATCCCAAAACTACAGAAATACCCAAGACTGCTGAAGAAGACAAGTCTACTGAGACTAAGTCCACTGAAAGTACCAAAGCTTCTGAAGATGTTGAGGAACTATATGAAGAAGGCTTTGGACCTGGACCAAAGAAGACAAGGATTGTGGTACTCAATGATCCATCAAAGTTGTTTCATGAAGGGTATGGCAAAGACCCTAAAACACAACAGAAATTGGCTATGATGAGAGCCCAAGAGAAAATGGACTTGATGGAAGAGGCCAACAGAGCAAGAGACAAGAGAAGAGCAGACTTCCAAAAGCCAAGAAGGAAGAGAGCAACCTACAACAAGATGAAGCCACAGCTATTGATCCAAATGGACACCAAATATCCTCACTTGGATAAATGGGTGCCAATTCAGCTGAATGACTCATGGGAGGAAGCAAAAAGGGAGTTTGTCTATGATCAGTATGTCATTGACAGATGGAATGGAAGAGATGCCAACACCAATTTTGCTGAGTTCATGATTAAGTACTACAGAGAACTCTATCAACAATTGCTTGCAGCTGCTGACATTGCAAGAATTGAACTAAATGCTCCCAAGCCTATCATCTACATGCCTCCAAAGCTTGATGGATGGATTGACCAAGCAAGGATCCTAAGGGAGTTCACAGAAATCCTCAAGCTGAACAAGATGGTTCTTGGTCCTAAGGGAACCAACCAAGAAGCCAAGGCCTTGAAGAGGAGAGTGTGGGCACAATATGGGATGAACCCACCTCCTGAGGATGATCTCTGAAATGGCTAAGTCTTCTGACCTATCTTAATTGATCAACTATGCTGAAAATTGGTCAAGTTTGCTGATATGGTGTGCTAATCTGTTTGCTTTGACTTGATATGGATTGCTCTGATACAAGCTTGGTGCTCTGATCTTGTATATGTCTTGAAGTGTTAGTATTTGCTCTGAGATAATAAGATTAGTGCTCTGATACAAGTTTATGCTCTGATGCTGAAAAAATCTTGTATATGTGTTGAACTCTTAGAAGGAAATACTTTTATGTAATTAGTGTTGATGATTCATGCTCTGATATGTTCAACTCAACTATCAACATGCTTGTAATGTTTTTTTTAATGAATGATAGTTGAACTTATTTTGAATCAAGAAACACTCATCTCTCTATGCCTATCTATGAAACCTATTTGCAATATGGATGGTAAATACACTAACACATTGTTTTTCAGGATAATTGACCTTAGTCATGTCTTCTGAAGATAAATGTAATAGGTGTAGCCAAGTCACTTTTGCACAAATGTATAGGTTTTGGCATCATCAAAAAGGGGGAAATTGTTGGGAATAAAATGAGATATGTTTTGATCTAATACCAAAATCCCCTGAGACATGCCTAAGTCAAGATAAGTATGTTCTAGAAATATTAGAACACATAGATTATAGGCTAGATGAGAAGCTAATATGTTTGGCAGCTCTTAAATGATTAGATGCACAAATTGAGGGGGAACACATGCTTTGAAGTACATCAAGAACAAGTCCCCTCAAGGCTCAAACTCTGGAATCATGATCAAGTCTGCTGAAAGACAAGAATGCTGATCAGGAGAGTTGTCCAGAAGAGTTGTCTCAGCTCAATTAATCAAGATCAAGTGCTCTGAAAGCTTGAGGTCAACTATGCTGAAAAGAAAGAGACAACCACACCCTAAAGATCACCAAAGAAACAAGCTAAGATCATCTTCAAGAGAGATAAAGGGAATGAGCCAAGTCATCTGAAGAAGAGCAAGCCAACCTTGCTGATAAGCAAAACTGCTGATAGTGATAAGAAAAGTTGTCCACTTGATAAGAAATGTTGTCCTATCATTGGATCAACCTTCAGAAGCCATGTCCAAGTCCTAACAAGAAGTCAAACATTGGGAAAAGTGCTGCAGAATGAAGACAAAGTCTTACAAGCCGTTTATTACCCAAATGAGGACATGTCACTATCAAGAATCTGTCTTCCAGTTTGAGGAACTCAAGGAAGACATTTATAGCAATTTGGGCCTGCCTCTCCAACGGGCAAATCCTCCATTTTGTCTATAAATACAGAAGTGTGAAGACCATTTGAAAGCAATCCAACTGCACCTCAACCTTGACAAGAATATCCAACTATCCTACAAGTTGACAAGTGCTCTCAAGCTTTCAAAGAGACTATCTTAGTCTTTATACACTTCTTCTAAGCTGAACCCAATTGTATATTCATACACAGGCTTAGAGAGATATCCTATCCTTATACACTGATCTCCATTGTAAAGGATATCTCATTAGTTGGAACCTTACTTCAATCCTTACCCCTTTCAAGTGAGAAAGTGAGAAGGTTGTAGTAGTAGAAGTGGTAGGAGCTGACTGTTGAGAGAAGAACAGTTCAGTTCTGAGTTGAGAAGAGGGTACTAGGACTCTAGACATCCTAGGGATCAATTCACCAAGAGTGGTGTTCTTGATCAAGTGCACCTTGGCACTATAAAACAAGTTAATTCCAAGAGTGAAGGAATTATCCTGTTAAATCAGGGAAAGTGGATGTAGGAGCTTGAGTCTCTGAACCACTATAACTTCTTGTGTTGATTTACATTCCAAGTACTTTCATACATTCAACACTGCACACAAAACTGATCTTTCAAGGATAAACATTCAAAGACTGTGCAAAACCTATTTGGACAAGTTCCCTGAAAACTGGACTGTGTTGCATTGACTAAGTGATTTCAGAAATTAAAGGAGTCTAAACTAAAAGGGCCAACCACTATTCCGCACATATAACTCCCCTAGATAGTTATTCAACTAAGTACTCAATAGTACTTAGTAGTTTGATTATCTTAGAAGAGTCAATCTTCTTCAGCAGAGTTGTCCAAGACAACCTGACTGAACTCTGGTTTGATCAAGTTAGAAAAGAATTTGCATACAAGTGTATTCCCCCCCCCCCCATACACTTGTTATCTACTCCTTTTCAGGACCAACACTGGTTATAACCAATCTACCAATAGAAAAAAAATATTATATTATAAATTTATAGATAAAACAAATGCAAAATTTTAAACGATAGAAAAAAAATAAAAAAAATAAAGAGATACTAAAAAAAGACACAAACCTAGTTCCATTGCATGGGCTGATTGAGTGATCTATATTTCTCAAAAACATTATCGGTGTTCCAACTTTCAAATTCAATTCATTATCAAGTACACCAGAACACTTCAACCTATTCAAAAATTCAGGAATATGGATATTAGCCAAATTATCAACATTCAAATTAGATGTGCAAGGACTTTCGAAGCTCAAATAAGTACGTGATTCTTTTTCATTTATTAACCTAACAACATCTAACGTGGGTCCAAGAATAACTCTACTTTGTAAATAGTCATGATTATCCATCATATTTTTAAAATTAGGATAAATGCTATCAACAATAGTAGAAATCGGATTATCACCGCACTTTAGCAAAATATACTCAAGAATTTGTACATCACATTCATACTCAATTTCTGATCCTATAGTACCATCTCTAATAGATGTTATCAATTTAGAAAAAGAATTCAATTCATGTACAACTTTATCAAATCTCAGGTTTTGAAGTCTCATGTTCTTAGTAAGTTTCAAAAGAGTACAATCATTCCACAAATTAGATGAATTGATAGACTGATAGTAGCGGAATGATATCCTGCCCAGTTCCATTTGAAATAACGGATAATATTTGACGAAAATAACCTCTAAGCACAATAATTTTATCGCCAAAAGGCAGTTCAGATGACAAAAGGATCTGTGAGCTGTATAATATATATCCTTCAAGGTCGTATCGAAAGCCTCAATATAATATCTCTTCACCATTGACGCTTCATCCCATATTATAAGATCACATTTAATCAAGAGTTTTGCAAGAGAACTTCATTGATGAATATTGCATTTAGAATCTTCAGTAAGATCAATTGGAATGGAAAATCTGAAATGAGCAGTACGTCCACCAGGAAGAATGAGTGAGGCTATACCACTCGAGACTACATTAATTACAACCTTGCCCTTAGATCTAAAACATGATGACAAAGTCTTCAGTATAAAAGTTTTGTCTGTTTCACCATACCCATAAACAAAAAACACACCACCATTACCGGACTGAATGGACGTAATTATTCTATCGTACACCGTACACACCACGTTGTTCATCACTAAGTTTGCTAACTGAATCCTCATACTCTAACTTCAAATCAGATATGTTGTATGCAAACTCAATTAAAATCAATCTATTTCTAGATGAAAAGTTCAGATCATGATTTACCACCGACATGCCTTCAAAATCTACCAAAAGTCCGCAACATATACCTGGAAAATGTATAATTCTTCTTCTATTATAAAGAATATTATCAGAGAGATATCTCCAACACTTTTACCAAACTTCATAAGGTCGACCCAACGAACTTGATGTTAGTAGCATAACAATTAAAGATCTCATTGAAAATGCTGAAGCCCAACTACTAACCTCGTCCATACCATCAACATACTCTCTATCATCGTCTAACAAACCTCTAGCAATTAAAGCAAGCTTCCCGAAATGCTAGATTAATTACTCCATTGATTTTTTTCAAATCATCATAAGATGTAGGTCCATGAACTACATTAAAGAGTATCCTCAAGTAACGTGCCTCGCCAAAACCAGGAGGAACATAACAAATACGTCTGATTGAAAAACCTCTCTTCATTTCAACCCACTCTCTAGTTTTCGACTTCCATACGAAAAATTGTGATATTTCAGCATAAGTCAAATTTCTTACTTTAGAAGAAATCTTGTTGAGTTCGAACCAAGCTAAGAGCATGCTTTGCTTTAGCGATGGTCTTTCCAATATAGATTTTAAACATGCACAATCACTAAATACAATAGTTTGCTTATCAAGAAGATGAAATCTCAAACGTTCAATTGGAAAATTTCTGTAATTAATCTCAAACCCGAAAATTCTCCAAGCAGTTTCAAATGGAGAATTGTACCTACAGTCATAGTACATTTTAACTTCATCCAAATCTATTTTTCCATCAAACACGTGCTAACGCACAACCTGATATGTTAAAAAAAAATCACGATATTTAAAATTTTAATTATTGTTCATAGTGTATTTATTTAATAATATATCACTAATTATTACTAAAAATTGTAATATTTATGTTAACTCATATTTATTAAACTGCATTCAATTTTAAGAAAATATAAAATTTTATTTAAAACTTTGTGAATATATTTTTTAAATTCAATAAACCAACACTCTTATTCAATAAATAAACAACAAACGATATCAAACAATATAAATATATTGAACATTTGATTTGATTAGACTATTAATTTAACACTAAATTATTAATATTAAAATAATTTTATAATAAAATATGATTAATATCTGGATTGTGTTTAGTGTTTTGAAAGACTATATAATCAAATGGAACTCAATTATGGAATTTTGAATATAAATATTCGTGTTTAATTAAAATTTCCGCGTGGTCCATAATAATTTGGTACAAAACAAAGGCTTTTCACTGCAAATTCAACTCACGACTTTTGTTATATTATTTATATTAACTTAGAAATATATGATACAAACAAATAAAAGTATGGATTAAATTTTTTTAGTCCATTAAGTTGACACGATTTTGATTTTAGTCCACTTGGTTACCATATTTTGAATTTAGTCCAGTAAATTTCATATTATTTTGATATTAGTCCTTTAACTGATTATTTAGGTATTTCAACCGGTCATGTCCACGTGGTATTTATTTTCATTTTTCTATTTATTTTTAATAAATACACCGGACCGGATAAAAGCATGGGTGGATCATAAAAACAGATCAGATTACTTAAAAAATGGATCACTCCACCATAACTAAAAAAAATGTCGGGCCATTCCTTTGAATTTGCCCAATTCACCCAAAATCCTACCAAACCTGGCCTCCCTACCTGTGCAAAAAGAAAGAACCACAATCAACATCGAAGAACCAGCTACGACACATATGACGACACGAACGATGGCAGACTGGGAATTATTGATACGTGGTGGTTCATGGAGTTTGTTGCTTTACATTAGTTTCATGGGGTCTTAAATGTTAATTGAGTGAGTGGTGGTTCACGGGGTCTTAAATGCTAAGTTATTGTTGATATGTGGGAGACGATATCTTTGGATGGTGAGAAAGGGAGCACGAAAAATTAATTATGATAAGAGGGATGAAGAAGATGTGAAGGTGCGATTTTTCAAGATGGCGAGAATGAAAAAAATTATGGCAGAAGACCTACAATTTTTTGGTCTTGGGAAGAAGAAGACCGGTAATTTTTTTGGTTTGGAAAGAAGAAGACGGACAATTTTTTGGGTTTGGGAAAAAGACTTGTAATCAAATTTAATAAACAAAATTATTGTAATTAAAAAATTCCTTGAAATCAATTTTATTAAGAATTTCAAAGTTATCGAGAGAAAAATAGGATTGAAACACACTATAGTTTAGCCGATTGAACATCTATTTAAATAATTTGATGTTGTTTCATCAATATTTATATTCATCTTCTTATTTTAAATTTATTAGCAATTTTATTTCATTAATAAAATCATTGTATATTAATCCTTATTTATTGTCATTCGAAAATTGAATTCATAAATTTAATTTTGTATAGGGAATTTAATTGTCATTTCAATATAGTAAAATACTTGATTTATATAATTTTTGTGATTAATTTATTTCAAATCAATCATATTTATATAAAAATAATTGTAGATTCAACTTCAATAATATACATAGATTATGTTAAAATTTAGAAAACACACACATATATATCCATTCTCCAGAAACATTTCATTCGAATTTAATTAAAAATCAAGTGTTATAATTTCATTTATATATTATTTTTACCATTAATTATTTTATTTTATAGAGATGAGAACTAAATAGGACAAATAAACTAATTAATAATTATGATTTGCATAAATTTATATAATGTTTTTCTTTAATGGTTAGTAGAAGTTTTCACCTTAAAGTTTTTTGAATTCAGAAAATGCTAAAATAATTCCATTATTTTTGTTAATTTAGGGGGAGAAGAATCTAGATAGAAGACGTAATATTATAGAGAAAAGAATTTTCGTTATTTTTCTGATGGCTTATTTAAAGGACTAATATTAAAAAAACACAATAATAAATTTTCGTTCTATTAATAAAAAAATTCATAATTTAAGGAATACACATATTTTTAAGATATCTTAAATTTAATAACAAATGTATATTTATTTATTTTTCATAAATTTAACATATAAATTAACTATCTATGATTTAATTTATGGAATAAAAATATTTGATAAACTAAGACACATATCTATTTATTTAAATTAAGTTAAATTAAATATTAGTTAAAGATATACTTTAATTCTTGATTTGAATATTTATAATTCATAAGTCAACTCATTAAAGACATACTATAATTCCTTAAAAATAGGTAAATTAAAATAAATGTACAGTCGTCTTTGTATATTATTAGGAATATAATATTTAGGATATGAATATATCTTTTCATATTATATGATCTCTAGAATATCTTGTAAATATTCATTTGTATCTTGTAAATATAGATACACTCTGTATCTATAAATACTTCTCTTGTAAACACTTTTCTTTCATTCAATGAAATTATAATTTTCCTATTCATTGTTTCTCTATATGGTATCAACGAGTCAATTGGCTCACGCCCCGATCCATCCTTAACCGTAGTTCGGTTCCATCACCTAACAACCCACGGTTCCCAAGAAGCTTTGTCTTCTTCCTCTTCAATCTTCAACCGGCCCAACTCTGCAAATTAAAGGCCACTACTCTGCAAATTGAAGGTCTGCATACCAATTAATTAATTAATTAATTACTCCAACGTTTGCCTACATACAGCCTTCTTCACGGCATAACCACCGTCCAAGAAGAATCAACTTCTTCTTCCAAATCACAGGCCTACTACAAGTGTCTTCTACCCACTCACGCCTGCAACAACTCAATTAACCACCCATACCAATTAATTAATTACTCCACTTCTTCCTCCTCCCACTCCAAGCAATTAAATACAGCCAAGAGGATTAATCTTCCTCGCCCAGCTCGGCCATGGTCGCCGGTAACACGTTACGACCGGCAATGGTCGCTGGCAGAGCCTCCAACCGCCCACCTCGCACACGAACGCCACCCACCTGCCAATTCTGTCGTGCTCTCGGCCACACGGCAACAACTTGCCCAGAAATCTTCAAATTGGAAACAACCCAAATCCAAAACTCACCGAGTCGACTCGGTCCCTACTCACCGAGTCAACTCGATCCCTCCTCACCAGGTAATCACACTCTCCATTCTAGTAAATACACCCCAACCTTTAATCCAAAACACACCCCTCATGCCAGAATCCTTACACCCACCTATCCAGTAAACATACCCCCCTACCCAGAATCCTTACACCCACTTATCCAGTAACCACACCCAACTCTGGTAAATACACCCCTCCACATCTACGCACCCACATCAATACTACATACACCCCACCCAGTATATACACCCATCCTCCTAGTACATACACCACCTCCGCACATTCGACTATTTCTTGTACCCACTCCGTTCCTTGGATTCTGGACTTTGGTGCGTCACATCACATCACCGCAGACCTCCAAAACCTGTCCCTCCACTCTCCATATTCTGGCTCAGATGACGTAGTCATCGGTGATGGTAACGGTTTGCATATCTCACATATTGGTTCCTTATCGTTTCCTCATGTTACTATGCTAAAATTCTCAAACGTACTAGTTGTTCCGCAAATGGCCAAAAATCTTATCTCCGTTTCATCGTTATGTCGAGACAATGATGTTAATGTTATCTTTGGCCCAACTTACTTTCAGGTGCGAGATGGTCGTACGGGGAGCGTTCTCCTCGTGGGGAGTCGCATTGATAATCTTTACGTATGGCCGGCACAAGCATCCAAACCCTCCCCTACCACATTCATTTCCGACCGCCTTCCCCTTCCGATTTGGCATTCTCGTTTAGGTCACCCATCTCTCAAAATTCTATCCCATACTTTGTCCAAATTTCGTTTACCTAGTAATCCTACAAAACTGTTTAGTTGTGATTCTTGTCATTGTATTAAGAGTCACAAACTACCATTTAATGAATCTAATATTGTTTCACATACACCCCTCGAAATTATCTTCTCCGATGTATGGTCATCTCCGGTCATATCTCATGATGGTTTTAAGTATTATGTCATATTTGTTGACCATTTCAGTAAATACATGTGGATCTACCCCCTAAAACGCAAATCGGATGTTCTATCCACCTTCTCAACCTTTAAACCCATTGTTGAAAACTACTACAGCACCAAAATTAAAACTCTTTACACAGATAATGGGGGGGAGTTTATTGCTCTTCGCTCGTTTCTCCAAAACCATGGCATATCCCACCTCACCACCCCACCCCATACTCCCGAGCACAACGGCATGTCTGAACGCTGTCACAGACATGTTGTTGATACAGCCTTAGCCCTACTACACCACGCCTCCATGCCCCTCACATACTGGCCTTATGCGGTTTGTGCAGCTACCTACATCATAAATCACCTTCCTAAAGTTAACCTAAACATGCTTTCTTCCTTCCAATGCCTTTTAAAACAACCACCTAACCTATCCAAACTTCGAGTTTTTGGGTGCTTATGCTACCCTTGGCTCCGCCCCTACACTGCTCACAAATTAGACCCTCGTTCCATGCCATGTGTTTTCATTGGATATTCCATCACTCAAAGTGCCTATCTATGCCTAGATCTTACCACCCACAAAATATATACCTCTCGCCATGTTCAATTTGTTGAACACACCTTTCCCTTTGCCAAAATCAATTCAGTTTCTGACACACCCACTGTTCTGGTAGATACACCTCCTGCACCCACTGATCTGACAGTTACACCCCCAGAACTGATATATACACCCCCACTCCTGATACACCCACCGAATTGATAAATGCACCCCCTTCCCCTACACCCACTGTTCCGCTAAACACACCTCCTGTTTTGATAAATACACCCACATCTCCGACCCAAACTCCCAATGCACCCCCTGAAATGATAAATACACCCACCATCACCCCAAATACCGAAAACCCACCTCTCGCCCACCCTATCCAGCCTCCAGCTGCTCTTGTGCCGCCAAACGCTCCTCCGCGACCCCCCGCACCACCTTCACCACCTCCGGCCTTGCACAGATCCAGTATGGTCACTCGGTCTCAAAACAAGATCTTCAAGCCCAATTCAAGGTATTGTCTTACATCGGCTTTACCTTCTGATACTGAACCAAGTTGTGTTTCCCAGGCCTTGAAAGATGAACGGTGGAGGGAAGCCATGTCCTCTGAGTTTGATGCTCTTCTCAGGAATGGAACTTGGGATTTGGTTCCCCCTGATGAGTCTCAAAATATAGTTGGCTCCAAGTGGGTCTTTCGCATCAAACGCAAGCCTGATGGGTCCTTAGACAAATTTAAAGCACGCCTTGTGGCCAAAGGTTTTCATCAGCGTCCGGGTGTTGATTTCTTTGAAACCTTCAGTCCTGTTGTCAAACCTTCAACTGTTCGAGCTGTTCTCAGTATTGCAGTTACTCGAAATTGGCCCCTTCAACAGTTTGATGTGAATAATGCTTTTCTTCATGGTACCCTGTCTGACACAGTCTACATGGCACAACCCCCTGGTTTTGTTGATAAAACTTTTCCGTCCTTTGTTTGCAAACTGCATAAGTCCATTTATGGTTTAAAACAAGCACCTCGTACTTGGTATTATGCTCTTAGGACGTTCTTGGAAGGGATTGGATTTATTCACACAAAGTCTTATGAGTCTCTTTTTGTGTACAATAAATCTGGTGTTATTGCATATTTCCTTGTGTATGTTGATGATCTGATTCTCACAGGAAATAATATTCCCTTCCTCACTCGAGTGGCTACGGACCTTGGTACAAAATTTTCAGTGAAAGATTTGGGCCCCCTTTCCTACTTCCTAGGTGTGGAAGTTCTTCGTACCAAGAAATCATGCTTTCTTTCCCAACGAAAGTATGTGGTTGATCTCCTTACTCGGTATAACATGATCACCTCCAAACCAGTTCAGACTCCACTATCCACCTCAGCTCGTCTCACTCTTTCGGATGGGACACCTCCTGCTGATGTCACTCAATTTCGTCAAGTACTTGGTAGTCTTCAATATCTCCAACTCACCAGACCTGATATTGCATTTGCTGTTCACAAGTTATCTCAGTTTATGCATGCTCCAACCACTACTCATTGGGGTGCAGTTAAACGTCTTCTTCGTTATTTAAATGGGACTCGAGATGTAGGAATAACCTTGAAACCTGAACCTTCCTCATCTCTACATTGTTTTACTGATGCTGATTGGGCCGGCAACAGTGATGATCGTACTTCTACAAGTGCTTACATTGTATTTCTTGGAGCTAATCCTATTTCATGGTCTTCAAAGAAATAAAAATCAGTTGCTCGTTCTTCCACGGAAGCCGAGTATCGTGCCATTGCCTCCGCTGCCTCTGAAGTTCAATGGTTAAAGTCCTTATTTCATGAATTGTGTTTCTCAGTTCCGACTCTTCCTGTTATCTACTGTGATAATATTGGGGCCACTTATCTCTGTTCAAATCCTGTCTTTCACTCTCGAATGAAGCATATTGCAATTGATTTTCATTTTGTTCGAGATTTGATCAAGACATCTCAGCTTAGAGTCTCACATGTTTCGTCCGCAGACCAACTTGCTGATGCTCTCACCAAGCCATTACCTCGTGCTCGACTGCAACTACTTATGACCAAGATTGGACTCTCCTACGGTGCTCCATCTTGAGGGGGCGTATTAGGAATATAATATTTAGGATATGAATATATCTTTTCATATTATATGATCTCTAGAATATCTTGTAAATATTCATTTGTATCTTGTAAATATAGATACACTCTGTATCTATAAATACTTCTCTTGTAAACACTTTTCTTTCATTCAATGAAATTATAATTTCCCTATTCATTGTTTCTCTATATATATATGTAACCATCGTTTTACAATACATAAATAATTTTACAGAAAAGGGAAAATATTAGGGATGGCAATTTCAACCCGGCCTGCCCCGACCCGCCCCGACCCGTGCTATTTGGGTTGCCCCGCCCCGGACCCGTATTGAAATGGGGCGGGTCCGGGTATCACCCTCGACCCGTGGGTAGGACCCGTGACCCGTTTTTATATTAATTTTTTATATATATTATACATATAAATATAATATATCTTCAATATTTTGATGTTTATTAATATATATAACAATAATTCACCTTCATAAATGTGAAAATAAATTTATAAACATGCTTCTAACACTATTTTATTTATTTTTCAATACAAATCTAAATTTTATGTTATATGTTTTTAAAAATAATAATTATTTTTCAATTTTTTTTATAAAAAAAGATTATAATGGGTCGCCCCGATTTACCCCGCCCCGCCCCGTGGCCCGAACGGGTCGGCCCGACCCGGACCCGAATTGAAACGGATCGGGTCCGGGTATCTAGGTACCCGGCCCGACCCGACCCATTGCCATCCCTAGAAAATATACAACATATGCAATAATATTTATAGCAAAAAACTTTATTCAATGACTTAGTTGAAAATAATTTGAAATAAATTTTCATTGTTGATAATATGCATGTTTTCGTCAGATTAAGGAATTTAGAAATCGAATTACTTATCTTTAGAGGTTGTAATAATACTTCAAAAATAGAAAAAAGTTTTTGAAGTCAATTCTCATTCTCAAAGTTAAATTCATAATTATGTTGCACACTCTCGTTAAAATTATCCATCCAAAAATCAGTCGACCCATGCATAAAGGAAGTTCCAAATCCTTATAATTTGAACACCTCAATTATATTCATCCAAAATAGCAACAAAAATAAAATAAAATTGAATAACATTCAAATTTGTAGTGTTAAAATTGTATCAATATTGATTATATGAATTGCATAAATAATTAATCAAAGTATATAAATAAGAGAATTTCTAAAACACAACCATGTTTTAGTTAAAAAGAAAGAAAGAGTTTTTCTATGGTAAGACGGGCTTCGCCCTGCCTTATAACAAACAACGATTTAAATATCATTGGATAGTTGATCTAACGTATACATTTTATTATATATGATTGCCCTTCGCATTAGTAAGTTTGCCCTATGCAAAATGCAATCGGCCAGCATCGCTCTACTAATAAATTAAATTAATAAATAAACAATTACGAATATACCATATTAATTTAAAATAAATAAAAATATTCAATTATAAAATGAAATATATATGTAGAATTATCAAATAGGTTGGACCGCGCTGGATCGGGTGATGTATGTTTCCCTCATATTGGGTCGGACATGGTTGAATTGATTCGGGTCTGGGTTGGGCCAGGTCCAGGCTTGGATTGGGTCGAGATTTCTCTCGGGCCACGAAATCTACGGCCCAGCCTGACTCGAGAAAAAACTCTTCAAATATTTTTTTTAAAAATACTGAGACATTTACTTTTTGTTTTAAAAACCAGGTTTTGAGTTTTAAGATCATACACCCGTTTTACTTTGGAATTTAAAAACCAGTTTTCAAACCTCACTTTAAACCACCCCTATCAAACATACTGATTTGACATAAAGTTAAATCTATATAATATGATCACCTCAATCATTGTAATTTTTCTTAACAATAATACAATAATATAATACATTCAATTATTATAATCTCACCCAACAATAATATAATAATACACTTTCATTCAATCTTACACATTGATTTGACATAAAATTAAATCTTCCACTATTCAAAAATCCAAAAGAAACATACATATTACTATTCATTATTAGGGTTTCAAAAACACATGATTTTAAAAACTGGTTTTCAAAACCACTCAAAGCCCAAAGTAAACATCACCAAAATATTTCAGTAATTTAATATTAAAAACTAAAATAAAATTTATCCAATGGTGAAGTGCGTGACAAAGTCAAATGGTGTGTCAACTTTTAATTGAACGTCTATTGTAAGACATTGTGAACCCTATGTCTCACCGTAAAAAAAACCAAAGAAGAAAATGACATTAAGATAAAAGACAAAAGGTATGTGCAAGTAAACAAAATCCGAATTAAAATCGAGAGAAGACGTAAGAGATGAAAGAGAAACATATGTTGCGCCAAAATAAATTAATAATGAAAATTGTTAGTTTACAAATAAAGAAAAGAGTGGAATAGAGAGATGATTAATCTTCAAATTCATTTGTTGCGAGATTTTTACAGATTAATATTCAAATTCTCCATATATCATTGAATTTTAAAAAATCTTCAAAATCACTCTTCAAAATCTTAAACAATTTTTCAAATCTCTAATGAATACATCTTAAAAAAACAATACAAATTGTTTCGTTTATCACTTTTATTTACATCCTCTCAAAATAATAATAAACATTACACTACAATAAACCTTTATATAGATAATTTTATTCTAAAACAATACATTAGAAAATAAAAATCCTAATTACATTAGAATGGAACATAAGAGAGAGAAACGTGAGAGGATGAGATGGCCTATAAAAAAATTTGTAACAAATCCTAGTTTTAAACTTTTGATCATAAGGATCATATTTTGTCAGGAAAACATCAACAGTTAAAAAGAAGTAAGATAAAATAAAAATGCATTACTGAAAATTATTATTCAAACATATATACTATAGTTATCAAAGAAAAAAATGAATGGTGAAACTGATGATAAAAAAGATGCATTAACTAACCAAAATGTTTCTCTCCTAAACTAAAAAGTGGAAATACATTGGTGTATTAAATATGTATAGATAGATATTTTGCACATATAAAGAATAAAATATATAAAAATCATATAAATTAAAAAAAATTAAGAGAAATGATTATTGAATAAAGAAAAGTGTCCATAAAGATTTTTAAAAGTATTAAATTGTGTAAATTAGTTTTTTTTTTTTACTTGATAGAACTCATCGATTATACCATAATTACCATGTATTTATCATCACTCTTAAATATTACTTAACATTCGTATTGCTTTTAAAAAAATAACATTCCTTAGTAAAATTAAAAAGCTAAATCATTGTTATGCATCATTTTTTAAAGTAAAAATAGAATATTCATTTATTAACACTTAAATGATGAATATCATCCCCTAATCTCAAATCCCATTATCAAGTTATAATTAATGAAAATGAAAAAATAAGGAGATTATAAAATTAAGATCAATAAAAAAAAATTGTATCAATCTTAATTATCAATGAGACAATTAATTTGTATCACTTTGAGATATATATATATTGTGCGTACTACATGGAAGTATCTTAAATGAAAGCTCGAAATTCACTTTAAGTAACTGTCACCTCAAATAAGCTACACTTATTAGTAATGTATTGATTTATTTTTAAATGGCCTTTTCCAGAATAATACGGAGTATTAGAATAATATTCAAATCACATATTTATTTAATATGAAATTTAAGTATTTATAGGAGTCTGTATTAAGTCAATGAACGCCAAAGATATGTTATGATCATCATATATAAGTATTTCCTAAAATCAGATCCAATCAAGATCAACAATTAGCATATCACTTACCATTCACGTTTATTGATTTCATAATGTTTAAAAATAGAATGATAAAATATGTGGAATACATGCATCATTTATATTTTATTTTCCATATACTTATAAAAATAAATCATAATTAAAAAATCGTTTAAACATGTACACATAATTTTATAATCGGTAAATAAAAATAAAAAACAGGACTTAATTGTTATACAAATAAAAAATGGTTGGTCTACAGTTTAAATATGTGTAGAATTCATACCTCTTAAAATTGTACAATTAATGATATGAGAAATCTACCTAAAAATATGCTCCAATTAATAAAAAATTAATTAGCAATAAATGAATGAGTCCAATTGAAGGCATTTTTATCTCAAAGCTGTAATTCAGTATTTTTACATAAATTTAACATTTTTAACTGTGCAGATTATATCATTATTCTTTAACAGTCAGGATTAGAAACCAATTTAGATCATGAGAAAAACATTTGTAACTCGAAATTTAACAATAGATGAACTTGAATTGACCTTCACAACATTAAAATTACCATTCTGACGTAAAACATCATCAGGTTTAAGTTGAATTCTAAACAAAATCACACGTTCAAGTAAGTCCTGAATTTCAAAAGAAATAACACCAAATTCATTCACAATAAAAAATTAACAGTATAATATTAATAAGATATCGTAAAATCGAAAGTAAATTATATTTAAAATAGAATGAAAAGATGGTTAATCTTATATACTCCCTCCGTTTTTTTTATAAGATGTTTTAGACTTTTTTTCTTGTGCATAAATATAAGATGTTTTAGGTTTTTTACAATGTTTATTCCAATTATGTCCTCCCTTAACTTTGGAAAGAATTGAAATTTAATGTGTATTATGGAATGAAATTAATGTAATTAAAAACCTTCTTTATTATCTAAGGGTATATTTGTCAAAACATACCCTTTCTTAATTCTAATAAATTTTTTTAAAACATCTTATAAAAAAAAAAACGGAGGGAGTATTATCTACAAATTAAAAAGACATACCTTGAAGGAATTAATTGAAGAAAGGGTTTAGTTTAGATTGAAGCTGATTATGGAGAAAAAATCTTTAAGCTGAGTAAATTATGCATTTATTATTAATAATAATTATTTAAGCTTATAATTGATTTTAAATACAAATTTGACAGAAATTTATTGATTATGCTATATATTTAATGTATATAGACGAAATAATTATATACAATGTATATTGACGAAATAATTATAGGTTGTCAATTTAAATTTGTCCAAGTGACAAAATTTGACTTTCATTATAAACATTTTTAGGAAATAATTTAAGTAGGGGTTATAATATGTCATTCACAAAACACGTTAAATTATTTAGAATAACTGGATGTAATTTAACATATCAAGAAAACTTAAAAAATTCTTTAAACATATGGAATGACTGATTTGTTTATATAAGTAATTACCTCAAAATACGTTTTGAATTTAAGATTGAAACTAAAATATTGAAATTTTTATAAATTTAATTAAATATATGGAAGGAAATTTAAGATTATTTAAGTCATTACCTTAAATATTATATTGAATGAGTTAATGCCATAAAATTAGATGGTTTGTTTAAATAAAAATCAGATCCCATTCTACTCATCCAATTAGTTATCTATGACATCAATTTACGCAGAAATTTATGGAATGTTTCCTAAAATCAGGGGAAATTTGAATGAATTATGGACTGTTTTAAAATTATGCAATTATGACTGAAATTTAATTTCTAATTAATTAAATTGATTTTTTATCGGATTTTTAACTATTTTTTATGTATAAAGAGTACAAAAAAGTGCACTTACTTAAATTTTTGAACGAATTAATTAAAGGTGATTATGGAAAAAATTGACTTGCTTAATGATTACTGAAATTTCATTAAGATGGTATTTCCTTAAATTGGTTTGTTTATTAATTACTGATATTTTCGAATTTTAATTAAAATTGATTATGGTATTTTTTTAGATTGAGTAATTTACTCCCTAATTGTCTATATGAAATACATACATTGTATGCGTAGACGTTAAATTGTATATGGACTATTTAAATTGTACGTGGGTCACAAGTGTGAAACCCTTAAATATATTAGGGTTAAAAACGTTACAAACAAAGTTAATTCACAACAAAAACAACATTATACATTAATGGATGGAGCGGCTACGGCGACGGAGGGAGTAGCAGCGACAGTGGACGGCGGCGATGGTGCCGGAGGAAGCAGTAGTGGACGGAGGAGAAAGCAGGCTTTACTTCATCCCAATCTCTGTAACTTTTTTGTTTGTCTTTTTTAACATTAAAATGTAACCTATTTGTATTTTATTTCGCAAAAACAATGCGGAGAAGCCGATCCGATTAGGAATTTCTGTTTTTCACCGTTTTTTTGTGAAAGAAAGGTAGCGTAGTCGGCGATTTGGCCGTCGTCTAGGCCGCGATTTACCACTTCAGCCACAATTTTCTTTGTGAATTTGACAAAATCGGGGCGAAATTTAGTAGCCAAGCCTATCCCGAGACACGGATTTCTGGAAACATGCAAACTAGAGAAAAGTGAGAATCAAAATGAGAGAGAAATTTAATGTTAATCATTTTTTTTATTGTTTATCAATATAATTTTTTTTTATGTACTAATAATATTAACCTAAACTTTTGTCAATAAAATCATAACTGAATCTGTAAAATAAATCATAAGTTTTAGTATAATTACTTAGGTGCTCCCATCAAATAAACCATAAAAAAATAACAAAAATTTCAAATAATAAATCTGCAAGCATTACCAAACAAAAATAAATAAACTAAATTACATATTTAGGTAAAATAAAAAAAATACATAATTTATAAATTTACAATTATTTTTATAAGTCTTGTTCAACAAATCTTCAAACAACACCAACATCTTCTGCAAATCTTCAACCTTTGACAAACAAAATAAAACCAAAATCTTCAAAAACTCTTACAAGTCTTCAAGTCTTGACAAATAAAATTAAAATAACTAAATTGCTTATCTAGGTGTTAATACATAAATACAAAATTTATCCTATAATAATACATCATCATAAAAAATAAAATAACAACAATACCAACTACATAACAACCACAAAAGAGAGAAAAGAAGTTTGATGAGAATGACAAACAAAAATGATGAATTTATAGAGAAGATGAGAAAGACGTTACAAATTTTAAGGAATTGATTCGAAGGACACAATTCAATCTAGAAATATCAACGGTTAAGATGAAGAGTAATAAATGACAAATATTAAATAAAAATAATAAATGTGGATTACCATATTTATACATAAGACCAAATGAACGGTCAAGATCAAAATGAAGAAAACGATCAAAGGCCCACAAATTTTCCCGCCCAAACTATAAATGGTAATATGTAGGCGTATTATATATTTATAGATTGAAACACTACAAAAAATAGTGAAAATGGCGAGGGGGAAGGCAACGGATTCCCCCTCACTAATGAAGAAGGCAACGGCAAAGGCAACGGCACTCCGCCGTTGCCAATATGGGCGTTGCTATTTTATAGGCAACGGCATTTGGAAAAACCGTTGCCTTTTGGCAACGGTATATGGCCGTCGCCTTTTGGCAAGGGCGTGGAGGCCGTCGCCTTTTCGCAACGGGGCCCAGCCGTTGCCAAGGCCGTCGCCTTTTTGTTACCTTTAAAAAAATGAGAACCTGGGTTTCGAACCCAGGTCTTTTAAGCAACCAACACACCCCCCCACCATTAGGCCACCAATATTCACGATTTTTCGCTCCAGCTGGGTTTCGAACACGGGACCTCTCGGTCCTGTAGAGTTTTGGGCGCCCCCTGTGTGCCGTTTAGGCTAGGAGCTTTAGTCGTCATGTTGTGAACACAATTAATATATATTCAATTTAATTTTAGTTTCAATTCTTTATTTCAATCCATTTTAAGTTTAATTGTTGCTTATTAAATTGTCAAAGCATATCATATTTATTTCTAAACGAGAATTAACTAAATTATAATGTGTTTCAAATTAAATAATTTAATTACGGTATCATTAATTAATTTACACTATTTAAATTTATTCTAATCTTCAATATACAACATTTAAATTCATTCTAATTTTCAATTCACAACATTATAATTACATACAACATTGAATATAATTATTTTCGATTATACATGTAAATTTATTCTAATCACATCATTTAAATTCATTCTAATTTTCAATTCACAACATTATAATTACATACAACATTGAGTATAATTATTTTCTATTATACATGTAAATTTATTATAATCACATCATTTAAATTCATTCTAATTTTCAATTCACAACATTATAATTACATACAACATTGAGTATAATTATTTTCAATTATACATGTAAATTTATTCTAATCACATCATTTAAATTCATTCTAATTTTCAATTCACAACATTATAATTACATCCAACTACGACTTGAATAATTCATCATGTCAATCGACGTACGTCTACAACACACAAATTAACAACCAACGTCTCATTCCTCCAACTCTATTAAAATTAATTAATATAATTCCAAATATAATCTAATTATAATTATTCTAACACCCTAATTAACAAATAAATTCATATATAGACATAACACAATTATATATATAATTCTAACACCCTAATTAACAAATAAATTCATATAACTTAATTAATTAATTAAAACATACATTCATATAAAATACATGCCTAGTGTTCTCCATCCTCATATTCTCTCTCATGACACGTGTCCTTCATCCGAGTAGTGTAACAGGAGATCCCGTGCCATAATTAATGAGTTCATTTTAAATTTATATGCGTACGTAAGAGTATTTTCTCTTCTCAATTCACCCAACTTATTTAGTTATTATTTTTTTAAATATATGAATGATATGTGTATTAAGTATAACTAGGGGTGTAAACGAGCCGAGTCGAGTCGAGAAGTGCTGAGTTATTATTTTTTTAAATATATGAATGATATGTGTATCCAACTCGATTGTTATACTCGAAGCTCGATACTCGAGTCGACTCGGTCGAGCCTAAAATTTTGAAGATCGAGCTCGACTCGATAAGAAACTCGATAAACTCGAGCTCGGCTCGACTCGACTCGATTACCTATCTAATTTTCAAAATTAATTTTAAAACATATTTTTTTGTAAAATAAACTCAAGCTCGACTCGGTTCGGTTCGACTCGACTCGATTACTCGTATATAAATATAAATTATATATTAATGGCAAAATAGTAAATATTGTTCAAGCTCGATTAGGCTCGCGAGCCTTTCGAGCCGAGTATTTATGAGCTCGAACTCGAACTCGGTAGCTACTTGAGTAGCTCGAAACTCGACTCGACTCGATTAACTTCGAATCGATTTCGATCTTTTTTCGAGTCGAGCACGAGTAGCTCGCAAGTAGGCTCGACTCACTTACACCCCTAAGGATAACTATATCAAAAATTACATTAATGTGATAATTAAGTTAGTATTAAAATTGTTTGAAAAAAAAAATTAATCTAATATATTTGAACCTTATAGATCATCATTTTGATATTAATTTTAATTTTTCATGTATATTTAATTATTTTATATTGTATTATGTTATGAATTATTATTCGTCAGCCAATATTTATATATGTTCATTTTATACATAGAATTTTATCGTGTTTTTAATTGAATATATCAATAATATATAGTATGTTAGTAATAATTTCTAAAATTTCATGTTAAATTTTAATTCAAGATTTTATTAAAATTTTCGTCATTTTTAAAACAAAAATTAAGATATTATATCCATAGAATCAATTTTGTGATATTTATTATGAACTAGTGTAAGACCCGCATTTTACGCGTAAACTTATAATTTATTAATTAAATAAATAATTTTTTAAATATACATAAAATTTTAAATTTCTTTATTTAGAATTACCTTACTTCTATATAATTTTCTTCTAATTATTGCATTTTCTTATTATCGAACATGAGAAAATTATGACATGATTTAATTAATTTATGTGGTTAGTTTTATTGTAAAATTTGATTAATTTAAATATATGTCAACTCAATAATCAATATCTCATTTGACTTGGATACATTAAATGAATTTTTTAATTAAATTAGGGCGACGGCAAAGGCAACGGGCCTACTGCCGTTGCCTTTTAGCGAGTGGGGGCCCGTTACCAAATGGCAACGGGGCCCATTGCCGTCGCCTTTTGGCAACGGGCCATATATGCCGTCGCCTTTTTGCAACGGGGCCCACTCCCGTTGCCTTATCCGTTGCCTTAAGGCAACGGCACCCGCCCCCGTCGCCTTTTTCCTTCCCGTTATCAATGCCGTTGCCAATTGGCAACGGTAGCCTGCCGTTGCCTTTTGCCGTTGCCTTCTGGCCATTATTTTGTAGTGAAACAATTAATTAATTTAACAAAAAGGGTAACCACCACCATAGCATGTGGTTTATATTGTAACAAGAAGCACATAAATTATGAAAAAAATAATCACATACTCCATATTAATAATTAATATTTAAAAGTATAAATTTTAAATATCAGCAATATATGTAACACAGTATTATAAAACCAAATATTCAAAAAAAAAAATATATATATATATATCTATACTAATATAATACACCTACATGTTGCCATATATAGTTTAGGCGGGAAATCATTTGATACGTTGGTCTTCTGTATAAATATGGTAACCCCAATTGATTTGTGTCCTTCAGATCAATTCCTTAAAATTTGTAACGTCTTTCTCATCTTATCTATAAATTCGTCATTTTTTTTGTCATTCTCATCAAATCTCTTTTCTCTCATTTGTAAGGTTTTTATGTATGTAGTTAGTATTGTTGTTGTTTTTCTTTTATAATGTATTGTTATAGGATATTATTTTTTTAAATTTAGTATTTTTGTATTTTTCATCTAAATATGTAGTTTAGTTATTTTTTTGTTTGTTTGTCAAGACTTGAAGATTGAAGATTGAAGATTTGTTGAAGATTTCATAAGTTTTTTGAAGATTTTGGTGGTATATTTGTTCGTTAGTGCTTGAAGGTTTGTTGAAGATTTCAACAGGATTTGTAGTTTTTTTCAATATTTTGGAGATTTTAATCTATTGTAAATCTATACATTTGTATCTGATGTAATATTTTTGTTGATTTTACGTCACTTTTGTTTATTTTGTGTTCGTATTCAGGAATTCAAATATTTAATTTACGTCTTTACGTTACTGATATCAATTCCAATATCATTTGTACACTCTTCAGATAAGATTTTTTATATTGATAAATGATAAAGAACCACATTTTTTCTTCATGTTAATCTTGTATTTTTTTTCTCCAATCCAGTTTGTTTTGGTTTCAATTGAATTTTTTTGTTATTCATTGATTTAGGGATGTTTCCTTTTGGTTTTAAAAACTAGGTTTTGGATTTCAAGATCCAAAACCCGTTTTACTTCGGGATTTAAAAACCGATTTTCAAAATCCACTTAAAACCACCCTTATCAAACATATTGATTTGACATAAAGTTATATCTATATAATATTCCTCCAATCATTATATTTTTTTTCAACAATAATATAATAATACTATAATAATATAATAATACAATAATATAATACATTTAATCAACTAATCATTATAATCCCACCAAACAATAATATAATAATACAAACTCATTCAATCTTACAATTTGATTTGACATAAAGTTAAATCCTTCACTATTCCAAAATCCAAAAGAAACACCCATATTACTATTTATCAGGGATTTAAAAACCCAGGATTTCAAAAATCTGGTTTTTAAAACCACCCAAAGCCCAAAAGAAACACCCCCTTATTGTATCTTTTGTTAAATTTTTATTATTTATTTTATCCTCAAAATATTTATTTAATATTTATTTTTAATTATAAATGTATATTTTGTCAATTATTATTGTGTCATAATAAACATACTATTTAATTATGAGTTTGATTTACCTTTTAAATTTTGCATAATTTTTGCTTTTTTTATTTTAAGTAATCTATTAATTTTTTATGACTTTATTGTATATATAATATTACAATGTAATTAATCATTTCATTTATTCTGTCATTTATAACTTTATTAAATATAATATTTTAATTGCTTAAATTATTATTTTTTAATTATGAATATTTTTTTTAACTATTATTGTCTCATATTTTTTATTGTACAATGTTTAAATATATTTTTTGTATATTGTATTCACTTTTTATTTATTTTTGCTAATTTGTCTATGTTTGACTACTAATTATAATTAATTTATTCTTTTTAACTTGCTTCTTCTATACAATTATTTTTTTTAAATTATATTTTAACTTTATGACATCCTTAAATTTAGGAATATTTGTTTATCTGTTTTTTACATAGTTTTAAATTTCTAAGGATTTTTTATTATTTAATTTTAACATTATAAAATTCCTGAATAAATAATTCCAACCTAAATGAATTATAATTCCAACATATTTATTCTTTAAAATATTTATATTTTTCTCAATTGGTCGTTTATTGTCATCATGATCAATTAATTATTCAAAATTCTTATGTAATAAAAAACATTGTTTAATTTTGAATGATTTATTTTACTTTAAAATAAAAAATGAACTAGATTTTACTAATATTTTTTTTAATTAATTCATTTGTTATTTTTAGTAGTTTTCTTTATGACTTTGTTATCATGACATGTAATTGTGTCATGTGATGGTAATCATGACATTTAATTTGCAGTTTCCATATTAATCATAGTAAGTATCATTTAATTCTTATTTATTGGTATAATATATATTTGCTTATTTTATCTTATTAATCAAAATATTTTTCTGTTTTCAATCATCAAACAAATATTTTTTCTTATTATTTTATTTTATTTTATTCAATATTCATTATTAATATTCTATAGATTCATTCGGTATAATTTATTGACATTCTTTACATTTTATATTCTAAATTTGTTGTTGATTTCTCTATGATTAATCGTATTTGACACAATTATATTTTAATTTTAATTTAAGTTACTCTTCTTTCTTTTTTCCGAATTTATTTAAATATATTTTTCATATATTTATTTTATTATTGTAAGTAATCTTCAAATTTAATATTGTATATAATCATGTCATGTAATTTATAAATTCAAATTTTATTTATTTATGGTACATTTTGATTTTCCATCTATCATTAAATACTCATTTAGTATTTATTTAATTTATTCTTTTTTAATTATGGATATGCATTTTGTCAACTATTATTATATCATAATTGAAGACGCTCTTTGATTTTGAATAAAGTTGTTTGACTAATACTTTTAAAAATGTCCATAAATTTTGTCTTCGTTATCTTAAGTAATCTTCATTATGACTTTATTGTATATAATTTTGTCATATAATTAAAATAAAAATATAATCTAAATATTCAATGATTGAATATCAACTCATTTATAAAATAAAAACCAACCAATCCATAAAAGTAGTCTATATAAATATTCTATTAATTAACTTAATGTATATTATATATATATATATATATATATATATAGTGTACTATTAATTTCCATGATAATAATTACATTAATATTTAATATTTTCAAATCTATGTAAATTTTCATAAAACTTACTAATCATTTTATTCATATAGTTATTTCATTAAATGGATGGTTGAATTAAAAAAATACAAAATTCATGCCATGATTATATCCAATATGAACAAAATTGGTTATGGTGCAAAAAAACTAGCCACAACTAATGCCACGATTACATCAATCTTAAATTAATATCACTAATTACATTCATTTATGATAAAAATCAGTTACTATTTCCACAAATTATTATTTCATTACATAAATTGTTAAATTTAAAAAATACAAAAAATCATGTCATAATTATATTCATTATGAAAAAAAATGGTTATGGTGCAAAAAGATTACCCACAACTAATACCACAATTAAATCCATCTAAAATTAATGTTACTATTAAATTCACTTATGATAAAAATCGGTAATTACATTCATTTATGAAAAAAAATAGTTTTTTTTTTTGAAAAGTAAATATGATGCTTTATTCCTCCATTTGAGTATAGGGGTTACTCAACAACACCCGTTTTACACATTTGTTCCTTTTATACTTACAAATACTCCCATGTTAATTTGAAAAACATGACCATGGATCTATATCCCAATCGTAAAAAGAAGATGCTGAGAACTTATGAGCTTTCAACCATTTCCAAGTGTTGTATTTAATGCTTTCCGCAATCTCGTCCGGTTGTATTCTCTTCTCGTTAAAAATACCGTCATTCCGAGCTTTCCAAAGCTTCCAAATCGTGCATTGCCAAACGAGGCCTAGGATTTTCCGCTTGAAGGTGTTAGTTCCTTTCCCACAGAACTCTTCCACATGATTACTTACTGTGTTTGAGTACTCTATGTTGCTGTCCAGCCAGCAGTGAACCAGGGACCATACGGTTAAGGCCATGGGGCATGTTATGAAGGCATGATTTATCGTTTCCGTCGCGGCGCAGCATCTAGAGCAGATGCTATTGAACTCGACCGGATTGATGCCCCTTTTCAGTAAATTATCCGCTGTCGCCACTCTTCCGTGTAACACTTTCCATACCAGCGCCGAAACTTTTATTGGGATGCACTTCCACCATATTTTTGGCCATTGTGTAGTCTGCGTGCCGCCCATATCCGCATTGTCGGTCAGCATTTCGTACATGCTTTTGGTATTGAAATCTCCTGTCTTTGATTCCTTCCAGATCAACCTGTCCTTCTTTGTCCTTGTGATCTTGAACCTGCACACTTTCGACCATAAAGAGACAAAAGCCACAATATCATTAGCATTGAATATATTAGACCATCTAAATATCCATGTATACCCGTCATCTAAAAGAATTCCTTAACCCTGCCGCCCTGATTTGTTGATTTGTTGATATGTTGTATAGACTTCTGTACTTGTCTTTTAAAATGACTCTTCCATCTATCCACGGATCCTCCCAAAAACGAACAAGATCCCCATCTCCTAACTTGAAGCTTAATTTATTGTAAAATATTGCACCCACAGGCCCCTCCATTAGGTTTTTCATATCTCTCCACCACAGGGAGGTTTTTGGCATGTTTGACCGACTGCGCCCGTTGTTCCCGTCATGATTGTATCTGGACGTGAGGATACGCATGCACAGAGAGTTGTGTTCTTTGGTCCACCTCCATAACCATTTGCACAATAGGGCTTTATTGAAAGCATCGATATCTCTCACCCCCAAGCCTCCTTTGGATTTACTCTTGCAAACACATTCCCATTTGACCCAAGCAATCTTCCTGTTGTTTTCGTTTCCACCCCACAGAAAATTTCTTTGCAGCCGTTTGATAGTATGTAAGACGCTCGATGGAGCTCTGAAGAACGAGAGAAAATACAGCGGCATGGCTGTGAGAACTGATTTAATTAGTATAATTCTACCTCCCATCGATAAATGTCTTCTGGCCCAACCCGACAGTCTACTTTTAAGCCTATCGATCATCGGTTTCCAAGTTTCTTTTCTTCTATAATTTGATCCGATCGGAAGGCCTAGATAGTTGAACGGAATAGGCCCAGGAACACATCCTATGATCCCAGCGAGCGACGTGAGGGTTTCGGTACTAATTCCGATTCCATGGATTGAGCTTTTTGAGTAGTTCACTTTCAGCCCTGAAGCTATTTCAAACAGTCTTAACACTCCTTTTATCGTCTTAGCGTTTTCCACCGATGCTTTACCCAAGATGACTGTATCGTCCGCGAACTGAAGGTGGCTCACATGAACATTGTTATTTCCGATTTTTAGGCACTGGAATCTCTCCATCTCTATTGCTTTGTACATGAGACAGCTGAATCCTTCCGCGGCGATGAGGAAAAGAAAAGGGGATAGTGGATCCCCTTGTCTCATTCCTCTTTGGAGATGAAATTCCCCCGTTGGGCTTCCGTTGACCAAGATTGCCATTGTCGTCGATGATAAGAACCCTCTAATCCACTGGCGCCATTTCCAATTGAAATTCATCCCCTCCATCATCTCGTCAATAAATTCCCAATAGACCGAGTCGTATGCCTTTTCGAAATCAACTTTGAGAATGACCCCGTCTCTCTTTTCCTTTTTTATATAGTCCAACGATTCATTCAGGATTAGAATGATGTCCCCAATTTGCTTGTTGCCTACGAATGCGCTCTGATTTTCGGAGATGACTAAGTCGATGACCTTGGTTAACCTGTTGGCTAGAACTTTGGCTATAATCTTATAGATGCAGTCGATAAGAGATATGGGTCGGAAATCCTTTATAAGTGTAACACCCGTAAATTTTATGAATTTTATGATATAGATGAATTTTATGATATATACGTATAAATATATATTCAATTATCCATTTATTTTATTTTAAATTTATATATTAAAAAATATATATTTAAAGTCCATTTAAATTTAGGCCAAGTTTTAAACTCTAACCCTTAAGCCCAATTTTAATCCCTCTATATATATAATTCTTACCCTAAATTTTACAAACCACAAATTACAAATCAAGCTGCCTCCTCCAAGAAACAAATGCACGGTACTTCTTTCTCCTCTGTTAATCTCAGCACGGTAACACACCTCTTATCACTATTTCTTATTCCAATTTTTACACACTCGCGATTTATGCACTCATATCTCATATCCATAGTATATATAGTGTGCGCCACAATCTCACCTCTGTCTTTCGTATATTTTTATACAACTACTAGTGCATAAGTAAGTTTATAATATATAATATATTAAGTTATTATAATTTGGTTGGACTGAGTTGGTCGACATTACAGTAGATGTTATTTAGGATATTAATTAATAGAATAACTACTTAGATTGGTTTCTTTATATGTAAGACGTGCGAGTCATTGTAGAGTATTCATGAGATTCATTAATCAATTGATATTCGTATGGGTTTTGTAAATCATAAATCCATTTAGTGATTTTCTGTCAATTACACTAGTTCTGGGATTTATAATCAAGATTTATATTATTTTAATTAGAGGACTTAATTTCTTAAATAAGATTTAATTCGTGATAGGTGACGACTGGTTCTTGCTTTAATTCGAGCTGCACATTTACGACGCCAATCAGGTGGGATTTTCTTACTATTTGATTGGATATATTTGTCACCTTTAAATGTTCATTTGAATGATATTGTTACTTGCTACATGAATTTTACAAGCTAATCGTTAACGCATGTTATGACTTCACAAGTTATTCGTTAAACGCATATTTTATTTCGCGGGAAACCGTGCATCGTTGGTTCAGCCAGCGCATCGTTGGTATAGCCAGCGCATCATTGGTATAGCCAATGAAAAATAAGTATTTTATTCACGGGAAACCGTGCATCGTTGGTTTAGCCAGCGCATCGTTGGTATAGCCAGCGCATCATTGGTATAGCCAATGAAAAATAAGTATTTTAATATGCATGTTTGTGAGTTTATGATTTTATTCATATGTTATATTTAACTGTGACAAATGGAATCCCACTGAGCTAGTTGTTTGCTCACCCCAATCTATTTAATATTCTTCAGATTGACGGAGTTGCGGTGGAGGGACGGTGGATGAGGATGTATATGTCATGCAAAGTTTTCTTTATATCATTTTTCTTTTTAGTTGCATCTCGAAATAGACATAATTTTTCACTAATGCACTATTTTATTTATTTAAAACAAGTATTTGAGTCCTACTTGAATTAAAGTTTGGTAATGATTTTATTTAAGAAATTTGAGTTTCTTTAAGTAATTTGTGTTTTTATTAAATCTTCCGCTGCAAATCTTTTTACAAATTCGTAAGTTCGGTTCACATAAGCATCCAAAGTACGTTTTCATCTAGGCCCTAAAATCGGGATGTGACAATAAGGCTTGAGCCTTTCTTCTTGGGGATCAGGGTGACGAAACTTGGATTCCCTCCTTTCACTATTCTGCCCGTCCGATGAAACTCTTCAAGCACTTTGACTATATCTGCTTTAATAATATACCACATCTTCTTTATAAGTTTGAAAGTTAGTCCATCTGGGCCCGGACTCTTGTTTCCCCCACAGCCCCATACTGCACTTTTGATTTCTTCTTCGCTAAATGGAGCAATGAGGAGATCGTTTTCTGGCCTACCAATTTTCTTTGACACTAGGTGTCTTAGTTGGATCCTTTCGCTATGAGTTTTCGAGAATTGCGATTTGAAATGTTCGAAAACTGCTCCTTTTATTGCGCTGACCTCTTCATTCCAGACGTTGTCGATCATTAACCCTTCGATTTGGTTACCTTTCCTCCTGGATTTAATACATTTGTGGTAATAGGCTGAGTTTGCGTCGCCTTCTTTTAGCCATTGGATTCTGGATTTCTGATACGCATTTCTATCGTTGATCTTTTTTGCATTCCAGACCTGACTTCTTGCTCTTTTGAGGGCTATGCATTCGTCGCTTCTCAGATCCCTTTCTTCCTGTGTTCTATCTAGAGTATTTGCTGTCCTTTTTGCTTCTTCCAAGACTCTATCCGAAATTCTTTTTTTCTCCTCGCACCATTTTTTGATGTCATTTCTTAGGAGCTTAATCTTCTCTTTGCATTTGAAACTCTCTGTTCCTTCCAGAATATATGCTGACCATGACTTCTCTATAAAAGGTATTAGGTCCTCCTGTTCTAACCAGGAATTGAAGAATCTGTACGGTTTTGGACCCCAGTTTTGAGTGAAGCTATGGAGAAAAATGGGGCAGTGGTCCGAACTATTTTTGTCGAGCCCCCTGAGTTTATTTTTTCCCCATACCGACACCCATTCGTCCGATACTAAAGCTCTGTCGATCCTGCTGCATACTTTGCCATCTAGCCTGGACCATGTAAATTTTCTACCTGTAAGTTGGATTTCCACGAGGCCTGTATCTATTATAAATTCCTCGAATTTTTCACTACTAGCTAGTTGACGCGTAAGCGGCACTCCCCTTCCTCTCGTGTGGCCCTCAGACTTCGTTGAAATCGCCAATCAAGCACCAGCTCGTGGTGGTGCTGTTCAACATTTTATGGCTGAGTGACGTCCAAAGGTTTCGTTTGCCTCTATAATCACATGGGCTGTACACGTTTACTACAACCTGCTTTATTCCTGAATCGACCCATGTTCCTTCTGTGCCTATGGCTCCTTCCACGCTCCACTTTTCTTCTACATCGAATTTCTCCTTGTTCCATACACTTAGTATGCCTCCTGATCTGCCTTCTGCGTTCTTTGCTGCCCAGTCGACTTCACCATCTCCCCACACAGCGTTTACACTCAACTTATTGTGATCCGTATACTTAGTTTCTTGGATGCATACCATATCGGGGTTGTACTTTAATATTAGTTCTCTAACCTCTTGTTTCTTGATTCTTCCTCCTAGCCCTCTTATGTTGTAGGATATAATCTTCATTGATTAACAATTGACGGGTTGGCGTTCTTCTCACCCTCCTCCTTGTTATGCAGTTCGCTGAGCTTTTCCATGATGACTCTCTCGTTCTTATCGTTTATGACCCCCATTTGTTTGCCCAGATTCCATATGTCGCTTGGGCTCATTAATTTCGGTTGTTGTTGTTTGGTAGGAACTGGCCCTGTAGCTTGGGGGGTCTTACTGTTGGAGGCCGGTTCGACCAAACCTCGAGCAAAAGTCGACCATTGGAACTGCTTCTTGCGTTCTTCCCTTTTTCTTTTCATTTTCCTCATTCTTTTTCTTCTGGCTTTTTTGCTTTTCCCTCCATTATTCCTCTCGATTTGCCCTTTGTTTTCTGATTCTGACTTGCTATCATTCGCTGATTTGTTCCCCATTACGTCCTTCTCGATCGTTTGTCTTTGATCACCCACTTCCAAAGTATCGTGCAAACAATTTTGTTACCTAAAGCTCATTACGAGATTTTGGGGAATTTTATTCTTTCTAGTTGTTGCGCCATACTGGTTTGATGATGCTTCGGCCGGCTGCGTAAGGTTTGGGTCGTTTTCAGTCGGGTTCAGTCGTATCCCTATTGGGGAGTAGTATAACTTGGTCGAGTCAAAACCCAATAGGGCAGGACTACTAGGGGGCAGGGGCGATCTAAGACCCAGAGACGGATCGCTTTCGGCCAAAGGTGGATGGTAGGGCACGTTTGTAGGGCTTGGTGTCTCGATAATATGAGCTTTGTGAGATTCTGGAATGTTGGTTGGAATTAGACCCATATATTCAATTGAACTTTGAATTTCCATTTCTGTTGGGTTGTTTACGATGCTGGGTTTTGTTTGTATCTGGGCTATTGTTGGTCCTGAAAGGAGTATATAACAAGTGTATGGGGGGGGGGGGGAATACACTTGTATGCAATTCTTTCTCAACTTTGATCAAACCAGAGTTCAGCAAGGTTGTCTTGGACAACTCTGCTGAAGAAGATTAACTCTTCTAAGATAATCAGACTACTAAGTACTATTGAGTACTTAGTTGATTGACTATCTAGGGGAGTTATATGTGCGGAATAATGGTTGGCCCTTTAAGTTTAGACTCCTTTAATTTCTGAAATCACTTAGTCAATGCAACACAGTCCAGTTTAGCTTCAGGGAACTTGTCCAAATCAGTTTTGCACAGTCTTTGAATATGTATCTTTGAAAGATCAGTTTTGTGTGCAGTGTTTGAATGAATGTAAGTACTTGTAAAGCAAATCAACACCAGAGTTTATAGTGGTTCAGAGACTCAAGCTCCTACATTCACTTTCCCTGATTTAACAGGATAATTCCTTCACTCTTGGAATTAACTTGTTTTATAGTGCCAAGGTGCACTTGATCAAGAACACCACTCCTTGGTGAATTGATCCCTAGGATGTCTAGAGTCCTAGTACCCTCTTCTCAACTCAGAACTGAACTGTTCTTCTCTCAACAGTCAGCTCCTACCACTTCTACTACTACAACCTTCTCACTTTCACTCTTGAAAGATGTAAGGGTTGAAGTAAGGTTCCAACTAATGAGATATCCTTTACAGTGAGGATCAGTGTATAAGGATAGGATATCTCTCTAAGCTTGTGTATGGATATACAATTGGGTTCAGCTTAGATGAAGTGTTTGAAGACTAAGATAGTCTTTGAAAGCTTTGAAAGCACTTTGTAGGATTGTTGGATATTCTTGTCAAGGTTGAGGTGCTTTCAAGTGGTCTTCACACTTCTGTATTTATAGACAAAATGGAGGATTTGCCCGTTGGAGAGGCAGCCCCAAATTGCTATAAATGTCTTCCTTGAGTTCTTCAAACTGGAAGACAGATTCTTGATAGTGACATGTCCTCATTTGGGTAATAAACGGCTGTAACAGTTTTGTCTTCATTCTGCAGCACTTTTCCCAATGTTTGACTTCTTGTTAGGACTTGGACATGGCTTCTGAAGGTTGATCCAATGATAGGACAACATTCCTTATCATCTGGACAACTCTCCTTATCACTATCAGCAGTTTTGCTTTTCAGCATGGTTGGCTTGCTCTTCTTCAGATGACTTGGCTCTTTCCCTTTATTTCTCTTGAGTATGGTCTTAGCTTATTTCTTTGAGGACCTTTAGGGACTGGTTGTCTCAAACTCTTCAGCATAGTTGATCTCAGGCTTTCAGAGCACTTGATTTTGATCAATTTAGCTGAGACAACTCCTCTGGACAACTCTCCTGATCAGTATATTTAATCTTTTTGCATCAGAGCACTTTCTGCATAGAGTTGACTTCTCTGGACAACTCTCCTGATGAAAACCTTTGAGTAGTCTTGTCCTTTTGAGCTAGGTAAGCTTGTTCTTGCATATGGCTAGCTTCTTTGGACAACTCTCCTGATCAGAGCTTTATGAATATTTTCTCTGGACAACTCTCCTAATCAGAGCATCTTCATTGGACTTGTCCTTTTGAGCTTTACAATCTTGTTCTTGCATAAGAGCATCTTCTCTGGACAACTCTCCTGATAAGAGCATCTTAGATTTCATAGAGTGTCCTTGCTCTTAAGTGATTGTTCCAGAATTTGAGCCTTGAGGGGACTTGATCTTGATCATCTTCAAAGTATAGGTTCCCCCTCAAATTGTGCATCTAATTGTCTAAGAGCTACCTAACATTTCAGCTTCTCATCTAGCCTATAATCTAAATGTTCTAACATTCTTAGAACATATTTATTGACTTAGGCATGTCTCAGGGGGTTTTGGTATTAGATCAAAATATATCTCATTTTATTCCCAACAATTTCCCCCTTTTTGATGATGCCAAAACCTACACAATTTAAGCAAAAGTGACTTGTCTACACCTATTACATGTATCTTCAGAAGACATGACTAAGGTCAATATTCCTGAAAAATAATGTGTTAGTGTATTCACTGTTTCTGTTGCAAGTAGGTTTTAAGATAGACATAGAGAGATTTTGTGTTTCTTGATTCAAAATAAGTTCAACTATTATTCATTAAAAAATCATTACAGGCATGTTGTTAGTTGAAATTAACATATCAGAGCATGAATCAATACATCAGAGCAATTCATAATAATAATTCAAAATAATATCTTCATCATCAGAGCACAGAACTTGTTATCAGAGCAATTCATAACAAACCAGAGCAAACAGATTAACACATCAGCAATCTTGACCATATTTCAGCATAGTTGATCATTCAAGTAAGGTCAGAAGACTTAGCCATTTCAAAGATCATCCTCAGGAGGTGGCAGCATTCCATACTGTGCCCACACTCTTCTTTTCAGTGCCATGGCTTCTTGGTTGGTTCCCTTAGGTCCAAGAACCATCTTGTTCAGCTTAAGGATCTCAGTGAATTCCCTCAGAATTCTTGCTTGGTCAATCCATCCTTCAAGCTTTGGAGGCATGTATATGATTGGCTTGGGAGCTGTGAGTTCAAATCTTGCAATGTCAGCAGCTGCAAGTAGTTGTTGATACAACTCTCTGTAGTATTCTAGCATGAACTCAGTGAAGGCAGAGTTTGCATCTCCTCCATTCCATCTGTCAATGACATAATAGTCATAGACAAACTCCCTTTTGGCTTCTTCCCATGTGTCATTCAGTTGAATTGGCACCCATTTATCCAAGTGTGGATATTTGGTGTCCATTGGGATTAGAAGCTGAGGCTTAATCTTGCTGTAAGTTGCTCTTCTCCTTCTTGGTTTCTGAAAGTTTGCTCTCCTTTCATCTCTTGCCCTGTTGGCTTCTTCCATCAGATCAATTTTCTCATGGGCCCTCATCATGGCCAGTTTCTGTTGTGTTTCAGGGTCTTTGCCATACCCTTCATGAAACAGCTTTGATGGATCATGGGCTAGAACAGTTGTCTTCTTCTTAGGTTCAGATCCAAATCCTTCAGCAAATAACTCTTCAGTGTCTTCAGAGGACTTGGTTCCTTCAGCAGTTTTGCCAGATTCAGAAGATTTGTCCTTTTCAGCAGCTTTGGCTTTCTTTGATGTAGGCTCATCTTCATCAATTCTGAATTCAGGTGGAAGATCAAGGCTGCTAGGAAAGTCAGTGAATTTCTCAATTTGTCTCTTCTTTCCTTGGGCCTTCTTGATCTTTCCTCTGGTTTGGACACCTTCAGCATCTTTGTCCAAACCTGACACTTCACCACCTGGTCTTTGTTGTAGCCTTACTCTTTCCTCTTGAGCTGAGGCCATTGAGTTTTTCAATGCCAATGCTAACTGCTCCTCTTCATCTAAATCTTCCAAATTCAGCATTTCTGGCTCTTTTCCCTTTCCTTCAGGGACTTTGTCCTTCCCTTTCACTGGACTCCCAATTACTAAGGCACCTTTTGCCCTTGCTCTTTCCCTTTCCCCCTTTTTGGCAGCATCAAAACACTGGGGCTTGAGGTCACTCATTGTTGAGGCCATCAGGGATTGGGCCTGGGTTAGGGACTTCATCTCCTCCAACAAATATACATTCTCATCATGTATATTCTGCATTCTATCACTGCTCAAACTAAGGAAAGCTAGAACAGGCTTCATCTTTTGTTGGACAACCTCTTCCATGGCTGTTTTCAGAGATGCATCCAGTTCGGCTTTTAAGAGCTCAGTGAGGTTGGCCACTGCACCTTCAGCAATGTTGGCCAACACTTCTTGGGAAAATTTTTCTGAGGCAGCTTTGACCATAGCTAGCCTTTGCTCTTCAGCTCTTCTCTTTTGCAGTGCAGTCTTCTTGCCAATAGCTTGTTTGACAGTTAGCCTGAGAGCTTTGACATTAGCATTGTGATTGTCTCTCAGCAGCTTTTGTTCTTTCTTGACCTCCTCTGAGATGGCTTCCATGGTTGATTTTGCACTCTGAACTTCAGTGGAGATGGTTTGGAGACCAGATTCCACACCACTGATTCTTGCCTCAAGAGTTGGTAGCACAACATCTTCAGAGCCAGTGAGCCTCATTTCTACAGATGCTAGAGTCCTTCCTTGCTCATTCAATGCTCCTGAAGTTTCAGCATGAGCAGACTGAATTTGATGAGCCAAGGAGTCCAACTTCTCTGATTGCATTCCAAGTAAGGCCTGAGCTGAGCCTGTATCAACTTGGATAGGTGCATCTGTGAGGAACTCATCTGCAAAAATTTGGTCAAGAGAAATACCTGCAACATCAGATAAATCAAACAAGTTAGGAAATAAGCACTCATCACCCTCAATTTCTTTTGCATAAGACTCTGATACATCAGCAGTCTTCTTCTCATTTTCAACTTGTTCTTTTCTCCCTTCATAATTGATGTTCTCACTCAAGGAATCAGGCCTCCTCTCATCAAGGGATTCTTGAAGTTCAGATTTGACTTCAAGAATAACCTGTCCTTCCTCACTTATTCCACCCTCATATGTTGGTACACTCACTATCTTAGTGATGATTACCTCTCTTTCATCCACAACTCCCTCTGATTTTTCAACTAATCTCTCCTTTTCAACTCCTTCTCCTAATCCTGCAGCATCTCCACCTTCAACAAGGTTCAAAGATGGCAGTTGTGGGGAGATCACAGTGCTTATATCAGCAGCCACTGAGTCATCCTGAATGATTAAGGGCTGATCAATGTCCAACACCTCTGACACTGAATAGGCCTTAATCAAACTAGCCTCTAGTATAGGAACCTCAACATCTTTAGGCTGTGCCTTGGGTTCAGAAGAACCTTCATTGGCAGATGTGTCTTTGGTTGTGTTACCACCCTTGGTCAACACCTCTGAAGTTACAGAGCCTTTCCTATGATAGGTTTTAGGAGGATTGGAAAGTCTATCTGCTACAGAAGACTTGGGTTGAAGGGGTTCAGGGAGGTTGGCTTGAGGGGTTTCAGGAGGGTTGGGATTTGAAGGGTTTGAGGGATCATCAGGGGAATCATCATCATTAGAGCCACTGTCAGGGTGTTTGATTCCCTTGGCTTTTCTTTCCTTCTCCTCTTCAATCTTATTGGCTACCAGCTTTGCAAAAATCTCCTCATCAATGAGGAATCTTGTCTTTGAAACTCCAGCAAAGTGTAGCAATCTGTTCTCCTCTATTTGCCACCAGTTTGCACCTTTATCTTGGATGACTTGTGATATCTCCATCATAGATTTATCTTTTACATCAACAAGCATCCTCAAATCATGAAAGGCCTTCTGAATTCTTGGAAATTCAGCAAGTTGTGGATACAAACTGTCCACAGTAGCCTTGGCTCCTCCTCTGAGCATACTCTCAAAAGTATACTCCTCCTCATCTCCACTTGAATGGGGACTTTGGGTTATAGGGGAGTTGGCTCTGGGTTCTCCTAATGTGGCTTCAGGTAGATTAAGTTCAGGGATCTTGGCTTCAGATGGGTTGGGTACAGTAGAAGGATCTTCAGTTGCTTTAGAGAGCAATGAATCTGAAGGGGCTTTACTCAGGGGGGTTGGCTCATGAAGTGCATGCTCTAAGAGCTTTGAATAGTTGAGCATGGATGAGTCAAGGGGAGACAGGAGTCTTGTCTCATCTACTGCTAAATCAGCAAGCACATCTATGCCACTTCTTTGTTCATTCCCTTCAGGAGAGTATCTCTTAGTGAGATTTACAGGGGTAATGGGTTGGTTGGAAGGGGTAATATGGGTTTCAGGGGAGTTGGGCTCAAGATACTGAATTTCAGGGAGGTTGGCCTCTATGGGTTGACCTTCAGGGACTTTGGATTCTGGAGTTCCAGAACCAGATGAATTGGTCCTTGACATGGATTTGGCCCTGCTTTCAGCTCTGCTCTCCCTTAGAGCCAATTGAAGAGATCTTTCTTCTTGAAACTCCAAGACCTTCTCAGTAGGTTTGGCCCTTCTCTTGCTGGCCCTGCTACTTCCACTTCCTTCCTTCTCAGGGACAACTTCCCTGACTCTCTTATCACCCTTCTTCTTTTGCCTAGTCTCATTGTACTTCCTCCTCAACTCTTCTGAGTGGTCAGAAGGCACACTCACTCCCTCTTCTGCCACTGCATCAACCTCAGCTGATGCTCCTGAGGCTTCTTTGGAAGACAATTGAGACATCTTTCTTGTTTTGACAGCCCTGGCCTTTGTTCTCTTTTTCATTTTAGGCTTCTCTTCCTCCTGTTCTTCAGCAGGCTTGGCCATTAACATCCTTCTTTTCTCAGTTTTCTTGCTGAGCTTTCTGAATAGGATCTTTTGGGCTGGGAGGGGCTTTGCAAAGGTCTGCATCTGGGAATAGTGGGAAAACCTCTCAATCAACAAGCTTGCCCTGGTGCAATACTTGATTTTCCCTTCTAGCACCACCTTATTGTGGGCTTTCACCTTAAATTTAGCCTTCTCCTTCATCATTTCAGACAAGATGAAGGTCCTCCAATCAAACTTGATGCCTTTATCACTGGCATCAATAATGGCAGCCATGATTCTGATCCTTGGATGGCTGACCTGCTCTAAGCTTCCAGTGTTGCTTAAGAGGCTTTTAGCAACTACCTCAAACAGATTGAGAAACTCTGGCTTGAGAGTCTTCTTGTTTTGAGTTGAGGAGAGAGGGCCTGGAACTAATAGCCATTCTTGGGCTATTTCTTCTTCATGTCCAGTACCATAGACTTCTGGATTCCTTCCCTCATAAGGCAATCCAAAGGCTCCTTCCAGATCCTCTGAGGAGAATTTCACTCTGTGGAATCTCTCCTCCTCCTCTCCTTCTGCAGTGTAAGCTAACCTGGTTGAGACTTCTCCATCTTCAGGTTTGCCTCTCCACTTTAGGAAGGCAAAGAATTCTGCCATGTAACTTTCCAAGCAAGAGCTTGGTCTTTCTTCCAAGAACTTTTGGAGACCAGCCCTTCTCAACCATCTTAGGGTTGGAGTAATCTCAGGATCTTCACTTTCAAAGGAAAGAATGGGCTCAAAGTGAAGATTGTTTTTGTTGCTAAGATAGGCAAAATCTAGGTCTAGATCCTTGTTGGAGAAATCAACAAGCATCTCAGGTCTAACCTTGGGGGCCATTGAAGGTTGCAGAGAAAAGTTTGATGAAGAATGAGAGAGTTTGAAGAACTTTTGAGTTAGGGTTTCGAATACTTGGGGAAGAAGTGTTTGTGGGTATCTTAAGACTTGTGAATATTCTAAAAAGAATGTTTGTCAATGAGTTGGTAAGGTCTTGAGACAATTCAAAGGTGAACAAAAATGGAAATCCAAAATGGACGGCTAGGATTGATTTCAGGGGAGTTGTCCATTTTTGATCCAATGGTCAAAAACCAATGTAACAGTGAAATAACTGTTTTATTCAAAACGTGGGTGGTTTTTAATGTTTGTTTAAGGCTGGGGATTTTTCGAGATAGATCATGTCCCAAAAAGTTTAATGCAAACAAGAGTTAAATCTTGGCATTTAATGCATGGAAAGTGACCTTTTGGGTGGGAGACAAATTAAATCCCAGAAAGGTGAAAACTGTATTTCAAGGGACAGATTTCGAGATAGGTATTGATCACCAAAAATAGGTGCTTATCATACCAAAATTTGGTTTGATAGCTAGGACAACTTATCTTACCCTACATGGACAAGTGTCCTGAAGAACTGTGGACAAGTGTCCTGAATAGGTAAGGTCATGTTTCTGAATTTCAGTAGACTTGACCAAGTCTGCTGAAGTTTGATTTTGTTTCCCCCTTGATCAATGAGCTTCTTTGGACTTATTTGTCCAACTTCCCTGGATCAAGTAATCCCAACTCTGCTGATAGCTCCAGAAATCTTGCCTCTACAAGTGGCTTGGTTAATATATCACCTTTTTGATGGTCTGTGTGAATTTTCACTAGCTTGATATCCTTCTTCTCCACATGATCTCTAATGAAGTGGTGCTTGATGTCCACATGCTTGCATCTTGTGTGCAAGACAGGATTTTGTGATATAGCAATGGCACTATTGTTATCACAGAAAATTGGCACTTCAATAGAGTTGACTTTGTAGTCTCTTAGTTGTTGTCTTAGCCAAAGAATTTGAGCACAACAACTTCCAGCAGCAACATATTCAGCTTCAGTGGTGGAAGTGGCCACTGTGTTCTGCTTCTTGGAGAACCATGAAATAAGCTTGTTGCCTAAGAATTGACAAGTCCCTGAAGTGGACTTTCTGTCAATCCTACAACCTCCATAATCAGCATCTGAGTAGCCAGTTAGCTCAATATTGTCATCAGCAGGGTACCAAAGGCCTAGATTCTCAGTGCCTTTGAGGTACCTTAAAATCCTCTTTGCAGCCTCAAGGTGGCTTTTCTTAGGATTTGCTTGAAATCTTGCACAAACACCTACTGCAAAGGTGATATCAGGTCTGCTGGCAGTGAGATAGAGGAGTGAACCAATTATTCCTCTATACTCAGTAGAGTTGGTTGGAATACCACTCTCATCAGGATCCATCTTCCAATTTGTGTTCATTGGGATCCTTACTGGCTTGCTAGTTGTACACCCAAATTTTTTGATCATCTCTCTGGTGTACTTAGCTTGGTTGATGAAGATTCCTTCTTTAGATTGCTTGACTTGTAGACCCAAAAAGAAGTTCATCAACCCCATCATTGACATCTCAAATTTGCTTTGCATGAGCTTGGAGAATTTCTCACACAGCTTCTCATTAGGGGATCCAAAAATTATGTCATCCACATAAATTTGGACAAGCAAGATGTCCTCTCCTTCAGAGATTCTGAAGAGAGTTCTGTCCACAGTTCCCTTGGTGAATCCATGATCCAAGAGGAATTGTGACAGTGTATCATACCAAGCCCTAGGGGCTTGTTTGAGTCCATATAGAGCTTTCTTGAGTCTGTAAACTTGGCTTCCAACTTCAAAACCTGGTGGTTGCTCCACATAGACTTCTTCTTTCAAGACTCCATTCAGAAAGGCACTCTTGACATCCATTTGGTATACTTTGAACCTCTTGTGGGCTGCATAGGCTAGAAAGAGCCTTATTGCTTCTAGCCTTGCCACAGGTGCAAATGTCTCATCATAGTCAATGCCTTCATGTTGGCAATACCCTTTTGCCACTAGTCTTGCTTTGTTTCTGACAATCACATCATTTTCATTCTTCTTGTTCTTGAACACCCACTTTGTTCCAATAACATCTTGATGTGAAGGCCTATCCACCAGTTCCCATACTTCATTTCTGGTGAATTGATTCAGTTCTTCCTGCATGGCTGTGATCCAATTGGCATCTTGAAGTGCTTCCTCAACATTACTTGGTTCTTGCTCTGACAAGAAACAACAGAAAAGAGCACTTTCACCATGGAATCTTCTTGTTTTGACTCCAATACTTGGGTCACCAAGTATTAGATCAGTAGGATGGTCAGTCAACCAATTCCTTCTTTTTCTGATCTCTTCAGTAGAGTTGTCCTCTACTGAAGGTGAGTCATTTTGATCATAGAATTCAGGATAATTTAATGCAGGATCTAATTCAGGATCATAATCAGGGATGTTGTCCTCAATGTCAGGGACATTGGCATTTTCAACATTTTGAGTTCCCCCTTGATTATTTGACCCATTAACTACCTCAGCAGGAACTGCTTCTTCATTGGTAGTTGTTACCTGGATGTGAACTGGGATTGGTTCATTCAGTTCACCATTTCCATCTGTAGGATTTGTTTCAGGAAGGTTGCCTTCAGGATTGTTGTCCAATGTGGGTTTTTCAGGCATATTGGCTTGGACAACATCTATGAATTCAGTGCCTTTGTCTTTTAGATTTAGTCTGGTTGTCCTCTGTGTGATTACTTCAGGTTCCAAATGATCATTCCTGATCTCAAAGATAGACTCATCAAACACAACATGAGGTGTTTCTTCCACTATAAGGGTTTTCTTGTTGTAGACTCTGAAAGCTCTACTGATTTGAGAGTATCCAAGAAATACTCCCTCATCAGCTTTGCTGTCAAAGGCTTTCAACTGTTCTTTCCCATTATTGTGAATGAAACATTTACAACCAAATATATGAAAGTATGACACTTTAGGCATTCTTCCTTTCCAGAGTTCATAGGGGGTTTTGCCTTGCCCCTTAGTGATCAAACATCTATTTTGAGTATGGCATGCAGTATTTATAGCTTCAGCCCAAAACCTCTTAGGTAAATTTGAGTCAGCAATTAGAGTTCTAGCAGCTTCTTTTAAAGTTCTATTCCTTCTTTCTACAACTCCATTTTGTTGGGGAGTTCTAGCTGCTGAAGTTTCATGAGCTATTCCATTTGATGTGCAGTACTCATTGATGTATGAATTAATGAACTCAGTGCCTTTATCAGATCTTATCTTGATAATGCTAAGGTTTTTCTCATTTGACAATCTCTTGAGAAGTTCAGGTAGTTTGACTTGTGTTTCCTTCTTATTAAGGAGAAATACTACCCATGTGAACCTAGAGAAGTCATCTACTACCACTAATGTGTATTTTCTACCATTTATGCTTGAAGGGGTAATTGGTCCAAACAGATCCATATGTAGAAGTTCAAGTACCCTTTCAGTGGAGATGACTGGTTTTCCCTTAAATGAGGCTTTAATCTGTTTTCCTTCTTGACATGGCTTACACACATGTTCTTTAGTGAAAACCTCATTAGGTAGTCCTTTAACTAATGCATTTCTAGCAAGTTTATTCATGGATTTGAAGTTCAGGTGATTTAGCCTTTTGTGCCATAGCCAACTTTGTTCACTAGAACTTTTAGCAATAAAACATGCAGCATCAGTAGACTTGTCCCAGTCTGTAAAATACACATTTCCCTTCCTAGTTCCAGTCAATAGGGTTTGTTGAGTTTTATCTTTAATTAGACACTTTCCACTTGAGAACTCAACATTAAAATCTTTATCACAGAATTGACTGATACTCAGGAGGTTATATTTGAGACCAGCTACATAAGATACATTGGTTACTTTGATGTTACCAATCATCAAAGTACCATAACCTTTAGTTGTTGCTTGTGAGCTGTCTCCAAAGGTGACATTTGGGCCTTCTTTTTCATTAAAATCAAAGAGGAGTTCCTTGTTTCCAGTCATGTGCCTTGAGCATCCACTGTCAAGGTACCATGCTGTCTTTTTGTTCATGCTCCTCTTCTTGTGGCCCAATGGTACCTGCATTTAGATAGGTTTAGGTACCCTTTGAGTTTTGGGTCCTGAGAGGTTAGCTGTACCTTTGGGAACCCAAACTTGCCTAATAACCCTGATTGATTCAAGGTGGCTAAGTTGATTTCCTAGTGCATCAACATACACTGTCTTTCCCTTAAATGCCTTTGGGAAAGTATGTGTGATTGTGTTAACTCTGTAAGTTTCAGGGAAGTTGACCACTTTCCTGAACTTATGAGTTCTTTGTGCAGCTTGATGAAGTCTTTGAGGAAAGGCATTTTTATGACCATTACCCTTTGGCATGAAGGGTTTTGGTTGTCTCATTTTATTCTGCCTTTGAGGATAGTTGTCCTTAGGTCTATTCAGCTGAGGCTTTCTCAGATGAGTTGGCCTAGGCTGATTATACCTTGGATAATTCCTCTGAACATTGTTCAGGAGAGTTGCCCTTCCATTGGGTCTACTCTGCTGAGCAACATTCCTCTTGTGCTCAGGAGCCTTGGCCATTTCCTTAGGTTTTGGCCTTTTCTCCTGAATCACTTGAGTAGGCATTTCATTCAATTTGCCCTTTCCTTTGTTCAGTGGCTGAATTACTTCATTTTCAGCTTGTTGTGCCACTGACTTAACAAAGATTCTCTTAGTGTTACTTGTGGATGCAACACTACGACAAGGTGAAGATTCAAATGGATCAAAACCCAATCCACTTCTTTGAGCCATAGGTCTTTGATAACTTTGAATTTCCTCTATTGCTCTAGAGGATTTGTTCAAAGCAGACATCTTTAATTTCAGGCTCTCTTCACTTGATTTAAGAATATCATACTCATGTGAGAGATTTTCAAACTTGGCATTTAGAATTTTAAGTTCAAATTCTTTTCTCTTCTGAGAGAGAAATTGATCATCAATCTCCTTTTGTTGGTCAACTATCCTGAGATTTGCTTCCTCAAGCTTTCTCAAGACTTGTTGATACAATTCAGTAGACTTGACATCAACAGCTACCTCAGAGTTTTTGGAAAGTTCAATAGCCAATCTTTCATTTTCTTTCACACAATTATCATGAAATTCTTGTAATCTAGTGAAATCTTCCATCAACTTTCCCAAGGAAAGTTTCAGGTTAACCTCACTAGTGTTTTGTGAGATGAATGATGGTGAACTAGAAGTAGAGGATACCTCATCATCCTCAAGAGCCATGTTGCAAACATCATCATCATCATCACTGTTGGAGAATAGTCCATCAGAAGAGTTGAAGCTTTCATCACTATCAGATTCTTCACCAGCCATCATGGCCTTTCTATTGGTGAACTTTCTGTCTCTTTTAGCTTGTCTCTCTCTTCTTTCTTTAGAGCTCAATTCAGGGCAGTCATATTGGAAGTGCCCTTTCTTTTTACAGTTATAGCACAGATCTTCATCATCATCCTTATTGGATTCTTCTCTTCTCTTAGATGAAGAAGGATCAGCTCTACTGGATTTTCTCCTATCAGAGGACTTGTCCTCTGATCTTTTCTCTTCAGGCTTTTTGTCCTCAGCCTGATCTTCAGGGGAGTTGTATCTTCTCCTGAATTTGTTGTCTTGGTAGAATTTCTTGTATCTACCAAACCTTGTGTTGAGCTTGTCAAACCTTCTAGCCATCAAGGCTAGTTCTTCCTTCATTTCAGTCTTAGAGACTGTCTTTGATGATCTGGGAGTGGGTTGCATTTCTGGTTCAGCAACTTTGGCTTTGAATGCCACTCCCTTAGTAGGATTTGAAGGTTCCTCAACAGGCTTTCTTCTATTGAGGTCAAACTCATATGCTTTTAGTTCTGAGAATATTTGTTGCATGGGCATGGTGGAGAGATCTTTGGTATTTTGCATCATTACAGCATAGACATCCCACTTTTGAGTGAGACTCCTTAGGATTTTCAGTCCAACCTCTCTCTTGGTGTAGACCTTGCCCAACGAGTTAATCTCATTCATCACATCAGTGAATCTACCAGCAAATTTGTCAATGGATTCATCAGACTCCATTGAGAATTGTTCAAACTTCTGCACAGCAACTTGGAGCTTGTTCTCCTTGATTTTTTCAGTGCCCTCACACATTTCAGCAAGAGTATCCCAAATTTCTTTAGCTGTTGTGCAGTGGTAGACTCTTCCCATAACTGCATCTGGAATTGTTTGATAGAGGGTGTTCATGGCAAGATAATTCAAATTATCTTTCCTCTTTTCATCAGCAGTGAAGTCATCCTCATCCTTGGGAATCAGTTCCCTTACATCTGCTTTTTGCTCAGCTGTCACTCTGGGGTTAGTTTGAGTAAACACAAAAGGTCCTCTTGTGATTACTCTTAGCATATCAGTATGGAGAGATGCAAGATGAGCCCTCATTCTAATTTTCCAGAAATCATAGTTGTCTATTGAAAACATGGGCAGTTTGTGATGAGAAATGTGATTGACTGGATTTGTGGCCATGTTGTCTAATCCTTGAACAGCAGGTGGAGGAACAGCATTGTTGTTGGCCATATCTCACAAATAATCAGTTAGTCAACAAATGATGGATTTCAGATAGAGATCAGTTCAGTGACCACACAAATATGAGAGTTTTGAAAATCAAGATGGATTTTCAGAAGCAGTGGTCTTTGAACCCCTGCTCTGATACCACTTGTTGGTCCTGAAAGGAGTATATAACAAGTGTATGGGGGGGGGGAATACACTTGTATGCAATTCTTTCTCAACTTTGATCAAACCAGAGTTCAGCAAGGTTGTCTTGGACAACTCTGCTGAAGAAGATTAACTCTTCTAAGATAATCAGACTACTAAGTACTATTGAGTACTTAGTTGATTGACTATCTAGGGGAGTTATATGTGCGGAATAATGGTTGGCCCTTTAAGTTTAGACTCCTTTAATTTCTGAAATCACTTAGTCAATGCAACACAGTCCAGTTTAGCTTCAGGGAACTTGTCCAAATCAGTTTTGCACAGTCTTTGAATATGTATCTTTGAAAGATCAGTTTTGTGTGCAGTGTTTGAATGAATGTAAGTACTTGTAAAGCAAATCAACACCAGAGTTTATAGTGGTTCAGAGACTCAAGCTCCTACATCCACTTTCCCTGATTTAACAGGATAATTCCTTCACTCTTGGAATTAACTTGTTTTATAGTGCCAAGGTGCACTTGATCAAGAACACCACTCCTTGGTGAATTGATCCCTAGGATGTCTAGAGTCCTAGTACCCTCTTCTCAACTCAGAACTGAACTGTTCTTCTCTCAACAGTCAGCTCCTACCACTTCTACTACTACAACCTTCTCACTTTCACTCTTGAAAGATGTAAGGGTTGAAGTAAGGTTCCAACTAATGAGATATCCTTTACAGTGAGGATCAGTGTATAAGGATAGGATATCTCTCTAAGCTTGTGTATGGATATACAATTGGGTTCAGCTTAGATGAAGTGTTTGAAGACTAAGATAGTCTTTGAAAGCTTTGAAAGCACTTTGTAGGATTGTTGGATATTCTTGTCAAGGTTGAGGTGCTTTCAAGTGGTCTTCACACTTCTGTATTTATAGACAAAATGGAGGATTTGCCCGTTGGAGAGGCAGCCCCAAATTGCTATAAATGTCTTCCTTGAGTTCTTCAAACTGGAAGACAGATTCTTGATAGTGACATGTCCTCATTTGGGTAATAAACGGCTGTAACAGTTTTGTCTTCATTCTGCAGCACTTTTCCCAATGTTTGACTTCTTGTTAGGACTTGGACATGGCTTCTGAAGGTTGATCCAATGATAGGACAACATTCCTTATCATCTGGACAACTCTCCTTATCACTATCAGCAGTTTTGCTTTTCAGCATGGTTGGCTTGCTCTTCTTCAGATGACTTGGCTCTTTCCCTTTATTTCTCTTGAGTATGGTCTTAGCTTATTTCTTTGAGGACCTTTAGGGACTGGTTGTCTCAAACTCTTCAGCATAGTTGATCTCAGGCTTTCAGAGCACTTGATTTTGATCAATTTAGCTGAGACAACTCCTCTGGACAACTCTCCTGATCAGTATATTTAATCTTTTTGCATCAGAGCACTTTCTGCATAGAGTTGACTTCTCTGGACAACTCTCCTGATGAAAACCTTTGAGTAGTCTTGTCCTTTTGAGCTAGGTAAGCTTGTTCTTGCATATGGCTAGCTTCTTTGGACAACTCTCCTGATCAGAGCTTTATGAATATTTTCTCTGGACAACTCTCCTAATCAGAGCATCTTCATTGGACTTGTCCTTTTGAGCTTTACAATCTTGTTCTTGCATAAGAGCATCTTCTCTGGACAACTCTCCTGATAAGAGCATCTTAGATTTCATAGAGTGTCCTTGCTCTTAAGTGATTGTTCCAGAATTTGAGCCTTGAGGGGACTTGATCTTGATCATCTTCAAAGTATAGGTTCCCCCTCAAATTGTGCATCTAATTGTCTAAGAGCTACCTAACATTTCAGCTTCTCATCTAGCCTATAATCTAAATGTTCTAACATTCTTAGAACATATTTATTGACTTAGGCATGTCTCAGGGGGTTTTGGTATTAGATCAAAATATATCTCATTTTATTCCCAACAGCTATTTTGGGGGGGGGGGGGTGGCTCTTCAATGTCTTTTGTATTAACGGTCACGACATACGATGGGCTATTTTCCTCCATTCGATGGGGAGAAACGGTTGAGTTGCCCGAGGCTTGCCTCGTGACACGAGTCTGACCTGTTGGGTTAAAGTTCTTACCCGTTGAGGCATCCGCATTAATGGGATTAAACGTTGCTTCGATTCCCGAGCTGGCCTCACGATTACCCGTACGCGCCTTGCAAAAAATAAATCAACAACTAATGTCACGATTAATTACATCCATATATGATTAAAATTGGTTATTAATGCCACAATTCATTATTTAATTAAATGTATTGTTGTATTTAAAAAATACAAAATTCATGTCATGATTACATCCATCTATGAAAAAAAAATTGTTATTAATCCCCTAACTCATCATTTCACTATTAAATGGATTGTTTGTTTGTTTGAAAATTTTAATGCAATGTTGTTTTGTTTTCTTAAATGATTATTAAAATGTATTATAAATAGTGTTATTTGGAAGACATTATTGCATTATGGATTCATTCTTTTAATTAGTTATATCGATACACTTCTCTTAGAATTTTCAACAATATGAATCATTAAATTTTATTGATATTACTAAAAAGTAATATCAATAAAATTTTATTGATATTACTTTTTTCAACAATATTTATATTTATTTTTTTGCTTATTAATCTAATTTTTTATTTTATTTTTTTGTAGTTGGAGAATTATTAATGCAGAACGATGATTTAATGATATACCAACATCATTATTATTCACCTCATTCGCATGATTTGTATTCATTATGTTCCGTCAAATCATTTTGAACTAATAGATAAAATGGTTAGTAAGTTTTAATAATATTTTTATTCTTAATAAATTATATAAATTCTATTTATACAACTTTTTTTTTTTTTTTTTGTAGGAGATATCTTTTAATTATGTAAATTTGAAGAATGGTTTATTAAATTCTTCTTATACCCCTATTAATCAATCTGGTATGACATGAGTTGTCAAAATAAATTTGTATGAAGATAAATGGTATTTTTTGGATAGACGGGCATATATTAAGCAATTTAATGATCTGCATTTTGACGATTTTATAACCTTCTCTGAGCATGATTCATATGTGATGCATTTTAAAGTATATCATAAAAATGGTATTTAAATTTATTTTTATATTTTCTTTATTATTTATAATAATAATAAAAAAAATATATATATATATATTGTAGGTGTGTAGAAGAAAATTTATTTTATTGGTGATATTTTTCAACTATTTGATTCTAAATTGGTAATTTTATTAATAAGATTATGTTGTTTTATGTCATTATAGTAAATGTGTAATTAATTATAGACTCCCTTCGTCCACCAATGTGCTCAGTTATATTTTTTGATTCAAAAAAAATATGCTTATTCTATTTAAATAGTTAACTTTTGAGTATCTTTTCTATTTTATCAACAAGATTGAGTATCTACCAACAATATTCTTTAGTCGTTACCCACATATCTTTTTTATAATTAAATATATATTTTTAAAAAATATGTATAAAAAAATGAGTACACTTTTGATGGGCAGGGGGATATATATATTCAGATAATTCCTTAAATTATGAATGAGATCTATGGTGAATTTTTTTCACAATCTATATTCATTAAGAAACCTAACGGTGAATGTTGGGTTGTTAAGTTTCGTGAAGGTAATCGAGTTTGGACATTTGTCGATTTTAATTTGTTCATTGAAATACATTTTATCCAGTTATATAACTATGTTACGATGTTTTATAATAGACTATCTACTTTTTGGATTAAAGATTATTTCAAAGATGATCTCTTACTTCCTTCTTTTTCAAATAATATTCAAATTCGTACCAAAGGTATATTTCTTTTTAGTATTTGTTCTTATACATTTATATTGTTTACTTATATAATTAATCTTAAAAATCATAATTTTTAGATAAAAATGGTCTAAACGTTTTAGGAATTTTGGATGGTTATAGTGTATTTGTGAAAAAGTTTTGAGAGGCTAGACATAAATTTCTAAAATAGGACATGATCCTAGAAGGTATAACTTCCCTACTATGTCTGAGGTTGCTGTTGTGGTTGGTGGCCTTTGATCAAACTCTTAGTAATCGTGATATTATTGAAGAAACTTATGTTGGTGAACTTCAACGCATTACAAAGTTGAATACATTCTACCTTGGTTTGCAATATCTACTTCTTTTCCCATATGGTGATGATGGGTATATAGAGGATATTTTGTTTGCTACATCTGCGCTGCATAGAGTTGGAACACGCAAGTCTGTTAGTTTTAGAGAGTACTTTGCATTTCAACTTTAATATAGGAATGGTGAACCTTCTACGATTTTATCTTAAAAAAGGCTCACTAAACAATTTATTGTTGATGTCTATACTATGGTTGAGGCTGGTAGACTTAAATACATAAGGACACTTAAATTAGAGTTTCGTAGTGAATTCAGGATGTAGTTTTAGATGGTGAGACTGATGCACGTGCATTAGGAAAACGAGTTATTTTGCCACCTTCATTCACTGGAGGTGCACGCTACATGGTTCAAAATTATCAAAATGCAATAAAGAATTGTAGATAGGTCAGTTATCCTCAATTATTTATAACCTTCACGTGCAATCAAAAATGGTCTGAGATTGTACGTTTTTAAAAAAAATTAGAATGTCAAAGCACGTATTTAAATATATTTATTTTTTGTTTAAAATAATAATTTTATTGTCGAAATTATTTATTCACTACATTTCATGTTTTAATATTTTTTTGTCAATTTTATCTGTACGTAGTTATTTATACTATTGAATTTTAAAAGAGCATCTTTCTCATGCTTATATATTGGTGTTTCTTGAAATTCACATTGAAGTTTGTATATTTTTGAGCTTGCTACATGAAATTTTTATTATAATTAATTATTTACATTTCTCATGATTTTTAAAAAAAATAATAATTATTACAGTTTCCATTTTTAGATATTGATAGCATATTTCTTCTAAGTTACCTAATAAGGAATGATTGAGAGTATTTTAATGTTGTTTGTGATTTAATGATTTATGGTCCTTGTGGTGTTGCAAATCCACGTTCTCCTTGCATGGCCGATGAAGGTTCATGTACAAAATATTTTTCTAAGAATTATAGGTGAATAGATGAAGGAAGGACTTTGAACAAGAAGGGTTCTGTTTTGGATATTAGACACATTGTTCCCCATAATCATTATCTTCTTTTGAAGTATGGTGTACACATCAATGTTGAATGGTGTAATCAATCAAGATCCATGCAATATCTGTTCAAATATATATGTCAACAAATGCCATGATCGTTTTACTGTATCGTTCTTTGAAAGTAATGATCGAACAGTCTGGTGAAAATTAAAATCAAACTTAAATGAAGTTAAAAAATGAACTATGATTGTAGATACATTTCTCCATGTGAAGCTGCTTGGAGAATTTTCGAGTTTGAGATTAATTACATACATATATCCTCCAGTTAAACGTTTGGAGTTTCATTTTCCTGATAAGCAAATTGTTTTATTTGGTGATGGTGCATGTATGGAATCTATATTGGAAAGATCATCGATAAAGAAAAACATGTTCTTAGCTTGATTTGAACTCAACAAGAATTCTTCAAAAGTAAGAAACTTGACTTATGCTGAAATACCACAATTCTTCGTATGTAAGCCGAAAACAAGAGAGTGGCTTGAAAGGAAGAGATGTTTTCAATCAGATATATTTGTTACGTTTCTCCTGGTTCTGGTGAGACACATTACTTGAGGATACTCTTAAATGTAGTTCGTGGACCTCAATCTTATGATGATTTGAAGAAATTCAATGGAGTAATTCTTCCAATATTTCGGGAAGCTTACTTTGCTAGAGGTTTGTTGGACTATGATAGAGAGTATGTTGACGGAATGGATGAGATTAGTCGTTGGGCTTCAGCATCTTCGATGAGATCTTTATTTGTTACGCTATTAACATCAGGTTCGTTGGGTCGGCCTTAAGAAGTTTGAGAAAAGGGTTGGAGACATCAGTCTGAGGACATTTTTTATAAAAGAAGAAGAATTATGCATTTTTAAGGTATGTTTAATTATATTATTTTTTAATTTAATTCCATTATATTTATTCACTTTACTAATTTGCAAATCATTTTAAGTCTGTTGGCCAATTAATTACTTTAAATTATTTGTAAATTATTGAGAACTTTAATTGATTAAATTATTTCACATAATTTAATATTAACCTTAAAAAAAAATTAGAATATTAGGATACAACAAATTTTTTATGTTTTTAAATTTTAATTGACTTTGAGATTTTTAATTTTTTTAATAATATTAATTTTAAGAATAGAAAAAACTAGATAATATTTTTACTTATTTTGTCAATATTATCTGAGAAAGATGTAGCAAATAAAAGATAAAATTTTAAATTAAGATTTGATTTGTATACGCAGTTCTTATGTACGAAGTATATATATTGGGATAGATAAAATATATTTTAGTATTTATTAATAATTTTAATAAATAACATTTAAAATTAATTTATATATTTAAATCAACAATAATGTTGTGTATTAGTGAAACATATTCATATATTTATATTAAAAAAAATTTCATAATATTTTAATATGTAAAATTATTTTTGATGAAAAATCAAATGTAAATCTTTAAATGATATATATGATAAATAATAATATGATTTATTATATTCTTATTTATCATATCAAATATAAATGTCGGTTTAATTTTAAATTTCAACTTGATTGGAATTAGTCTTGCGAGACCATCAGGGGAAAAATATTGAAATGGGAGACTAAGGTAATTGTGGGATGTGTAGAAGTTATGATTGGTTAGACGATGGATTTCTATGAGACTTTGTCGTGGTTGAAATCCCTTGATTTGGACGACTGCATTATTGAGGGCAGTGTTAAACAAGTTGTGGATGCAATCAACTCAACAACTCATTTGGATAAATGTTTGGGCGAATGAGTGATGGAAGGATTTTGAACAAGAATGGTTCTATTTTGGATATCAGACATGTTGTTCCCCATAATCGTTATCTTCTTTTGAAGTATGGTGCACACATCAATGTTGAATGGTGTGATAAATGAAGATCCATAAAATACATGCTTAAGTATGTCAACAAAGTACATGATCGTGTTACTATATCGTTCTTTGAAAATAATGAGTAGTCTGGCGGAAAAGTATATTTAAACATTTTATATTAATTTATTTTAGAATAATTAATTAAATGTAAATTTATATATAAATAATAATGTAATTTGGTATATGCTTACTTATTAGTTTAAATATAAATATCTACTTAACTCTAAATTTTAACTACTTTGCATAAATTTATCACACATTTACTTATAAAAAAATTAAAATTTATATTAATTTATTTTAGCATAATTAACTAAGTATCATTTTAGTTTTAAAATTTTGTAGAATTAAGGATGACAGATTATGAAATCAAGAGTTATTGTTTGATAGAAATTGATAATATGTTGCAGGCTCTTGGTAAGTTTTTGCAAGATTTTGAAGGTATGCATAAATAAATTGATTTTGAATAAGTTTGCATACAATAGATCATATTTGAAGTTAGAATATGCGAATTTAATTAACAAACTTAGTGATGAACAACGTGGTGTGTATGATAGAATAATTAGGTTCATTCAGTTTAGTAAAGGTTGTGTGTTTTTTTTTTGTTTATGAATATGGTGGAACATGTTTGGGTATTATATAGTTTATTGCCGAGCCTTATTGGCTCATTTCACTAATGTAACCGTTGCTTTTAGGCGAATGGGGTGATGGAAGGACTTTGAACAAGAATGGTTCTGTTTTGGATATCACACATGTTGTTCCCCATATTCGAATTCGTTATCTTCTTTTGAAGTATGGTGCACACATCAATGTTGAATGGTGTAATCAATGAAGATCCATAAAATACATGCTTAAGTTTGTCAACAAAGGACATGATCGTGTTACTATATCGTTCTTTGAAAATAATGAGTAGTCTAATGGAAAAGTATATTTAAATATTTTATATTAATTTATTTTAGAATAATTAACTAAATGTAAATCTATATATAAATAATAATGTAATTTGGTATATGCTTACTTATCAGTTTAAATATAAATATTTACTTAACTCTAAATTTCAACTACTTTGCATAAATTTATCACACATTTACTTATATAAAAATTAAAATTTATATTAATTTATTTTAGCATAATTATCTAAGTATCATTTTAATTTTAAATTCTTGTAGAATTAAGGATGATAGATTATGAAATCAAGAGTTATTGTTTGATAGAAATTGATAATATGTTGCAGGCTCTTGATAAGTTTTTGCAAGATTTTGAAGGTATGCAGAAATAAATTTGTAGATGTTGTTAATTCTTAAATGCCTTAACATTATCAACAACATCTTAATTTGACCTTCCGAGATTTTTTCTAAGTCTTTTCTGAAATGCTACATTAAATGTTGACCTAAATGTTGTCGCATTTCTGGCAGGATCTAGAAGCTTCTACAAGGATCTGGAACCTGGAAGATTCCAGAACATTGGAGAACATGCTAGAACAACCTAGATGCATTTGGAACGACCTGGAGCAGGCTAGAAGGATCTAGAAAGATCGTGGAAGTTGTGGAAGTTGAGTTCCTAAAAAATAGGACCTCAATGTGGAAGCCTCTAGAATTCGCATACCACGTCTATAAATACCGATTGAAGGCTCCATAATTCAGTGTATTCTACTCGATCAATCTCCTAGACCGAGCGTTCATCCCTGTTAGGAGTTGTGGCCAGTAGTTTTACCTTTTAGTTCATACGAAGTATCCCACCCGTATGGCTGTGTGTCTTCTTATCTATTGAGAGTGTAATCATTAGATAGAATAGGCATTTCGACAGTGTATAATTTATACACTTAGTTCATTTTCTAGACTTGGCACCTGCCTCGTTTATAGTTTCGTTGTGAAAGTTATTGTTGTAACATTTCACACAACATTTGTACTTGAAGATAAGTATTGATTTTACGCCATAAGGCAGACATAGATTTTTATTTATAAAATCTATGTTAAAAGTATTTCCATTGTGTCTCGTTTGTTTTTAGTGTTTCAAGTCTTCCGCTGTGTATCTTAATTTCTGATATTCTGTTAGAGTCAGTGTTGCACTATTTGTCTCAACATTCTGTGCAACATTTATCTACTTATACTTAAACACTTTCATACACCCCACACACTTTCAGTTGGTATCAGAGCCGATACCTGACGACACTAGGTTAGATCCTTGTTTAAGTGTGTTTTTAGTTTATGTTAGCAATGGAAACACATCACATATCCACTACACTTAGGCACCCGAACATATTATCCATATTTTAAAGCCTAAGTTGTGCATGTATATCAAGTCGATTGATGAACGTGCTTGGAGGACTGTACTTACAGGTTATGATGTACCAAAGATCCAAATCAACACATCAACTCTCTCTAACCAGAAAGAAGGAAAAGTCAATTTCAACCAAGGTTATCAAAAAGTGAAGGTAAACCAAGGTATGATCTTTAATATATAAAATCAGTTCAATGCATGTTCTGAATTTGGTCTTTATGAAAATTAATGTGCCAATATTAGACTTAATCAAAAACTGAATTTTAGTACTCCCTTAAATGATGAATCAGATGATAAATTTGATGAATTAAAAGATGTTGAATTTTCTTTTCATACCAAGATTGATTATGATAATTCTTTATATGATGATCTGGATGATACAGATTCTGATGTTGCACCTAATGTCATAACATTTATGGTAACATCAAAACAGAGTCACCCAGATTTGAATTGTTTTAATGGGTTTGTTGATGATGCAGGCATAAGGATTGATGATTCTAAATACCAAAAGTTGTTGGATGATTGTAACTCTCAGAAACTCACTCTTAATTCTTTGAACAAAGAGAATGAGAATCTGAAAGAGACAATTACCAAGCTAGAAGTCATACATTCCAGAAGAGATTTTTTGAAGATTGTAAACTGAAGGAGAAATTGACCACCTCTACTTTAAGTTTCATAAAATTTTCTATGAGTGCTTCTGATATATGTTATAGCTATTTGGTAAATTTGATAATTGTGGTATACATTATGATAGTGAAACTGCTTCTATTTTCTAAGAATTTTGAATATACTGTGAAGTTTGTGAAGGCAAATGTTGAAACATATGTTGCAACATCTGCACAAACAGATTCTCACAAAGTCAAAAACATTGAAAAGAAGTTTGTATGTCACTATTTTTCGAGAATTGATCATATTTGTCCTTACTGCATGTAAATGTTTGATGATCTGAGATATGAGAAAATGTTGCCTAAAAAGATGACACATCCTATGAAACATTTTCTGAAATCTGCATGGAAATCTGATGTTACTTGTAATGTTGTTCACACCTCTTTGAAAGCATGTTTACTTGGTCAATGGTATTTTATAGTTGTTGTTCTAGACATATGACAGGACAAATTGACTATTTATCTGATTATGTGACCTTGAATGATGATAATGTTACATATGGTGGTTGTTCGAAAGGACATGTTATAGGAAAAGGAACTTTGAATGTTGAAGGTTTTCCTGAGCTTAAAAATGCTTTACTTTTTGATGGCTTGCTTGCTGATTTGATTAGTATTAGTCAACTTTGTGATGATAATATGCATGTAAAATTTGACAAAGAATCATGTGTATGTTCTTAATGAATATGAAAATTGTCTAGGGCAGTAGATAATTATTACCTCATTGGAACAAATGTGTGTAATTTGTCAAAGAATGATGAAAATGTCTTATTGCATCAAAAATTGGGACATGCACATTATATATCAGTGAAGAGACTAATCAAAGTCGATGCAGTGAAAAGGATTACCAAAACTGAAGTTTCAGAGTACTACTGTATGTGGACTATGCCAGAAAGGTAAGCAGGTAAAAGTGTTGCATAAAATGCTGTCACATTGTTCTACACATCAATGTTTCGTATTGTTTTGGACATGGATTTTATTGGTCCTATGAAAACTGAAAGCATTGTAGGCAAAATGTATTCACTTGTTGTGGTAGATGATTTTTCTAGATTTACCTGAATTGTGTTTTTAAGAGATATATCTGAAACATTAAATTGCTGCATTTAAAATTCTCTATAAAAGGTTCAAAAATGTGTTTAACTTGAAAGTTGGCCGTATTAGAACTGATCATGCATGGTAGGGAATTTGAAAATAGCATGTTTAATGATTTTTGTGATAAGAATGGTATTTTGCAAGAATATTCATCTCCTAAAACTCCACAACGGAATGTCTTTGCTGAAAGAAAGAATATAACTCTACAAGAAATGATAAGAGTCATGCTTACTTCTAAATGTCTTGCTAAGAGATTTTAGGTTGTAGCATTGAATACATCATGTCATATTATTAATGGAGTTTATATTCGATCTGGTTCTATTCAAACACCTTATGAGATTTTGAACATTAGAAAACCAAATGAGAAGTATTTTCATATATCTGGTTGTATGTGTTAAATTCTGAATGATATGGATCAACTTCATAAGTTTGATTCTAAAAGTGTAAGGTTTCTTTTTAGGCTATTCTAGAAATAGTAAAGCTTATAGAGTTTATAACCTTAAGACTAACACTGTTCAAGAATCTGTTAATGTTGTGTTTGATGATGATAAAAGTTTTACAGATGACAAAGATGAAGAAGATGTATCACAAGTCACTGACAATTCTGAGAATACACTGGAATCTGAAAATGTTGCACCGAATGTTAACACATCTGGGTCAACATCTACAGAACAGTCAGTTGTACCTTTACAGAATGATCAGTATGTTCCCAAAACGAACCCTTCTTCAAGAATTGGGAAAAGTCATCATTCTGACCAGATCATAGTGATGCTACAGTTGGAGTGCAAACAAGAGGAAAAGTAAGAGCTAATAAGGTAGATGTGGTAAGAACAATATGCATGTCTTCTATTTGCAATGTTGTGAATGTAGAGTGTTACTATTCTGAAATTGAACTTAAAAATGTTAATGAAGCATTAACTGATGAAAATTGGAATAATGCTATGCATGAAGAACTTGGTCAGTTTAAAAGATTTGAAGTATGGACACTTGTTTCAAGACCTAGTCATACTAATGTCATTGGAACAAAGTGGATTTTTAAGAATAAAACTGATGAGTTTGATAACATTTTTTTTTAGTATTGAGACTAGATTAGTTGCATAAGGTTACACCCAAGTTGAGGTTATTGATTTTGATGAAACTTTTGCACATGTTGCTAGGATAGAATCTATTAGATTATTGCTAGTAATTGCATGTTTTATTGACATTAAACTTCATCAAATGGATGTATATGCTGCATTTCTAAATTGCATTTTGAATGAAGAAGCATATGTTGAACAACTTAAGGATTTGGAGATCCACAATACCCTGATCATTTTTTGTTAGAGGAGAAACTGATATAACTTTGTTCATTAAGCACACTAGAGAAGATTTACTTATTGCTCAAATATATGTTGATGACATTGTGTTTGGTTCAACTTGTGTTAAAATGTTAACAAATTTGTTGAGGCAATGACTGCAACATTTGAGATAAGTATCGTTGTAGACTTTAATGATTTTTTAGGTCTTCAAACCAAGCAATTTAAAGATGGTATATTCTTCTCTCAAGGTATGTATGCTAAGAATTTAGTTAAAAGGTTTGGTTTTGAAAGTTAAAAAGTAATGAAAACTTCTATGAGATCTACTTTGAAACTTTGCAAAAACAATGTTGGTAAGGATGTTGATCCAACATTGTATAGGTCCATAATAAGAAGTTTACTTTATTTAACCTCTAATAGACCAGATATTATGCATAGTGTTTTTGTTTGTGCTAGGTACCAAGCTAATCCAAATGACTCTCACGTGAATGCAATGAAAAGAATTATCAAGTATGTTGCAGGTACAAGAGAACTTGAGATATGGTACAGTAAGGACACCAACATACCTTTGATTGGATACAGTGATAAGGATTGAGCATGAGATATGGGTGACAAAAAGAGTAAGAGTAGAGGATGTTTCTACATGGGAAACAATCTTGTGGTTAAGCAAGATGTTTCATGCCTATGAAATTGCAATTGATATCCTTACAATTTTCTGTGATAATATGAGTGCATAAACATTTCTGAAAATTCAGTACAACACTCACTCACTAACCACATTTGCATTAGGCATTATTTTATGAGATATTTAGTGGAGAAGAACATAGTGAAGCTGGAATACGTACCTACTGAAAATCATAATGTTGATACATTTTCTAAGGTCTTGACCTTTAGACATTCTTATCTTTGAGAAAATCTCTTGGTATGTGTAGTATCTGAATAATCCTAGATGGATGGTGTCACAAATGTCGTAGCATTTGGGACAACATCGTAAGGTTGTATAGTTGTTATATATTTAATCTATTTCCTATTTTGTTGAATAATTCCTTTGTAAAATATTCTTGAATCTAAAATTTATTGTGCAAAAATAAACATGTCTTACACCTCTCAAATGCATAAAAATGAGAATGTTATTAGCATACTAAAAGATGTACCAACCAAATCACTGAGTAACTATGGAGCACGAAGTTCACTACTACGATGCCTTCTTTTCAAAAAGTGATATTTTGGTAAAAACATCAACATATTTGTAATCCATTAAGTAAGTATGGGGCACGGAGTTCGCTACTACGATGTACTCTACATGAACAATGGATCAATACAAATTAGATGCTATAACACAAAAAAAAAATAAAAAAATATGGTGCAACACAAATGAAGTAAATTCATGTAAAAACCGTGTTGAGGTGTATGTAACAGTTTTGAGCATAACATTAGATGATTCGATTATATTTTTATAAGTAGTAATTGTTTGATTATTTGTGGAAATTTATTTTATTTATTCCTGATTATACTAACCCACGTCTGTGTTTTATTTCAGATTATACACATTTAAATGTTAAATATTCTAGATTATTCTTAATTTAATTAATTAATTATGATTTTACCCACTACTTACCCATGATCTATTTTTGTGGCTAAGTTTATGGAGTATTATTGAATTTCTTCTAGAATCTTCCTTAGCTAGTTCTTAATTTTTAAACGTATTACTTCCAACTATGCATTCTCTCCTATATTCTTCTCATAACATGATATACTAAGCATTGCATTTTTTTGAGTGATTTGAGTATTGCATTTTAAGATTTGCTAAAGCCTTGTGTGTCTCGATATTGTGATTATCTTTTCGATTTCTTGGTGCTCTAATGACAGGAAATAAAGAAACTACCTCACCACACTCAAACTCCCACGAAACCGTCATCTCCATCTCTCTCAACCTTAATAGTTTCGCTTGCATGACCGTTTCACACCAAATCGCACCAACTGCTACCAGAAAAGCTGAAACACTTACCCAAACAACTCTATTTACACCCATTCCTACAACTGTTCACATTCAACTCGATTCGACCCTTAACGAGCTGAACCAAGCTGTTGAGAATATGTCTCAAACGAATGTGAATTCTGAGAATCTATTTCTTACTGTTGGAAATACGTCCATTGACATTTCTCACTACTGAAAACCGAAAAACTCACCACTACACTTGATTCATTCACCTCATAAAAGCCCCAATTTCCAAGTCCTAATACTGAAACAGAGGCAATTGTCTCGAATGCTACCTCTTTGGGGGAGATTGAAAAGGAAATTGATGATTTTCCTGTTGCTGAGCAGAATGAGTATGCAAATGCTGAGACATTCGATTCCGAGGACGCTCAAATGAAGGAGATCGACGTGAATCCTAACTCAGGTTAAACTAACTCTTATCTTTCTATACTGATAAATCTGAATAAATTGCATTTAGGAAGAATGTTGAGAAAGAAAAGAGAAGAAGAAGTCTTGTTCAACGAAGGAGATCCGGCTATGTGTTCACTAGAGTTGATTACTCTAACTCACTGAGGAGAAGAAAGGAAGTAGTGTTACTGATGAACCAATTCAACTACTTATGACCAAGATTGGACTCTCCTACGGTGCTCCATCTTGAGGGGGCGTATTAGGAATATAATATTTAGGATATGAATATATCTTTTCATATTATATGATCTCTAGAATATCTTGTAAATATTCATTTGTATCTTGTAAATATAGATACACTCTGTATCTATAAATACTTCTCTTGTAAACACTTTTCTTTCATTCAATGAAATTATAATTTCCCTATTCATTGTTTCTCTATATATATATGTAACCATCGTTTTACAATACATAAATAATTTTACAGAAAAGGGAAAATATTAGGGATGGCAATTTCAACCCGGCCTGCCCCGACCCGCCCCGACCCGTGCTATTTGGGTTGCCCCGCCCCGGACCCGTATTGAAATGGGGCGGGTCCGGGTATCACCCTCGACCCGTGGGTAGGACCCGTGACCCGTTTTTATATTAATTTTTTATATATATTATACATATAAATATAATATATCTTCAATATTTTGATGTTTATTAATATATATAACAATAATTCACCTTCATAAATGTGAAAATAAATTTATAAACATGCTTCTAACACTATTTTATTTATTTTTCAATACAAATCTAAATTTTATGTTATATGTTTTTAAAAATAATAATTATTTTTCAATTTTTTTTATAAAAAAAAATTATAATGGGTCGCCCCGATTTACCCCGCCCCGCCCCGTGGCCCGAACGGGTCGGCCCGACCCGGACCCGAATTGAAACGGATCGGGTCCGGGTATCTAGGTACCCGGCCCGACCCGACCCATTGCCATCCCTAGAAAATATACAACATATGCAATAATATTTATAGCAAAAAACTTTATTCAATGACTTAGTTGAAAATAATTTGAAATAAATTTTCATTGTTGATAATATGCATGTTTTCGTCAGATTAAGGAATTTAGAAATCGAATTACTTATCTTTAGAGGTTGTAATAATACTTCAAAAATAGAAAAAAGTTTTTGAAGTCAATTCTCATTCTCAAAGTTAAATTCATAATTATGTTGCACACTCTCGTTAAAATTATCCATCCAAAAATCAGTCGACCCATGCATAAAGGAAGTTCCAAATCCTTATAATTTGAACACCTCAATTATATTCATCCAAAATAGCAACAAAAATAAAATAAAATTGAATAACATTCAAATTTGTAGTGTTAAAATTGTATCAATATTGATTATATGAATTGCATAAATAATTAATCAAAGTATATAAATAAGAGAATTTCTAAAACACAACCATGTTTTAGTTAAAAAGAAAGAAAGAGTTTTTCTATGGTAAGACGGGCTTCGCCCTGCCTTATAACAAACAACGATTTAAATATCATTGGATAGTTGATCTAACGTATACATTTTATTATATATGATTGCCCTTCGCATTAGTAAGTTTGCCCTATGCAAAATGCAATCGGCCAGCATCGCTCTACTAATAAATTAAATTAATAAATAAACAATTACGAATATACCATATTAATTTAAAATAAATAAAAATATTCAATTATAAAATGAAATATATATGTAGAATTATCAAATAGGTTGGACCGCGCTGGATCGGGTGATGTATGTTTCCCTCATATTGGGTCGGACATGGTTGAATTGATTCGGGTCTGGGTTGGGCCAGGTCCAGGCTTGGATTGGGTCGAGATTTCTCTCGGGCCACGAAATCTACGGCCCAGCCTGACTCGAGAAAAAACTCTTCAAATATTTTTTTTAAAAATACTGAGACATTTACTTTTTGTTTTAAAAACCAGGTTTTGAGTTTTAAGATCATACACCCGTTTTACTTTGGAATTTAAAAACCAGTTTTCAAACCTCACTTTAAACCACCCCTATCAAACATACTGATTTGACATAAAGTTAAATCTATATAATATGATCACCTCAATCATTGTAATTTTTCTTAACAATAATACAATAATATAATACATTCAATTATTATAATCTCACCCAACAATAATATAATAATACACTTTCATTCAATCTTACACATTGATTTGACATAAAATTAAATCTTCCACTATTCAAAAATCCAAAAGAAACATACATATTACTATTCATTATTAGGGTTTCAAAAACACATGATTTTAAAAACTGGTTTTCAAAACCACTCAAAGCCCAAAGTAAACATCACCAAAATATTTCAGTAATTTAATATTAAAAACTAAAATAAAATTTATCCAATGGTGAAGTGCGTGACAAAGTCAAATGGTGTGTCAACTTTTAATTGAACGTCTATTGTAAGACATTGTGAACCCTATGTCTCACCGTAAAAAAAACCAAAGAAGAAAATGACATTAAGATAAAAGACAAAAGGTATGTGCAAGTAAACAAAATCCGAATTAAAATCGAGAGAAGACGTAAGAGATGAAGGAGAAACATATGTTGCGCCAAAATAAATTAATAATGAAAATTGTTAGTTTACAAATAAAGAAAAGAGTGGAATAGAGAGATGATTAATCTTCAAATTCATTTGTTGCGAGATTTTTACAGATTAATATTCAAATTCTCCATATATCATTGAATTTTAAAAAATCTTCAAAATCACTCTTCAAAATCTTAAACAATTTTTCAAATCTCTAATGAATACATCTTAAAAAAACAATACAAATTGTTTCGTTTATCACTTTTATTTACATCCTCTCAAAATAATAATAAACATTACACTACAATAAACCTTTATATAGATAATTTTATTCTAAAACAATACATTAGAAAATAAAAATCCTAATTACATTAGAATGGAACATAAGAGAGAGAAACGTGAGAGGATGAGATGGCCTATAAAAAAATTTGTAACAAATCCTAGTTTTAAACTTTTGATCATAAGGATCATATTTTGTCAGGAAAACATCAACAGTTAAAAAGAAGTAAGATAAAATAAAAATGCATTACTGAAAATTATTATTCAAACATATATACTATAGTTATCAAAGAAAAAAATGAATGGTGAAACTGATGATAAAAAAGATGCATTAACTAACCAAAATGTTTCTCTCCTAAACTAAAAAGTGGAAATACATTGGTGTATTAAATATGTATAGATAGATATTTTGCACATATAAAGAATAAAATATATAAAAATCATATAAATTAAAAAAAATTAAGAGAAATGATTATTGAATAAAGAAAAGTGTCCATAAAGATTTTTAAAAGTATTAAATTGTGTAAATTAGTTTTTTTTTTACTTGATAGAACTCATCGATTATACCATAATTACCATGTATTTATCATCACTCTTAAATATTACTTAACATTCGTATTGCTTTTAAAAAAATAACATTCCTTAGTAAAATTAAAAAGCTAAATCATTGTTATGCATCATTTTTTAAAGTAAAAATAGAATATTCATTTATTAACACTTAAATGATGAATATCATCCCCTAATCTCAAATCCCATTATCAAGTTATAATTAATGAAAATGAAAAAATAAGGAGATTATAAAATTAAGATCAATAAAAAAAAATTGTATCAATCTTAATTATCAATGAGACAATTAATTTGTATCACTTTGAGATATATATATATTGTGTGTACTACATGGAAGTATCTTAAATGAAAGCTCGAAATTCACTTTAAGTAACTGTCACCTCAAATAAGCTACACTTATTAGTAATGTATTGATTTATTTTTAAATGGCCTTTTCCAGAATAATACGGAGTATTAGAATAATATTCAAATCACATATTTATTTAATATGAAATTTAAGTATTTATAGGAGTCTGTATTAAGTCAATGAACGCCAAAGATATGTTATGATCATCATATATAAGTATTTCCTAAAATCAGATCCAATCAAGATCAACAATTAGCATATCACTTACCATTCACGTTTATTGATTTCATAATGTTTAAAAATAGAATGATAAAATATGTGGAATACATGCATCATTTATATTTTATTTTCCATATACTTATAAAAATAAATCATAATTAAAAAATCGTTTAAACATGTACACATAATTTTATAATCGGTAAATAAAAATAAAAAACAGGACTTAATTGTTATACAAATAAAAAATGGTTGGTCTACAGTTTAAATATGTGTAGAATTCATACCTCTTAAAATTGTACAATTAATGATATGAGAAATCTACCTAAAAATATGCTCCAATTAATAAAAAATTAATTAGCAATAAATGAATGAGTCCAATTGAAGGCATTTTTATCTCAAAGCTGTAATTCAGTATTTTTACATAAATTTAACATTTTTAACTGTGCAGATTATATCATTATTCTTTAACAGTCAGGATTAGAAACCAATTTAGATCATGAGAAAAACATTTGTAACTCGAAATTTAACAATAGATGAACTTGAATTGACCTTCACAACATTAAAATTACCATTCTGACGTAAAACATCATCAGGTTTAAGTTGAATTCTAAACAAAATCACACGTTCAAGTAAGTCCTGAATTTCAAAAGAAATAACACCAAATTCATTCACAATAAAAAATTAACAGTATAATATTAATAAGATATCGTAAAATCGAAAGTAAATTATATTTAAAATAGAATGAAAAGATGGTTAATCTTATATACTCCCTCCGTTTTTTTTATAAGATGTTTTAGACTTTTTTTCTTGTGCATAAATATAAGATGTTTTAGGTTTTTTACAATGTTTATTCCAATTATGTCCTCCCTTAACTTTGGAAAGAATTGAAATTTAATGTGTATTATGGAATGAAATTAATGTAATTAAAAACCTTCTTTATTATCTAAGGGTATATTTGTCAAAACATACCCTTTCTTAATTCTAATAAATTTTTTTAAAACATCTTATAAAAAAAAAACGGAGGGAGTATTATCTACAAATTAAAAAGACATACCTTGAAGGAATTAATTGAAGAAAGGGTTTAGTTTAGATTGAAGCTGATTATGGAGAAAAAATCTTTAAGCTGAGTAAATTATGCATTTATTATTAATAATAATTATTTAAGCTTATAATTGATTTTAAATACAAATTTGACAGAAATTTATTGATTATGCTATATATTTAATGTATATAGACGAAATAATTATATACAATGTATATTGACGAAATAATTATAGGTTGTCAATTTAAATTTGTCCAAGTGACAAAATTTGACTTTCATTATAAACATTTTTAGGAAATAATTTAAGTAGGGGTTATAATATGTCATTCACAAAACACGTTAAATTATTTAGAATAACTGGATGTAATTTAACATATCAAGAAAACTTAAAAAATTCTTTAAACATATGGAATGACTGATTTGTTTATATAAGTAATTACCTCAAAATACGTTTTGAATTTAAGATTGAAACTAAAATATTGAAATTTTTATAAATTTAATTAAATATATGGAAGGAAATCTAAGATTATTTAAGTCATTACCTTAAATATTATATTGAATGAGTTAATGCCATAAAATTAGATGGTTTGTTTAAATAAAAATCAGATCCCATTCTACTCATCCAATTAGTTATCTATGACATCAATTTACGCAGAAATTTATGGAATGTTTCCTAAAATCAGGGGAAATTTGAATGAATTATGGACTGTTTTAAAATTATGCAATTATGACTGGAATTTAATTTCTAATTAATTAAATTGATTTTTTATCGGATTTTTAACTATTTTTTATGTATAAAGAGTACAAAAAAGTGCACTTACTTAAATTTTTGAACGAATAAAGGTGATTATGGAAAAAATTGACTTGCTTAATGATTACTGAAATTTCATTAAGATGGTATTTCCTTAAATTGGTTTGTTTATTAATTACTGATATTTTCGAATTTTAATTAAAATTGATTATGGTATTTTTTTAGATTGAGTAATTTACTCCCTAATTGTCTATATGAAATACATACATTGTATGCGTAGACGTTAAATTGTATATGGACTATTTAAATTGTACGTGGGTCACAAGTGTGAAACCCTTAAATATATTAGGGTTAAAAACGTTACAAACAAAGTTAATTCACAACAAAAACAACATTATACATTAATGGATGGAGCGGCTACGGCGACGGAGGGAGTAGCAGCGACAGTGGACGGCGGCGATGGTGCCGGAGGAAGCAGTAGTGGACGGAGGAGAAAGCAGGCTTTACTTCATCCCAATCTCTGTAACTTTTTTGTTTGTCTTTTTTAACATTAAAATGTAACCTATTTGTATTTTATTTCGCAAAAACAATGCGGAGAAGCCGATCCGATTAGGAATTTCTGTTTTTCACCGTTTTTTTGTGAAAGAAAGGTAGCGTAGTCGGCGATTTGGCCGTCGTCTAGGCCGCGATTTACCACTTCAGCCACAATTTTCTTTGTGAATTTGACAAAATCGGGGCGAAATTTAGTAGCCAAGCCTATCCCGAGACACGGATTTCTGGAAACATGCAAACTAGAGAAAAGTGAGAATCAAAATGAGAGAGAAATTTAATGTTAATCATTTTTTTTATTGTTTATCAATATAATTTTTTTTTATGTACTAATAATATTAACCTAAACTTTTGTCAATAAAATCATAACTGAATCTGTAAAATAAATCATAAGTTTTAGTATAATTACTTAGGTGCTCCCATCAAATAAACCATAAAAAAATAACAAAAATTTCAAATAATAAATCTGCAAGCATTACCAAACAAAAATAAATAAACTAAATTACATATTTAGGTAAAATAAAAAAAATACATAATTTATAAATTTACAATTATTTTTATAAGTCTTGTTCAACAAATCTTCAAACAACACCAACATCTTCTGCAAATCTTCAACCTTTGACAAACAAAATAAAACCAAAATCTTCAAAAACTCTTACAAGTCTTCAAGTCTTGACAAATAAAATTAAAATAACTAAATTGCTTATCTAGGTGTTAATACATAAATACAAAATTTATCCTATAATAATACATCATCATAAAAAATAAAATAACAACAATACCAACTACATAACAACCACAAAAGAGAGAAAAGAAGTTTGATGAGAATGACAAACAAAAATGATGAATTTATAGAGAAGATGAGAAAGACGTTACAAATTTTAAGGAATTGATTCGAAGGACACAATTCAATCTAGAAATATCAACGGTTAAGATGAAGAGTAATAAATGACAAATATTAAATAAAAATAATAAATGTGGATTACCATATTTATACATAAGACCAAATGAACGGTCAAGATCAAAATGAAGAAAACGATCAAAGGCCCACAAATTTTCCCGCCCAAACTATAAATGGTAATATGTAGGCGTATTATATATTTATAGATTGAAACAATTAATTAATTTAACAAAAAGGGTAACCACCACCATAGCATGTGGTTTATATTGTAACAAGAAGCACATAAATTATGAAAAAAATAATCACATACTCCATATTAATAATTAATATTTAAAAGTATAAATTTTAAATATCAGCAATATATGTAACACAGTATTATAAAACCAAATATTCAAAAAAAAAAATATATATATATATCTATACTAATATAATACACCTACATGTTGCCATATATAGTTTAGGCGGGAAATCATTTGATACGTTGGTCTTCTGTATAAATATGGTAACCCCAATTGATTTGTGTCCTTCAGATCAATTCCTTAAAATTTGTAACGTCTTTCTCATCTTATCTATAAATTCGTCATTTTTTTTGTCATTCTCATCAAATCTCTTTTCTCTCATTTGTAAGGTTTTTATGTATGTAGTTAGTATTGTTGTTGTTTTTCTTTTATAATGTATTGTTATAGGCTATTATTTTTTTAAATTTAGTATTTTTGTATTTTTCATCTAAATATGTAGTTTAGTTATTTTTTTGTTTGTTTGTCAAGACTTGAAGATTGAAGATTGAAGATTTGTTGAAGATTTCATAAGTTTTTTGAAGATTTTGGTGGTATATTTGTTCGTTAGTGCTTGAAGGTTTGTTGAAGATTTCAACAGGATTTGTAGTTTTTTTCAATATTTTGGAGATTTTAATCTATTGTAAATCTATACATTTGTATCTGATGTAATATTTTTGTTGATTTTACGTCACTTTTGTTTATTTTGTGTTCGTATTCAGGAATTCAAATATTTAATTTACGTCTTTACGTTACTGATATCAATTCCAATATCATTTGTACACTCTTCAGATAAGATTTTTTATATTGATAAATGATAAAGAACCACATTTTTTCTTCATGTTAATCTTGTATTTTTTTTCTCCAATCCAGTTTGTTTTGGTTTCAATTGAATTTTTTTGTTATTCATTGATTTAGGGATGTTTCCTTTTGGTTTTAAAAACTAGGTTTTGGATTTCAAGATCCAAAACCCGTTTTACTTCGGGATTTAAAAACCGATTTTCAAAATCCACTTAAAACCACCCTTATCAAACATATTGATTTGACATAAAGTTATATCTATATAATATTCCTCCAATCATTATATTTTTTTTCAACAATAATATAATAATACTATAATAATATAATAATACAATAATATAATACATTTAATCAACTAATCATTATAATCCCACCAAACAATAATATAATAATACAAACTCATTCAATCTTACAATTTGATTTGACATAAAGTTAAATCCTTCACTATTCCAAAATCCAAAAGAAACACCCATATTACTATTTATCAGGGATTTAAAAACCCAGGATTTCAAAAATCTGGTTTTTAAAAAAAACCCAAAGCCCAAAAGAAACACCCCCTTATTGTATCTTTTGTTAAATTTTTATTATTTATTTTATCCTCAAAATATTTATTTAATATTTATTTTTAATTATAAATGTATATTTTGTCAATTATTATTGTGTCATAATAAACATACTATTTAATTATGAGTTTGATTTACCTTTTAAATTTTGCATAATTTTTGCTTTTTTTATTTTAAGTAATCTATTAATTTTTTATGACTTTATTGTATATATAATATTACAATGTAATTAATCATTTCATTTATTCTGTCATTTATAACTTTATTAAATATAATATTTTAATTGCTTAAATTATTATTTTTTAATTATGAATATTTTTTTTAACTATTATTGTCTCATATTTTTTATTGTACAATGTTTAAATATATTTTTTGTATATTGTATTCACTTTTTATTTATTTTTGCTAATTTGTCTATGTTTGACTACTAATTATAATTAATTTATTCTTTTTAACTTGCTTCTTCTATACAATTATTTTTTTTAAATTATATTTTAACTTTATGACATCCTTAAATTTAGGAATATTTGTTTATCTGTTTTTTACATAGTTTTAAATTTCTAAGGATTTTTTATTATTTAATTTTAACATTATAAAATTCCTGAATAAATAATTCCAACCTAAATGAATTATAATTCCAACATATTTATTCTTTAAAATATTTATATTTTTCTCAATTGGTCGTTTATTGTCATCATGATCAATTAATTATTCAAAATTCTTATGTAATAAAAAACATTGTTTAATTTTGAATGATTTATTTTACTTTAAAATAAAAAATGAACTAGATTTTACTAATATTTTTTTTAATTAATTCATTTGTTATTTTTAGTAGTTTTCTTTATGACTTTGTTATCATGACATGTAATTGTGTCATGTGATGGTAATCATGACATTTAATTTGCAGTTTCCATATTAATCATAGTAAGTATCATTTAATTCTTATTTATTGGTATAATATATATTTGCTTATTTTATCTTATTAATCAAAATATTTTTCTGTTTTCAATCATCAAACAAATATTTTTTCTTATTATTTTATTTTATTTTATTCAATATTCATTATTAATATTCTATAGATTCATTCGGTATAATTTATTGACATTCTTTACATTTTATATTCTAAATTTGTTGTTGATTTCTCTATGATTAATCGTATTTGACACAATTATATTTTAATTTTAATTTAAGTTACTCTTCTTTCTTTTTTCCGAATTTATTTAAATATATTTTTCATATATTTATTTTATTATTGTAAGTAATCTTCAAATTTAATATTGTATATAATCATGTCATGTAATTTATTATAAATTCAAATTTTATTTATTTATGGTACATTTTGATTTTCCATCTATCATTAAATACTCATTTAGTATTTATTTAATTTATTCTTTTTTAATTATGGATATGCATTTTGTCAACTATTATTATATCATAATTGAAGACGCTCTTTGATTTTGAATAAAGTTGTTTGACTAATACTTTTAAAAATGTCCATAAATTTTGTCTTCGTTATCTTAAGTAATCTTCATTATGACTTTATTGTATATAATTTTGTCATATAATTAAAATAAAAATATAATCTAAATATTCAATGATTGAATATCAACTCATTTATAAAATAAAAACCAACCAATCCATAAAAGTAGTCTATATAAATATTCTATTAATTAACTTAATGTATATTATATATATATATATATATATATATATATATATAGTGTACTATTAATTTCCATGATAATAATTACATTAATATTTAATATTTTCAAATCTATGTAAATTTTCATAAAACTTACTAATCATTTTATTCATATAGTTATTTCATTAAATGGATGGTTGAATTAAAAAAATACAAAATTCATGCCATGATTATATCCAATATGAACAAAATTGGTTATGGTGCAAAAAAACTAGCCACAACTAATGCCACGATTACATCAATCTTAAATTAATATCACTAATTACATTCATTTATGATAAAAATCAGTTACTATTTCCACAAATTATTATTTCATTACATAAATTGTTAAATTTAAAAAATACAAAAAATCATGTCATAATTATATTCATTATGAAAAAAAATGGTTATGGTGCAAAAAGATTACCCACAACTAATACCACAATTAAATCCATCTAAAATTAATGTTACTATTAAATTCACTTATGATAAAAATCGGTAATTACATTCATTTATGAAAAAAAATAGTTTTTTTTTTTTAAAAGTAAATATGATGCTTTATTCCTCCATTTGAGTATAGGGGTTACTCAACAACACCCGTTTTACACATTTGTTCCTTTTATACTTACAAATACTCCCATGTTAATTTGAAAAACATGACCATGGATCTATATCCCAATCGTAAAAAGAAGATGCTGAGAACTTATGAGCTTTCAACCATTTCCAAGTGTTGTATTTAATGCTTTCCGCAATCTCGTCCGGTTGTATTCTCTTCTCGTTAAAAATACCGTCATTCCGAGCTTTCCAAAGCTTCCAAATCGTGCATTGCCAAACGAGGCCTAGGATTTTCCGCTTGAAGGTGTTAGTTCCTTTCCCACAGAACTCTTCCACATGATTACTTACTGTGTTTGAGTACTCTATGTTGCTGTCCAGCCAGCAGTGAACCAGGGACCATACGGTTAAGGCCATGGGGCATGTTATGAAGGCATGATTTATCGTTTCCGTCGCGGCGCAGCATCTAGAGCAGATGCTATTGAACTCGACCGGATTGATGCCCCTTTTCAGTAAATTATCCGCTGTCGCTACTCTTCCGTGTAACACTTTCCATACCAGCGCCGAAACTTTTATTGGGATGCACTTCCACCATATTTTTGGCCATTGTGTAGTCTGCGTGCCGCCCATATCCGCATTGTCGGTCAGCATTTCGTACATGCTTTTGGTATTGAAATCTCCTGTCTTTGATTCCTTCCAGATCAACCTGTCCTTCTTTGTCCTTGTGATCTTGAACCTGCACACTTTCGACCATAAAGAGACAAAAGCCACAATATCATTAGCATTGAATATATTAGACCATCTAAATATCCATGTATACCCGTCATCTAAAAGAATTCCTTAACCCTGCCGCCCTGATTTGTTGATTTGTTGATATGTTGTATAGACTTCTGTACTTGTCTTTTAAAATGACTCTTCCATCTATCCACGGATCCTCCCAAAAACGAACAAGATCCCCATCTCCTAACTTGAAGCTTAATTTATTGTAAAATATTGCACCCACAGGCCCCTCCATTAGGTTTTTCATATCTCTCCACCACAGGGAGGTTTTTGGCATGTTTGACCGACTGCGCCCGTTGTTCCCGTCATGATTGTATCTGGACGTGAGGATACGCATGCACAGAGAGTTGTGTTCTTTGGTCCACCTCCATAACCATTTGCACAATAGGGCTTTATTGAAAGCATCGATATCTCTCACCCCCAAGCCTCCTTTGGATTTACTCTTGCAAACACATTCCCATTTGACCCAAGCAATCTTCCTGTTGTTTTCGTTTCCACCCCACAGAAAATTTCTTTGCAGCCGTTTGATAGTATGTAAGACGCTCGATGGAGCTCTGAAGAACGAGAGAAAATACAGCGGCATGGCTGTGAGAACTGATTTAATTAGTATAATTCTACCTCCCATCGATAAATGTCTTCTGGCCCAACCCGACAGTCTACTTTTAAGCCTATCGATCATCGGTTTCCAAGTTTCTTTTCTTCTATAATTTGATCCGATCGGAAGGCCTAGATAGTTGAACGGAATAGGCCCAGGAACACATCCTATGATCCCAGCGAGCGACGTGAGGGTTTCGGTACTAATTCCGATTCCATGGATTGAGCTTTTTGAGTAGTTCACTTTCAGCCCTGAAGCTATTTCAAACAGTCTTAACACTCCTTTTATCGTCTTAGCGTTTTCCACCGATGCTTTACCCAAGATGACTGTATCGTCCGCGAACTGAAGGTGGCTCACATGAACATTGTTATTTCCGATTTTTAGGCACTGGAATCTCTCCATCTCTATTGCTTTGTACATGAGACAGCTGAATCCTTCCGCGGCGATGAGGAAAAGAAAAGGGGATAGTGGATCCCCTTGTCTCATTCCTCTTTGGAGATGAAATTCCCCCGTTGGGCTTTCGTTGACCAAGATTGCCATTGTCGTCGATGATAAGAACCCTCTAATCCACTGGCGCCATTTCCAATTGAAATTAATCCCCTCCATCATCTCGTCAATAAATTCCCAATAGACCGAGTCGTATGCCTTTTCGAAATCAACTTTGAGAATGACCCCGTCTCTCTTTTCCTTTTTTATATAGTCCAACGATTCATTCAGGATTAGAATGATGTCCCCAATTTGCTTGTTGCCTACGAATGCGCTCTGATTTTCGGAGATGACTAAGTCGATGACCTTGGTTAACCTGTTGGCTAGAACTTTGGCTATAATCTTATAGATGCAGTCGATAAGAGATATGGGTCGGAAATCCTTTATAAGTGTAACACCCGTAAATTTTATGAATTTTATGATATAGATGAATTTTATGATATATACGTATAAATATATATTCAATTATCCATTTATTTTATTTTAAATTTATATATTAAAAAATATATATTTAAAGTCCATTTAAATTTAGGCCAAGTTTTAAACTCTAACCCTTAAGCCCAATTTTAATCCCTCTATATATATAATTCTTACCCTAAATTTTACAAACCACAAATTACAAATCAAGCTGCCTCCTCCAAGAAACAAATGCACGGTACTTCTTTCTCCTCTGTTAATCTCAGCACGGTAACACACCTCTTATCACTATTTCTTATTCCAATTTTTACACACTCGCGATTTATGCACTCATATCTCATATCCATAGTATATATAGTGTGCGCCACAATCTCACCTCTGTCTTTCGTATATTTTTATACAACTACTAGTGCATAAGTAAGTTTATAATATATAATATATTAAGTTATTATAATTTGGTTGGACTGAGTTGGTCGACATTACAGTAGATGTTATTTAGGATATTAATTAATAGAATAACTACTTAGATTGGTTTCTTTATATGTAAGACGTGCGAGTCATTGTAGAGTATTCATGAGATTCATTAATCAATTGATATTCGTATGGGTTTTGTAAATCATAAATCCATTTAGTGATTTTCTGTCAATTACACTAGTTCTGGGATTTATAATCAAGATTTATATTATTTTAATTAGAGGACTTAATTTCTTAAATAAGATTTAATTCGTGATAGGTGACGACTGGTTCTTGCTTTAATTCGAGCTGCACATTTACGACGCCAATCAGGTGGGATTTTCTTACTATTTGATTGGATATATTTGTCACCTTTAAATGTTCATTTGAATGATATTGTTACTTGCTACATGAATTTTACAAGCTAATCGTTAACGCATGTTATGACTTCACAAGTTATTCGTTAAACGCATATTTTATTTCGCGGGAAACCGTGCATCGTTGGTTCAGCCAGCGCATCGTTGGTATAGCCAGCGCATCATTGGTATAGCCAATGAAAAATAAGTATTTTATTCGCGGGAAACCGTGCATCGTTGGTTCAGCCAGCGCATCGTTGGTATAGCCAGCGCATCATTGGTATAGCCAATGAAAAATAAGTATTTTAATATGCATGTTTGTGAGTTTATGATTTTATTCATATGTTATATTTAACTGTGACAAATGGAATCCCACTGAGCTAGTTGTTTGCTCACCCCAATCTATTTAATATTCTTCAGATTGACGGAGTTGCGGTGGAGGGACGGTGGATGAGGATGTATATGTCATGCAAAGTTTTCTTTATATCATTTTTCTTTTTAGTTGCATCTCGAAATAGACATAATTTTTCACTAATGCACTATTTTATTTATTTAAAACAAGTATTTGAGTCCTACTTGAATTAAAGTTTGGTAATGATTTTATTTAAGAAATTTGAGTTTCTTTAAGTAATTTGTGTTTTTATTAAATCTTCCGCTGCAAATCTTTTTACAAATTCGTAAGTTCGGTTCACATAAGCATCCAAAGTACGTTTTCATCTAGGCCCTAAAATCGGGATGTGACAATAAGGCTTGAGCCTTTCTTCTTGGGGATCAGGGTGACGAAACTTGGATTCCCTCCTTTCACTATTCTGCCCGTCCGATGAAACTCTTCAAGCACTTTGACTATATCTGCTTTAATAATATACCACATCTTCTTTATAAGTTTGAAAGTTAGTCCATCTGGGCCCGGACTCTTGTTTCCCCCACAGCCCCATACTGCACTTTTGATTTCTTCTTCGCTAAATGGAGCAATGAGGAGATCGTTTTCTGGCCTACCAATTTTCTTTGACACTAGGTGTCTTAGTTGGATCCTTTCGCTATGAGTTTTCGAGAATTGCGATTTGAAATGTTCGAAAACTGCTCCTTTTATTGCGCTGACCTCTTCATTCCAGACGTTGTCGATCATTAACCCTTCGATTTGGTTACCTTTCCTCCTGGATTTAATACATTTGTGGTAATAGGCTGAGTTTGCGTCGCCTTCTTTTAGCCATTGGATTCTGGATTTCTGATACGCATTTCTATCGTTGATCTTTTTTGCATTCCAGACCTGACTTCTTGCTCTTTTGAGGGCTATGCATTCGTCGCTTCTCAGATCCCTTTCTTCCTGTGTTCTATCTAGAGTATTTGCTGTCCTTTTTGCTTCTTCCAAGACTCTATCCGAAATTCTTTTTTTCTCCTCGCACCATTTTTTGATGTCATTTCTTAGGAGCTTAATCTTCTCTTTGCATTTGAAACTCTCTGTTCCTTCCAGAATATATGCTGACCATGACTTCTCTATAAAAGTTATTAGGTCCTCCTGTTCTAACCAGGAATTGAAGAATCTGTACGGTTTTGGACCCCAGTTTTGAGTGAAGCTATGGAGAAAAATGGGGCAGTGGTCCGAACTATTTTTGTCGAGCCCCCTGAGTTTATTTTTTCCCCATACCGACACCCATTCGTCCGATACTAAAGCTCTGTCGATCCTGCTGCATACTTTGCCATCTAGCCTGGACCATGTAAATTTTCTACCTGTAAGTTGGATTTCCACGAGGCCTGTATCTATTATAAATTCCTCGAATTTTTCACTACTAGCTAGTTGACGCGTAAGCGGCACTCCCCTTCCTCTCGTGTGGCCCTCAGACTTCGTTGAAATCGCCAATCAAGCACCAGCTCGTGGTGGTGCTGTTCAACATTTTATGGCTGAGTGACGTCCAAAGGTTTCGTTTGCCTCTATAATCACATGGGCTGTACACGTTTACTACAACCTGCTTTATTCCTGAATCGACCCATGTTCCTTCTGTGCCTATGGCTCCTTCCACGCTCCACTTTTCTTCTACATCGAATTTCTCCTTGTTCCATACACTTAGTATGCCTCCTGATCTGCCTTCTGCGTTCTTTGCTGCCCAGTCGACTTCACCATCTCCCCACACAGCGTTTACACTCAACTTATTGTGATCCGTATACTTAGTTTCTTGGATGCATACCATATCGGGGTTGTACTTTAATATTAGTTCTCTAACCTCTTGTTTCTTGATTCTTCCTCCTAGCCCTCTTATGTTGTAGGATATAATCTTCATTGATTAACAATTGACGGGTTGGCGTTCTTCTCACCCTCCTCCTTGTTATGCAGTTCGCTGAGCTTTTCCATGATGACTCTCTCGTTCTTATCGTTTATGACCCCCATTTGTTTGCCCAGATTCCATATGTCGCTTGGGCTCATTAATTTCGGTTGTTGTTGTTTGGTAGGAACTGGCCCTGTAGCTTGGGGGGTCTTACTGTTGGAGGCCGGTTCGACCAAACCTCGAGCAAAAGTCGACCATTGGAACTGCTTCTTGCGTTCTTCCCTTTTTCTTTTCATTTTCCTCATTCTTTTTCTTCTGGCTTTTTTGCTTTTCCCTCCATTATTCCTCTCGATTTGCCCTTTGTTTTCTGATTCTGACTTGCTATCATTCGCTGATTTGTTCCCCATTACGTCCTTCTCGATCGTTTGTCTTTGATCACCCACTTCCAAAGTATCGTGCAAACAATTTTGTTACCTAAAGCTCATTACGAGATTTTGGGGAATTTTATTCTTTCTAGTTGTTGCGCCATACTGGTTTGATGATGCTTCGGCCGGCTGCGTAAGGTTTGGGTCGTTTTCAGTCGGGTTCAGTCGTATCCCTATTGGGGAGTAGTATAACTTGGTCGAGTCAAAACCCAATAGGGCAGGACTACTAGGGGGCATGGGCGATCTAAGACCCAGAGACGGATCGCTTTCGGCCAAAGGTGGATGGTAGGGCACGTTTGTAGGGCTTGGTGTCTCGATAATATGAGCTTTGTGAGATTCTGGAATGTTGGTTGGAATTAGACCCATATATTCAATTGAACTTTGAATTTCCATTTCTGTTGGGTTGTTTACGATGCTGGGTTTTGTTTGTATCTGGGCTATTGTTGGTCCTGAAAGGAGTATATAACAAGTGTATGGGGGGGGGGGAATACACTTGTATGCAATTCTTTCTCAACTTTGATCAAACCAGAGTTCAGCAAGGTTGTCTTGGACAACTCTGCTGAAGAAGATTAACTCTTCTAAGATAATCAGACTACTAAGTACTATTGAGTACTTAGTTGATTGACTATCTAGGGGAGTTATATGTGCAGAATAATGGTTGGCCCTTTAAGTTTAGACTCCTTTAATTTCTGAAATCACTTAGTCAATGCAACACAGTCCAGTTTAGCTTCAGGGAACTTGTCCAAATCAGTTTTGCACAGTCTTTGAATATGTATCTTTGAAAGATCAGTTTTGTGTGCAGTGTTTGAATGAATGTAAGTACTTGTAAAGCAAATCAACACCAGAGTTTATAGTGGTTCAGAGACTCAAGCTCCTACATCCACTTTCCCTGATTTAACAGGATAATTCCTTCACTCTTGGAATTAACTTGTTTTATAGTGCCAAGGTGCACTTGATCAAGAACACCACTCCTTGGTGAATTGATCCCTAGGATGTCTAGAGTCCTAGTACCCTCTTCTCAACTCAGAACTGAACTGTTCTTCTCTCAACAGTCAGCTCCTACCACTTCTACTACTACAACCTTCTCACTTTCACTCTTGAAAGATGTAAGGGTTGAAGTAAGGTTCCAACTAATGAGATATCCTTTACAGTGAGGATCAGTGTATAAGGATAGGATATCTCTCTAAGCTTGTGTATGGATATACAATTGGGTTCAGCTTAGATGAAGTGTTTGAAGACTAAGATAGTCTTTGAAAGCTTTGAAAGCACTTTGTAGGATTGTTGGATATTCTTGTCAAGGTTGAGGTGCTTTCAAGTGGTCTTCACACTTCTGTATTTATAGACAAAATGGAGGATTTGCCCGTTGGAGAGGCAGCCCCAAATTGCTATAAATGTCTTCCTTGAGTTCTTCAAACTGGAAGACAGATTCTTGATAGTGACATGTCCTCATTTGGGTAATAAACGGCTGTAACAGTTTTGTCTTCATTCTGCAGCACTTTTCCCAATGTTTGACTTCTTGTTAGGACTTGGACATGGCTTCTGAAGGTTGATCCAATGATAGGACAACATTCCTTATCATCTGGACAACTCTCCTTATCACTATCAGCAGTTTTGCTTTTCAGCATGGTTGGCTTGCTCTTCTTCAGATGACTTGGCTCTTTCCCTTTATTTCTCTTGAGTATGGTCTTAGCTTATTTCTTTGAGGACCTTTAGGGACTGGTTGTCTCAAACTCTTCAGCATAGTTGATCTCAGGCTTTCAGAGCACTTGATTTTGATCAATTTAGCTGAGACAACTCCTCTGGACAACTCTCCTGATCAGTATATTTAATCTTTTTGCATCAGAGCACTTTCTGCATAGAGTTGACTTCTCTGGACAACTCTCCTGATGAAAACCTTTGAGTAGTCTTGTCCTTTTGAGCTAGGTAAGCTTGTTCTTGCATATGGCTAGCTTCTTTGGACAACTCTCCTGATCAGAGCTTTATGAATATTTTCTCTGGACAACTCTCCTAATCAGAGCATCTTCATTGGACTTGTCCTTTTGAGCTTTACAATCTTGTTCTTGCATAAGAGCATCTTCTCTGGACAACTCTCCTGATAAGAGCATCTTAGATTTCATAGAGTGTCCTTGCTCTTAAGTGATTGTTCCAGAATTTGAGCCTTGAGGGGACTTGATCTTGATCATCTTCAAAGTATAGGTTCCCCCTCAAATTGTGCATCTAATTGTCTAAGAGCTACCTAACATTTCAGCTTCTCATCTAGCCTATAATCTAAATGTTCTAACATTCTTAGAACATATTTATTGACTTAGGCATGTCTCAGGGGGTTTTGGTATTAGATCAAAATATATCTCATTTTATTCCCAACAATTTCCCCCTTTTTGATGATGCCAAAACCTACACAATTTAAGCAAAAGTGACTTGTCTACACCTATTACATGTATCTTCAGAAGACATGACTAAGGTCAATATTCCTGAAAAATAATGTGTTAGTGTATTCACTGTTTCTGTTGCAAGTAGGTTTTAAGATAGACATAGAGAGATTTTGTGTTTCTTGATTCAAAATAAGTTCAACTATTATTCATTAAAAAATCATTACAGGCATGTTGTTAGTTGAAATTAACATATCAGAGCATGAATCAATACATCAGAGCAATTCATAATAATAATTCAAAATAATATCTTCATCATCAGAGCACAGAACTTGTTATCAGAGCAATTCATAACAAACCAGAGCAAACAGATTAACACATCAGCAATCTTGACCATATTTCAGCATAGTTGATCATTCAAGTAAGGTCAGAAGACTTAGCCATTTCAAAGATCATCCTCAGGAGGTGGCAGCATTCCATACTGTGCCCACACTCTTCTTTTCAGTGCCATGGCTTCTTGGTTGGTTCCCTTAGGTCCAAGAACCATCTTGTTCAGCTTAAGGATCTCAGTGAATTCCCTCAGAATTCTTGCTTGGTCAATCCATCCTTCAAGCTTTGGAGGCATGTATATGATTGGCTTGGGAGCTGTGAGTTCAAATCTTGCAATGTCAGCAGCTGCAAGTAGTTGTTGATACAACTCTCTGTAGTATTCTAGCATGAACTCAGTGAAGGCAGAGTTTGCATCTCCTCCATTCCATTTGTCAATGACATAATAGTCATAGACAAACTCCCTTTTGGCTTCTTCCCATGTGTCATTCAGTTGAATTGGCACCCATTTATCCAAGTGTGGATATTTGGTGTCCATTGGGATTAGAAGCTGAGGCTTCATCTTGCTGTAAGTTGCTCTTCTCCTTCTTGGTTTCTGAAAGTTTGCTCTCCTTTCATCTCTTGCCCTGTTGGCTTCTTCCATCAGATCAATTTTCTCATGGGCCCTCATCATGGCCAGTTTCTGTTGTGTTTCAGGGTCTTTGCCATACCCTTCATGAAACAGCTTTGATGGATCATGGGCTAGAACAGTTGTCTTCTTCTTAGGTTCAGATCCAAATCCTTCAGCAAATAACTCTTCAGTGTCTTCAGAGGACTTGGTTCCTTCAGCAGTTTTGCCAGATTCAGAAGATTTGTCCTTTTCAGCAGCTTTGGCTTTCTTTGATGTAGGCTCATCTTCATCAATTCTGAATTCAGGTGGAAGATCAAGGCTGCTAGGAAAGTCAGTGAATTTCTCAATTTGTCTCTTCTTTCCTTGGGCCTTCTTGATCTTTCCTCTGGTTTGGACACCTTCAGCATCTTTGTCCAAACCTGACACTTCACCACCTGGTCTTTGTTGTAGCCTTACTCTTTCCTCTTGAGCTGAGGCCATTGAGTTTTTCAATGTCAATGCTAACTGCTCCTCTTCATCTAAATCTTCCAAATTCAGCATTTCTGGCTCTTTTCCCTTTCCTTCAGGGACTTTGTCCTTCCCTTTCACTGGACTCCCAATTACTAAGGCACCTTTTGCCCTTGCTCTTTCCCTTTCCCCCTTTTTGGCAGCATCAAAACACTGGGGCTTGAGGTCACTCATTGTTGAGGCCATCAGGGATTGGGCCTGGGTTAGGGACTTCATCTCCTCCAACAAATATACATTCTCATCATGTATATTCTGCATTCTATCACTGCTCAAACTAAGGAAAGCTAGAACAGGCTTCATCTTTTGTTGGACAACCTCTTCCATGGCTGTTTTCAGAGATGCATCCAGTTCGGCTTTTAAGAGCTCAGTGAGGTTGGCCACTGCACCTTCAGCAATGTTGGCCAACACTTCTTGGGAAAATTTTTCTGAGGCAGCTTTGACCATAGCTAGCCTTTGCTCTTCAGCTCTTCTCTTTTGCAGTGCAGTCTTCTTGCCAATAGCTTGTTTGACAGTTAGCCTGAGAGCTTTGACATTAGCATTGTGATTGTCTCTCAGCAGCTTTTGTTCTTTCTTGACCTCCTCTGAGATGGCTTCCATGTTTGATTTTGCACTCTGAACTTCAGTGGAGATGGTTTGGAGACCAGATTCCACACCACTGATTCTTGCCTCAAGAGTTGGTAGCACAACATCTTCAGAGCCAGTGAGCCTCATTTCTACAGATGCTAGAGTCCTTCCTTGCTCATTCAATGCTCCTGAAGTTTCAGCATGAGCAGACTGAACTTGATGAGCCAAGGAGTCCAACTTCTCTGATTGCATTCCAAGTAAGGCCTGAGCTGAGCCTGTATCAACTTGGATAGGTGCATCTGTGAGGAACTCATCTGCAAAAATTTGGTCAAGAGAAATACCTGCAACATCAGATAAATCAAACAAGTTAGGAAATAAGCACTCATCACCCTCAATTTCTTTTGCATAAGACTCTGATACATCAGCAGTCTTCTTCTCATTTTCAACTTGTTCTTTTCTCCCTTCATAATTGATGTTCTCACTCAAGGAATCAGGCCTCCTCTCATCAAGGGATTCTTGAAGTTCAGATTTGACTTCAAGAATAACCTGTCCTTCCTCACTTATTCCACCCTCATATGTTGGTACACTCACTATCTTAGTGATGATTACCTCTCTTTCATCCACAACTCCCTCTGATTTTTCAACTAATCTCTCCTTTTCAACTCCTTCTCCTAATCCTGCAGCATCTCCACCTTCAACAAGGTTCAAAGATGGCAGTTGTGGGGAGATCACAGTGCTTATATCAGCAGCCACTGAGTCATCCTGAATGATTAAGGGCTGATCAATGTCCAACACCTCTGACACTGAATAGGCCTTAATCAAACTAGCCTCTAGTATAGGAACCTCAACATCTTTAGGCTGTGCCTTGGGTTCAGAAGAACCTTCATTGGCAGATGTGTCTTTGGTTGTGTTACCACCCTTGGTCAACACCTCTGAAGTTACAGAGCCTTTCCTATGATAGGTTTTAGGAGGATTGGAAAGTCTATCTGCTACAGAAGACTTGGGTTGAAGGGGTTCAGGGAGGTTGGCTTGAGGGGTTTCAGGAGGGTTGGGATTTGAAGGGTTTGAGGGATCATCAGGGGAATCATCATCATTAGAGCCACTGTCAGGGTGTTTGATTCCCTTGGCTTTTCTTTCCTTCTCCTCTTCAATCTTATTGGCTACCAGCTTTGCAAAAATCTCCTCATCAATGAGGAATCTTGTCTTTGAAACTCCAGCAAAGTGTAGCAATCTGTTCTCCTCTATTTGCCACCAGTTTGCACCTTTATCTTGGATGACTTGTGATATCTCCATCATAGATTTATCTTTTACATCAACAAGCATCCTCAAATCATGAAAGGCCTTCTGAATTCTTGGAAATTCAGCAAGTTGTGGATACAAACTGTCCACAGTAGCCTTGGCTCCTCCTCTGAGCATACTCTCAAAAGTATACTCCTCCTCATCTCCACTTGAATGGGGACTTTGGGTTATAGGGGAGTTGGCTCTGGGTTCTCCTAATGTGGCTTCAGGTAGATTAAGTTCAGGGATCTTGGCTTCAGATGGGTTGGGTACAGTAGAAGGATCTTCAGTTGCTTTAGAGAGCAATGAATCTGAAGGGGCTTTACTCAGGGGGGTTGGCTCATGAAGTGCATGCTCTAAGAGCTTTGAATAGTTGAGCATGGATGAGTCAAGGGGAGACAGGAGTCTTGTCTCATCTACTGCTAAATCAGCAAGCACATCTATGCCACTTCTTTGTTCATTCCCTTCAGGAGAGTATCTCTTAGTGAGATTTACAGGGGCAATGGGTTGGTTGGAAGGGGTAATATGGGTTTCAGGGGAGTTGGGCTCAAGATACTGAATTTCAGGGAGGTTGGCCTCTATGGGTTGACCTTCAGGGACTTTGGATTCTGGAGTTCCAGAACCAGATGAATTGGTCCTTGACATGGATTTGGCCCTGCTTTCAGCTCTGCTCTCCCTTAGAGCCAATTGAAGAGATCTTTCTTCTTGAAACTCCAAGACCTTCTCAGTAGGTTTGGCCCTTCTCTTGCTGGCCCTGCTACTTCCACTTCCTTCCTTCTCAGGGACAACTTCCCTGACTCTCTTATCACCCTTCTTCTTTTGCCTAGTCTCATTGTACTTCCTCCTCAACTCTTCTGAGTGGTCAGAAGGCACACTCACTCCCTCTTCTGCCACTGCATCAACCTCAGCTGATGCTCCTGAGGCTTCTTTGGAAGACAATTGAGACATCTTTCTTGTTTTGACAGCCCTGGCCTTTGTTCTCTTTTTCATTTTAGGCTTCTCTTCCTCCTGTTCTTCAGCAGGCTTGGCCATTAACATCCTTCTTTTCTCAGTTTTCTTGCTGAGCTTTCTGAATAGGATCTTTTGGGCTGGGAGGGGCTTTGCAAAGGTCTGCATCTGGGAATAGTGGGAAAACCTCTCAATCAACAAGCTTGCCCTGGTGCAATACTTGATTTTCCCTTCTAGCACCACCTTATTGTGGGCTTTCACCTTAAATTTAGCCTTCTCCTTCATCATTTCAGACAAGATGAAGGTCCTCCAATCAAACTTGATGCCTTTATCACTGGCATCAATAATGGCAGCCATGATTCTGATCCTTGGATGGCTGACCTGCTCTAAGCTTCCAGTGTTGCTTAAGAGGCTTTTAGCAACTACCTCAAACAGATTGAGAAACTCTGGCTTGAGAGTCTTCTTGTTTTGAGTTGAGGAGAGAGGGCCTGGAACTAATAGCCATTCTTGGGCTATTTCTTCTTCATGTCCAGTACCATAGACTTCTGGATTCCTTCCCTCATAAGGCAATCCAAAGGCTCCTTCCAGATCCTCTGAGGAGAATTTCACTCTGTGGAATCTCTCCTTCTCCTCTCCTTCTGCAGTGTAAGCTAACCTGGTTGAGACTTCTCCATCTTCAGGTTTGCCTCTCCACTTTAGGAAGGCAAAGAATTATGCCATGTAACTTTCCAAGCAAGAGCTTGGTCTTTCTTCCAAGAACTTTTGGAGACCAGCCCTTCTCAACCATCTTAGGGTTGGAGTAATCTCAGGATCTTCACTTTCAAAGGAAAGAATGGGCTCAAAGTGAAGATTGTTTTTGTTGCTAAGATAGGCAAAATCTAGGTCTAGATCCTTGTTGGAGAAATCAACAAGCATCTCAGGTCTAACCTTGGGGGCCATTGAAGGTTGCAGAGAAAAGTTTGATGAAGAATGAGAGAGTTTGAAGAACTTTTGAGTTAGGGTTTCGAATACTTGGGGAAGAAGTGTTTGTGGGTATCTTAAGACTTGTGAATATTCTAAAAAGAATGTTTGTCAATGAGTTGGTAAGGTCTTGAGACAATTCAAAGGTGAACAAAAATGGAAATCCAAAATGGACGGCTAGGATTGATTTCAGGGGAGTTGTCCATTTTTGATCCAATGGTCAAAAACCAATGTAACAGTGAAATAACTGTTTTATTCAAAACGTGGGTGGTTTTTAATGTTTGTTTAAGGCTGGGGATTTTTCGAGATAGATCATGTCCCAAAAAGTTTAATGCAAACAAGAGTTAAATCTTGGCATTTAATGCATGGAAAGTGACCTTTTGGGTGGGAGACAAATTAAATCCCAGAAAGGTGAAAACTGTATTTCAAGGGACAGATTTCGAGATAGGTATTGATCACCAAAAATAGGTGCTTATCATACCAAAATTTGGTTTGATAGCTAGGACAACTTATCTTACCCTACATGGACAAGTGTCCTGAAGAACTGTGGACAAGTGTCCTGAATAGGTAAGGTCATGTTTCTGAATTTCAGTAGACTTGACCAAGTCTGCTGAAGTTTGATTTTGTTTCCCCCTTGATCAATGAGCTTCTTTGGACTTATTTGTCCAACTTCCCTGGATCAAGTAATCCCAACTCTGCTGATAGCTCCAGAAATCTTGCCTCTGCAAGTGGCTTGGTTAATATATCACCTTTTTGATGGTCTGTGTGAATTTTCACTAGCTTGATATCCTTCTTCTCCACATGATCTCTAATGAAGTGGTGCTTGATGTCCACATGCTTGCATCTTGTGTGCAAGACAGGATTTTGTGATATAGCAATGGCACTATTGTTATCACAGAAAATTGGCACTTCAATAGAGTTGACTTTGTAGTCTCTTAGTTGTTGTCTTAGCCAAAGAATTTGAGCACAACAACTTCCAGCAGCAACATATTCAGCTTCAGTGGTGGAAGTGGCCACTGTGTTCTGCTTCTTGGAGAACCATGAAATAAGCTTGTTGCCTAAGAATTGACAAGTCCCTGAAGTGGACTTTCTGTCAATCCTACAACCTCCATAATCAGCATCTGAGTAGCCAGTTAGCTCAATATTGTCATCAGCAGGGTACCAAAGGCCTAGATTCTCAGTGCCTTTGAGGTACCTTAAAATCCTCTTTGCAGCCTCAAGGTGGCTTTTCTTAGGATTTGCTTGAAATCTTGCACAAACACCTACTGCAAAGGTGATATCAGGTCTGCTGGCAGTGAGATAGAGGAGTGAACCAATTATTCCTCTATACTCAGTAGAGTTGGTTGGAATACCACTCTCATCAGGATCCATCTTCCAATTTGTGTTCATTGGGATCCTTACTGGCTTGCTAGTTGTACACCCAAATTTTTTGATCATCTCTCTGGTGTACTTAGCTTGGTTGATGAAGATTCCTTCTTTAGATTGCTTGACTTGTAGACCCAAAAAGAAGTTCATCAACCCCATCATTGACATCTCAAATTTGCTTTGCATGAGCTTGGAGAATTTCTCACACAGCTTCTCATTAGGGGATCCAAAAATTATGTCATCCACATAAATTTGGACAAGCAAGATGTCCTCTCCTTCAGAGATTCTGAAGAGAGTTCTGTCCACAGTTCCCTTGGTGAATCCATGATCCAAGAGGAATTGTGACAGTGTATCATACCAAGCCCTAGGGGCTTGTTTGAGTCCATATAGAGCTTTCTTGAGTCTGTAAACTTGGTTTCCAACTTCAAAACCTGGTGGTTGCTCCACATAGACTTCTTCTTTCAAGACTCCATTCAGAAAGGCACTCTTGACATCCATTTGGTATACTTTGAACCTCTTGTGGGCTGCATAGGCTAGAAAGAGCCTTATTGCTTCTAGCCTTGCCACAGGTGCAAATGTCTCATCATAGTCAATGCCTTCATGTTGGCAATACCCTTTTGCCACTAGTCTTGCTTTGTTTCTGACAATCACATCATTTTCATTCTTCTTGTTCTTGAACACCCACTTTGTTCCAATAACATCTTGATGTGAAGGCCTATCCACCAGTTCCCATACTTCATTTCTGGTGAATTGATTCAGTTCTTCCTGCATGGCTGTGATCCAATTGGCATCTTGAAGTGCTTCCTCAACATTACTTGGTTCTTGCTCTGACAAGAAACAACAGAAAAGAGCACTTTCACCATGGAATCTTCTTGTTTTGACTCCAATACTTGGGTCACCAAGTATTAGATCAGTAGGATGGTCAGTCAACCAATTCCTTCTTTTTCTGATCTCTTCAGTAGAGTTGTCCTCTACTGAAGGTGAGTCATTTTGATCATAGAATTCAGGATAATTTAATGCAGGATCTAATTCAGGATCATAATCAGGGATGTTGTCCTCAATGTCAGGGACATTGGCATTTTCAACATTTTGAGTTCCCCCTTGATTATTTGACCCATTAACTACCTCAGCAGGAACTGCTTCTTCATTGGTAGTTGTTACCTGGATGTGAACTGGGATTGGTTCATTCAGTTCACCATTTCCATCTGTAGGATTTGTTTCAGGAAGGTTGCCTTCAGGATTGTTGTCCAATGTGGGTTTTTCAGGCATATTGGCTTGGACAACATCTATGAATTCAGTGCCTTTGTCTTTTAGATTTAGTCTGGTTGTCCTCTGTGTGATTACTTCAGGTTCCAAATGATCATTCCTGATCTCAAAGATAGACTCATCAAACACAACATGAGGTGTTTCTTCCACTATAAGGGTTTTCTTGTTGTAGACTCTGAAAGCTCTACTGATTTGAGAGTATCCAAGAAATACTCCCTCATCAGCTTTGCTGTCAAAGGCTTTCAACTGTTCTTTCCCATTATTGTGAATGAAACATTTACAACCAAATATATGAAAGTATGACACTTTAGGCATTCTTCCTTTCCAGAGTTCATAGGGGGTTTTGCCTTGCCCCTTAGTGATCAAACATCTATTTTGAGTATGGCATGCAGTATTTATAGCTTCAGCCCAAAACCTCTTAGGTAAATTTGAGTCAGCAATTAGAGTTCTAGCAGCTTCTTTTAAAGTTCTATTCCTTCTTTCTGCAACTCCATTTTGTTGGGGAGTTCTAGCTGCTGAAGTTTCATGAGCTATTCCATTTGATGTGCAGTACTCATTGATGTATGAATTAATGAACTCAGTGCCTTTATCAGATCTTATCTTGATAATGCTAAGGCTTTTCTCATTTGACAATCTCTTGAGAAGTTCAGGTAGTTTGACTTGTGTTTCCTTCTTATTAAGGAGAAATACTACCCATGTGAACCTAGAGAAGTCATCTACTACCACTAATGTGTATTTTCTACCATTTATGCTTGAAGGGGTAATTGGTCCAAACAGATCCATATGTAGAAGTTCAAGTACCCTTTCAGTGGAGATGACTGGTTTTCCCTTAAATGAGGCTTTAATCTGTTTTCCTTCTTGACATGGCTTACACACATGTTCTTTAGTGAAAACCTCATTAGGTAGTCCTTTAACTAATGCATTTCTAGCAAGTTTATTCATGGATTTGAAGTTCAGGTGATTTAGCCTTTTGTGCCATAGCCAACTTTGTTCACTAGAACTTTTAGCAATAAAACATGCAGCATCAGTAGACTTGTCCCAGTCTGTAAAATACACATTTCCCTTCCTAGTTCCAGTCAATAGGGTTTGTTGAGTTTTATCTTTAATTAGACACTTTCCACTTGAGAACTCAACATTAAAATCTTTATCACAGAATTGACTGATACTCAGGAGGTTATATTTGAGACCAGCTACATAAGATACATTGGTTACTTTGATGTTACCAATCATCAAAGTACCATAACCTTTAGTTGTTGCTTGTGAGCTGTCTCCAAAGGTGACATTTGGGCCTTCTTTTTCAATAAAATCAAAGAGGAGTTCCTTGTTTCCAGTCATGTGCCTTGAGCATCCACTGTCAAGGTACCATGCTGTCTTTTTGTTCATGCTCCTCTTCTTGTGGCCCAATGGTACCTGCATTTAGATAGGTTTAGGTACCCTTTGAGTTTTGGGTCCTGAGAGGTTAGCTGTACCTTTGGGAACCCAAACTTGCCTAATAACCCTGATTGATTCAAGGTGGCTAAGTTGATTTCCTAGTGCATCAACATACACTGTCTTTCCCTTAAATGCCTTTGGGAAAGTATGTGTGATTGTGTTAACTCTGTAAGTTTCAGGGAAGTTGACCACTTTCCTGAACTTATGAGTTCTTTGTGCAGCTTGATGAAGTCTTTGAGGAAAGGCATTTTTATGACCATTACCCTTTGGCATGAAGGGTTTTGGTTGTCTCATTTTATTCTGCCTTTGAGGATAGTTGTCCTTAGGTCTATTCAGCTGAGGCTTTCTCAGATGAGTTGGCCTAGGCTGATTATACCTTGGATAATTCCTCTGAACATTATTCAGGAGAGTTGCCCTTCCATTGGGTCTACTCTGCTGAGCAACATTCCTCTTGTGCTCAGGAGCCTTGGCCATTTCCTTAGGTTTTGGCCTTTTCTCCTGAATCACTTGAGTAGGCATTTCATTCAATTTGCCCTTTCCTTTGTTCAGTGGCTGAATTACTTCACTTTCAGCTTGTTGTGCCACTGACTTAACAAAGATTCTCTTAGTGTTACTTGTGGATGCAACACTACGACAAGGTGAAGATTCAAATGGATCAAAACCCAATCCACTTCTTTGAGCCATAGGTCTTTGATAACTTTGAATTTCCTCTATTGCTCTAGAGGATTTGTTCAAAGCAGACATCTTTAATTTCAGGCTCTCTTCACTTGATTTAAGAATATCATACTCATGTGAGAGATTTTCAAACTTGGCATTTAGAATTTTAAGTTCAAATTCTTTTCTCTTCTGAGAGAGAAATTGATCATCAATCTCCTTTTGTTGGTCAACTATCCTGAGATTTGCTTCCTCAAGCTTTCTCAAGACTTGTTGATACAATTCAGTAGACTTGACATCAACAGCTACCTCAGAGTTTTTGGAAAGTTCAATAGCCAATCTTTCATTTTCTTTCACACAATTATCATGAAATTCTTGTAATCTAGTGAAATCTTCCATCAACTTTCCCAAGGAAAGTTTCAGGTTAACCTCACTAGTGTTTTGTGAGATGAATGATGGTGAACTAGAAGTAGAGGATACCTCATCATCCTCAAGAGCCATGTTGCAAACATCATCATCATCATCACTGTTGGAGAATAGTCCATCAGAAGAGTTGAAGCTTTCATCACTATCAGATTCTTCACCAGCCATCATGGCCTTTCTATTGGTGAACTTTCTGTCTCTTTTAGCTTGTCTCTCTCTTCTTTCTTTAGAGCTCAATTCAGGGCAGTCATATTGGAAGTGCCCTTTCTTTTTACAGTTATAGCACAGATCTTCATCATCATCCTTATTGGATTCTTCTCTTCTCTTAGATGAAGAAGGATCAGCTCTACTGGATTTTCTCCTATCAGAGGACTTGTCCTCTGATCTTTTCTCTTCAGGCTTTTTGTCCTCAGCCTGATCTTCAGGGGAGTTGTATCTTCTCCTGAATTTGTTGTCTTGGTAGAATTTCTTGTATCTACCAAACCTTGTGTTGAGCTTGTCAAACCTTCTAGCCATCAAGGCTAGTTCTTCCTTCATTTCAGTCTTAGAGACTGTCTTTGATGATCTGGGAGTGGGTTGCATTTCTGGTTCAGCAACTTTGGCTTTGAATGCCACTCCCTTAGTAGGATTTGAAGGTTCCTCAACAGGCTTTCTTCTATTGAGGTCAAACTCATATGCTTTTAGTTCTGAGAATATTTGTTGCATGGGCATGGTGGAGAGATCTTTGGTATTTTGCATCATTACAGCATAGACATCCCACTTTTGAGTGAGACTCCTTAGGATTTTCAGTCCAACCTCTCTCTTGGTGTAGACCTTGCCCAACGAGTTAATCTCATTCATCACATCAGTGAATCTACCAGCAAATTTGTCAATGGATTCATCAGACTCCATTGAGAATTGTTCAAACTTCTGCACAGCAACTTGGAGCTTGTTCTCCTTGATTTTTTCAGTGCCCTCACACATTTCAGCAAGAGTATCCCAAATTTCTTTAGCTGTTGTGCAGTGGTAGACTCTTCCCATAACTGCATCTGGAATTATTTGATAGAGGGTGTTCATGGCAAGATAATTCAAATTATCTTTCCTCTTTTCATCAGCAGTGAAGTCATCCTCATCCTTGGGAATCAGTTCCCTTACATCTGCTTTTTGCTCAGCTGTCACTCTGGGGTTAGTTTGAGTAAACACAAAAGGTCCTCTTGTGATTACTCTTAGCATATCAGTATGGAGAGATGCAAGATGAGCCCTCATTCTAATTTTCCAGAAATCATAGTTGTCTATTGAAAACATGGGCAGTTTGTGATGAGAAATGTGATTGACTGGATTTGTGGCCATGTTGTCTAATCCTTGAACAGCAGGTGGAGGAACAACATTGTTGTTGGCCATATCTCACAAATAATCAGTTAGTCAACAAATGATGGATTTCAGATAGAGATCAGTTCAGTGACCACACAAATATGAGAGTTTTGAAAATCAAGATGGATTTTCAGAAGCAGTGGTCTTTGAACCCCTGCTCTGATACCACTTGTTGGTCCTGAAAGGAGTATATAACAAGTGTATGGGGGGGGGAATACACTTGTATGCAATTCTTTCTCAACTTTGATCAAACCAGAGTTCAGCAAGGTTGTCTTGGACAACTCTGCTGAAGAAGATTAACTCTTCTAAGATAATCAGACTACTAAGTACTATTGAGTACTTAGTTGATTGACTATCTAGGGGAGTTATATGTGCGGAATAATGGTTGGCCCTTTAAGTTTAGACTCCTTTAATTTCTGAAATCACTTAGTCAATGCAACACAGTCCAGTTTAGCTTCAGGGAACTTGTCCAAATCAGTTTTGCACAGTCTTTGAATATGTATCTTTGAAAGATCAGTTTTGTGTGCAGTGTTTGAATGAATGTAAGTACTTGTAAAGCAAATCAACACCAGAGTTTATAGTGGTTCAGAGACTCAAGCTCCTACATCCACTTTCCCTGATTTAACAGGATAATTCCTTCACTCTTGGAATTAACTTGTTTTATAGTGCCAAGGTGCACTTGATCAAGAACACCACTCCTTGGTGAATTGATCCCTAGGATGTCTAGAGTCCTAGTACCCTCTTCTCAACTCAGAACTGAACTGTTCTTCTCTCAACAGTCAGCTCCTACCACTTCTACTACTACAACCTTCTCACTTTCACTCTTGAAAGATGTAAGGGTTGAAGTAAGGTTCCAACTAATGAGATATCCTTTACAGTGAGGATCAGTGTATAAGGATAGGATATCTCTCTAAGCTTGTGTATGGATATACAATTGGGTTCAGCTTAGATGAAGTGTTTGAAGACTAAGATAGTCTTTGAAAGCTTTGAAAGCACTTTGTAGGATTGTTGGATATTCTTGTCAAGGTTGAGGTGCTTTCAAGTGGTCTTCACACTTCTGTATTTATAGACAAAATGGAGGATTTGCCCGTTGGAGAGGCAGCCCCAAATTGCTATAAATGTCTTCCTTGAGTTCTTCAAACTGGAAGACAGATTCTTGATAGTGACATGTCCTCATTTGGGTAATAAACGGCTGTAACAGTTTTGTCTTCATTCTGCAGCACTTTTCCCAATGTTTGACTTCTTGTTAGGACTTGGACATGGCTTCTGAAGGTTGATCCAATGATAGGACAACATTCCTTATCATCTGGACAACTCTCCTTATCACTATCAGCAGTTTTGCTTTTCAGCATGGTTGGCTTGCTCTTCTTCAGATGACTTGGCTCTTTCCCTTTATTTCTCTTGAGTATGGTCTTAGCTTATTTCTTTGAGGACCTTTAGGGACTGGTTGTCTCAAACTCTTCAGCATAGTTGATCTCAGGCTTTCAGAGCACTTGATTTTGATCAATTTAGCTGAGACAACTCCTCTGGACAACTCTCCTGATCAGTATATTTAATCTTTTTGCATCAGAGCACTTTCTGCATAGAGTTGACTTCTCTGGACAACTCTCCTGATGAAAACCTTTGAGTAGTCTTGTCCTTTTGAGCTAGGTAAGCTTGTTCTTGCATATGGCTAGCTTCTTTGGACAACTCTCCTGATCAGAGCTTTATGAATATTTTCTCTGGACAACTCTCCTAATCAGAGCATCTTCATTGGACTTGTCCTTTTGAGCTTTACAATCTTGTTCTTGCATAAGAGCATCTTCTCTGGACAACTCTCCTGATAAGAGCATCTTAGATTTCATAGAGTGTCCTTGCTCTTAAGTGATTGTTCCAGAATTTGAGCCTTGAGGGGACTTGATCTTGATCATCTTCAAAGTATAGGTTCCCCCTCAAATTGTGCATCTAATTGTCTAAGAGCTACCTAACATTTCAGCTTCTCATCTAGCCTATAATCTAAATGTTCTAACATTCTTAGAACATATTTATTGACTTAGGCATGTCTCAGGGGGTTTTGGTATTAGATCAAAATATATCTCATTTTATTCCCAACAGCTATTTTGGGGGGGGGGGGGTGGCTCTTCAATGTCTTTTGTATTAACGGTCACGACATACGATGGGCTATTTTCCTCCATTCGATGGGGAGAAACGGTTGAGTTGCCCGAGGCTTGCCTCGTGACACGAGTCTGGCCTGTTGGGTTAAAGTTCTTACCCGTTGAGGCATCCGCATTAATGGGATTAAACGTTGCTTCGATTCCCGAGCTGGCCTCACGATTACCCGTACGCGCCTTGCAAACAATAAATCAACAACTAATGTCACGATTAATTACATCCATATATGATTAAAATTGGTTATTAATGCCACAATTCATTATTTAATTAAATGTATTGTTGTATTTAAAAAATACAAAATTCATGTCATGATTACATCCATCTATGAAAAAAAAATTGTTATTAATCCCCTAACTCATCATTTCACTATTAAATGGATTGTTTGTTTGTTTGAAAATTTTAATGCAATGTTGTTTTGTTTTCTTAAATGATTATTAAAATGTATTATAAATAGTGTTATTTGGAAGACATTATTGCATTATGGATTCATTCTTTTAATTAGTTATATCGATACACTTCTCTTAGAATTTTCAACAATATGAATCATTAAATTTTATTGATATTACTAAAAAGTAATATCAATAAAATTTTATTGATATTACTTTTTTCAACAATATTTATATTTATTTTTTTGCTTATTAATCTAATTTTTTATTTTATTTTTTTGTAGTTGGAGAATTATTAATGCAGAACGATGATTTAATGATATACCAACATCATTATTATTCACCTCATTCGCATGATTTGTATTCATTATGTTCCGTCAAATCATTTTGAACTAATAGATAAAATGGTTAGTAAGTTTTAATAATATTTTTATTCTTAATAAATTATATAAATTCTATTTATACAACTTTTTTTTTTTTTTTTTGTAGGAGATATCTTTTAATTATGTAAATTTGAAGAATGGTTTATTAAATTCTTCTTATACCCCTATTAATCAATCTGGTATGACATGAGTTGTCAAAATAAATTTGTATGAAGATAAATGGTATTTTTTGGATAGACGGGCATATATTAAGCAATTTAATGATCTGCATTTTGACGATTTTATAACCTTCTCTGAGCATGATTCATATGTGATGCATTTTAAAGTATATCATAAAAATGGTATTTAAATTTATTTTTATATTTTCTTTATTATTTATAATAATAATAAAAAATATATATATATATATATATTGTAGGTGTGTAGAAGAAAATTTATTTTATTGGTGATATTTTTCAACTATTTGATTCTAAATTGGTAATTTTATTAATAAGATTATGTTGTTTTATGTCATTATAGTAAATGTGTAATTAATTATAGACTCCCTTCGTCCACCAATGTGCTCAGTTATATTTTTTGATTCAAAAAAAATATGCTTATTCTATTTAAATAGTTAACTTTTGAGTATCTTTTCTATTTTATCAACAAGATTGAGTATCTACCAACAATATTCTTTAGTCGTTACCCACATATCTTTTTTATAATTAAATATATATTTTTAAAAAATATGTATAAAAAAATGAGTACACTTTTGATGGGCAGGGGGATATATATATTCAGATAATTCCTTAAATTATGAATGAGATCTATGGTGAATTTTTTTCACAATCTATATTCATTAAGAAACCTAACGGTGAATGTTGGGTTGTTAAGTTTCGTGAAGGTAATCAAGTTTGGACATTTGTCGATTTTAATTTGTTCATTGAAATACATTTTATCCAGTTATATAACTATGTTACGATGTTTTATAATAGACTATCTACTTTTTGGATTAAAGATTATTTCAAAGATGATCTCTTACTTCCTTCTTTTTCAAATAATATTCAAATTCGTACCAAAGGTATATTTCTTTTTAGTATTTGTTCTTATACATTTATATTGTTTACTTATATAATTAATCTTAAAAATCATAATTTTTAGATAAAAATGGTCTAAACGTTTTAGGAATTTTGGATGGTTATAGTGTATTTGTGAAAAAGTTTTGAGAGGCTAGACATAAATTTCTAAAATAGGACATGATCCTAGAAGGTATAACTTCCCTACTATGTCTGAGGTTGCTGTTGTGGTTGGTGGCCTTTGATCAAACTCTTAGTAATCGTGATATTATTGAAGAAACTTATGTTGGTGAACTTCAACGCATTACAAAGTTGAATACATTCTACCTTGGTTTGCAATATCTACTTCTTTTCCCATATGGTGATGATGGGTATATAGAGGATATTTTGTTTGCTACATCTGCGCTGCATAGAGTTGGAACACGCAAGTCTGTTAGTTTTAGAGAGTACTTTGCATTTCAACTTTAATATAGGAATGGTGAACCTTCTACGATTTTATCTTAAAAAAGGCTCACTAAACAATTTATTGTTGATGTCTATACTATGGTTGAGGCTGGTAGACTTAAATACATAAGGACACTTAAATTAGAGTTTCGTAGTGAATTCAGGATGTAGTTTTAGATGGTGAGACTGATGCACGTGCATTAGGAAAACGAGTTATTTTGCCACCTTCATTCACTGGAGGTGCACGCTACATGGTTCAAAATTATCAAAATGCAATAAAGAATTGTAGATAGGTCAGTTATCCTCAATTATTTATAACCTTCACGTGCAATCAAAAATGGTCTGAGATTGTACGTTTTTAAAAAAAATTAGAATGTCAAAGCACGTATTTAAATATATTTATTTTTTGTTTAAAATAATAATTTTATTGTCGAAATTATTTATTCACTACATTTCATGTTTTAATATTTTTTTGTCAATTTTATCTGTACGTAGTTATTTATACTATTGAATTTTAAAAGAGCATCTTTCTCATGCTTATATATTGGTGTTTCTTGAAATTCACATTGAAGTTTGTATATTTTTGAGCTTGCTACATGAAATTTTTATTATAATTAATTATTTACATTTCTCATGATTTTTAAAAAAAATAATAATTATTACAGTTTCCATTTTTAGATATTGATAGCATATTTCTTCTAAGTTACCTAATAAGGAATGATTGAGAGTATTTTAATGTTGTTTGTGATTTAATGATTTATGGTCCTTGTGGTGTTGCAAATCCACGTTCTCCTTGCATGGCCGATGAAGGTTCATGTACAAAATATTTTTCTAAGAATTATAGGTGAATAGATGAAGGAAGGACTTTGAACAAGAAGGGTTCTGTTTTGGATATTAGACACATTGTTCCCCATAATCATTATCTTCTTTTGAAGTATGGTGTACACATCAATGTTGAATGGTGTAATCAATCAAGATCCATGCAATATCTGTTCAAATATATATGTCAACAAATGCCATGATCGTTTTACTGTATCGTTCTTTGAAAGTAATGATCGAACAGTCTGGTGAAAATTAAAATCAAACTTAAATGAAGTTAAAAAATGAACTATGATTGTAGATACATTTCTCCATGTGAAGCTGCTTGGAGAATTTTCGAGTTTGAGATTAATTACATACATATATCCTCCAGTTAAACGTTTGGAGTTTCATTTTCCTGATAAGCAAATTGTTTTATTTGGTGATGGTGCATGTATGGAATCTATATTGGAAAGATCATCGATAAAGAAAAACATGTTCTTAGCTTGATTTGAACTCAACAAGAATTCTTCAAAAGTAAGAAACTTGACTTATGCTGAAATACCACAATTCTTCGTATGTAAGCCGAAAACAAGAGAGTGGCTTGAAAGGAAGAGATGTTTTCAATCAGATATATTTGTTACGTTTCTCCTGGTTCTGGTGAGACACATTACTTGAGGATACTCTTAAATGTAGTTCGTGGACCTCAATCTTATGATGATTTGAAGAAATTCAATGGAGTAATTCTTCCAATATTTCGGGAAGCTTACTTTGCTAGAGGTTTGTTGGACTATGATAGAGAGTATGTTGACGGAATGGATGAGATTAGTCGTTGGGCTTCAGCATCTTCGATGAGATCTTTATTTGTTACGCTATTAACATCAGGTTCGTTGGGTCGGCCTTAAGAAGTTTGAGAAAAGGGTTGGAGACATCAGTCTGAGGACATTTTTTATAAAAGAAGAAGAATTATGCATTTTTAAGGTATGTTTAATTATATTATTTTTTAATTTAATTCCATTATAATTATTCACTTTACTAATTTGCAAATCATTTTAAGTCTGTTGGCCAATTAATTACTTTAAATTATTTGTAAATTATTGAGAACTTTAATTGATTAAATTATTTCACATAATTTAATATTAACCTTAAAAAAAATTAGAATATTAGGATACAACAAATTTTTTATGTTTTTAAATTTTAATTGACTTTGAGATTTTTAATTTTTTTAATAATATTAATTTTAAGAATAGAAAAAACTAGATAATATTTTTACTTATTTTGTCAATATTATCTGAGAAAGATGTAGCAAATAAAAGATAAAATTTTAAATTAAGATTTGATTTGTATACGCAGTTCTTATGTACGAAGTATATATATTGGGATAGATAAAATATATTTTAGTATTTATTAATAATTTTAATAAATAACATTTAAAATTAATTTATATATTTAAATCAACAATAATGTTGTGTATTAGTGAAACATATTCATATATTTATATTAAAAAAAATTTCATAATATTTTAATATGTAAAATTATTTTTGATGAAAAATCAAATGTAAATCTTTAAATGATATATATGATAAATAATAATATGATTTATTATATTCTTATTTATCATATCAAATATAAATGTCGGTTTAATTTTAAATTTCAACTTGATTGGAATTAGTCTTGCGAGACCATCAGGGGAAAAATATTGAAATGGGAGACTAAGGTAATTGTGGGATGTGTAGAAGTTATGATTGGTTAGACGATGGATTTCTATGAGACTTTGTCGTGGTTGAAATCCCTTGATTTGGACGACTGCATTATTGAGGGCAGTGTTAAACAAGTTGTGGATGCAATCAACTCAACAACTCATTTGGATAAATGTTTGGGCGAATGAGTGATGGAAGGATTTTGAACAAGAATGGTTCTATTTTGGATATCAGACATGTTGTTCCCCATAATCGTTATCTTCTTTTGAAGTATGGTGCACACATCAATGTTGAATGGTGTGATAAATGAAGATCCATAAAATACATGCTTAAGTATGTCAACAAAGTACATGATCGTGTTACTATATCGTTCTTTGAAAATAATGAGTAGTCTGGCGGAAAAGTATATTTAAACATTTTATATTAATTTATTTTAGAATAATTAATTAAATGTAAATTTATATATAAATAATAATGTAATTTGGTATATGCTTACTTATTAGTTTAAATATAAATATCTACTTAACTCTAAATTTTAACTACTTTGCATAAATTTATCACACATTTACTTATAAAAAAATTAAAATTTATATTAATTTATTTTAGCATAATTAACTAAGTATCATTTTAGTTTTAAAATTTTGTAGAATTAAGGATGACAGATTATGAAATCAAGAGTTATTGTTTGATAGAAATTGATAATATGTTGCAGGCTCTTGGTAAGTTTTTGCAAGATTTTGAAGGTATGCATAAATAAATTGATTTTGAATAAGTTTGCATACAATAGATCATATTTGAAGTTAGAATATGCGAATTTAATTAACAAACTTAGTGATGAACAACGTGGTGTGTATGATAGAATAATTAGGTTCATTCAGTTTAGTAAAGGTTGTGTGTTTTTTTTTGTTTATGAATATGGTGGAACATGTTTGGGTATTATATAGTTTATTGCCGAGCCTTATTGGCTCATTTCACTAATGTAACCGTTGCTTTTAGGCGAATGGGGTGATGGAAGGACTTTGAACAAGAATGGTTCTGTTTTGGATATCACACATGTTGTTCCCCATATTCGAATTCGTTATCTTCTTTTGAAGTATGGTGCACACATCAATGTTGAATGGTGTAATCAATGAAGATCCATAAAATACATGCTTAAGTTTGTCAACAAAGGACATGATCGTGTTACTATATCGTTCTTTGAAAATAATGAGTAGTCTAATGGAAAAGTATATTTAAATATTTTATATTAATTTATTTTAGAATAATTAACTAAATGTAAATCTATATATAAATAATAATGTAATTTGGTATATGCTTACTTATCAGTTTAAATATAAATATTTACTTAACTCTAAATTTCAACTACTTTGCATAAATTTATCACACATTTACTTATATAAAAATTAAAATTTATATTAATTTATTTTAGCATAATTATCTAAGTATCATTTTAATTTTAAATTCTTGTAGAATTAAGGATGATAGATTATGAAATCAAGAGTTATTGTTTGATAGAAATTGATAATATGTTGCAGGCTCTTGATAAGTTTTTGCAAGATTTTGAAGGTATGCAGAAATAAATTTGTAGATGTTGTTAATTCTTAAATGCCTTAACATTATCAACAACATCTTAATTTGACCTTCCGAGATTTTTTCTAAGTCTTTTCTGAAATGCTACATTAAATGTTGACCTAAATGTTGTCGCATTTCTGGCAGGATCTAGAAGCTTCTACAAGGATCTGGAACCTGGAAGATTCCAGAACATTGGAGAACATGCTAGAACAACCTAGATGCATTTGGAACGACCTGGAGCAGGCTAGAAGGATCTAGAAAGATCGTGGAAGTTGTGGAAGTTGAGTTCCTAAAAAATAGGACCTCAATGTGGAAGCCTCTAGAATTTGCATACCACGTCTATAAATACCGATTGAAGGCTCCATAATTCAGTGTATTCTACTCGATCAATCTCCTAGACCGAGCGTTCATCCCTGTTAGGAGTTGTGGCCAGTAGTTTTACCTTTTAGTTCATACGAAGTATCCCACCCGTATGGTTGTGTGTCTTCTTATCTATTGAGAGTGTAATCATTAGATAGAATAGGCATTTCGACAGTGTATAATTTATACACTTAGTTCATTTTCTAGACTTGGCACCTGCCTCGTTTATAGTTTCGTTGTGAAAGTTATTGTTGTAACATTTCACACAACATTTGTACTTGAAGATAAGTATTGATTTTACGCCATAAGGCAGACATAGATTTTTATTTATAAAATCTATGTTAAAAGTATTTCCATTGTGTCTCGTTTGTTTTTAGTGTTTCAAGTCTTCCGCTGTGTATCTTAATTTCTGATATTCTGTTAGAGTCAGTGTTGCACTATTTGTCTCAACATTCTGTGCAACATTTATCTACTTATACTTAAACACTTTCATACACCCCACACACTTTCAGTTGGTATCAGAGCCGATACCTGACGACACTAGGTTAGATCCTTGTTTAAGTGTGTTTTTAGTTTATGTTAGCAATGGAAACACATCACATATCCACTACACTTAGGCACCCGAACATATTATCCATATTTTAAAGCCTAAGTTGTGCATGTATATCAAGTCGATTGATGAACGTGCTTGGAGGACTGTACTTACAGGTTATGATGTACCAAAGATCCAAATCAACACATCAACTCTCTCTAACCAGAAAGAAGGAAAAGTCAATTTCAACCAAGGTTATCAAAAAGTGAAGGTAAACCAAGGTATGATCTTTAATATATAAAATCAGTTCAATGCATGTTCTGAATTTGGTCTTTATGAAAATTAATGTGCCAATATTAGACTTAATCAAAAACTGAATTTTAGTACTCCCTTAAATGATGAATCAGATGATAAATTTGATGAATTAAAAGATGTTGAATTTTCTTTTCATACCAAGATTGATTATGATAATTCTTTATATGATGATCTGGATGATACAGATTCTGATGTTGCACCTAATGTCATAACATTTATGGTAACATCAAAACAGAGTCACCCAGATTTGAATTGTTTTAATGGGTTTGTTGATGATGCAGGCATAAGGATTGATGATTCTAAATACCAAAAGTTGTTGGATGATTGTAACTCTCAGAAACTCACTCTTAATTCTTTGAACAAAGAGAATGAGAATCTGAAAGAGACAATTACCAAGCTAGAAGTCATACATTCCAGAAGAGATTTTTTGAAGATTGTAAACTGAAGGAGAAATTGACCACCTCTACTTTAAGTTTCATAAAATTTTCTATGAGTGCTTCTGATATATGTTATAGCTATTTGGTAAATTTGATAATTGTGGTATACATTATGATAGTGAAACTGCTTCTATTTTCTAAGAATTTTGAATATACTGTGAAGTTTGTGAAGGCAAATGTTGAAACATATGTTGCAACATCTGCACAAACAGATTCTCACAAAGTCAAAAACATTGAAAAGAAGTTTGTATGTCACTATTTTTCGAGAATTGATCATATTTGTCCTTACTGCATGTAAATGTTTGATGATCTGAGATATGAGAAAATGTTGCCTAAAAAGATGACACATCCTATGAAACATTTTCTGAAATCTGCATGGAAATCTGATGTTACTTGTAATGTTGTTCACACCTCTTTGAAAGCATGTTTACTTGGTCAATGGTATTTTATAGTTGTTGTTCTAGACATATGACAGGACAAATTGACTATTTATCTGATTATGTGACCTTGAATGATGGTAATGTTACATATGGTGGTTGTTCGAAAGGACATGTTATAGGAAAAGGAACTTTGAATGTTGAAGGTTTTCCTGAGCTTAAAAATGCTTTACTTTTTGATGGCTTGCTTGCTGATTTGATTAGTATTAGTCAACTTTGTGATGATAATATGCATGTAAAATTTGACAAAGAATCATGTGTATGTTCTTAATGAATATGAAAATTGTCTAGGGCAGTAGATAATTATTACCTCATTGGAACAAATGTGTGTAATTTGTCAAAGAATGATGAAAATGTCTTATTGCATCAAAAATTGGGACATGCACATTATATATCAGTGAAGAGACTAATCAAAGTCGATGCAGTGAAAAGGATTACCAAAACTGAAGTTTCAGAGTACTACTGTATGTGGACTATGCCAGAAAGGTAAGCAGGTAAAAGTGTTGCATAAAATGCTGTCACATTGTTCTACACATCAATGTTTCGTATTGTTTTGCACATGGATTTTATTGGTCCTATGAAAACTGAAAGCATTGTAGGCAAAATGTATTCACTTGTTGTGGTAGATGATTTTTCTAGATTTACCTGAATTGTGTTTTTAAGAGATATATCTGAAACATTAAATTGCTGCATTTAAAATTCTCTATAAAAGGTTCAAAAATGTGTTTAACTTGAAAGTTGGCCGTATTAGAACTGATCATGCATGGTAGGGAATTTGAAAATAGCATGTTTAATGATTTTTGTGATAAGAATGGTATTTTGCAAGAATATTCATCTCCTAAAACTCCACAACGGAATGTCTTTGCTGAAAGAAAGAATATAACTCTACAAGAAATGATAAGAGTCATGCTTACTTCTAAATGTCTTGCTAAGAGATTTTAGGTTGTAGCATTGAATACATCATGTCATATTATTAATGGAGTTTATATTCGATCTGGTTCTATTCAAACACCTTATGAGATTTTGAACATTAGAAAACCAAATGAGAAGTATTTTCATATATCTGGTTGTATGTGTTAAATTCTGAATGATATGGATCAACTTCATAAGTTTGATTCTAAAAGTGTAAGGTTTCTTTTTAGGCTATTCTAGAAATAGTAAAGCTTATAGAGTTTATAACCTTAAGACTAACACTGTTCAAGAATCTGTTAATGTTGTGTTTGATGATGATAAAAGTTTTACAGATGACAAAGATGAAGAAGATGTATCACAAGTCACTGACAATTCTGAGAATACACTGGAATCTGAAAATGTTGCACCGAATGTTAACACATCTGGGTCAACATCTACAGAACAGTCAGTTGTACCTTTACAGAATGATCAGTATGTTCCCAAAACGAACCCTTCTTCAAGAATTGGGAAAAGTCATCATTCTGACCAGATCATAGTGATGCTACAGTTGGAGTGCAAACAAGAGGAAAAGTAAGAGCTAATAAGGTAGATGTGGTAAGAACAATATGCATGTCTTCTATTTGCAATGTTGTGAATGTAGAGTGTTACTATTCTGAAATTGAACTTAAAAATGTTAATGAAGCATTAACTGATGAAAATTGGAATAATGCTATGCATGAAGAACTTGGTCAGTTTAAAAGATTTGAAGTATGGACACTTGTTTCAAGACCTAGTCATACTAATGTCATTGGAACAAAGTGGATTTTTAAGAATAAAACTGATGAGTTTGATAACATTTTTTTTTAGTATTGAGACTAGATTAGTTGCATAAGGTTACACCCAAGTTGAGGTTATTGATTTTGATGAAACTTTTGCACATGTTGCTAGGATAGAATCTATTAGATTATTGCTAGTAATTGCATGTTTTATTGACATTAAACTTCATCAAATGGATGTATATGCTGCATTTCTAAATTGCATTTTGAATGAAGAAGCATATGTTGAACAACTTAAGGATTTGGAGATCCACAATACCCTGATCATTTTTTGTTAGAGGAGAAACTGATATAACTTTGTTCATTAAGCACACTAGAGAAGATTTACTTATTGCTCAAATATATGTTGATGACATTGTGTTTGGTTCAACTTGTGTTAAAATGTTAACAAATTTGTTGAGGCAATGACTGCAACATTTGAGATAAGTATCGTTGTAGACTTTAATGATTTTTTAGGTCTTCAAACCAAGCAATTTAAAGATGGTATATTCTTCTCTCAAGGTATGTATGCTAAGAATTTAGTTAAAAGGTTTGGTTTTGAAAGTTAAAAAGTAATGAAAACTTCTATGAGATCTACTTTGAAACTTTGCAAAAACAATGTTGGTAAGGATGTTGATCCAACATTGTATAGGTCCATAATAAGAAGTTTACTTTATTTAACCTCTAATAGACCAGATATTATGCATAGTGTTTTTGTTTGTGCTAGGTACCAAGCTAATCCAAATGACTCTCACGTGAATGCAATGAAAAGAATTATCAAGTATGTTGCAGGTACAAGAGAACTTGAGATATGGTACAGTAAGGACACCAACATACCTTTGATTGGATACAGTGATAAGGATTGAGCATGAGATATGGGTGACAAAAAGAGTAAGAGTAGAGGATGTTTCTACATGGGAAACAATCTTGTGGTTAAGCAAGATGTTTCATGCCTATGAAATTGCAATTGATATCCTTACAATTTTCTGTGATAATATGAGTGCATAAACATTTCTGAAAATTCAGTACAACACTCACTCACTAACCACATTTGCATTAGGCATTATTTTATGAGATATTTAGTGGAGAAGAACATAGTGAAGCTGGAATACGTACCTACTGAAAATCATAATGTTGATACATTTTCTAAGGTCTTGACCTTTAGACATTCTTATCTTTGAGAAAATCTCTTGGTATGTGTAGTATCTGAATAATCCTAGATGGATGGTGTCACAAATGTCGTAGCATTTGGGACAACATCGTAAGGTTGTATAGTTGTTATATATTTAATCTATTTCCTATTTTGTTGAATAATTCCTTTGTAAAATATTCTTGAATCTAAAATTTATTGTGCAAAAATAAACATGTCTTACACCTCTCAAATGCATAAAAATGAGAATGTTATTAGCATACTAAAAGATGTACCAACCAAATCACTGAGTAACTATGGAGCACGAAGTTCACTACTACGATGCCTTCTTTTCAAAAAGTGATATTTTGGTAAAAACATCAACATATTTGTAATCCATTAAGTAAGTATGGGGCACGGAGTTCGCTACTACGATGTACTCTACATGAACAATGGATCAATACAAATTAGATGCTATAACACAAAAAAAAAAAAAAAAAATATGGTGCAACACAAATGAAGTAAATTCATGTAAAAACCGTGTTGAGGTGTATGTAACAGTTTTGAGCATAACATTAGATGATTCGATTATATTTTTATAAGTAGTAATTGTTTGATTATTTGTGGAAATTTATTTTATTTATTCCTGATTATACTAACCCACGTCTGTGTTTTATTTCAGATTATACACATTTAAATGTTAAATATTCTAGATTATTCTTAATTTAATTAATTAATTATGATTTTACCCACTACTTACCCATGATCTATTTTTGTGGCTAAGTTTATGGAGTATTATTGAATTTCTTCTAGAATCTTCCTTAGCTAGTTCTTAATTTTTAAACGTATTACTTCCAACTATGCATTCTCTCCTATATTCTTCTCATAACATGATATACTAAGCATTGCATTTTTTTGAGTGATTTGAGTATTGCATTTTAAGATTTGCTAAAGCCTTGTGTGTCTCGATATTGTGATTATCTTTTCGATTTCTTGGTGCTCTAATGACAGGAAACAAAGAAACTACCTCACCACACTCAAACTCCCACGAAACCGTCATCTCCATCTCTCTCAACCTTAATAGTTTCGCTTGCATGGCCGTTTCACACCAAATCGCACCAACTGCTACCAGAAAAGCTGAAACACTTACCCAAACAACTCTATTTACACCCATTCCTACAACTGTTCACATTCAACTCGATTCGACCCTTAACGAGCTGAACCAAGCTGGTGAGAATATGTCTCAAACGAATGTGAATTCTGAGAATCTATTTCTTACTGTTGGAAATACGTCCATTGACATTTCTCACTACTGAAAACCGAAAAACTCACCACTACACTTGATTCATTCACCTCATAAAAGCCCCAATTTCCAAGTCCTAATACTGAAACAGAGGCAATTGTCTCGAATGCTACCTCTTTGGGGGAGATTGAAAAGGAAATTGATGATTTTCCTGTTGCTGAGCAGAATGAGTATGCAAATGCTGAGACATTCGATTCCGAGGACGCTCAAATGAAGGAGATCGACGTGAATGCTAACTCAGGTTAAACTAACTCTTATCTTTCTATACTGATAAATCTGAATAAATTGCATTTAGGAAGAATGTTGAGAAAGAAAAGAGAAGAAGAAGTCTTGTTCAACGAAGGAGATCCGGCTATGTGTTCACTAGAGTTGATTACACTAACTCACTGAGGAGAAGAAAGGAAGTAGTGTTACTAATGAACCAATTCAAGTTCTTTTCTTAATCGGAGGAAGAAAATGTGGTTACTGAGAAATGAGTCAAAAGGAAGTATGATCCAAAGGGAAAGATGGTTGCTGCTGAATGAGACTTGCCCAAAGGAATTGGAAATTCTAATCCAGAAGATAATCCCATTGTGTATGAGATTAAGAAGACTCTGAGGAAGAATGCTGCATCAAATGCTGAAGCAAGTGCTGCAACACCAGACCCTACTAACAGTAGAAGTGATGATTCTGAGAAGAGCAGTAGTAAGGACTCTGAATCAGCTGAGTAAATAAATTCTAAAGGAGGTAATTCTGGTCCTGATAACAATTCTTAGATTGACAGGTTAGTTGCTAAAATCACTAAGCTATCTTGATGGAAATTGTTAAAGGAAAAGAGAATTAACACTGCTGATTTTGAGAGTAAAAGATTGATACAATTTTTTATTGAAAGAGAATTGTTGAAAGCTGTAACTTTGAGTGATACTTTTGTGTTTGATTGGGTATATGTATTTTTATGCTTGACTTAAGAAGAGTACGGGTAGACGTAGCTCTAAATGATATGGGAATGTACAATTTAGGGGGAGATCAGTTTCATTTACTCTGGAATTGATTAATGATCTCTTAGAGATAGAGCTTGTGATTGATGAAGATGAACATGATTTGAACTTGGTTGCTACTTCTATAACTGAGGGTAGATTAACTAGGTGACATATTTTTATGCTTGCTAAAGATCACACATCTCTATACTCTGTACTCCATAAATTGATTGACTACAATTGGATACCCTATACATATTCCACTAAGGTGACTAAGGATCAAGCTATATTGTTGTATAAGATTTTTGTGTTGAAGAATTTCAATCTGGATTTAACTATTTTCACCACATGCAGTTTATTGTGATATTTATTATAAAGGGGTTTTACCTTATCATTTGCTGATATGTTCATACCTCAAGAGGCATGAATTTTTAAACCTAAGGAAACTGAGGTTATTAGAGGCAAGGTACCCTTGATGACTATCTCACCTGCTCTGTTACTTGGTGAAAGGACTGTTGATTTGCTTTGTTACAAAATTCAGATGGTTTTGATCACAGAGATGCTCTTATTCCAGTTCGACCAGCTCCAGCAAGACCTGAACAGAAAAATGCTGCACCGAATGTGAAACACATTGGTGGTCACATTGGTCAAATTTTTTTTCTGTTTCTAGATCTTTTATTTTACTTCAACTAAAATGTTTACAGGACTCTATTGATGGCCTTCAGTTCCTTAAAGTCCAGTGGCTATAGACGCTTTCTACTACCACAGGGGGAGAAACACCATCACCCTTCTGGTGTTCGAAGTGAAGAGCTCCATGGAGATGTACCAGAAGCTGATTGTGTACCTGATGCTATTCATGAAGAGACTGCTGAATCAAATGTTGTAGTTCATTTTGCTACAACGTGCACTGTTGTTGAAGAGGAGGAGGATTAATTTGCTGATACTGATGAACGTATGGATGTTCTTTGTGACATCTAAACAGGTTATGGTAACAACTGAACATGTTGATACAAGACAGGGGGAGGGCTAAACATTATAAGTGATTATGTGCAGGAACATGATGCTGCAGCTGTTGTTACAACAATATATGTCACATGTTTAGTTTCTTAAGTATTTGTGCCTTTTATACTTCCCTTGATCTTATGCATTGTTGTTACTGTGTTTAAGTTGATTTACAGACACTTGTTATTTATTTCTTAGATGTTAGGTTGTTTATTTGTTGCAACTTGCTTAAATTATGGTTACATTTGATGATATTTGTTTACTGCCTTTGCTTAATATGTTTACAGATTATCATGTGTTTACTGCAGGTTGCTGAGTCTTTGTTTTGTTTGTTGTTTTTGTTCTGATTTTTGTTATTTTGTTTTGTTAGTGTCTTACTTAGATCTTAAGTTAATTCTTCCAGTTCGACTTATGATTTTAGTAAAGTTACTTATGTTGTGAATAAGTGTATTGTTTATACTTATTCTATTTTGGATAAAATTGTTTTGATCCTTTGGCACGGATCATTATAAGGTTACCCTTGATCTTCATTCGATTTGATCCAACGATTACAACAGGTATTGTCTTGACTAGTGCTTAGCAATGATGTCAACCTCAACTAAGTACATAAAACTGAGTATGTATAGAAATATATGTGCATCAGGTGTGTTGTAGTCGAAAGGTCAAATTGGGGGAGATTGTAGATGTTGTTAATTCTTAAATGCCTTAACATTATCAACAACATCTTAATTTGACCTTCCGAGATTTTTTCTAAGTCTTTTCTGAAATGCTACATTAAATGTTGACCTAAATGTTGTCGCATTTCTGGCAGGATCTAGAAGCTTCTACAAGGATCTGGAACCTGGAAGATTCCAGAACATTGGAGAACATGCTAGAACAACCTAGACGCATTTGGAACGACCTGGAGCAGGCTAGAAGGATCTAGAAAGATCATGGAAGTTGTGGAAGTTGAGTTCCTAAAAAATAGGACCTCAATGTGGAAGCCTCTAGAATTCGCATACCACATCTATAAATAGCGATTGAAGGCTCCATAATTCAGTGTATTCTACTCGATCAATCTCCTAGACCGAGCGTTCATCCCTATTAGGAGTTGTGGCCAGTAGTTTTACCTTTTAGTTCATACGAAGTATCCCACCCGTATGGCTGTGTGTCTTCTTATCTATTGAGAGTGTAATCATTAGATAGACTAGGCATTTCGATAGTGTATAATTTATACACTTAGTTCGTTTTCTAGACTTGGCACCTGCCTCGTTTATAGTTTCGTTGTGAAAGTTATTGTTGTAACATTTCACACAACATTTGTACTTGAAGATAAGTATTGATTTTACGCCATAAGGCAGACATAGATTTTTATTTATAAAATCTATGTTAAAAGTATTTCCATTGTGTCTCGTTTGTTTTTAGTGTTTCAAGTCTTCCGCTGTGTATCTTAATTTCTGATATTCTGTTAGAGTTAGTGTTGCACTATTTGTCTCAACATTCTGTGCAACATTTATCTACTTATACTTAAACACTTTCATACACCCCACACACTTTCAAAATTGATTTTGAATGAGTTTGTATACAACAAATCATATTTGAAGTTAGAATATGAGAATTTAATTAGCAAACTTAGTGATGAACAACGTGCTGTGTATGATAGAATAATTAGGTCCATTCAGTCTGGTAAATGTAGTGTGTTTTTTTGTTTATGGATATGGTGGAACATGCAAAACTTTTATATGAAAGACTTTGTCAACATGTTTGAGATCTAAGGGTAAGATTGAAATTAATGTAGCTTCGAGTGGTATAACTTCACTCCTTCTTCCTGGTGGACGTACTGCGCATTCCAGATTTGGCATTTCCATTGATGTTACTGAAGGTTCTACATGAAATATTCATCAAGGAAGTCTTGCTGAGCTCTTAATTAAATGTGATCTTATAATATGGGATGAAGCGTCAGTAGTGAAGAGATATGACAAAGTGGGATAGCTCAAGTGGTTAGAGCACCACTACCTAGGCCTTAGATCTTGGGTTCGAGTCATGGGGAGGGGAAAAGGGATGGGTATTTAATGTTATTAAAAAAAAAAAAAAGTAGTGAAGAGATATTGTATTGAGGCTCTCGATATGACTTTAAAGGATATTATGCAGGTCACAAATCCATTGTCATCTAAACTGCCTTTTAACGGTAAGATTGTTGTGCTTGGAGGTGATTTTTTTTTCTAATATTACCCGTTATTCCAAAAGGAACGAGGCAGGATATCTTTTACGCTACTATCAATTCATCTAATTTATGGAATGATTGTACTCTTCTGAAACTTACTAAGAACATGAGGTTGCAAACCCTGAGATCTGATGAAGTTGTACACGAATTGAATTCATTTTCTAAATGGATAGCTTTTATTGGAGATGGTAGTATAAGATCAGAAATTCAGTACGGATGTGATTTACAAATTCCTGAGTATATTTTGCTAAAGTGTGGTAATGATCTGATTTCTACTATTGTTGAAAGCATTTATCCTGATTTTAGAAATATGATGGATGATCATGACTATTTACAAAGTAGAGCTATTCTTGCACCCACGTTAGATGTTGTTAGGTCAATAAATAAGCACATGATTAAATTAAATGAAAAGGAATCACATACTTATTTGAGATATAACAGTCCTTGCAGATCTGATTTGAATGTTGATAATTTGACTAATGTCCATACTCTTAAATTTTTGAATAGTTTGAAGTGTTCTGATGTACCTGGTCATTAATTGAATTTGAAAGTTGGAACACATGTAATGTTATTGAGAAATATAGATCACTCAAGCGGCCTATGAAATGAAACCAGGTTTTTGTAATTTTTTTAGTATCTTTCTCTTTATATTTTTATTTATTTTCCATCGTTTAAATTTTTTGCATTTGTTTTATCTATAAAATTATAGTATAATATTTTGTTCTATGAGTAGGTTGGTTATAAAATGGTTAAGTGATAATGTTCTTGAAGCTAAGGTTCTAATTGGAAGTACTGATTGATAATTTGTATTGATACCACGACTTACATTCACATCTTGTGATCCTAGATTGCCTTTCAACTTTCAACGCAGACAATTTATGTTGATTGTGTCATATGCTATGGCTATTAATAAAAGTTAGGGGCAATTGTTTTCTAATGTAGTTTTTTTTTTAAGCTTGTATTTAGTCATGGTCAAATTATATGTAGTTGTATCTTATTTAACAAACCGTCATGGTTTGAAGATCCTATTATGTCATGACAATAATCGTGATTGTAATATCACAAAGAACATAGCGTTTCATGAAATTTTTAGGAATATACAAATTTATAATAATTTAATTTCTAAGTTTTATATTTTTTCTTAATTTATTTTTTATTAAATTACTATTGATATTAGATTATTTCATTATATAATTGGTAATTTATATCACCAAAACTACTTTGATATTCTTTAACATTTTATAGTAATTTAATCATTTTATTATATATATCACAAATATACATATATATTTAAATATTAGACATTTAATTTATATATTCATATGTTAACTTCTAATTTATATAGTATAAAACAAAGATTTAATTAAATTTCAAGATTAATGATTTAATTTAAAAAAGATATTAGTAACATCTTAAAATTTTAGATTTTATTATTTTTTAAAATTTGATATAGTATAATAAATATTAGTTAATAATAATTAATTTTATATTTATGATAATAAATATATATATATATATTTAAATTGTTAATATAAATTAGTGGTATTATTATAAAATGAATATATTGTGACACTATAAAAAAAAATGTTAAGACATTTTTTAACATTTTAGACTGTGCGTCAGCACGGGTGCCATACTAGTATATATTATAAAACCTAAAGTCTGACTCTTGTAAAAAAAAAAAGCAAGTAAAATAACATTAAACCATTAAGCCATGGCTGCAGGCTATATACCCTACTCAACTTTATTCACCCACAAAATTGAAGGGCATGTTTGTTTTGGTACTCATTCGTCCGGACGTGGGATTTGTTATATTTCGAAATTTCACATTCGAATTTCCCAATTCAACTACATCTACTCTTAAAAATACTTATACATTCTACTATTACATCCCATCCAACTACTCTTACACAATTTTATTTGACATAAAGTTACATCTCATTCTACTCAAAATCCCAAAACAAACACACACAATTACTATTCATCCACATCCATGATTTCCCCCATCCTACATAATCCCAAAACAAACATCCCCTAAATAGTGTAGTAGTAGATTTTAAATAGAAGAGATGAGAAGGTGTTGCTTATGATGATGGCAAGATTTAAAAAATTATATTATTATTTTATAATTAAATATATTTAATATTTATTTAATTAAATTAATTATAATTATATTATTCATTTAAATTTAACAATGGTTGCTAAATTTTAGGTAGTTAACATATTTGTTTAGACTTTTAAAATTAATAAAATTTGTTTAGACTTAAAAAATTATTAATATACTAACTGTTAAAAAAAACTGCCGAATTAAAAAAAAATATATAATAAAAACAGATTTAGAGAATTGTAATATAAAGTTATAAGTTTAAAAGTTTCAAACTTAATTTTAATGTATTTTTGTTGTTTAAAATTGTAATAAGATAGGAGTATATTTTTGCGACTATAAAACTGGATTTGCACGAATTAAACACAGAAATTGTAAGAACTGGATCGAATATGAACTTGACACTGATATTCCTAATTTTTTTGTGAATATTTATAAATAAATTGACGAAATTCACCCCCTTTTTTAGGATTCTTTGTTAAAAATTTGGCGGGCACAGAATAGTGTAGAATGAATATGGTGGGCCAAAAAGGTAGATGTATATACTTGAAAAAGATTGAAAGTCAATTCTTCGTATATTTATGTGTTTTGTACTCCATCCTTTTGTGAAAGATGAGATTCGTTTGGATTCATTTCACCAGAAGCATTCACTATTTTTTACAACTATATGTGTGTAATTAAATACACTATGTATGGAGTAATTTCGAAATAAAAAGCAATTATATCTACGACGAGTTGTATTCCTGTGTATCAGTTATATACATGTAATTTATTCATATTTAATATTTAAACTAATACTCCCTCCGTCCACGAAAAGTAGTCACATTTGCCCTATATTCTTTGTTCACAAAATGTAGTCTCATACCCTTTTTTTAAACTATTACCCTTCAACTATCACTTAATTACTCAAATTGCCATCAACTTTATTCACAAACAATCACTTTATTCACAATGGACCCCACAATACCCTACAATACCCTTACTTTATCTACTTTATCTACCTTTTTCTTAAAACACGTGCCCCCTCCCCATGTCCCTACTTTTCATGGATGGAGGGAGTATTATATAATATGTAAGCTAATATTATATTGTATTTGAATTAATACTATATTATGTTTGAACTAATATTATCCTCCATAGTGTATACCTAATCAACAGTGTCAGCACACTTCAATCTCGTCTTCATAACGTTCTCATGTTTTTGTCCGTTTTGGCCATAGACGTCCTTTGTGTTCATAAATGTTTGGTCGAAGCGGCCCTCACTTCTCATTTATATAGGTGATCTCCTCTCGAGTATCCCGTTATACTCTAGGAATCATTAAGAGTCGAAGACTCAACCTTTACCACATCTTACGGGTCGTTAACACTTGAGATAGTGCTGTCAGGAATAGTCATATTTTTCAAGTGTTGTTTCACTAACTTCCACAGTTTCGTTTTCCCATTGAACCAAGTTCTTGGGATCTTAAATCATCATGGTTAGGTTTCCACTGCTTTGATTTTTCTTGTGGGTTTTAGACCCATTCCTTCTACGAGCTTGTTTAATTGATCTCGGTTTATGCTCTTCGTGAGCGGATCCGCTATATTGTCCTTTGACTTCACATAGTCAATGGATATTACTCCAGTTGAGATCAATTCTCTAACGGAGTTGTGTCGACGACGTATGTGTCTCGACTTTCCGTTATACATGACATTCATAGCTTTGCCAATTGCAGCTTGACTGTCACAGTGTACCGTCACAGAAGGTACTTGTTTGTTCCAACATGGAATGTCTTCCAGAAAGTTACGCAACCATTCAGCCTCTACACCGGCTAGGTCTAAAGCGATAAATTCTGATTCCATTATGGAACGGGCAATACACGTTTGTTTCTTGGATCTCCACGACACTGCTGCTCCTCCAGTAGTGAATACATATCCACTAGTGGATAACGAGTGTTTAGTGTCAGATATCCAATTTGCATCACTGTATCCTTCTAATACAATTGAATGTCTCGTGTAGTGAAGCCCATATTCAAGGGTGTACTTCAAGTATCTTATGACCCTTTTCAGTGCTTTCCAGTGCTCGCGACTTGGATTGTTCGTGTATTGACTCAGCTTGTTTACAGAACATGCAAGATCAGGGCGTGTACAATTCGTAATGTACATCACACTTCCAATGATCCTTGCGTATTCCAGTTGAGCTACTGGTTCTCCTCTGTTCTTTTTCAAGTGAACGTTGAGTTCCAAAGGTGTCTTAGCAGGTGGATCGTTAAAGACATTAAATTTCTTTAGTACCTTCTAAAGTTGCCCACGGTTCAAGAACCGCCGGTTCGACGGTCCTAAGGAGCATGAACCGGAACCGGACCGTGAAGAATGGAAGGGCGGTTTCGGTTTAGACGGTTCCGGTTCTAAAACCGCCGAATCCGGTTCCAGCCGGTTCCGGTCCAAAACCGCCGGTTCCGGTTCCGAACCGTTTAATTTTTATTTATTTTTTAAATTGAGAAAATTGTAAAAATACTCAAAATCTACATTGCATATTTTCTGCTATATACTCCATTCCATGTTAGATGTTATATATATATATATATATATATATATATGATAGATACACGCACATACTCCATGTCTGCAATATATTTTCATGATAGATACATACATATATACTCCATTCTTTCAAAAAAAAAAAAAAATACATATATACTCCATGAGTCCAGCAGTCCATGTTCTGCACTCTGCAGCAGCGTGGGGCTCAAGATGACAAGATGTAATGGTTGTACTCTAGCGTGGCCTACACACACATATGATACATATTAATATATTATACTCCATGTTTACAGCACAAAAATATACATACACGATGACACACATATATAAGGAAGATGGAGTTGAAACTCTCATATATATATATATATATATATATATATATATATAAAATAAAAAAAATTAAATTGAGGAACCGGTGGTTCAAACCGTGAAACCGGCGGTTCTGAACCGACGGTTCCAAAACTCGTGAAGGTCGAACCGAAACTGGACCGTGAAATTCACGGTTTCGGTTCAAGCTTGGGCCAGTTTCGGTTTCGTCGGTTCCGGTTCCGAACCGTGAATCGACGGTTCGAACCGGCGGGCTTGAACCGGTTGGGCAAGTCTAGTACCTTCTCCACATAGTGAGATTGTGTCAAGGAAATTCCATTAGATGTTTTCTCAATCTTGATTAATTCCAAGAATCACATCTGCTAATCCCATGTCTTTCATGTCAAAGTTTCTACTTAACATGTTTTTCGTATTAACTATGATATTGTGATTGTTACTCATGATTAACATGTCATCCACATATAAGCATACGATAATAAATCTATTTGGTGTATCTTTCACATATACACACTTATCACATTTGTTAATTCGAAACAAATTTGACACCATCGTATTGTCAAATTTCAAATGCCACTGTTTTGGAGCTTGCTTAAGTCCATACAGTGATCGAACGAGTTTGCACACCTTTTTCTCGTTTCCAGGAGCAACATATCCTTCAGGTTGATCCATGTATATTTCAGCATCCATCTCACCATTAAGAAACACAGTCTTAACGTCCATTTGGTGTATTTCGAGATTGTGCAATGCAGCAATCACGACTAATACACGAATGGAGGTGATTCTTATCACTGGTGAATATGTATCGAAGAAATCATACCCTCCCTTTTGTTTAAATCCCTTTGCAACAAGACGAGCTCTGTACTTGTCAACAGATCCATCTGCTTTGTACTTTCTTCTAAGGATCTACTTGCATCCTAAGGGCTTGCAACCTTTAGGGAGATCGACCAACTCCCATGTGTGATTTAACAGAATTGAATCGTATTCACTTTTTATGGCTTCCTTCCAAAGGGGTGCATCTGGTCTCGCCATAGCTTCGTTGCTAGTTTTAGGTTCATATTCCTCAAAAACATAAGTAATGAAGTCTGAACCATAGTCCTTATCAATTCTAGCTCTCTTACTGCGTCTTGGTTCTTCACTCTCTTGAGTGGAATGACCATTAGTGTCATCTGTTGCTTCATGAGTTCTTTTATTAGAGCTCACTTCCTCTTTTTCCTTAAACGGGAAAATATTTTCAAAGAACACTGCGTTCCTTGACTCAATTGTAGTACCTTCTGTCATATCAGGTATTTCAGATTTTCGAATCAGAAATCGATAGGCACTACTTGTTTGAAGCATATCCTATAAAGATACAATCAACTGTTTTAGGGCCGATTTTAACTTTGTTAGGAAGTGGTACTTCAACCTTAGTCAAACACCCCCACACTTTGAGGTATTTGTATGGAGGTTTTCGTTTCCTCCATACTTCATAAGGAGTTTGATCCTTAGTTGTTGGGAATAAAATGATTTTGATCTAGATACCAAAACCCCTGATTGATGATGTACAAGTTAGTTGAGATATGCTCAAGTTATTGTTCAGGCAAGTTGTCCCAGAACACTTAGTGTGTAGTATACTCAAGATAAAATCTCAGAAATGTAATGAGACATTTGTAATCAGGATAGTTGTCCAAAGCTGAAATGTTAGGCAGCTTGATAGGTCTATAGGACAAAGTTGCTGATCTATTCAAGACAAACTGATCAAATGGACAACCTGGCTGAAGAGTTGAAGTATACTGAAGTTGTGCTCATAAATGCAAAAGATGTAGGCAGTTTGAAGTACAAATGATCAAGAGAATTAAATGTCAAAAGCTTACAGAAGATACAATGAAGCATTTATTGCCAATCATGCCTGAACCAAGCATTAAAGACTTAGAGCATTAAAGAGTGAAGCATTGAATGAATGTTGAAACATTCTAAAACTACAGCAGGAATGTTCAGGGAGCTTGTCCCATCTGACCGTTGGTTGTGTGTAAAGTTTGCCACAAATCAACCTAGGACATTGTGCAAAATTGGAAACTGACACAAGTCTTCTCAGCCGCATTTGTCAGAAGTCAACACATTCATTCAAGCAACCATTGAAGACCTCTTTTACACAGTGGATAAAAGGATGTCAAGCCTCATAACCGTTTCAATGGTGCTGCAAATAGACATATTTGAATTGCTAATCCCTCCAACGGTTAGTTGTTCAAATTGTCTATAAATACAGAAGTGATCAAAGGAATTCATATCCAACTACAAGCTATCAAACTATCATCAAGCTTACAAAAGGAAACCAAGCTGTTCTCTAGAATTCCAAGTTTCCTGAATCACTTCAAGTCAGCTAAGCCAATTCTTGTAAACATCCTAGCTTAGCATTGAGATATCCTATTCCTTTACACTATTCTTATTGTAAAGGATATCTCTATTAGTTGGAACCAAACCTCAAACCTTATCTCATTTAGTGAAGAGAGTGTTTGTTGTAGAAGTGAGAAGTTAAGGACTGTTAGTGTGAAACACAGTCTTAACTCAGAGAGATTGAGCACTAGGACTCAAGTTATCCTAGGGATCAAAACACTAAGAGAGTGTTGTTGATCAGTGCACCTTGGCACTATAAAACAAGCTAATTCCATTGAGAAGGAATTATCCTGTTCAATCAGGGAAAGTGGATGTAGGAGCTTGAGTCTCTGAACCACTATAAATTTGTGTCTCATTTACTTACTGCATTCTTAACTTCACTCCACTCAATCATATTTCAAAGATTCATAACTCTGTAAGTAAGAAAATCTGTTTTGGACAAAGTCCCTGATAACCTGTATTTTCAGAAATCAACTTGGAGTATTTCTTTGAGTAAAGGCCAACCACATTCCGCACTTAGCAACTATTTTAGATATTTAGCCAACTGATCACTTAATAGTAATCAGTAGGACAAGTATCTATCAAAGTTCACACTCAGGCCAGTTGTGAGACAACCTACCTGATAGGACCAGTTTTTCAAAAAGAAAAGAATTTGCATACACAAGTGCATTCCCCCCCCCCCATACACTTGTGTTATACTCCACCAAGGACCAACAAGTGGTATCAGAGCAGGGGTTCAAAGACCACTGCTTCTGAAAATCCAACTGATTTTCAAAATCACATTTTCTGTGGTCACTGAACTGATCCAAATTTCTGAAAAACTTATCTGTGTTCATCTTCTATTACATTTGTTGAAATGGCTAACAATGCAGTTCCAGGAGATGCTGTCAACACCATCAACAATATGGGTCCAAACCAAGTCAATCATATTTCTCATCACAAACTGCCAATGTTCTCAATTGAGAACTATGATTTCTGGAAGATCAGGATGAGAGCACATCTTGCTTGCCAGCATGATGAGATGCTTAAAGTCATCACTAGAGGGCCATTCACATTCACTAAAGCAAATCCCAAGCTCACTGATGCTCAAAAAGCTGATCCAAGGGAATTGCTGCCAAAAGATGAAGATGACCTTACAGCTGAAGAAAGAAAAAGGCACAACCTGAACTACATTGCAATGAACACATTGTACCAGACAATTCCAGATGCAGTAATGGGGAGAGTGTACCACTGCACATCAGCTAAAGAGATTTGGGATACCTTAGCACTTATGTGTGAAGGTACCCAAAAGATCAAGGAAAACAAGCTTCAAGTGGCTATCCAAAAATATGAACAATTCTCTATGGAGGCCAATGAAACTATTGATCATCTTGATGGCAAGTTCACTGACATCATGAATGAAATAAACTCTCTTGGCAAGTTCTATGCCAAAAGAGAGGTTGCTCTGAAGATCTTGAGAAGTCTCACATCCAAGTGGGACATATACTCTGTCATGATGCAAAATACCAGCAATCTTGACAACATGCCAATGCAACAAGTATTCTCTGAACTCAAAGCATATGAGTTTGATCTCAATAGAAAGAAGGTGCATGAAGAGCCATCCTCTTCAAACAAAGGTGTTGCCTTCAAAGCTGCTGAAACAGAAAAGAAGATTACTCAAAGATCCTCTCAGTCTGTTTCAAAATCTGAAATAAAGGAGGAGCTGGCACTCATGGCTAGAAGATTTGAGAAGCTCAACTCCAGATTTGGTAGATACAAGAAGTTCTACCAAGATAACAGAACCAGAAGGAGATTCAGTTCTCCTGAACATAAATCAGAGGACAAAGTCTCTGATGAAAAGAAAGAAGACAGATATGCTGATAGGAAGAAATTCAGCAAAGGTGAGCCATCATCATCAAGAAGGAAGGAGTCCTCAAGCAAGAAGAATGATGATGAAGATGTGTGTTACAACTGCCAGAAGAAGGGTCATTTTCAGTATGACTGTCCTGACCTCAGTGCAAAAGAAAGAAAGGAAAGGCAAAACAAAAGAGATAAAAGGCTGAACAACAGGAAGGCTATGGTAGCTGGAGATTCAGCAAGTGAGGAGAGTGTCTACTCTTCTGATGATGGGCTGTTCTCCAACAGTGACAGTGATGAGGACTGTCAAATGGCACTTGAAGATGAAGAGGTATGTTCAACTTCCAACTTGTCAATTAACACACATGAATCTAGTGAAATCCATCTTGACTTTGAAAAGTTGTTGGAAGATTTCACTAGAATGCAAGAAGTATGCAATATGGCTCTGAGAGAAAATGAACAGTTGAGGTCTAAAGTCAAAATGTCCAATCCTCCTGAATCTGAAGTTGACATTAAATCAACTGAGTTGTATCAACAGATTGTGAGAGAACATGAAGAAATGTCTCTCAAAGTCTCTGAACAACAAAAGCTGATTGATGAACAAAATCAGGCTCTAAAGAAAAAGGATTTTGACTCTAGAACTCTACAAGCTAAATTTGACAATCTCTCAAGAGAATTTGATACTCTAAAATTAAGTGAGGGGAGCTTGAAAATGAAAATGTCTGCCTTGAACAAATCTGCTAAGGCAATAGAGGAAATTCAAGGGTTTCAAAGACCATTTGCTCAAAGGGATGGATTAGGCTATAATCCATTTGAACCCTCACCTGGTCTTAGTATTGCTTCATCAAGCAATTCTAAGATGACTTTTGTAAGATCAGTGGCACAACAAAATGAAATTGAAGTAAATCAACCACTGATCAAGGATAAGGGAAAAGGAATTTTTATACCAACTCAGGTAAACAATGTACCTAAACCCACACCTTTGGAAAAGGTTAAAGGCATTGCTTACAGGAGGAATGAGGTTCAGAAAGGTAGAACCAATGGAAGGCCAACCTATCTGAATCATCATCAGAGGAGTTGTCCAAAACCTGTTCAGAAGAGGCCAACTCAAATGAGGCAACCTCAACTAAATGGATTAAGGCCAATACCCTCTGATAGGTATAAAACATTCAGGAAGCCTGGACCTTACTTGCCAAATGGAAAAGGCCATCCAAAAGCCTATCCTCAAAAGTCTTACCCAGCTGCACCTAAGCTTAGTAACTTCAGGAGAAATGCCCCAAAGAAATTTACCAACTCTCCTGAACTCTACAAAGCTAACACTTATACACAGAAATCACCCAAGGCATTTAAGGGTCAAACTGTGTATGTAGATGTAAATGGAAACCAAGTCAGTCACTTTGAATCAATCAAAGTTATCAGGCAGATTTGGGTTCCAAAAGGTACAGCTAACCCTCTAGGACCCAACACTCAAAGGGTACCTAAATTTTGACTTTGCAGGACTGCAAGGACCCCAAAAGGAAGAGAAGCATCAACAAGAAAACAGCATGGTACCTGGACAGTGGATGTTCAAGGCACATGACTGGAAACAAGGAGCTTCTCTCAGACTTCATAGAAAAAGATGGTCCTTCAGTAACCTTTGGAGACAGCTCTCAAGGCATCACAAGAGGCTATGGTACATTAAACATTGGTAGTGTTAAAATTACTGATGTCTCATATGTTCTAGGCCTAAAATATAACTTGTTGTCTATAAGTCAAATTTGTGACAAAGGATATTGTGTTGAATTTGCACCAAATGAATGTACTATCAAAAACAAATCAACACAACAGGTGCTACTAACAGGGGTGAGAAAGGGAAATGTTTATTTTGCAGATTGGAGCAAAACCCCTGAAGCAGTCTGTCTTGTTGCCAAAAGCACAAATGAGCAAAGCTGGCTATGGCACAAGAGACTGAATCACCTGAACTTCAAAACCATCAACAAGATTGCAAGAAACTCTCTAGTTAAAGGGCTGCCAAATCAAGTGTTCACCAAAGAACATATATGCCAGCCATGTCAGGAAGGAAAGCAGATCAAAGCCTCATTCAAAGGAAAACCTGTCATCTCAACTGAGAGAGTCCTTCAACTATTGCATATGGATTTATTTGGGCCAATAATCCCAGTAAGTTTAAATGGAAGAAAATATGCTTTAGTTGTTGTTGATGATTTTTCCAGGTACACTTGGGTAGTATTCTTGCTGAACAAAAAGGAGACCCAAGTCAAACTACCTGAATTGATGATGAGATTAAGCAATGAAAAGGGCCTAAGCATTGTCAAAATCAGATCTGACAAAGGCACTGAGTTCATTAACTCATACATCAATGAGTATTGCAGCAAAAATGGCATCACTCATGAAACTTCAGCAGCAAGAACACCTCAACAGAATGGGGTTGCTGAAAGAAGGAACAGGACCTTGAAGGAGGCAGCTAGAACCTTGATTGCTGAATCCAAACTGCCTAAAAGGTTCTGGGCTGAAGCCATTAGCACTGCATGTCACACTCAAAACAGGTCCTTAATCACCAAAGGACAAGGTAAAACCCCATATCAAATATGGAAAGGTAGATTGCCCACTGTTGCTTATTTTCACATATTTGGTTGTAAGTGTTTCATCCATAATAATGGGAAAGAGCAATTGAAAGCTTTTGATAGCAAAGCTGATGAAGGAATATTTGTTGGATATTCACAAATCAGCAAGGCTTACAGAGTTTACAATTGCAAAACTCTTATTGTGGAAGAAACACCTCATGTTGTGTTTGATGAATCTATTAATGAGTTCAGGGATAGAAACCTGAATATTGATGAGATAACACAAAGAACAACCAGATTAAGGCTTCAAAGCAAGGAAACAGTGTTTGTGGAGGTTGCCCAGCCTGAACTTCATGAAAATAAAAAACTGGACAACCTACCTGATAGCAATCAACCTGTAGACAACCAACCTGAAGGAGAAATTGAACTGACTGACCCCATCCCAGTTCAAAACCAGGTAACAACTACCAATGAAGAAGCAGGCAATGCTGAGGTAGTTAATGGATCCACTATTCAAGGGGGAACCAATGAATATGTCAACTTATCTGACAATGAGGACAACACCCCTGAATATGATCCTGAACTTGATCCTTCAATTAACTTTCCTGAATTTAATGAATCTAGTGATCCAACTTCAGATGAGGACAATCCTTCTGAAAGGATCAGGTCTAGAAGGACTTGGTTGCATGACCACCCATCTAGCCTGATACTTGGTAATCCAAGTGAAGGGATCAAAACTAGAAGATTTCATGGAGAAAGTGCTCTGTTTTGTTGTTTTCTTTCAGAACAGGAACCTAAAGACATTGAGGAAGCACTACAAGACACCAACTGGATCATAGCCATGCAAGAAGAGCTGAATCAGTTTACCAGAAATGAAGTTTGGGAGCTAGTAGACAGGCCAACCCATCAAGATGTCATTGGAACTAAATGGGTGTTCAAAAACAAGAAAAATGAAAATGACATCATTGTGAGAAACAAAGCAAGATTGGTGGCCAAAGGATATTGTCAATCTGAAGGGATTGATTATGATGAGACTTTTGCTCCAGTAGCCAGACTTGAGGCAATCAGACTCTTCCTAGCATATGTAGCTCACATGAGATTCAAGGTGTATCAAATGGATGTGAAGAGTGCATTTCTCAATGGGGTGCTCAAAGAAGAAGTGTATGTGGAACAGCCTCCAGGATTTGAAGAAGGAGACAAGGTGTACAGATTGAAGAAAGCCCTCTATGGCTTAAAACAAGCTCCAAGAGCTTGGTATGATACCTTGTCACAATTTCTTCTAGATCATGGTTTTGTCAAAGGCACTGTTGACAGAACCTTGTTCAGAATCTGTGAAGGAAATGACATTTTGTTAGTCCAAATCTATGTGGATGACATTATATTTGGATCTCCAAATGAGAAGCTTTGTGAAAAATTCTCCAAACTCATGCAAAGCAAGTTTGAGATGTCCATGATGGGATTGATGAATTTCTTCTTAGGACTTCAGGTCACTCAATCAAGGAAGGGAATATTCATCAATCAGGCCAAGTACACAAGGGACATGATCAAAAAATTTGGATGTGCATCAAGTAAGCCAGTCAGAATTCCTATGAATACTAACTGGAAGATGGATCCTGATGAAGGTGGAGAGTCAACAAACTCCACTAATTACAGAGGAATCATAGGATCTTTGCTATATCTCACTGCAAGCAGGCCTGACATCACATTTGCAGTTGGAGTATGTGCAAGATTTCAAGCCAATCCAAAGAAGAGCCATCTTGATGCTGCCAAGAGAATTCTAAGATATCTCAAGGGATCTGAGAATCTTGGATTGTGGTATCCAGCTGATGACAATATTGAGCTCACTGGATACTCAGATGCTGACTATGGAGGATGTAGAATTGACAGAAAATCTACCTCTGGAACATGTCAATTCTTGGGGAACAAGCTTATTTCATGGTTTTCCAAAAAGCAAAATACAGTTGCAACTTCAACAACTGAAGCTGAGTATGTAGCAGCTGGAAGTTGCTGTGCTCAGATACTTTGGCTCAGGCAACAATTGAGAGATTACAAAGTAATCACAAATGAAGTGCCAATATTCTGTGACAACAATAGTGCAATTGCCATCTCACAGAATCCAGTGCTCCACACCAGATGCAAGCATGTGGACATCAAGCATCATTTCATAAGGGATCATGTGGAGAAGAAAGATATCAAGCTTGTCAAAATTCACACTGATAAGCAAAAAACTGATATTCTGACCAAGCCTCTAGCTGAAGCAAGGTTCTTGGAATTGTCAACTGAATTAGGGTTACTTGATCCAGGCAAGATGGACAAATGAGGAGAGTAAAGCTCATATGAAGGGGGAAGTTCATCAAAGTAGAACTTCAACAAAGTTGACCAACCTCATTGAAGCTGTCAGCCACAGAGGGAAACTCAGCAAGGTTGTCCCTGGAGTGATCAGCAATGTTGGTCAGGGGATTTGTCCAAGTGGGACCCAGTCAGCAACTTTGGGACCCACTCAGGCAAAGCAATCAGGCAATTTGGTCCACACAGAAACCAAAGCCCATCTCAGGATGTTTGTCCTAGTTAATTGGATAATTATTGCTATTATTAGCATTGATTAGACATTTAAGAGGTTTCTTGGTCTAAGAGTAGGACATTTTTAGGATGGAGTGTGCTATGAAGATTTTTACCCCCAAAAAGGCAAATCAGCATTTAATGCAGAAATCTTAATAAGATTGCATGAATTCTTGAGCCTTCATCCAAACCATTAAATTTCATTCAAAACTCCATCGAACCTTTGAAAGACCACTACCCCACTATATTCAAACGGTTTTTCAAATTACCCACTGTTACATTCCATTACCCAACAGTTAATAAATTCCTTCCATATATAAACCTCTCAATTTTCACCACCATCCCTACGCACTCATAATTCCCAAAACCTTTGAAATCTCAAAACCTTTAAACCTGCAATTTTTTCTTCAAAAAGCTCTCTATTTCGCATATTATCCATGGCACCTAAGATCAAAAGAGAAGAGCTTGTAGACTTCAATGATTCCTCCCTGGACATTGATTTCTCCTATCTTAGCAACCCAAATTCCCTTTGGTTCGAAAAGCTGGTAGCCTTTGATAGCCCAGACTCAGAGGTTCAACAAGTCCTCCAATGGCTGAGGGAGGCAGGGCTAGAAAAATTCCTAGGCACCAAGCCTGATTCCTGCCTGAATCCATTTATGGCAGAATTCTTTGCCCATCTCAGGTGGAAGGGCAAGAAGGGGGATGTGTGCACAAAGCTCACATATGCTGAGGAAGATGAAGAAGAAGAGACTCAGCACACAATCATCTTCACTGCAGAGGACTTAGAAGCTAGCTTTGGGCTACCTTCTGAAGGTATGAACCCAGAAATGTACAAGGAAGAAGATGACCAGGAGTTCTATTATTCTTGGATGATAGAACTTAAAAAGGTTGTGAGTGCTCAAAACAAAAACACTTTAAAGCCAGTGTTTAGGCACTTGTTTGATTGTGTAGTAAAGAGCCTGTTGAGCCACTCAGGGAGTGTTGAACAAATCAGTATGCCTAAATTGAGAGTGATGGCTGCTGTGATTGACTCTGCTGAGAAGAGAGTCAAGTTCAACTGGAAGAAATTCATTCTTGACAAAATGATGAATGAAAAATTTAAGTTTAAGGAAGTAAAGCACCACAAGGTGGTGGTTGAAGGAAAACTCCAGTTCTGCACAAGAGCCAGCCTGCTCTTTGAAAGATTTGCTCACTACACACACCTCCAAGCAAAGCCAAAACCCTTCCCTGCACAAAAGGTGATGTTTAGGAAGCTGTCTTCTAAGACAGAGAAAAGAAAGCAGGATGCAGTTTCAAAGAAGGCCATCACAATTGTACCAGCAACAAGAGCCTCTCCAAGAAAGAGGAAAGCCCAGCCACCAAAAGCTCAACCAAAAATGAAGAAGATGAAGAAGATTTTGCATGAATCTTCACCAGAAAGTCAGTCAAGAAGTGGAGGAGCCACTTCTGAGGAAATAGAGAAGGTTGCTGAGGAAGGAGTCAACCCTCCTGAAGAGGGTGAAGTATTCAGAGAAATTATCCCACTGCAACCTGAAACAATCACTGAATTCAGAGACCTTGACCAGCCAACAAGGTATGAAAGAAAAAGAAGAATCATCAAGACTTCTGAGAAGCAGAGGTTGATGGAGGAAGAAAAGAAGAAGAAAGAGTTCTTCAAGGAGATTAGACAGGCAAGCAAGTCTAAATCCAAGTCCAAACCCAACAGCCCTGAAGCCAACTCTCCTGATATTCAATCTAAAAGAATATCTCCAAGGCAAGAAGAAGAGGAGTGCAAGACTCCTGAGGATGCACCAATCATTGCCAAGAAGGTGTACTCCCCTGAAGGTGCACCTGATAGATCAGGTATTGATGTGCTGGCAGATTTGGTCAATCTTGAAGATAGACCCTTCTCCCCACTTGATCCAAGACTTCTCTCATATACCAAACTTCTTGAAACTGCTCTTCAAGAAGGTGATCAAGTTGTTTTCCCACCCATTCCAGCCATTCCAATTACCTCTTCAGGCACAATGCTCTCCAAAGCACCTGAATCCCAACTTGCCTTGACCTCTCCTGACCCCAACCCTTCTGAACCCAACCTACCTGAATCCCAGCCAAGCTTACTTGAATCCCATTCCAACCCTCCTGAATCCAACTCTTCTGGAGATGATAGTGGTGAAGAATATACCTATGAGGGGATGTTAAGACAGATTGCAAGAGCCAATGTGGATGAATTATATCCAGGATTGAAGGATTATCCCAGGCTGCAACAACAATTCTATGATCTCAGAGCACTTGTTGAGATCAAAGATAGAACTATTGTGGAAATAGCTCAGGCTATTCAGGATAAGGGTGCTAACTGGTGGCAGGTTGAGGAAAATAGGCTGTTACATTTTGCAAATGTAAAGAAGACCAGTGTTTTAACCACTGAGGCCCTATTTTGCACCATTGTTCATGAAAAGGTGCTTGCTGAAAGAGAAAGGATAGCACAAGGAATCAAGCATCCTGACAGCCCATCTGATGATGATGATGATGATGATCACACCAATCCCAATCCCCCTGGTATCAACTCAGCTCAGGTACATTACTTGACCTTTCATTCTGTGAAGGACTCTGATCATTCAGAGGAGTTGACCAAAGATGGTGACTCAGTCCAAGATGCATTGGCCAAGGATGATTCTTTTGAACCTGAGGCACAGCTTGACAATGCTGAGACTTCCATAGGAGAAGCTGGTTTGGCTAAAGCCTCATCAATGTCAGGCAAGTTGGACATTGACCAGCCTTTAGTCATTCAGGATGACTCAGTGGACTTGGGATGCCCAAGCACTGTGATCTCCCAACAACTGCCCTCTGTGGATCCTGTTGAGGATATAGAGGTGTCAGGTTTAAACATTGAAGGAGTTGAAAAGGCTGTGAGTGCTGAAAAATCAGAGGGAGATGATGGTGAGGAGTGTGTGATCACTGGTTCCTTGAGTGCACCACAAATAGAGGGTGAGGAAGTAGAAATATTGGGTGCAGCCCAATATGAGAGTCAGGCTATTCTTCAAGTCAAATCTGAACTTGATGAATCCCTTGGTGAAAGGAGGCCTGATTCTCCAGTGAATGTGAGTTTATCTCTTGAAAAAGAAGAAGAAAAGAATAAAGTTGAAAATGAGAGAAAAGGTGCTGATGTATCAGACCTAATGGGAGAAAAAGAAATAGAGGGTGATGAGGGAGTTTTTACTAACACTATCAGTTTTGCAGATTCAGTTGCTGTCACTCTTGAGCAGATTTTTGCAGATGCCTCCCTGACAGATATACCAGTTGAAGCTGACACTGATCTTGAAGAAGTATCAGCAAATGTGTCCACACTTAACCAGATCTACTTTGAACAAGCCAACACCTCTGAGGCTCACTTTCAGATGGCTACTCAGACTGCATCCATCATTGAAGAGCAGTCAGAGAAGTTGGACACACTGGTCAGGGAAGTTGAGAAGGCTCATGCAACCACTGCTGATACCTTAGATGGCCAAGGCAAGACTCTAGCCTCTGTGGAGATGAGGCTCACAGGGTCAGAAGAAGTGATCTTGTCTACTCTTGATGCAAGACTTTGTGGAGTTGAAACTGGACTGCAAACAGTTTCAACTGAAGTGACAAAAGCTAAAGATGCTATGGGTATATTCACTAGATCTGTGAAGAAAGAGCAGCAGGGTCTCAAAACCTTGTACAAGCACAATGTAAAGGCATTGAGAAAGACCATCAAGGATGCTTTAAGGCAGAGGACAGCAGCACAGAGAAAGAAGGCAGAAGAGTTGAAAGCTGCAATGGTGAAGGAAGCTGCTGAGAAGTTCACTGTTGAACTCATGGCCAAAGTCTCTGATCAAGTTGTGGCCAATCTCACTGAACAACTTCAGGCCAAACTTGATCAATCACTGAAAGCCACATTGGATGCCATAGTTTCCCAAAAGATGAAGCCTGTTCACACCTTTTTGAGCATGGCAGATGATAAAATGCAAAACATTCATGATGAGAATGTTTACCTACTACAGGAATTGAAGTCCCTCACTCATTCCCACTCACATCTCTCTGTCACCGTGAGTGACTTGAAGCCCCAATGTTTTGATAATGCCAAAAAGGGGGAAAGACAGAGAGCAAGGGCAAAGGGGACCTTGGTAATTGGAGAATCCAAGGGAAAGGAGAAGGCCCCTGAAGTTGAGGAGGAAGCAGTAGAAGACATTGGGAAAGGCAAAGGCCCAATGAATGTTGAAGATTTAACTGAGGAAGAGCAGATTCAAATAGCTGTCAAGGAATCCATGATGTCAGCTATGGAAAGTCAGGCAAGAAAGATTCAAAGGCCAGGTGGTGAGTCTACAGGACTTGAACCTAAAGAAAAGATTGCTGAAGTAAGGGGGAAGGTGACAAGGTCATCTGAAAGAAAGAGGAAGGAACTGGAAACCTTCAATGAATTCCCAACCAGCCTGACTTTGCCTTCAGAATTTCAATCTGAAGAATCTATTCCAGCAAGGAAATCCAAGAAAATGAAGAAAGCAGCTCAAATGCCTGTTATTGAAGAAGAAGAAGTGGAAGAGGAAGGACAGAACAGAATGCCTGAAGTTGGTGTGCCCAAACTTGCTGATGACCCCTCCAAATTGTTTGAAGAAGGTTTTGGAAAAGATCCAGAAACCCAAGAGAAGCTAGCTCTTCAGAGAGCTAAAGAGAGGATGGAGCAATTGGTTGAGGCCAACAAGGCAAGGGATGAAAGAAGGGCAAGTTTCAAAGTCCCAAGAAGGAGAGCCTCATACAGAAAACTCAAACCTAAAATGCTACAAAGATGGGACACTCAATACCCTCACCATGATAAGTGGGTTCCAATCTCACTGAATGATGCATGGGAGGAAGCCAAGAGAAGCTTTGTATATGACTTCTATGTCATAGGGAAGTGGCTTGGAGAAGATGTAGATGAAGTCTTTGTCCAGTTCATGTTTGAGAATCATAGGGACCTCTACCAAAAGCTGTTTGCAGCAACTGATATTGCTAGAGTGGAGTTCAAGGCCCCTGGTCCAATTCTGTACATGCCTCCTAAGTTCAATGGGAACTTGATTGATGAAGGGAAGATTCTGGAGGAGTTCATCAACATCATGAAGATGGAGAAGATGAAGATAGGCCCTAGAGGCTCCAACAAGGATGTTTGGGAGCTGAAGAAGAGGGTCTGGGCTCAATATGGCATTGCTCCCCAAGATGATGGAACTCTCTGATGGATAAGTTTATCCCTTCCCTACTCTTGTTTTTATGTTTGCTGATGATGTTGTTATTCTTGTATCAGTTAGTATGTCCTTTTAATTTTCTGATCTGTAATGCTCCATGATATATAAAAGGACCAATGTTTTTCTATCAAGAGATAACAACTCATTATCTCAACTAACCTAACATGACAAATATTACTTGATTTATTGTGCTAACAAGTTTCTTTCAGGCAAGTTGACCAGTTCACTCTCCCTGAAGGTAATATTTAGTTTAAGTCAAGGTCCCTTTGTAATAGGTTTTGGCATCATCAAAAAGGGGGAAATTGTTGGGAATAAAATGATTTTGATCTAGATACCAAAACCCCTGATTGATGATGTACAAGTTAGTTGAGATATGCTCAAGTTATTGTTCAGGCAAGTTGTCCCAGAACACTTAGTGTGTAGTATACTCAAGATAAAATCTCAGAAATGTAATGAGACATTTGTAATCAGGATAGTTGTCCAAAGCTGAAATGTTAGGCAGCTTGATAGGTCTATAGGACAAAGTTGCTGATCTATTCAAGACAAACTGATCAAATGGACAACCTGGCTGAAGAGTTCAAGTATACTGAAGCTGTGCTCATAAATGCAAAAGATGTAGGCAGTTTGAAGTACAAATGATCAAGAGAATTAAATGTCAAAAGCTTACAGAAGATACAATGAAGCATTTATTGCCAATCATGCCTGAACCAAGCATTAAAGACTTAGAGCATTAAAGAGTGAAGCATTGAATGAATGTTGAAACATTCTAAAACTACAGCAGGAATGTTCAGGGAGCTTGTCCCATCTGACCGTTGGTTGTGTGTAAAGTTTGCCACAAATCAACCTAGGACATTGTGCAAAATTGGAAACTGACACAAGTCTTCTCAGCCGCATTTGTCAGAAGTCAACACATTCATTCAAGCAACCATTGAAGACCTCTTTTACACAGTGGATAAAAGGATGTCAAGCCTCATAACCGTTTCAATGGTGCTGCAAATAGACATATTTGAATTGCTAATCCCTCCAACGGTTAGTTGTTCAAATTGTCTATAAATACAGAAGTGATCAAAGGAATTCATATCCAACTACAAGCTATCAAACTATCATCAGGCTTACAAAAGGAAACCAAGCTGTTCTCTAGAATTCCAAGTTTCCTGAATCACTTCAAGTCAGCTAAGCCAATTCTTGTAAACATCCTAGCTTAGCATTGAGATATCCTATTCCTTTACACTATTCTTATTGTAAAGGATATCTCTATTAGTTGGAACCAAACCTCAAACCTTATCTCATTTAGTGAAGAGAGTGTTTGTTGTAGAAGTGAGAAGTTAAGGACTGTTAGTGTGAAACACAGTCTTAACTCAGAGAGATTGAGCACTAGGACTCAAGTTATCCTAGGGATCAAAACACTAAGAGAGTGTTGTTGATCAGTGCACCTTGGCACTATAAAACAAGCTAATTCCATTGAGAAGGAATTATCCTGTTCAATCAGGGAAAGTGGATGTAGGAGCTTGAGTCTCTGAACCACTATAAATTTGTGTCTCATTTACTTACTGCATTCTTAACTTCACTCCACTCAATCATATTTCAAAGATTCATAACTCTGTAAGTAAGAAAATCTGTTTTGGACAAAGTCCCTGATAACCTGTATTTTCAGAAATCAACTTGGAGTATTTCTTTGAGTAAAGGCCAACCACATTCCGCACTTAGCAACTATTTTAGATATTTAGCCAACTGATCACTTAATAGTAATCAGTAGGACAAGTATCTATCAAAGTTCACACTCAGGCCAGTTGTGAGACAACCTACCTGATAGGACCAGTTTTTCAAAAAGAAAAGAATTTGCATACACAAGTGCATTCCCCCCCCCCCCCATACACTTGTGTTATACTCCACCAAGGACCAACATTAGTTTTATGTGGTATCTTATTTAGAATGTGGTTAGCCGACAAAATGGCTTTCCCCCCCCCCACAAGTTCTGAGGTAAACCAGAGCTGATTAACATAACGTTCATCATCTCTTTCAGTGTTTGGTTTTTCCTTTCCGCAACACCATTAGATTGAGGTGAGTAAGGAGTTGTGGTTTGATGTATAATTCCTGATTCAATACATAATTGTTCAAACGGAGCTACGCACTCTCCACCTATATCACTGCAAATTGATTTAATTCGAGCATCCAATTGATTCTATACTTCAATTTTATAAAGTTTAAAATCTTCTAAAACTTCGTCTTTACTTCTTAAAAAATAAACGTAGCCGAATCTTGTACAGTCGTCTATGAAAGTAATAAAATACTTTTTCCCTCCTCGTGTGGAGCTTTTACTCGAAAGTGATTTTTCAAGATGAACAAGTCCACATAACTTGTGGAAAACATTCCATTGAATTCAACCATTTTAGGTTTTTTCATATTTAGCTTTAAGGTCACACCTTAGCTACTCATTTTCATTCAAACATGTCTACGGAGACTTTTCTCCCTCACATTCGAATGTATCCATGTGAGGAGATGCATTTCCCCACATTCGAGTTGCTTGCCACTTTATTTGTGAATTTCTCTTATTCACCAAATTTGGACACAGCCTCGATACATTAAAAAATATCGAGCGTTGATTTTTCTTTTATTGGAATTATTTCCAACTTCAAAATTAATTTAATCTTTGGTTAACCTATCAAAATTAAATTCAATTTCAAATGTGACTTTATTGTCACCCGTGACTCAATCGTAATTTTCGATCAAATTACACTAGTCAAAATCTTTTGAACTAAATTCAAAACAAATTTATGCTCTCGAGCACAAATATTTGATCCCATATCAAATATAATTTGATACTCCTTTTTTGGGCCCAAAAATTAATTCATTAATTTTTGTTAACAGCCTAAGATCCGGTCAATTACAACCAAGAATTCAATCCAAACTTTGGTATATGCAGTTGTGATAACTTCCCAGTATTGGACCAATTTTCAAATAATATATTATTTATTAAAAAATAGGAGAAATGACATCCTGTTTCAATTCTCTTTTAATTTGTGTGCAATTCCAATTTAATCCTCTTGATTAATTGATGTGATTAAATCCAATTTAATCCTTGATTAATTGATGTAATTAATCAATTTATCAGCACATCCTCTTGAATAATTGATGTAATTAATCAATTTATCAGCACATTCTCTTGATTAATTGATCTAATTAATCAATTTTTCAGCACATGTGCAATTCCAATTTAATTGGAGTTTAGACCAACTCCCAAAATTTTAATCTGGAGCCTTAGACCAGAACTTTAATCTAGACCAACTCCCAGAACTTTAATCTGGAGCCTTAGACCAGAACTTTAATTTGGAGCCTTAGACCAACTCCCAGAACTTTAATCTGGAGCCTTAGACCAGAACTTTAATCTGGAGCCTTAGACCAACTCCCAGAATTAATCTGGAGCCTTAGATCAACTCCCAGAACTTTTGAATTTCGTATTTAAAGAGATGAACTTTCTCCTCATTTCCAAGACTAGCACGAGACAAATTCCTCTTGTTTTGCTATCTCATTTCTGGTCAGAATAGTCAGGTAACAAGCCTTTTCGATTCTCTGGATAATGGTGGTAATATATATTAATTCCAAGAGATAATTAATAATTAAATTTCGATATTGTGCAGTAATTATCCAAAAGTTAATTAATTAATTATCAGTTAAATTAATTAATTAATTAATATCTATTTTATAATTAATTAACAGAAATCAATTCTGTTCTCAGAATACTTGATCCAAGCCCGATGACCATGACCACCTTGTTATGTTATCCAGGCGAATCCATGGCTCCATGTCATGAGAGAAATTTGGGGAGATTGAGAATGGTTCGAGGTGATTAGATAAAGTGGTAATTTCATTATTAAAAAATGTAAATCTTATTTAAAAGTGGTAATTTTATAATTGAAAAGGGTAAATGTTGTTATTGAAAAGTGGTGGTAATTTTATTATTGAAAAATTGTAATTTTGTTATTGAACTTTTTTATTGAAAAGTGGTATCTATTATTATTGAAAAGTGAAAATTTTGTTAGTGAAAAGTTGTAACTATTATTAGTGAATTAGTGAAAAGTGGACGTCGCACCAGATTGCTCTCCATTCTCAAATCCGTCGCCATCAGATTGCTCTCCATTCTCAAACGTGGAGCGTGTTGTGATGATTAAATGTTCGATATTGCAGTGGATAATTCAAAACTTTAACTAATGCAGTAATTATACGCCTGGTATGGTACTGCAATATCGAAATATAAGGATCAGAAAGTCCAGAAAGTCGAGTCAAGGGAAAACCCTTTTTCCGCATAACAGAATACGTCCAGGTAGTGCTCGACTGGTTCGGCGTTCTGTTCCCAAAGGTAAAACGACTTCTACTTCGTAAACAGTAGCACCACTATAGACGAAGCCTCAACGAACGTACTAAGAGTACGAACTGAACACAACAAGAACAATGTATTCTTATGAGAGATATACACTGCAGCAGAAAGGAGAGAATTATGAGCAATTTTTAATGAGGGAAGAGTCTGTACTGAGAATACCCTTGGAGGGAGGTTGGAGAGAATTACGCTGCATTCACGCACAACGTGAAAATGGGGTTCCACCAAGTCTAAGAATCCAAATTAATTTATCACTCATTAATTCCAACAATATGAAAATCACTTTAAACAAGAAGCATCCCATGTCACGTGTGCATATATATCTTGTATAAAATTCATCCCTAAATAAAATATTTGACAAAAGAGTTCTATAAAACAATTTTTAACTATTTTTCAAACATCTTAATATTACATTACATATCATTACCTTTCTTACATGAAAACACCTTCTTTTTTATCTTATTCACTTCAATTGATCATACATCTTCCGTCAACAAACAATCATACCACTTTAAATACAAATAAATAATTTTTACCTTAAAATTTGTGTAAATAGTAAATGTCACATTTAGTGAGAGACGAAAGGATTGCAATTCATAAACTCTTAATCTTGCGTACATGCTTTTTAATTAGGAGGACAATAAAAAGTAGATCATATAAAAGAAAAGAAACATAGGACCATAAGCTCATAAGTCGAGCCAAAGACAGGAGTGCCATTAAAACCTTACCTAGGAAAACCCACTTTAGGGATAAAACTCAGGTCAAGGAAAAATGTAAGCTCCTCTAAAAGTCAATGTCTATAGAAAATAGAATATAAATCATTATGCAGAAATGAGAGTAAAAAGTTCGGGGTAGCCTCTCCAAACACAATTAAGGCCAGTCTTGGCCACAACATCCGTCGCCTAGTTGGCCTCTCTGAAAACGTGTGAGTATCTGATATGCATATCCTGTGTTAGAGGGTGGATTTGGCTCCAAAGGCCTTGTAGACGCCAAGGAATAAGGGGATTGGTGCTCATAAAAGTGTCAATCGTGAGAGTCGAGTCCGACTCAATCCAAAGAATGTATCATCCTTGATCATGTGCATATTTGATGACCATAAGAGCAGCTGCCAGTTCATCCTCAAGAGGAAGGCCCCAACCTACCTTAGTGGCAACCCCAGCCACAAAAAATTCTCTGAATATCTTGAAAACTGTCCCTGCATGCAGGTTACCTGGAAAAGAAGTAACATTTAACAATTTTCTGATCTGAAGATTGCGTCTTTGTTTATTGATCTTATGGTACTTTTTTTGATATGAAATTCAACAATGATTATTTTATGAAACCTAACATTAACCTAATTTATGCTGATGTTTGACTCTAAAAAAATATTTAGTATCGAACTTAATTTATACCATTATTATATATTTGTAAAATAATTAAATGGGCATGTTCTTAATTATTCTTAGTCTTCAAACTTAAAATCGTGGTTATCTAACTTAAGTAGTATTAATTTATCAAAAATCAAATTAATATCATCACACTTTTAACCCCAATCATTCCAAAAAAATTCCGTATATAATCATATATTGTATTGTACCTTATACCTAAATTTGTCGAAACAATAATTTTAGTTTACTTTATTTGTCGAAACAATAATTTTAGTGTACTTTTTAAATAGAGGTGCACATCTTTTTAATTTCAAAACTTGGAAGTCTTGTCCTTTAGTGGTCATGAGTATAAAAAACGTTGTTCGCACAAAATAGAAGAGAGTTTCAATTCACAACTCATTTATACTATTATATTCAAAAATTAATCAAATTTTAGATATGCATTTATAAAATGAAAATACAAAGAATATCCTAGAGTCAGTTATGAAAAGCAGCATTAAATCCAAATAAAAAATACTCTATACGGTACGAAATATCATATTTATGAAAAAATAATCTAAGTATTGAAAAATATATTTTCGATTCAATTAATCATTTACATGATTGTGGTATTTAAATACAAGTTTCTGTAATGAATTAACCTTCTGAAGAAGATGGTTTCTGACAATTCTAACTAATTGGAACAATTAATTAATTTAACAAAAAAGTAACCACCGCCATAGCATGTGGTTTATATTGTAACAAGAAGCACTTAAATTATGAAAAAAATAATCACATACTCCATATTAATAATCACATAAATTTTATTGTCTCACACACACACTCTCTCTCTCCCCTCTCTAACATAATGCCGTCTCTCTCTCTCTCTCTAAATCAAAAAAACAAATCTCCACTCAGACGCTCTCTCTCTCTCTCTCTCTCACTCTCACTCTCACACTCATACTCATAGACGGTGCCGGAATCCGACACTGCTGTTTTTTTTCTAAAAAAACCTTATCGAATCACCTGAATCAAATGGCAAAACATGACAAAAATCGTCCCTTCTTCTGTATATATATCGTGTTAAACCCTAAGTTTCGTAACAGGGCAAAATATGCTTCAACTAATCATGCGCCGCCTCCAGCACCACCAGCTGCTGCCATTGGCCGCCGCCCACAGGCTAATGTCGACGCAGGCGAAGAAGCCGGTGGCGGGAGCTGGAAAACACGTGTGCGCTTACTGCCTCTATAAGTATTGCAAGTGCAAGAACGTTATTTTTACGAAAGAGTGAAAATGTTTTCTTAGAACTTGAAAATATGATTCAATGATAATTTTGAATACAATATCACCTATATATATATATAGGTGAGATTACAGGTGAGTATTACAAGAAATGTGAATTTCTAGATTCATTGTATTCAAAATAAGAATTAAATGTAATTAAGGGAAAAATGGGTGAGTTTGACCATAGAAGTTGATTAGTCATGCTTACTATTATCACTTTTACTTATGTGTACCAGTTACATACATGGTACCCATATTTCTAAATGGGTTGGATCCACAATCCGGGTCATGGGCCGATCTATTATCAAACGGTATACCCGAATTCTCCCTTAATTCATCAAAAAAAAAAAAAAAAAACTCCCGCTCTCGAAACTCGCGTTTGCTTCACTTTCTCTGGAATCTTCTCATATTGTTTGCGTGATCTTCCCTTCTTCTCTTTCTTTCTCTCGAAATCGGCCCTGCGTTTCCACAGATATGGGAAAATGGAATCGAGCAAATCTTCAGCAGAATAAAATAGCTCCTTACTTTGGTCAAATTTGATTTTCTGCGGAAAGATTGGTGAGTTCCACTCTTTGATTCTTCATTATACTTTAAACCCTAGATTTGTAATTTTAATTAAACCCTAGATTTTGTAGTTTTAAACCCTATTTTATGATTTTGAGTTTCAACGTGCAGACTGTTTTGTGCATTATCTGTGTATTTTAGGTTTTTATTTGATAAACATTGGATATGGATGAATGAGTAGGTTCAATTCCTATATGATAATTTATGATGATGTTTTACAAGCATATGTACATATGAGTTTGCTTATTGAAATTCTTGCTAAATTATGCCAAGTATCGAATAGGCACATATGAGTTTGCGTATTGAAATTATTGATGAATTATGTTGTTTTACAAGCATAGGCACATATGAGTCTACAAATATCAATTGCGTAAGGAAACAACGTAGGGATTAACTGAATAGCAAATTTCCCTGCTTCAGTAGAGATTAAAGGATCTTGGCCTATCCATATTAGCAACTTCTCTGAATAGATCCATAGAACAAAAACTGGTTGGAAGACTATAAAGAGACATAAAATAGCCCCATAAGTAAAAGTTCCTACTCTCTGGTATTGCTCTGCTCCATATACCTGCCCACATAAGGTTTCCAAAGCACTAGACATCCCAAACTTAATTTGTTGTGAATAAGCACACACATTACACAGTGTTTATAATCATTTTTTTTCTTTTTTTAATTGTAATTTGTTGTGATGTTTTAGTAGTGGACTTTTGAGTTTTACTAGTACCAGTACTTGAGGGTAAAGCTGGTATTAATGGTGATAGTGTGATAATGTCCATATATTGTGTAGTTAGTGTGCTCTTTCTCACCATTTTTTTTTTCAGATTATGAGAAGTAAACAATGTGCTACTAAGGACATGGGTCCTTACGCTAGTATTAAGAAAAGGAAGTTAAGCATTTCTTCTCGGACGAGGTCTAGAACAGAAAAAAATGCACGTCTTTCAATAAGCCCCCGTCATCGTCGTGAACAGATGAAGCAGAAAAGCAATACAACTGCTAATAATGACCTTGATGATTTCAATATTAGGTTTTTTGTAATCCTTTAAACGCAATTCAGAATTTATTTTCTATGTTTTGATTTGATCCTCAATTAAATGCAGTGATCATGGCGCTCAAGCTACTGAAAAACCAATTGCTGACCTCGATGATGACTATTTTGAAAGCAAGTATTTTTTTAGTTTCTACATTCTTACTAGTAATATTCAAAGTGTATTCTTCTCTAAGTCTTGAACAACTTGCAGCAGCCCTACTCCTTTCCATCTCATATAACTTTAAGTGCTTGGACTTGTTTTGGGGAAACATTAAATAAAAGAAAGAATGAAAATAGATCATCAAGAACCAGATCTGGCAGCAAATAACATTCTATTCAAGTATATTTATCTATTTTTTTTTGCTACATTATATTAATATGTTTAATTTTATTTGCTCATTACGGCTATTTAATTATTTGACAGGCCAAATCCGAGTACAAAAGAAGAGCAGAAGAAGCATTTTGTGAAGAATCTTGGTAAAAATAGCAAAGTCCCCACAGTTGGTAAAAGAAGAGCTGATGAAAGAAATGATGTTGACAAAAAGAAAAAAGGAAGAAGAGTTGACTCAAATGAAGAAGATACCAGCCGTCCTATTCAAAGGTAAATAAGGACACACCTATGTATTCTTACTAGTATTGGGTAGCATATAATATAGGTTTTTTTTAGATAGAATTGAATTAATAATATACAATATTATAACTAATACTATACAATAAGTAAACCAATACTATATCGTATATTAACTATTATTGAATTGTATATAAATTAATAATAATATTTTCAACTAAGACTATACTGTAATGGAACTAATACTATACAACATGTGAAGCAATATTATATTGTATCGTATTTATTTTCCAAATATTTAGATATGTAATATTTTACCTCACCTTATGATATTTTTTTAAAGGAATGTTAAACCTGGAATCCCGGGTGTTGACGAAGATATACCATTTGATGGTCATGATGAGAGGTAAAATTTATTACTTTATACTATACAATTTTTATATTTGACTGCATACGAGATTTAGGTAATTAATCTGATTTTTTTTTTTCCTATTTTATATGCAGTGTATTCATTTCTCAGTGTAGGCCTAATGGTTTACAAAAACTTTTTCCTTCTATGACTGAAAAGCAGAAAGAAGATATTAGGTCCATAGGTTTTGGTAAACTTTTTGAGATGAAATTAAATCGATGTGCAAATCATAAGATGTTATCATGGTTGATGTCAAATTTCAACAGTAGTAGTCGTGTACTTTACATAGATGGTCATCGTTTTTTTCCCATTACAGCGAATGACATCTATGACGTTTTCATGTTACCAAGAAATGAGGGATGCCCTGTTCTGAAATACAATAGAGCAGAGGATGGTTCTGATTTATGTAAACGTTTGGGTGAGGTATATCAAGTCAAGTCTACATCTACAATTAGAAACCTAGCCACTGTTTTAAAATCAGAAAGGTTGTGTAATGGGGGGGATGAATACACCATCAACAGTTTTTCTAACATGCCAATCATCAACAGTTTTTCTAACATGATAAACCATGATGATTCTGTTGTTAAAGGTCGGCGCAATCGGTTTGTTCTTACATGTGAACATAGTGTAAGTCAAAAGTTCTAATTTTTTATTTTTGTCTATTTAATTTTTAACTACTATTAATAATTTTTTTTTTCAAAGAATGTGGTTAGACAGATTTTAGATGAGGAAATAGATGATAAAGATGGCATGTTACAATGCCATGCAGCATGGGACAATTGGTCTATTATTTCAAAGAACACATTAAACTCGGCTAACATGGTAAGATACAATAATTGTTTGTAGTTTGTTTACTGTATAGTATTAGTTTAAGTGTTGTATAGTATTGGTTATAATATTGTATAGTATTAGTTTAATTTTTGTATATTTTAGTTTATTTTCTGTATAGTATTAGTTTAATAGTTGTATAGTATTGGTTAGAATATTGTATAGTATTAGTTTAATATTTTAATATATTAATGTTTTGTGCAAATTTTCATTCCTTTTTGTCTTGGAGAACATTATGTCGTTGTTGTCGTTGATTTTATTGATTTCAAGATATATTATCTTGACAATAGAAGATACGTTGATGAAAAGCTTAAAAATAGGTTTGATTTTGCTGCTGAGATGTTGGTATGTTTAATTATCCTAACAATAGTATTATTTTAATTTCTATATATGATATTTTTAATGTAGCACAAAATAATATATTTCAATTGATGCTGATCTATTTTATTTTGCAGTACAATTTCTTTTCAAAATATGCTGAAGCAAAAGGTCATCAATATGGGGCTGAATTGACAAGCTATGAAGTTGTTGATATTCAATTCAAGTGGAAAACATCAAGGATTGACAACGATTGTGGAGTATACATGATGCATCACATCAATAATTTTAATGGCGTGATATATTCGTCTCCAGACATGAACAAGGTATATATATATATATATATTATATCTATTAGGAATTGATTTTTTTAACTGTTTTTATTTTTCTTTTGTAGGCTGGAATACGAAATGTATTAAGGTCTCAAATTGCAGCAACACTAATTCTGTCAGAGACGAGTCAAGTAAGAACTTCGGTGATTCAAAAAGCTTATGAATTTTATAAGGAGAAGCCGTCACTTATAAAACTTGTTGCTGATAAAAAAAAAAAAAGAGCTGCCCAACTTGCTGAACAAAGAAAAAATGAAGCTCAAGAGAAGTTGAAGATCATGAGTGTGTATAGAAGAGGGAAAAGGCACATGGGTTAATTCTGCAAATCAAATCAAAGAAAAACAGTAAAAATATCTTGCTAATTCAATATTAGTAGTTGAATATCTTGTAGTTCCCTTTTGTACACTAAATCCACTTGCTCGAGCATGTTGACAGTATAGTTCGTACATTTCCTCAGTTGTTTGTCTTGTCATTCTAAGTAAACTACCACTTATATCTTCAGATTCAACATTGTATTCTGTTTTTATAAAGTTTAGGTTAATTTATTTGTAAATATAAAATCTGTATAAAACTAATACTATACTGTAATCATCTTGTCAATGCATAATTCATACCTTCATTTGACATTTCATCATCTTGCTCAAGTATTTCAAGATCATCATTTTGTTCTTCTATCTCAAAATCTTGTTCACCTATTTTTTGCAATACAAATGAATATATCAGCAAAAGTTAATTAGCAGCAGTTTGGCATCAAACAAATTCTTGATTTCAAAATCCACCACTTTCAAATTGAAGGAAACAACTTTTCTATAATTCTCATAGCTTTTCTTTATTTTGAAGATTTGCCAAACAAGTGTGCCCAATATTGTGAAACATATATACAACATCATGTTGTTATAATTCAGTTTAAGCACATATGCAAAAATTCTAAACATTATCAAAACGTGAAACAGCCCCTACATACTACATACCCCCATTCACACAAAGAGTTTTAATGTTTAGAGTATAGAGCAGGACGCGTAAGACAAGACGGATGCATAGAACAAATTCAATATATATTGAGATACCCAGAGCAGAAATGATCATATTGTCCCTCTCTCTCAAACTGTAAATTGGTTTCTTAATTGCATGCCTTCAAAATTCTCTCAATACGTTATAATCCAACAAACAAAGATCACAAAATTCTTAATGTATCATTAAAAATGGCTCTATTGGGGATCCAATTAGAAAACAAAAATACAAAGATGATACAGAGAATTGAACCTGTGATGCCTCTATTTGATTCATGATCCGAAGCAGATGGGTACGTATTTGATTGTATAGATAAAATCTTCTCAGACTCTGCCATGAATTAACAATGTGCAGTCTTCATGAAATTTCTCCGTCGTTTATTCTATTGAATCTTTTCTCTTTCTTGAAATTTCTCCGTCGCTTTGATAATCTTTTCTCCTTCTGAAAATTTCTCCGTCGTTTTGATAATCTTTTATCCTTCTGGAAATTTCTCCGTCGTTTTGATAATCTTTTCTTCTTGAAATTTCTCAATCGTTTTGATAATGTGTTTATAAATTTCAGGAATTTGATTTTGAGTTGTACGGAGTTGTGGGTTTGTGGAGCTTTGATTTTGGAATTGAGTTGTGGAGCCCTGAGATTTTCAATTGTACAGCCCAGATTTTCAATTAATTGGGCCACATATTTTTTAGAGTGAATGGGTCATGGGTTGAATTATCTAAATGGATCCAGTTACATGTATGTAACTGGGACACAGGAGTGCAACTCTACTATTATATCCAAAAATTAATCAAATTTTAGATATCCATTTATAAAATGAAAATACAAAGAATATCCTAGAATCAGTTATGAAAAGCAACAACATTAAATCCAAATAAAAAATACTCTATACGATACGAAACATCATATTTATGAAAAAATAATCTAAGTATTGAAAAATATATTTTCGATTCAATTAATCATTTACATGATTGTGGTATTTAAATAACCTTCTGAAGAAGATGGTTTCTGACAATTCTAATTAATTGGAACAATTAATTAATTTAACAAAAAGAGCAACCACCGCCATAGCATGTGGTTTATATTGTAACAAGAAGCACATAAATTATGAAAAAAATAATCACATACTCCATATTAATAATCACATAAATTTTATTGTCAAACACACCCTCTCTCTCTCTCTCTCTCTCTCTCTCTCTCTCTCTGACACAATGTCGTCTCCCTCTCTCTCTAAATCAAAAAAACAAATCTCCACTCAGACGCTCTCTCTCTCTCTCTCTCTCTCACTCTCTCACTCTCACAGACGGTGGTTTTTTTCCTAAAAAAACCTTATCGAATCACATGAATCAAATGGCAAAACATGGAAAAAATCGTCCCTTCTTCTGTATATATATCGTGTTAAACCCTAAGTTTCGTAACAGGGCAAAATATGCTTCAACTAATCATGCGCCGCCTCCAGCACCACCAGCTGCTGCCATTGGCCGCCGCCGCCCACAGGCTAATGTCAACGCAGGCGAAGAAGCCGGTGGCGGGAGCTGGAAAACACGTGTGCGCTTACTGCCTCTATAACTATTGCAAGTGCAAGAACGTTCTTTTTACTAAAGAGTGAAAGTGAAAAAAATGGGTGAGTTTGACCATAGAAGTTGATTAGTCATGCATACTATTATATCAAAAAATTAATCAAATTTTAAATATGCATTTATAAAATGAAAATACAAAGAATATCCTAGAATCAGTTATGAAAAGCAACATTAAATCCAAATAAAAAATACTCTATATAGGTGAGATTACAGGTGAGTATTACAAGAATTCTAAGTTTCGGAATCCGGCACTGCTGTTTTTTTTCTAAAAAAATTATCCTTATCAAATACCTGAATCAAATGGCAAAACATGGCAAAAATCGTCCCTTCTTCTGTATATATATCGTGTTAAACCCTAAGTTTCGTAACATGGCAAAATATGCTTCAACTAATCATGCGCCGCCTCCAGCACCACCAGCTGCTGCCATTGGCCGCCGCCCACAGGCTAATGTCGACGCAGGCGAAGAAGCCGTGGCGGGAGCTGAAAAACACGTTTTCGTAACAGGGCAAAATATGCTTCAACTAATCATCTGGAAAACACGTTTTCGTAACAGGGCAAAATATGCTTCAACTAATCATGCGCCGCCTCCAGCACCACCAGCTGCTGCCATTGGCCGCCGCCCACAGGCTAATGTCGACGCAGGCGAAGAAACCGGTGGCGGGAGCTGGAAAACACGTGTGCGCTTACTGCCTCTATAAGTATTGCAAGTGCAAGAACGTTCTTTTTACGAAAGAGGGAAAGTGTTTTCTTAGAACTTGAAAATATGATTCAATGATAATTTTGAATACAATATCACCTATATATAGGTGAGTATTACAAGAAATGTGAATTTCTAGATTCATTGTATTCAAAATAAGAATTAAATGTAATTAAGGAAAAAATGGGTGAGTTTGACCATAGAAGTTGATTAGTCATGCATACTATTATATCCAAAAATTAATCAAATTTTAGATATGCATTTATAAAATGAAAATACAAAGAATATCCTAGAATCAGTTATGAAAAGCAACATTAAATCCAAATAAAAAATACTCTATATAGGTGAGATTACAGGTGAGTATTACAAGAATTCTAAGTTTCGGAATCCGGCACTGCTGTTTTTTTTCTAAAAAAACCTTATCAAATCACCTGAATCAAATGGCAAAACATGGCAAAAATCGTCCCTTCTTCTGTATATATATCTGTTAAACCCTAAGTTTCGTAACAGGGCAAAATATGCTTCAACTAATCATGCGCCGCCTCCAGCACCACCAGCTGCTGCCATTGGCCGCCGCCCACAGGCTAATGTCGACGCAGGCGAAGAAGCCTGTGGCGGGAGCTGGAAAACACGTGTGCGCTTACTGCCTGTATAAGTATTGCAAGTGCAAGAACGTTCTTCTTACGAAAGAGTGAAAGTGTTTTCTTAGAACTTGAAAATATGATTCAATGATAATTTTGAATACAATATCACTTATATATACTTATATATAGGTGAGATTACAGGTGAGTATTACAAGAAAGGTGAATTTCTAGATTCATTGTATTCAAAATAAGAATTAAATATAATTAAGGGAAAAATGGGTGAGTTTGACCATAGAAGTTGATTAGTCATGCATGTACCACATCAGTCTCCCCCACTTGAAAAGAACTCGACCCCGAGTGATCTGGGTAGGATGAAGGTTCTTCAGGAAAATAAAGGTATAATCACGGATTGCTCGAACCTTTTCCTCGTCCACACGAATGCCGTCCCCTCCAACCACGAATCCGAGGAAGATAAGACTCGTTTGCATGAAACTACACTTTTTCAGGTTAATATAGAGTTTATTAACCTCATTCATCAATCGCATAAAGGTGCTCGGGGCGTTAGACAACCCAAATGGTAGAACAAGTCATTCGTACAACCCTTCCTTTGTCTTAAAGGCTGTCTTCCACTCATCTCCCGGTTTGATACGGATTTGATGATATCCACTCCGCAGATCTATTTTGCTGAAAATTTTGGCACCCTACATATTATCCAGCATGTCCTCTAATCTCGGAATTGGAAACCTGTAACGCACCGTTATTTTGTTTATTGCTCGACTATCCACGCACATAGGCCAAGATCCATCCTTCTTCGGAGTTAGTAATGCGGGGACTGCGCATGAGCTCATACTTTTTTGGATCAGGCCTTTATGTAACAACTCTTCCACCATTTGTTGTAAAATCGCACTTTCTTTTAGGTTCATGCGATAGTGAGGAAGATTTGGTAATGTGGCCCTGGGTACCAAATCAATAGCATGTTGTATACCTCTCATTAGTGGTAATTCTGCAAGAAGGTCTTCGGGTATTAACTCCTGAAATTCTTTAAACAAATCAAGGACACAACAATCAGGGACTTCATCCCTCTTCTCGGAACCACCGACCACAAATTTCGTCTTCACTACTAAAGCGTGTATTTCTTTAGTGTCACGTGCGTCCTCCATCCATTCCTTCACCGATCTGGTTAGGGTCAGGAATTTTCGGGTCTCGTTCTTTGGCTTGAACCCCAACGGCAACAATGTTATCCTTTTTCCATCTTTGAAGAACTAGTAAGTGTTCTTTCTCCCATCATGAACGGTTGCAAGATCAAATTGTCAAGGCCTACCAAACAGTAATTGACAAGCATCCATATCCACAATATCACACATTACTTCATTTTTATAAAATTTTCCCATGGATAAGGGAACGCGACACCTCTCTTTTACTTTAATTCCTTTCCCTTAAGTAATCCACACAATACTATAAGGTTCATGATGTTTCTCCACAGACAGTTCTAAAGTCCTAGCCAAGTTATGAGAAATAATATTTTCACAGTTCCCACTATCAATAATCAATTCGAAAATTTGATTAGAAATGGTACACCTGGTTCGAAACAATGCGTTTCGTTGGGAATCATCTCTCTTTGGCGCCAATAGGACCTTACGAACAACCATTGTTTGTTGTTCGTCATACTCCTCACCATCTGGCTCGCAGACTCCATCCTCCCCTTCCCATTCATCATCATCATTTCCAGTATGCTCGATCATGTTGACCGGACGACGCTGGAGGCAATTGTTTGATCGGTGTCCAACCTCGTGACACCTATAGCATTTGTCACCCGTTGGTCTTGCGCATGGGTTTTTCGCCTTCTTTGCGGCCTCTCTCTCTACCCCACGCTTCATAGAACTAGAAGCCTCTAGGTTGGGCTTGGAATTGGGTTTCGGTGAATCAACAAAATTCTTACGAGGTTCCTCTCTCCCATAAAAATTTCGAAACCCCATTGATTCAGCTTGTTTCGCCATATTGATTGCCTCGCTGAGGGTAAGGATGATTTGACACCCGATCTTCTCACGAATCATGGGTTTGAGTCCATGGACATACCTTGCTTACTGCTCCCCCTCAGTCTCCATCAGGTTGTTACGCGAGGAGAGGCGTAAGAAATCTGAGGTATAGTCTGCCACCGATTTTTGTCCCTGAACTAATGTCTGGTATTGCTGGAATAGAAATTGTTCATAATCTGGAGGGAGAAAACGTGTCATCATCATCCTCTTCATTTTGGTCCACAATCGGACCGGCTGTCGTCGTCGTTGGTTCTGGACTTGTTCCCACCACGATGATGCTCCTCCTTTCAAGCGATAGGCTCTGAGCTTCCCCTGCTTATTTTCTGATATTTCTGCAAAGTCGGAGAATCTCTCAACTTCAGCGACCCAATCAATAAATCCCTCAATATAAAAATTTCCATTGAAGGAAGGGAGATCCGCCTTCAATCGAAATTCATCATGCCTGTGTTGTCGATTGTCCCTACGATCAGGAATATTACGATTTTCCTGAAATATATTTGCTGCTTCTTCATCTAACGAATCCTCCTCTTCATAGGTCTGTCCCCTGGGATTCTTTTGAGGAATTTCACGTTGAGGGTCACGAGCAAATCTCCTGATTCCTTCATCGTTTTTAAGGTTGTCAAGATGTTCTTCATGACCGCCCTGAGTGTCCTCTATTTGTTCTACGCGAGTGGTCAACGTTTGGACTGCCGTAGTCAAACGCTGCATCTCTCTGATCACATCAGCGAGGGTGGGTTCGCCGTTGTTAGCCATCACCAAGGAAAGCTTGGCTCTGAATACCAACTGACACGGGAGTGATACGTAGAAGACAAACGTTCTTCTTACGAAAGAGTGAAAGTGTTTTCTTAGGACTTGAAAATATGATTCAATGATAATTTTGAATACAATATCACCTATATATAGGTGAGTATTACAAGAAAGGTGAATTTCTAGATTCATTGTATTCAAAATAAGAATTAAATGTAATTAAGGGAAAAATGACTGAGTTTGACCATAGAAGTTAATTAGTCATGCATGTACCACATCAAGTTTGGTATGTTTTCCTGTTTTGACCTCAGTTTAGTGAAACACGTTCCTTATATTTGTGTGAAGAAGAGGTTTTGGGGCGTTTAATAATATTAGAGAGATTTATCCTTTCGTTGTACAGAATTATAAGTATGTTTTATCGGTTTATTCAAAACTATAACTCTTCCAACCTTACTTTCATTTTTTGTTTACAGTTACGTTTTAATTATTTTTTATTATTCATCTTTAAAAATTAGGAGAGATTGATAGTTGTTGTAATCTACATTATGAAATTGATAGTTTGGAGTGCTGATTTCGAGTATTTGCTAGTTCTAAAGATTTGATTTCTGTTCAAATCAGTTTCAATAACTATTTGTTGATTTTAAAAAAATTCAGGAAGGTTGTATTGTTAGAGGGACGCCTAAACTATCATCTAACTAGTTCGACTTGAGCTGTCTAATTGTGTGATATGCTTTGTGGGATTCTGATTTACTAAGGATTTCAGGACTTTGATCGTGCAAGAGAGCCAAGTAACTCCTATGATGACGACATCCCCAGTGCACCCCCCTTTTCAACCTATAACTCAAGTTTCTGAAAGAAATCCAGCTTCTAGAGCTGAAACGTCAATTGCTTCTGAGTCTGAGGTTGAATCTCACAAGAATAAGATCGCGATGCCGGGTTCTAAAGAAGTTGAAACTCCTCAAGTATCTGAAAGGTACATCTTTGGATGTAAATTGCCACCAAAATTCATATACATTATAAGCTTGTAGAATAACTTTCAATATTTAAAACTAAGTATGCTTATTTGACAGGAATGCAGTTGTTTCTTCTCATCCCTTACCTCCTCGATACCCTGCATTTCATGCAAGGTAATCCTAATAGTTTCATTGGTAGATGTAAATATTTCTTAGATCTCGTTTTGATCACTTTTAATGAACCAGATTTACTAATCCCTGTTATTCACCATTCAAATTGGGTACAGTGGCCTAGGTTATTGGTACGCTGTTTTGTCGTATGATGCATGTGTCCGGCTATGTCTTCACTCTTGGGCGAGGGGCTGTATGGAAGCTCCCCCATTTTTGGAAAATGAATGTGCATTGCTGAGGGATGCGTTTGGGTAAGATTATAACTTTGCATTTCATGTGATATTGAATAGTCTGTAGTTGAAAGCTATAAAGTTTGCAATTAAATGACAATTTGAAAGTTACGATGAATTATTAAAGTGTGCATTAATTAGGTGATCACTGAATTGCTTGTTGTTGATTATTTCAGGTTGAAACACATATTGTTACAATCAGAGGAAGAGTTGTTGAGAAAAGATTTGGAAAGATTAAAGTTCAAGGTCCTACATGAATTTTCGATATTCATTTTTTATTCTTGTAGAAAATGGTCTTTTAATATTTCGATAAATTTGATTATATTGCAGTTCGTAAGGTGAAAATGGGGATGGAGCAACCCACTGGCTGTGCATTTGCATCTTTAAAGTCAACATCCATGGTGAAATTTGAATCTTTTCAGCATCGGTTATCAAATTGTAAATCAGTTGTCTCCACTGAGAGGAAGGCATTACAAAAAGATCATGTTACCCCTGTTATGACTATCAATGGCTCTTTATTACCTCAAAGTCTGGCATACATAATTGTTGGGACTCTTAGGTATTTGAAAGAACTGCCCCAGCTTCTTAAAATTAGCTGTAATGCTTGGCGCAGCACTTCATCATCCTACGAAGTGGTACAAGGTATGGGCATATTGATTTCTCGTATTACGACATGCAATTTCTATTGAACTTTTGACTGGATGGTAATTGTATTTTCTGATTGCAGAATCATATTCCTGTTTATTGAGATTAAAAAGTTCACCTGAAGAGGATGCTTTGAGAATGCAACCAGGATCTGGTGAAACTCGAGTATTGTATGTGTATTGTCTCTTACTCTATTGGTAATGTTTTGAGTTTAACAAACAGAGAAATGCTAAAATGTGTCTGCTACTCATGTACAGTTTGCCAGATGGATTTGGAGATGATTTGATAATCGAAGTTGTTGATTCGAAGGGAAAGCATTGTTGTCATGCCCTTGTCCAAGTGGCTGATATTGTGGATGATTCGGTACTGTTTCTGGACCTCAATTGATATAATTATTGCTGAAACAGATTTTTTAATGTCTGAAGATTGCTGATTGGTCTTAATGTAGGGCGAGAAGGTCCGTCAGTGTTTTCTATATCGGGAGCCAGAACACGAACAAGTTGGGAAAATTCAGTTATGCATCAACTATTCAACTACTGCTGATGAAAGTAGTCGTAAGGTATTATCAATTTTATTCTCCAGATATGATGGAACAGGATGAATGTTTGTTGTGGTTAGAAGGAGCATGGTGATGTAATATTGAAGCAAAATAGTGGGGGTGAATAAAATTCTTAGTTACCAGATACGCAATTTCGAAAAATATAAGAAAGAAAATGTGTTGAAAAAATAGAATCATACATAGCCTGAACTTTTAATGAATTAATTTCTTCATTTATATTCACTAACTTCTTGCATTTGTATAAAGTGTGCATCTGTTGCGGAGACAATAGCATACGATTGTGTTCTAGAGACAGCAATGAAAGTCCAACACTTTCAGCAGAGAAATTTGTTGTTGCGTGGTCCGTGGAAATGGTTGGTGTCTGAATTTGCGTCTTATTTTGGTGTTTCAGACGCATATATGAAGCTCAGGTCCCATAAGTTTGTGCTTTGCCAGTTACTTGGAACAAATTTATGTTTATTTACTTTTGCTTCATTTCGTATTTAGTTTAACTTTAAATTTGATGTATTTTCAGATATCTTTCATACGTTATGGATGTTGCCACACCAACTGCAGACTGTCTCGATTTGGTGCATGAGTTTCTGCTACCCGTGATTATCAAAGGCAAAACTAAGCACACATTGAGTCACCAAGAGGTAGGTCAACTTTAGATTAATTGTTATCCTAGATAATGCGCATTCTTTAAATGTTTATTGCAAAATTACAATCTTTTCACGTTTTTTTCAATTACTGTGTTTTTAAAATTCGCAAATCGATACACGGCCATTCAAATTGTTGCAATTTTATTGAACGACTTTTCTGGCAAGTCCCGCTGACGTGACAGTATGCAATTGAAATTAAAAGGTTGTGATTAAATTAAAACAATAACAAAATGTCGTGAATTTATTTGTAATTTTTAGAAAATTTCCCGGCTACCACGTCAACAACAGTTGCCAGAAAATAATTATATGATGTAATTGCAAAAATTAAAAAGTCCAGAATTAAAAAAAAAAAAAAAAAGTGATGCAATTGCCAGAAAAACATATGTTTGATGGAAAAAAAAGGTGAAAATGTCGTGATGTATTATGCAATTAACCTATCTTAAAAGTACTTTTGTTACCTCTCCAACTACGGTTATCTAGATTTTGCTTCGTCACACAATCTTCCTTTACATCTTGACTTGTGTTGAGTACTTGAGTTTGAAGCAAATCCATATAGGTTATTTTAATTAGCTAAGGAACTGAAACTTGTAGTTATAATTCTTACCGATCTCTGATCAGGTCCGTCTTTTGGGAGAAGTGTCTGATCAAGTTGAGGAGATACTTACATTGGTTTTCGAGAATTACAAGTCACTGGATGAATCATCACCATCGGGAATGATGGATGTGTTCGGGCCAGCAACGGGCGTGGCCGCCCCTGGTCTTGCTCCTGCTTTAAAGCTATTTAAACTTGTGCATGACATTCTTTCACCTGAGGTGCAGTTAAAATTGTGCAGATATTTTCAGGTGGGAAAGACACTCAAGTTTAAATTTTATCTCTAATGTTGCCCCCTTAATAATTAATAATAATTGGGATGCTTTTTGTGCAGAATGCTACAAAAAAAAAGGTCCAGAAGGCACCTCTCAGAAACCGATGAGTTTGTTTCCAACAACAATGAAAATATATTGATGGATCCTGTGGCCCTCGATCTCCACCGCATATAAGAAAATGAAATCACTTTGCCTGAATATACGTAATGAGATTCTGACCGACATTGAAATCCATAAGTGATGCAGCGTGCGTGATCAAAGAACAAATAACAAGAATCGTTGATTCACAGAATACCCGAATCTTGATAAAACGAAGAATAATTCTTCAATAATATTTCAATCTTCAAAAAAACTACCCAACAATGTCTTGAAAACGAGAATAAAATCAAACCCTAGGGTACGAAGTTCAGAAATTACAGAAAAACCCCAAAACGATTAAAAATTGCAAAAATAACACCCAAAAACAGTAAAACGCATTTTTGACCCCTCAAACGATGGAATTTGGCAAAAAAGCGTCACACGTCACGGCGCTGTGAGTTTGACTCGTAGCATCGATTCCACCGTCTCACTCCTCTCTTTCAGTACCACGTTTGCTGCGTTCTCAATCGTCGCTACCTGGAGAGGTCCTGCCGATTTCTGAACAGGGAGTGTATGCGTGAGCGAGCAGGTCTCAGAGTACCTCCTCATCACTTCACTCGAGAGTTCCCTCCAGGTATCAAAAAATTTCTTAGTTCAAAAATGTTTTTTTTTTTATTACTCTTCGTAGACACTGACTTCTCGCTTCTCTTTCTAGTAGTGGTTCCTCAAAGGGTTGTCGCCTATCTTCCTCCCACCGTTGAAGTCGATCGCCTAAAAGCGAACAGGATGCTTCGACAGGCACAACTGCTCCGCGAGCGCAAGATTGTTGATGGCGCTGGCAAGAAAAGGAGAGGGGCGGAGAGCTCGGGGGCTCCACCAAAGAAGGTCGCTAGACCGACCAGAGGGGGTACTTCTCGCCCACCTGCTGCCGAAAGGAGGATCTCGCCGAGGAGATCTCCTCCGCCGAGGGGTGACTCGCCCCCCCCAAACGTGTTGTATCCCCTCCTCCCCGAAGCACTCGGTCGCGAGAGACTGCGACGAGCTCGTCGGCCGGGGAGAGGGCTCCGGGAGATAACACCCTTCTCGGCTGGGAAGCCGCAAGGGTTGCCAAGTAAGTTTTGTTTATCGAAAAGATTCATAAAAAATTCTAAGTACCTTTTTTCTAATTCTTTTCTTCTCCAACAGAGTTGCCGACTATCCGGTCGCCCAACCCTTCAGCGAGAATCTTCTCGGCTTCTACCGGTCGCGAGACCCGGTCGATAGGGAGCCTCTGAACCCGATCGCGCTGAGGGCGGTGAAGCACCTCCCTCGATCGCTGACGACCACTCTAGTCGACGAGGTCAATAACCATAATGCAGCAGAAAATGCGCGCCTGGTCGCCATTGACTTGAGCCGAGCCTCTTACACCATAGAGAAGCTCGCCACCCAGATCGCTGACGGTCGCAAGCTCAGCGAGGACAGGGCTGCGAAACTTGCCCAAATGGCCAAGGCAAAGACTGTTGTTGAGGGGTAGCTGCTCGCTTCCGAGGAGAAAGTGGTCGACCTCGAGACCAAGCTGGCCGATGCTGAGGCAAAGTTGGCCGATTCTGAGGCCCAACTTGAGACGGTTCGAAGAAAGGATCAAGAAGATCTCCAAGAGATCGAACGTCTCCGTGCTCGCCTCAAGACTGCCGAGGACGAGGTAAGAAATTTTGCAAACAAAACTGCAGATGATGAGGAAGAGTTGGCCACTCTTCGGCAGCAACTGCTCGACCTTACGGATGAGCGAGATGAGATTACTGAACTCGCTGGGAGTGTGGCCAGTATCACTGTGGCACTCACTGCCCACGGGCTTATTCATAAATTACTGGAAGCTCATCCAGAGGTGGACATGACTCCGCTCGGCGGACTTTTGGACGACCTTCTTATGAAGGAAAACCCTAAACCGGAGTCGGAACTCCCTCTGCTTCCTCTAATGAAATTGGGACTTCAGTTCCCTAGGCTCTTAGGTGTGCCTGTATTTTTCACGGATCCTCCGAAGGAAGGCGAGAAGGATGTTGCCGGCGAGCATGATGCTGCTGGCGAGGATGAAGTTGCAGGCGAGCACGATGCTGCTGGCGAGGAGACTACTACTGGGACTTAGTCTCTTTCCACTCTTTTTTTTTTGTTTTAGAACTGCTCGGCCAGTAAGGCCTTTTTTGTAATTCCAGCCTTTTAAAGCTTTTTAATGAATGGAAGTTTTTGCTTATGATGTGTTCGTTTTTCCACTTGTTTTAATGATAATTTTTTTACAAGTGCTTTTAATAAATACTTCTTATTTTTCTTTCTTTGGTTTGTGTTCGACGTTGTTATTTTGCGAGCATCTTTAAAAAGGAGTGCTTGTCTTTCCTTTGCGAGCATCTTTTAAGAAAGAGTGCTCGTCTTTCTTTTGCGAGCATCTTTTAAAAAAGAGTGCTCGTCTTTCCTTTGCGAGCATCTTTAAAAAAGAGTGCTCGTCTTTCCTTTTGCGAGACTCTAAGAAAGAGTGCTCGTCTTTCCTTTTGCGAGACTCTAAGAAAGAGTGCTCGTCTTTCCTTTTGCGAGACTCTAAGGAAGAGTGCTCGTCTTTTAGAGTTAACCATTCGTCGGTTGAACTCTTAGTTTGGTAGGTAGTGATCGTCTTTGCCACTACCTTGCGAGTATCTTTCAAGAAAGAGTGCTCGTCTTTTGTTTCCTAGATGGCTACGCAGAGCCTTGTCTAATATTTCAAACTTATCTAAAATTTGATGGAAATTTAAAACTTTGCTTGAATTGAAATGATGATTAGATACATACTACAAATATGAAAAAATGAAAAACTTACTGGTAATACTTCTTCAGCTTGACCGCGTTCCATGGGTACTTGCTCGGCTTGCCCTCAAGATCTTCTAGCTCGTATGATCCGTTTAGGAGTGTGCGCGTTATTCGGTACGGACCCTCCCAAGTCGGGCCAAGTATGCCAATGGACTGCTCCGTCGCCCTCCGAAGTACGAGCTGGCCGATAGTGAACTGGCGAGCACGTACTTTGGTGTTGTAGTAGCGTTCTGACCTTTGCTTGTAGACCACATTCTTCTCGTCCGCTGTTAGCCTTCGTTCTTCTAGGAAGTCTAAATCGGAGAGCTGTGCATCGTTATTCAACTGCTCGTCATAATTTGCTACTCGAAAAGTTGGGACTTGCCCCTCTGCTGGTATGACAGCTTCGGTTCCGAACGCGAGCGCGAACGGAGTTTCACCAGTGGAATTTCTCGTGGTCGTCCGATATGCCCACAGAACCATGTGCAGCTCGTCCGCCCATTTGCCCTTCAATCCATCCAGCTTAGCTTTCAAGGTGTGCTTGATGATTTTGTTGATCGCCTCTACTTGACCGTTTGATTGTGGATGGTAGGGTGTTGAAAAATTTTTCTTGATGTTCCACTCTGAGCAGAAATTTAGCATGTCTTGACTTGTGAATTGACGTCCGTTGTCGGTCACTATTGCTCGTGGTAGGCCGAACCTGCAAATTATGTTCTTCCAAATGAAGCTTGTCATTTGGCCCGTTGTGATGGTCTTCAATGCCTTTGCCTCTGTCCATTTGGTGAAGTAATCGACTGCTACGACGACGAAAGTTACCCCCCCAGCAGCTGGTGGGAAAGGTCCGATGATGTCGATCCCCCACTTCGCGAAAGGCCATGAACTATACACCGAGATGAGCTCGTCTGGTGGTGAGTGAATGGCGGGAGCGAAGGCTTGACATCTCCTGCACGTCTGCGCGTAATGGATTGCATCTTTCTTCAGTGTTAGCCAAAAATAGCCTTGCCTTATGATTTTTAAAGTGAGCGCTTGCCCCCCTGTATGATTTCCACAAGCTCCATCGTGGATTTCGTGCATGACGATCTTCGCTTCGTCTTCTCCGAGGCATTTCAATAAAGGCATTGAAAAACCCCGTTTGTACAGCTGGTCGCCCACAATTGTGTACCTTGCGGACCTGAGTTGCAATCTGGTCGCTTTCACTTTGTCTGCCGGGAGCTCGCCGGTCTTGATGTACTTGGTGATCGGCGTCCTCCAGTCCTCGTCGCTGGTCGCTTCAACCTGCAAAACTTGACCTCTGTTCACCGATGGGGAAGAAATTTTGGTGATGGTTGCTTCTGAAAATATTGCCTCCCCCTCTGAAGTGGCCAGCCGAGCTAACGCATCTGCTTGCGTATTTTCCTCCCTAGGGATTTGCTCGATGTGGAATTGATCAAATTGCTCGAGTAATCCTTTCACTAGGTCTTGATACTTTATCATTTGATCGCCGCGAGCCTCGTATTCGCCCGTGATTTGACATACAACCAGCTGAGAGTCAGAAAATTTTTTCAGTTTTCTAGCGCCCACGGCCATAGCCATCTTGATTCCTGCAACCAGAGCCTCGTACTCTGCTTCGTTGTTGGTCGCCCGATACTCGAACTCGATCGCCGAAGCAAACGTCTGTCCTGTTGGGCTGGTGAGGACAACTCCTGCCCCTACTTTGGTGCTCGTCGACGAGCCATCGACGAACAGTGTCCAAGGAAGTTCGATTCCCTCGTCCAATTTCTCTAGGAAAGTGAGCTCTACGATGAATTCTGCCAGCACTTGTCCCTTGATTGCCGTTCTGGGTGCGTAGGTGAGAACAAATTGCCCGATCTCCACCGACCATTTCAGAAGTCTTCCCGTGGTATCCGGACGATGCAGTGCTCGTCGGAGAGGAAAGGTGGTGAGGACGACCACCTCGTGGTCGAACAGATATTGCCTTAATTTTCTAACACTCATAACTAGTGCGTACGCCAATTTTTCCATTGGAGTGTATCTCAACTCCGCATCTCGCAGTGTTTGACTTACGTAGTAGATAGGCAGATGTGTGCTCCCCTCAGCTCGGACGAGCACTGAACTGATCGCACAGTCAGTGGCCGCCAAGTATAGATATAAAATTTCACCGGGGACTGGCTTGGATAGGACCTTCGGATCCGATAAATACTCCTTCAATTTCTCGAAAGCTTTCTCGCACTCGTCGGTCCACTCGAACTTTCCTTTTTTCAGAGCGTCGAAAAAAGGTTTGCAACGATCGCCCGTTCGTGCAATGAATCTATTCAGCGATGCAAGGCATCCTGTCAACCTCTGAACTTCTTTCACGTTCCTTGGGCTTTGCATATTGATTACTGCTTGAATTTTACTCGGATTCGCCTCGATGCCCCGCTGGCTAACCAAGTGCCCCAGAAATTTTCCTGAGCTAACTACAAAACTGCATTTCTTTGGATTTAACTTCATGTTGTACTCTCATAGGATATCGAAAGTCATGGTAAGGTGGTGTAGGTGATCTTCTTTCCGTAAGCTTTTGACAACGATGTCGTCGATATAGACCTCCACCATCTCGCCGATGTGTTTTTCAAACATCTTGTTTACCAGTCTTTGGTACGTTGCCCCCGCGTTTTTCAAACCGAAAGGCATTCTTTTCCAGCTATACATATCAAGCGCAGTCATGAAGGCCGTATGTCGCTGGTCGTCGGGATGCATTGCAATCTGATGGTACCCTGCGAAGGCATCCATGAAGGTTAACATCTCGTGCCCCGCTGTATTATCTACTAGGTGATCAATGTGGGGCATCGGAAAATGATCTTTTGGACAGGCGTCGTTTAAATCTGTGAAGTCTATGCACAATCTCCACGACCCGGTCGTTTTCTTAACGAGCACTGGATTTGCCAACCACTCGGGATCAGTTCCAGTTTTCTCGATTAATTTGTTGTCGATCAATTTCTTGATTTCGACTGCCAAAGCCGCACTTTTATCAGGCCCAAATTTTCTTCGTTTTTGGGTGATGGGTCTCTTTGTTGGATCAATATTTAGTCTGTGGCAGGCATGATTCGTGGGAATGCCCACCATATCTTCGTGCGACCAGGCGAATGCACCGACGTTTTCTTTTAAAAATGCGACCATGTCCGATCGCAGATGTTCTGGTAAATTTGAACCTATGAACACTTCGAGTTCGGGACGAGCTTCATTTAAATGGATGGTTTCAAGGTCCTCCGCTGAAGTCGCCCGTTCTTTAGGCTCCTTCCAACGAGGGTCCTCAATTCCGAATTTTGGCTCAAAGCCTAACCTAGGCTCCAAATCTGGAAAGTTTTCTGGAGACTGGTCGCCGGGGATCTGGTCGCCCGGATCTGTCTGCTCGTCGATTTCCATTGGGGTGTGGTCGTCCACTTCCATGGAGGCGTGCTCGTTCGCCTCCACTTGGTGGTCGTCGGAACGATGACTGCACTCCCCAACTTAAATTTTTCTGTACTTGCTAGGAAGACCCTCCAAGTAGTTCATTTGTTCTGTTTGAGTTTGACACATAATATACTTTCCAACCATGGCACTTTCTTTAGAATGACGTTTTGCAAAACGGACGAGACACTCCCTCGCCCGCGTCTGATCGCCCTTAACGGTTATAGCTCCCGCCGGGGTTGGAAACTTTACACAGTAATAAAAAGTTGAAACGGCCGCCTTGAACTCGTTGAAGAAAGGTCGGCCTAGGAACGCATTGTAGGATGATGGCATGTCGATGATCAAGAAGTCGAGCTGCCTAGCATGGTGCATTTCAGGCTCTTTTGACGATGCCAACTCCAAAGTCAGTCTGATTTTCCCAATGGGAAGGTTGCGCGTGTCCCCGAACCCTACGATTATATCATCGCAAGGCTCGATATAATCTGCATATCCACCAAGAGCATCCAAAGTATGCTTGAAAAGGATGTTGGTGTATGACCCAGTGTCGACCATCATTCGATGGACGATGGTTCCCATTATCTTTCCCGTGATGACCAAAGCATCATTGTTTGGCTGCACCACGCCGTTCAGGTCGTCGTCTGTGAAATGGATTTGATGAGAAGGAGGCTTCTCGGCACTTGGAGCGACGCACACCTGGTGCACATTGTTGAGTGCTCGTTGTTCGCCCTGAGCCCGGCGAACAGATAGAGCGATTCCGGACTGAGTCCCTCCCAAAGGACCTTCGATCACAAGGCAGTCTTGGCCCAGATTGTCGATGTCGCCAATAACATTCTTTGGCATGGGAGGAGTTAGCTTGGGACGATTCAGTTGTTGGCGCAGGTCGTCGCTGTCGTCGCGACGTTTCTTTCCCCTGTTGTCGCCGTTTCCACCTCCGGACTTGATGAATTGGGTGAGCTTACCCTCATTGTAAAGTTTGAAGAGATTTATCACCAAGTCTCGGCACCCATTGGTGTGGTGGCCGACAGAGTTGTGGTAGTTGCAAAATTTACTACCATCTAGATTTGCATCGCTCGTATGCATGGGCTTTGCTTGGGGGAGCAGATTTTTCCTCCTGATTGCGTCGTAGATGCCCCTAGGATCCACGGTGAGGGCCTCCCTGAACTGGATGATCTCAGGTGCCTCCTCGAACGGCCTGAAGTTCGCTGGGCGAGCACTGCCAGCTTGAGTGGTCGCCTTCTTGGGCTGGGAAGATTCCCCAGTGTTAGTGTTTTTCTTGGGCCACACTCTCTTGGACGTGTCAGGCTGCTCGTTAGCCTTGGCAGCGTCCATTATCTCCTCCATTTGGATGAAGTTCCCAGCCCTCGTGCGGAAGTCCGCATAAGAAACTGGGAAAGTAAGATGGATAGATTCCCAAAGCTTGGTACCTATCCTTAGACCGGAAACGGCCGAGATCAGCTTTGTCTCATCGTTTACGGCCTCTCCATCGATCACCAGCCTATCGAAGCGCTCGATGAAGTCTTTTCCCGACTCATTCACAGATTGGCGAACGTTAGCCAAACGTTGCTTTGATGCCGGGCGAGCAGCAATGGACCCGTAGTAGGTCAGAAAGTATTGTCCCAGCTCGTGGAATGATGTGATTGATCCGGCACTCAAAGTTGTGTACCAACGATGAGCCCGATCTCCCAATGTTAGGGAGAAGTTTCTGCATTGTGTGGCGTCTGTTGCCCCGATTGAGGCCATATAGTTGGAGTACTTGGACAAGTGTACTCTGGGGTCGGACATCCCATCATATGCCGCCATGGAGGGCATTTGGATCTTCCTTTGAATGGGGGCGGTGAGGATTGCAACACTTAGTGGAGGTGCGGGCAGACTGATCGGCGGTGTGGTCCCTTGCTTCGAGGCGACCACCTCTGCTCGCAGAGCGTCCATCTCTTGTTTCATCAATTTTTGTGTCTCGAGGAACTAGGCGATTTGCCCCTCCTCGGCAGTTTGTGCTCGTGGGACGACGTTCTCGTCACGTCGACTCCCATGGGATATGGCCGGGCGATCATCATGACGTGATCGCCTGGGAGAGTGTCTGTCAGAATGGTGGCCGCGATAACTCTTGGCCGGAGCTCGCGAACCCTTCCCCGGTCCCACCCTGTCTAGAGCTGAGACCCTGTCGCCCTGATCTCTCCTATCAGCGCGATGGTGGCGGTCGGCCTTATCTGGTCGGCCGTCCACGTTGAAAGGTACTCGGCGAGGAGCCCTTCCATCATTGTCGTCCATTCGGTTGAAAACCGAATTTCTTTGTCGTGAGTCTCCCGTATGGCTATTGTGGGAGTGCTCGTCGACTTTGTCTTTGCCTCTACCTCGGGGGTGAGCAGAGTGTGAGTGATAGGAGCGTTCATCCTCATGCCCCCTGTTTTTGCGAGCTTCTTCGAAGGCCCGATCTTTGGCCTTTTCCAGCTCTTCCACTTCGTTCAACCTCCTCTTCTCCAGGAGGTAGTCCGAAAAGTCTTTCAAGTGCTGGGGATCATTGAGAATATCCCCCATATTTAAGTTGGCAAAAGGGTTTGCCATTGGAACCACCGGCGGCGGAAGGTGCTCGTTCCCTCCGCGTTGTGGGATTCCGTTCAGATTCGTATTTTGAGACATCGTTTAAAGAGTGTCTCTTCTTAGATTACAAAGAAATGATCTAAAAAACGAAAGATTAAAGTTCTTACGCAGAAGAACGTGCTATTACAACTACTAGTCTTAGCAAAGTAACAACAAGAGAAACTTGTAAACACAAAAACAAGGAGATCAAACTCCAAAATATGCTACGAAAACTGAAAATGTTCAAGAACACGAAGAACACTAAAGATCGTAGATGATGCTCTAAACGGTAGATATACCGATTAAAGCTTGAAACAGGGAGTTTGCTAACCGATCGCTCGTTGATCGGACGAAACTTTGATGATTAAACACGTAAAAGGTCCCCTCCTTCTAGCGCCAAATGTTGTATGCACTTAAATCGGGTTGACTTGGATGTGGACTGTTCTTAGTACAATACAAACATATATAATTTATACTGGGGTTATTACGCGTTTATATGGATTAAAGTGATGATTTATGATGATCTTGATGAAGAACAAAGAAGAACACCAAAAGTAGCTTCTTAGAGAAGCTAAAGCTTTGAGCTTGGGAGTGTTTATTGCTTTAGGTTGAGGGTGATTGTGTGGAATTCTAACTCGTGTTACAAATGAGCCCAAATGGGCATTATATACTGTTTTTCAGGGGCTGCCCGCCCTTTACACGTGGAGCCTCCAGACTGGACATTCATTCTGCCCGAAAAGGTGATTTGATGGCGCATTTAATGCTAAACCGCCTTAGGTGCTCGTCCTCGCCGAGATGCCGAGAAGCTGGGCCATGGTGGTCGCCACGCTCCATGTAGTCTCCCAAGACTTCAACACTTAAACCTCTTAACTAAGAATAGGCACGTGCTCGCCACACATTTGGGCGAGCAACTAACTAAGACAGGTGCTCGCCAACATCTTTGGACGAGCACTTAAATATATTAAATACAATAAATCTATTACATTTTCTTGATCTTGTTGACTAGTCGTCGCACGACTTTGTTGACTGGTCCTCGCCACGTAAGATGGTGATTAGGACTGACTTGTCAAAGATTGACCTCTTTGACTAGGTATAACAGTTTGCATGTGTAAGATTGATTTCTACCATTGGCTTTCCATTTTAACATAAACAAGTAGGAAAATTTAAGGGCATTCTAACCATAATAATTAGCCAAAATACAAACCATTTCCTAAACTACAGCCTTATCATTTTTATCGAATTGAAGTTATCTGAAATATCATCTCCACCTATGTAAATCTGAAAAAACATATGCAACTCTTTACACAAGTTCTGATCGAGACAGGCTAGGCGTGAACACAACAGAAGTAATTATTTCATCGAGATCACCATATATACCCTAATTTCGACACCAAGAAAGGATCCTTATTGTCACTAGCTTACCTCCTCCACCTTCAACACACCTTGAATTCCTTCTGGCTCAAATGATGGCTTATAATTGAATTAATCACAAAAGTGTCGTCTCACGCTAATTAATCTTCCAAAGAGTTAACGAAATTTCGCCAATTAAGCGAATCGATCGAAGACAATTTTGATTCGCGGATGAACTGCAGGAGAGGCGATCGAGGGATAATATATTGGCGATCACCCAGTGTAAACGGCAAGTGGGCGTGCAACCAACGGAGAGCGAAGGGGATTATGATTCGATTTCAAATTCGCCATCTAGGGTTTGGAGCTCTTGCAAGCCCTTAAAGAAAAGAGGTCACCATTAAAGCTATTGTAAGCCGTGGTGAAAGGTACAACGAACTATATGGTGACCTCTTTTCTTTTGGGCATATGACCAGAAATTACGCCTCCATCTTTGTTAACCTGCCACACTCTATTAATTTAATAAATCTATAAAAAAATCTAAAATACCCTTTAAATAAAATAACACATAGTCTACACCCTCTTTCAACTTTTAAACACTCACCCTAATTTTATCCGTCACCACTTTCGGTGCTCAACTTCATTCAAATAAAAAAAATACTCCTTCTGTCCCGTGATTACTTGCACACTTTCTTTATTGGGACGTCCCAAAATTACTTGCACACTCTTAATATGGAAATATCTCACATTTTATTTTCAAATTTGTCACTCATTTTTTTTATATATTTCCTTATTGGGACGTACCCATCAGACTTTAGACAAAGGCCCAATATTATTGGGCTCATTTGTTTATCTTGGACCAAAAATTATACTCCAATTGTTAAATTCACCATATCACCTTTTATTGACAAGTGCTGCTTTCTTTGGGTTTTTTTATCAATTTATTATCTTTTAATTAAATAATTTGTAAAATAGGGTTCTTTTTTAAAAATATATCAAAATGTAGTAAAACGCTAAGCCCCCACGCGTTTTGGGGCCAAAATATAATTAAAAAAATTAAAAAGGACGCGTATTACACGAGATATTCATAAAAGTCAATATTTTAATATTGACACCCCAAAACACTCTATACATACCCCTATAATTTTAAATATAAATATATATATATATATATAATGACTACGTAATTCTTACCTAAAATAAAGAGTAAAGTAATTAAAAAATAATTTATTTTTAAATATAAAAATAAATATATATAAAATAACTAAGTAATCCTCACTTAAAATAATAAGTAAAGTAATTTTAAAAAATTTAATATAACATTTATTTTCTATAATTTAAAAAAAAATTATTAAAAATTAAAATTATAATTACTGATAAAAATTATATACAAAATAATTTTATTGATTAAATTGTTTTTTATATGGATTACGTAGTTCTATGAATAATTTTAAAAAATATTAATTAATTAAATTAATATACTTTAAAAATGTTTAGATATATTTTTAAATAAAAACAATATAAAAGAAGTGGTGTTAAAATGACATATTAATTTATTTTAATTTGTTTTTTTGGATATAACTTTTCATTTTAATATTATTGACTTATGTTTTTCTAATCAATAGTAAATATATACACCAAAGTTTTTAAAAAATCAACTCAACCTAACTATGACACATGTGATACAATTATTCTCCATAAAATACATCATCATATTTAATCACATTCTGACACATGACAAACTTAAACTCCCTATTAGTATATAAGGGGATTTTGAGCCTTTGTCGAGTCCCAAATTACTCCCAATTTTACTGATGCATCGAGTTTGAACGTTCAACAAATTACTAAACTGACATTGGGCCACCGGTGATAAATGGCTTGTTACAGGACTGCCACGTAGCTCACGTTGCTCCCGAAAACCTGCAAAACACGCTGGAGGGATCTCCAGTGCGGGGACTCTAACGCTCAAGTCAAAAAATCGGTGATCACCAAAATAAAGGTGTTCGGAGAACAGTTGCCCGGAGGTGAGACCGTTCTCCACAGATGCAAGATGATGCTCAATCAAATATGAATGCACGAGTGCAGTGTGTGTGTTCATATAAAAAATCACGTAAAAAAAGTATGAATGGCGTATATGCAAGATTTATAGAGATACCTCGGGGGAAGGGATAATCGTCTCCCCCTATTTCTCCACTAAACCACTTGTCCCGAAAATCTCGGGAGCTGGCGACTTCCACTAAACTTTGACTAAGTTAAATAGTCTTCCTTCCCAAGGAATTATCTCACGATTCGTTCCATTACTCGATTAGCTCTGATAATTCAGGGACAAGTCGAGGGTACCTTCTGGACCCTGATTTCACCGGTCTCTCCTCGTTGGGCTTCGGCCCGGTTCTCCCTAAACCTGTGAAAATGTAGGTATGGGCCTTCTGTTAGGTCCTGGGCCTCGAGGCCCAGGGAAGGTCCCAGCCCGTATAATCTGGCCCACCATCGAGGTATCAACTGACATGGGCCCAACTTATCATAGTATAGGCCTTAATCACATAATTCAAGCGTAATTAAAGGAATAAATAGACGAATAACGTATAGTAGGATTACCCATATATTCCACGTGTCATTATCTCATAGGACGACACATTTTGGCCGCATCAACCACTCCTCCCTACTCTCATGAAGTTCAGGTCTCATGAGAGTAGCAAACGGTGTGTCGTCTTTCTCTCAAGTTCATCAACTTCACAAGTCCTGCAATAAAAGCTTAACGATTATATGGACCTCGAGGTCCAAAAGATAGCTCAATCTCAGTACTGAATCAAGTCTCCATTAATTCTCAAAAATATTGGGGGGGGGGGGGAACCTGTGGCCTACCTCAAAGCTCATAGTCAAACCGCGTCTGTATTAAATATCATCTCATTTAATCTTCAATCAATTCCTAAGGGAGTAGTCTCAGAAGCTCCTGGATTAATCCTCATTCGATCCTCGATCAAGTCCTCATTCAGATCACGGATTGAATTTCATTCAATCCTCTTTTACGTTTCATCTGCATCCTCACGCGTCTCTGCCTTAAATCCCCTTAAATTATGCATGAATATTCATCCAATTAAATCTTTCTCGATTTTCACAACCTTAGAAAGTCCCAAGACCTATTCATTAAAGTCGGCCCACGTTTTCTCTGCGGCCTCCAAAGTACTTCTTGGATAGTGCAACTATCATGTCCATCAAATCAGCTCAACTTCTCTTTATTCAAGAAACCCTTCTCATATCTCCTCTCAACCTCTCGAAATCATCTCCGATGTCCATAAATCCTCCAGTTTTGGTCACCTCTCCGAGAGCTCCTATCCGGGTACCCTCTTCTCTCAAAACTCTTTTTTTATCGATCCATTCACAAAGTTATTCATCAAGAAGTTTTACTTCTCAAAACACATCTCCTCCTCGTATTCACCCTTTCCTGTAAGTGACGAGGCCCTTGGGGACCCAGTCATTGATCCTTTTTTTATTCTCAAGAATCCCTACATGGATTTTAGGGCTCTTTAATTCATTTCTTCCATGTATTAGGCTTGTTTGCCTCTAAACTGAGAGAGGTCAAACTTTACTCCACCTCCAACTTTAGCTTTTCGGGAGGTCCAGATTCAGGTGGGCCTCTGTTTTTTGATCCCGAATATCTTTGTATGATCTCTTCTTTTCTTAGGGTTCTCGCGAATCAATTCACCCCCAGTGCTCTTCGTATGATGATGGGTTTTTATGTTCTGCCCTGAGGCAAGAGTGGCGAGCCGTCGACCGAACTCATTCTCTCTCAGTTTAACTGTAAACTCTCGGATAACTTCTTTACACGAGTCGTCGTGTAAAAGATCTATGTTCATTTATTGGGAAGCCTCCTAACTGTGAGCTTGACTGGAGATCCCAACACTCCCCCCACTCCTTGGAATTTTCCTCACCAATAGTGGGTATACTAAGATCTCAATGTTCATCCCGACCTTCACGGCCTTCTTCGATATCTCAGCTTTGTGCAGCAATCCCCGCATTCTCTATCACTCTGGTTTTACCCTCGCCGATGTTCCTTTAGAAGTTGGCGATGGTAATTCAATCTCTAGAGTTCGCTTTAACTCACATTCATTTCAGATTCTAACTCTTTTCGGGTTGTGTTTGTAGAAATGGAATAGGTATCCAAGATAACCTACACTTCTGCCATACCAGCTCAGCTAGCGTCAGCTCTAGTGAGGGATGCTTCACCCGTCAACTTTGTTCCAACAGATTCAAGGCTCGTAGTCCAGCAGATTAAAGATGGGGACCTATTTAGAACGTGTAATGAACATGAAGAGCAGGTTTCATGGGTTCGAGGTTTATCGGATCCCTAGAGAAGAGAATATGAAAGCCAACAACTTGTCTAAACTTGTCAACTCCATTGACTTAGATGGCTAAAAGACGATTGAAGAGCCCTATTGTTGGGGAACCTAGAGAAGGAGAGGATTGGAGAAGATAAGTCCTCGAAGCATTGAAAGTTGAGCTAGCTCCTGAGGATTCAAGAAAGCCATGCAGGCACTAAAGCAACCTTGAGAAAAGCATTGAGGGCCAAATATTATCGGCCCACCATGGCACAGAGCCCAAAGAATTTAAGAGATCTGAACCAAGCCAAAAGAATGGCCCACTTATAAATATGTCCGCCAAAAAATTGGATCCCCCAGATCTTGGTGTTAGATAGTAACACTCAGTTAGTTCAAATTTGGTGTTAAGAGCAGAAGGTAGCCCAGAGGTCTACTCTAGTCGCACATCCACAAGCCAATGGTCAGGTTGAAGTGACCAATCGGACCATCGTGGATGGAATACATCATACTCGCCTAGAGAAGATGGTGTACGGTACCTCACTCGTGGTTCCACTAAAGATGGGAGTTGAATCCCACAAAATTGCTAGATTTGACGAAGAACATAATAAGGTGCTGGCGAGAGCAGCACTGGATTTAATCGAAGAAGAAAGAGAGATGGCATGTCCGCGAGCTAAGAAATATACGGGCAGAGTCAAAGCTGTCTATGATAAGTGAGTGATGTTAAAGTCATTCAAGGTTGGAGATTCGGTCCCTCGAACGGCCGATACTTTAAAGCATACTAGAAAATTAGATCCCGATTGAAATGGACCGTACGCAGTTATCCAAATTCTGAAAGGAGGAGTTTACAAGCTACATGATATGGACGGGAATGAGATAACCCGCCCTCGGAATGTTTGCCATGTGAAGAAGTTCTTTGTTTGAGGAAGCATGGTTTGCTTCGTTTGTGATTTGGTGAGAACCTCTCTATATCTTTGATAGGATGTTTGCCCTATTCTTGATAGGACGTTGGATGTTCAAAACCTTGGTCGGGCAAGGACCTCTCCTCCTCCTTGAGTCGGATGGATGGATGTTCAAGAAAGAGCCCCTGATTTGGCAAGGACCTCTCCTCCTCCTTGAGTCGGATGGATGGATGTTCGAGAAAGAGCCCCTAATTTTTGGCAAAGACCTCTCCACCTCCTTGAGTCGGATGGATGGATGTCCGAGAAAGAGCCCCTGATTTGGCTCCTCCTTGAGTCAGAGGGATGGATGTCCGAGAAAGAGCCCCTGATTTGGCAAGGACATCTCCTTCTCCTTGAGTCGGATGGATAGATGTCCGAGAAAGAGCCCCTGGTTTGGAAAGAAACTCTCCTCCTGGCAAGGACCTCTCCTCCTCCTTGAGTTGGATGGATGGATGTTCGAGAAAGAGCCACTGGACCACTCCTCCTTCTTGAGCAGGATGGATGGATGTTCGTAAAATGATGTCATGGATACCAAAACCCTGATGTAGCTAGGACCTCTCCTTCTTCCTGATCAAGAGGATGGATGTTCACAAACTGGGGCATGGGTCGTCAACCTGGAGTTTTGAAGAAGGGCCTCTCCACATCCCTCGCAGGATGATAGATGTCCAAAAGCTGAGTTATGGGTTGTTGGACCCGGAGTTCTGAGGAAGGGCCTCTCTACATCCCTCGCAGGATGATGGATGTCCAGAAGCTGAGTTATGGGTCGTTGGACCCTGAGTTATGAAGAAGGACCTCTCCACATCCCTCGCAGGATGATGGATGTCTAGAAGCTGAGATATGGGTCGTTGGACCCAGATTTTTTAAGAAGGGCCTCTCCACATCCCTCGCAGGATGATGGATGTCCGAAAACTGAGGTACGGGTCGTCAACCCAGAGTTTTGAAGAAGGGCCTCTCCACATCCCTCGCACAGGATGATGGATGTCCAGAAGCTGAATTACAGGTTGTTGGACCCGGAGTTTTGAAGAAGGGCCTCTCCACATCCCTCGCAGGATGATGGATGTTCAGAAGCTGAGTTATAGGTCAATGGACCCGACGTTTTGAAGAAGGACCCCTCCACGTCCCTCGTGTGATGGTGGATGTCCACAAGCTAAGTTTTGGGTCACTGGACCCAAATTTTTTAAGAAGGACCTCTCCACATCCCGTGCAAGATGATGGATGCCCAACAGCTGAAGTATGGGTCGTTGGACCCGTATTTTTTATAAGTACCTCCCACATCCCTCGCAGGATGATGTATGTCCAGAAGCTGATTTATGGGTTACGAGACCCAAATTTTGAGAGACAAGCATGATGACGGGCCTTTTGTAAGATCCTACGCTTGAAGTGGTTGAGCGATGCTACGGATTAAAGAAAAGTTGATAAGAGAGGAACTTGCAAATGCCTTATACTTCGATGCTTAAGGGGGGTGATGAAGGGTCCATGCATATTACCTCCATAATGCGGCTACAAAGCCAAGTAAGTGAAAAGTATTAGTATTTTTTACTTTTACTTTGCAAATTTATTTTGACTTTATTTTCAAATTGATATGAGCACAAAACCTCGAAGCATATGAATATTTGTATGATGCATGTATGATAACTTTGAATAAGTTGAAATTGAGATAATGGTTATACTTAAAATTTCTTGAGATAAGTTCTAGCGAATAGTATATCCATGATTAATGATTTGAGAAGTGTTAAGTTTATACTTAGGAGAATGTTAGGCAGGATTGAGAACATGCTTTGATTACTGATGATGAATTGAGGTGCATGCTTAGAATTTATGAGATAAATTTTTGCCTAGTAGTATGCTTATCCTTTATTAATGTTTTGATGAGTTTTGAAGCATGCTTAGAATTTCTGAGATATATTATGTCAAGAAGAATATGTATCTTTGATGAGTACTTGAAGTGTTTAGACGCTTAGAATTTATATGAGCATACTTTGATAAACTATGCTAGAGAGTTATGAGCATTTAATTATGATTACGCTTATTTGATATTGGAAAAACTATTTGAATTGTTTTCTCCTAACATATGCGAACGTGATATATGAGTTTATATAACACAAAGTCTAGAAAATATACATTTCTATTCTAGCATCTATTCAAAATCTATGCAGGAGCTCATGAGAACATGCAGATATATTGAGCACGAGATAGACACAGAATAAGAACATACAAGAGATATATAGCAAAGCAGATGGAGATAGAGATGTATGGGAAGAGCAAAGCATGTATCAGATATAATTATCCTCAAAACTGTAGTTATTATTATACTTTCTTAATTTGCGTGATCACAGCCTCACACACATATATATATATAAATTATTTCGGAATGGGGGAGTATTTGTGTTTATCATCACAAATTTTAAGAAAATATAGGTAAAATAGATCAATATGTTATTTTGTAATTCATTTTGCTTATGTCATTCTGTCACTGTATGTCACTGTATTTATTTTGCTATATATTTAAATTATTTGTTAAGCTAGATATATAACACATCTTCCATTTATTATTTTAAAATATTAGAAGTATATGCTTATTAACTAGTAGTATTTGATTTCTTTTCTAATTATTTATTTTTAGGTATGTATTGGTCAGTATAGAATGTTTTTTTAATTCTTATGGTTTTTGTACTAATAAATTAAATAAGTTTATATTTTATTGTAGCATTCATTTTATTTTGTTTTGTTTTAATTTTAGATGTCTTGATTTATTTTTAAGTAAAAATACAATTAAAATGTTTTTTTATTGACATGCACATTTTTTATTTAATTAGTTATTATTTTTTATTATATATCCCATTGTTTATTTTTTTTGCTGAATTATACAAGTTTAATGTATTTAAAAAATAAAGTTTTAAAATATATTTTAAAAAATATTATACTTACTTTGTGTTCCAGTGAAAGTTACTCAACTTTATTTTTCATTCGTCTCAATGAAAGCTTCTCATTTCATTTTTACAAATTATTCTTTCTCACATATCATTTATTTATTTTTTCTCTCAATGGCATTATCTCTATTGCATCTATTTATTCAATCATAGTATTTTTTTTTTTAATCACTATACTCAAAGCTCGTGGATAACTTTCATCAGGACAGGGGAAGTATAATTTTATATGTACTCCCTCCATCCATCAAAAGTACGCTTACTTTCCTTATTTGTTTGTCCACAAAAAATATGATTATTTTCTTTTATGGAAACAATCACTTTGTTTTTATCTCACAATAACCCCACAACATTCTTATTTTATTTATTTTTTCTTAAAACATGAGCCCAAATGTATGAGCATATTTTTGGTGGACGGTATATTATATAAATAATTAATTATATTATTTTACAAGATTAGCAATTAATTTATATATACATGATTCAAGTTATAAAACTGTTTTTTATAAAAGAAAAATTGCCTAATATGCGGGGAATTATCTAGTTGTGGAATATTGTGGGGCTAATTATGAATAAAATATTTTTTATGAATAAGTTATATAATAATTTGAGTAATTAAGTAATGGTTAAATAGTGAAATAAATTAAAAATTGTATGAGAATAGGTGAACAAATAAATAAGGTAGGTGGACACAAAATTTATATAATTAAAAAATAGATTACTACAATTTCTTTAATAAATATTTTTTTTATGTTTAAAGTGCATTTATCAAAATATTTTAAAAGAAGAAATGTAATTGATTTGTAAATGAGATTTTAGGTGAAAATGTCATTTATATGGAAGTAGATGGAATTATATTTAGAATATATAATCGATAGATTATTTTATTAATATAATAATACACATTTTCTACTTTTTCAAGTAAGATTAATTTAACTAGCTAAATTAGAAATTAACTTTCCATTATACCCTATAATTTTATGAATAAAAACAAAAACATAAAATTTGGACAAAAAAATGGAAAAAGAGTTAGAAATAAAAAGAGTGGGTGTAAAAAAAAATAGAGTAGAGTAGAGAATGAGGCATAAATAAAGTATGAATGAAAGATGGGATTATCCCCGACAAAACATGACTAAGAGACCAACAGATGACATACCAGAATATATTATTCAACACTTTCTTTCTTTTTTTCATTTCAATAAAAGTTAGACATTCATCTTTCAGGAAACTACTCTTTCTCACATTTTATTATATTTTTTTCTCTCAATCACATCACCTCCTAATAAGATCATGAATAACGTTCACCGAAACGGGAGAAAATATAAAGTATTACTACTTCTTTAAAGAAGAGAGTTCAGGTAAACCTTGTCGTCTCAAATGTTTTAGTTGCCAAAGAAATGTGAAGGTATGGTTTGGAAGTGAACAATTGCTTGAATATATACTCAAATTCGTACTCAAAATTCTCAAATAATTTGTAAAAAAGATTTTTTATTTTTTTTTATCTTAAGATCAGATCAATTTACCAAACTCTCACAAAGGGTTTTGCATGAGAATGAATGAAAAAATACAAAGGGTTTTGCATGAGAATGAATGAAAAAATGCTAAAGCATCCCATATCCAATCTGAAACTTTGATTCTTCCCAGAATTTTTGACTTTATAAGACATATAAAATGAAACTTTGATTTATACCAAGCAAATTACTTCTTTTAAATATAAAAAGAAGTGAAAATAAAAGGATCAATGAAAAAGAAAAAGGCAATTTTTATATACTAAAAAAAAAAAAAGGTATCTCTGCAACACAATGTTCAATGGAAAATAAAATAAACACGAATTCCAAAGTTCATGAAGTGAACAACAGGGTGGTATTAACAGATGACCGTAACTCTTTGGGGACGATATCAAGCTCTCGATTCTTGACAGCAAACACAACAGAAGCCTTGTTTCAAATAAAAGAAATCAAAGAAATAACACAGATGAAATACACAGGCTTGGGCATTTGGAGTCCATCATAATAAATGAATTGTTTTCGTGTTTCAACACTTAAATATAAAGCTGCAAATGACCGCGTAGTGAAGTAGCAAAAGAAAGAATTCAGCTACTCATCTCTGCCTGCATCCAATATGGGTGAACACTTTCCTTTACAGACCTCCCGGCCTGCTTTCTGGGTTTTCATAGCCACACTATGCACCACTTGCAACCAGTGGTGTTCTCCGTTTTAGGTATCATCAACTTGAGAATGAAATACAAAGCTGGGGAACGTGGTGGTAATGTCTCTGTCCATAAAAAAATTCTCACATTCAGAGGCTAAGAAGATATTTAGAAATGCATGCACTAAGAGCACCAAATTATCGATTAACTTGAATTTGGACCTTTTGCAAAATAGTATCCCAGGAATCAGTTGAACTAGATGGGCGTTATTAACATCTCATTAGAGTATGAGAAACTTACTTAAGGTATTGAAGGGTCATATTCTTTAAGAGAGATGGGTGTCGCATCACGAGACTTCTCCACTCTTCTTTGTCAATCTTCCCATCATGTTTGGTATCTGCTTCCTCAAATGTCTGAAAAGTACATAATGAATTTGATGATCAACTTTTTTGAGAACAAAAATTATGGAAGATACTATCCATATATGGATGAAAATGCAAACAATGCATATGCATTGAATGCATCCTTAAGTATCCTGGGCGAACTATGATACACCGGTTTTATTCCCCAAGTGTGCACGTATAATTCCAAACTTCAATATGGATCAGGTTTGTGTATCTCAACCCCAACTTTCCAACTATTGAATTGGTAGGCCAAATCAGAGTATATCCAACCAACCTCCACATATGTTGGACAGCCATAACATATAATAAATCTACTGTTAACATCTATTTTAATAACTACAAATTTTCTGACTTCTTCAGAAACTGCCTTTTTTTTTTATAGGAAACAGAGATTTTATAAATGAAGAGAAAAAGGTAAGGGATGAGAGATCCAGAACCCAGAATACATGCACAGAAACTTAAGGTGGGACTACATCAGTTACAGAGCAAAGCTCCAATCCGTAGCTAAATCCGAAACACTAATGTCTCTAAAAGGCCTATGAATAGACAACCATTAGGCAACTCTATATACTTGATCCTATCCCAAATATTATCTAGTGATTTGTTATAGTTCTCAAAAGTTCTCGTGTTCTGCTGTCATCAAACACTTGGATAACAAAATTAATATTGTTGTGCTGAAAGAGGAAAGCAACACGGCTACGAGCCTCTCAGTCCATAATTCGAGAGTAAGTAGTAACAAATGCAGAAATATAAGGGAAGAGTTATAGAGCACTGGAAACCATCAGAGGAGTTATATTTGAATAAGGGGTGCTTGGTAGGGTGTTAGGAAATGGGAATGGGGTGTTGCACCACAATGATTTTGATATCAAACCCATCCCAAATGGAGATTATCAAACCCATTTCCATTCCTCGTTAAAATACAAAGCACCCCCTAAATTATAATGCCAAGGGCTGTACCTTATCTATGATGCTCTCTATAACATCATCTGAGAGATTCATGCCCGATTCAGCAAGTGTGGCCACCACCATTTGCTTTACCTACAGTAATTCAACAAGAGATCATTTTCCCCACAACATAGCTTAGAAATCATTGAATGATAATGAAGAGGCATTACTAAATTATGAGATGTATTATAAGCATGAAGGTGTGCATGTTAGTGTGTGTGTTTTGAACAGCATTATTCCCTTGAAAGTCTCTTGCAGTTTGATATTCACTAACACAGACAAGCACATGCACTACAATCCACAAGTGTGTGTGTGTATATATATAGAGAGAGAATTTGTGTGCAATGGGGCTCGGTTATAAATGTGTGTATATTTATTAAAATATACAAAGTTTTACAAAATCAAAATCCATGCATCGGTAATACGCATACTTTTTTTTGACAAGGTAATACACATACTTGCTTGGTCTTCGTAGCCTATGAACATTAATTATGGGTTGGTCTAATTTTATCCAAGTATGTTGCATGACATATATGCTACGACCATTCTGTATTCAAACTTGAGGAACCAGAACTGGGGAAAAATATCTAGAACACCTTCACATTTATACAACGGTAGTTATATTCTCAAGAAAAAGAATCAAGACTAAATCTTCTTGTGGGCCACCATTTCTGCAGAACTTTAATCATTCTAGCACTGGATTTAGTTTTATTTCCAATATTTTATTTTTTGGTGAGATTGTCTTGGGAGAAATGTATTTCTAGGGGGGGGGGGGGGGGGGGTAAGTGACATGTGAAAATGTGTTTTAATAATTTGTTAGGTGTTTATCAGTAATTTTTTATTGTGGTTAGTCAGTAGATGTCTTGTCAATGTTGTTTTCTTATAGTTAAGCGGGTTTGAACTAATTTATGTTTCAGGAGAATGAAAAACATGTTTTTAAAAATATAAAAAAACAAACATGCTATTATCTCTGGATAAAATAAAGATTGAAAATGAAACCAAAAGAACATACATCTCTGACGAAGTGGAATAGCTCAAGTGGTTAGAGCGCCACTACCTAGGCCAATGAGGTCATGGATTTGAGGGGCTGGGAAGAATTCAAAAAAAAAAAAAAAGAAGAGGAAGAAGAAGAAGAAGAAAAGGAACACAGATCTTCAAGGAAGAAGACAAATACCTCCTGCCTCTCAATGAATCCTTGTTGCTTGAGATCATATAATTGGAAGGAAACTGCAGCAGTAAAAGTTCAGCATCATCAACTTGAAGGAAAATCATATGCAATATGGTTGTAAGCTTTGAGGGAATCAGGAAATACGATTTTCCACCACTCCCACCCAACCCAAATAAATATTACTCCATTTAAAGAGAAAAATGAAGAGCAAGAAATAAACAACAAAGACAAAAGGTGGAATCTCGAAACGACAGTAAAAGCAAATATTAAATGATAACCTTCGGGAAAACCAACCACGAAAGGATGCTACTTACATTCAATCTTGTCATCAATAGGAGCATTGGGGTGAAAAACAGAAAGAGCACGTGCAAACTCCTCAAAGTCTAATATCCCATTGTGCTTTGTATCAAATAAGTCAAATACCTTGAGAATATAACAACTGAAAAGAATCAGACAAAGAATACAACAACACTAACAGTGACGATAAAACTTTGATAACAATGCCGACAACAAAGAAGAAAATTGCATTTTATATGGAAATTTTGAACGGATGATAAAAATGGGAAAGATGTTAGCCTAACCCACTTGAACATGTATGGAACTTAAGTGAAATTTGCATCAGCTGAATGTATCATTTTAAGAAAAAATTCCAGAGAGGTAGATATTGTTAAGCTATTTGCAGTATTCAGTGCATGAAAACTAACCCTGTCTGCTACTTTTAAGGAATTTGCCGTATTTGGCGCATGAATACTAACCCTATCAGCAAATAGGCTCTCCTTTTTGTTTGTCTTAAATAGCGCAAGCTGGAATTCTTCCTGGAAATGAGATAATACAAGAAGCATAAACAGAAAATTAAGATTCAGTTCATGAACCAAAAACAATAGAAGTGCAGGAAATATATATTATCTCAAGTAGAACATCACAACAGCCAGAATTCACTACCTTGTTAATCAGGCCATCATCAATTACAGCACTACTGATCTTTTTAAACAATTCATACAAGGCTTCGATTTCGCTAACACTGACTGCATCAGAGTATCAAAGGGAAAAATGAGTACATAAGCTCATTAGCAGGAAATCGTACAGTGTGACTAGGATGATGTGAAATAGACAAAAACGGCAAGAGGCTACTTATGTGATTTGCCAAACCAATAGTTAGTGCCAGACTGAGATTTAGTTTTACTCTCTTAAATCCAAAACTCAGTAAACCATCATTCATATGAAATGAAAGAACTTTCAAACAGAGAAACACAGAAAGCAAAGACTAGAAATTAAAAAAATAAAAGACACAATAAAAGTTAAGCGTTGTGCAAAGATGTCAACAACGATTTACTTTTACATCCTCACTTATGCGGCCAAATAGGACATTCTATAAATAAATAAACTTCCATAAAGAAGATTCCAACGAGATATCTTCTATTTAGTATTGTTCAACATGGAAAGCCAAATCCCAAAAGGTGACATAAGTTAAAATATTTGATTGTTAGTTAAATTTGTTCAACTTCGGCAAACACAGGACTACTAACCTTTTAATATTTTTGCCAGATGGCATAACCTAATGCAGGCTAATCAGGTTTCTAATCAGCAGCATAAAGTGTCATTAATTTATGTTATGGTCCCAATAAAGGGTAAGAAAATCCTGCACATGTCTTAAATGCCATTTAATTTTATTCACATTTTTCTTTATTAACTTTAAAAATTGAAGACTTTCATCACAATGAGAAAGAGGTTAGGTGCTCATTGTTACAAGTGGCAGGCAGAAATTCAAGAGTAAGCAGTCTGAGCATATTAGCCAATGTGTCTATGCCAGGAAAAGATCTTTAAGTCATTATCATTGACTGAATTGTGCCCATATAAGTGCCAGCACATTAATTGTTATGTGAAGGAAATTTTCTTCAACATCAACTATATTCAAATCAATTACATGGGGAGAGCACCTAATCATCAACCTAAAAATATCAGATACTCCAAAGGTCAGACCATCAACACATGTGTTAGTAACAACTTAAACTGCCAACATAAGACAAATTAGGGGAGGTACGTGGTCCTAGTTTCAGTCTAAACAGCTTTTTTTTTTTTTCCCAGTAAATTTCCCCCAAGTAGTTTAACTTTGTGACTTTTATTGTTGGCAAATTCAGTATACCTGAATCAAAATCAGCAACTATAAGTGCATGTTACTTTAGTGAATTTCATGATGTACAATTTATGTATGTCTGTTCCATATGAAATACGTGCATTTTTCACTTTTGTGTTAATCAATGCATGGAATTTAGTATTGAGCCATAGAACAAATGCTATTTAAAGCTTGCGAACCACATACACTTAATTAAGAAAACCAAAAACAATCTCAAATTTCAGGCATTAGTTTCACTGGGATTTACATACACGCCATCTTTTGAAGATAGAAACATGCAGCAAATACCCAAAAGTCATGTTGGCTTCCACTTAATTTTTTTTGTTTGATAAAGTTCTAACATTAATACGACATACAAACTGTCTCCCTTGCAAGAGCTTCAGGACTTTCCAGGCCCCTGGGTTGCTTGTATATCTCAGAGTCACAGCAATTTACAACAGCAGAAAGCAAATGTTTCACTCCATCTAAGCACTGCACCATCTTCTTCTGCAGAAATCAGCACACTCCATACCTGTAGACCAATTATTTGAACTTTTACTACATGATATAACAAAGAATCACCAGTACTGATAATATATTGTGCATACTTTCTGCCTCGCCCAGGACACACAACAAATTAAAGATTCCAGTGAGAATCCTCAGGAGGAGATAAACCAGTAGTGTAGTTTTTCAGCATCAGTCACATCATGTAATAAGAATTTTCGCAAAGCATATATATATTTCTTAAATTGAATTTTTTTCTTTATCCAAATGTCAAAGAAGAGAGAAAATTCACTAATGGATTGTGGACAAACAGAGTAATTTCCAAACCAGAGCTAAGAAATAGTTATAGAAGCCATTATTGCTCAGAAATTCGGTAAAAAAAATATTGAGATTATTAGCTGACAGTAATGCACAAAATATTGTTTTACAATATTTTTTCACAATAACTGATAAGATCATAGCAGGTTCAGCTTGTAGTTCATCATATTCACACTCCAACAGAGCACAAATGAGATGTTGATCTTACTAACAGTTAACATAAGCATTCACTAGGTTACTAAATATGTAGTGTGGCACTTGTGTGCAGTCATATGGACATATTCTAGTTTTTTTCCTTTACATATGTATAGATCTAAGATCATTTTGTTGTAGTTTAGAACAGAATTCGAAAGTCTCTAAAATTATTACATTAGGTGATGACGTGACTCGGGAGCATAAAATAAAATCATGCTACAACATAACGAGATGAGGTGAGACCCAAACTACAATAGTAGTTCTCTAAATCTCCATCAAATTCAAAGATAGCATCTCTATTATTGTGATTATTCAGGGCTTAATTTCACACTAAAAGCATCTCTAATAAAAGCATATAAAAGACTTATGAAAGAAACATAGACATGAATTCATGGTATGAGATTTGTTGACGAAGGTTCATGCCTTATGCTATGTTATTGCAAATTTCGGAGCCCAGATTCAGAAAAATTTAACCATCATTTTTACCTTTTAATAAGTCATTGATCAAATTCAAGAGCTATTGTAATGTAACAAACAAGTTACAAATTGAGTTAAGCACAAAAGTAATTCATAAATTAGATTCAAGAGCAGGACACGTATAATAGTGCAACAAACCGTTACAAACATAGTTTAAGCATAAAGCAATTCATCAATCAAATTCAAGAGCAGGACTTGCATCGTAAGGCAACAAACCTGTTACAAACAGCTTAAGCATAACGTAACAAGGAGAGAGCATCGTGATGTGTGTTTATTGCTATCGTAAAGCATACAAGATGATAGATTTCACACTATAGGGAAATCATCTTGTTCAACCATTCAAAGATCGAACGTGTGCAACTGGAATTAGTAGCAGATATAGTAAAACGAACCCTTCCAAACGTATAAGATAATACTCTACTTCTCTATTTTAAAAATATTTCTCTACTTCTAAATGTATGATTAACTATTTCCATATGCACCCTGAAAATGAGCAATTAAAGCCAGAGAAATAACACAGATACTCTATTGAGTTGCATTTAATACCAATCTGAAATTTGCAATAAACATCAAGATTCACCCTAATAAAAAACACAATTGTCTATCATATCAATTGAAGGGGAATAAATTTGGAGAGTCAAAGAAGATGGGGAATGCGAATTGATATATAAGAAGCATTGGTTTCATCATACATTGATCCAAAAATTATGCACATCGATCCACGAAACAGAATCTGGAGTTTGCATATACAGTGAAATTCAACAGGAAACAATCCTATGCTATGAAATTCAACAGGAAACAATCCTATGCTACCAAATTAAAAGGCAGATACGAATCAACACAACACAACGCAACGCAACGCGCGCATATCCGATAAACAATTGAGGAAATAAGGCATACCTTTTAAGAGAAATTTGGAAGAGAATACAGCATTTTCCGTAGGGATTCAGTTGGAACTCCAAAATTTATTGAAATTGCAGACAATTGGATGATTTGTGCTTTGCTATCTTTTTCCCCAAAAGAAAAGAAAGCACAGAGCGACAAATGATTGGAATTGATTAAAAATACCAAAATTATTGATAGATGAATAAAAATCGAAATTGATGAAAGAGTATATACAATTGGAAACTGGGGCTATCGGTACGGAAACATAGAGAGATTATAGGCTCTGTATTTTATACTACGAGGGAGTAAATGGTTGTGATGCGAAAAGGCTAGCTTATCACGTGTGGTACAGATCACAGGATTAACGTGGACTTGCTGATTATGCGCTCTCAATGATGAATCGCGATTTACTTTTCTGACTCAGTGCTTGACGTAGGGTGGAGATGAGCTGCTGCCATTCCAATGAATAGGTAGTGTGACACATGTGAACCCTATTTTCCCCATAATTGACCAATATTTTATTATTCCTACAAGAACTCTACCCCAAAATATATCAACGTAAATTTGAATGAATTTAGTTTTAAATTTCCCGTCAAAAAAATATATATTAGTTTTAAATTCTTCTGTAGAAATGATGATGTGAATCATTAAATATTAAATTGAGTCACAATTTTGAGTTATTTTAATTTGTTGAGTTAAAAATTTAATTTAACATTTAAAATTTAATTGTATGTATGTATTCAATTGTTTAACAAATTGTTTATTGTTCTCTCCGTTTTGGGATAATTTGCACGGAAAATGAGATTTGATGGTTGATGATGTAAATTTTAGGTTGTGTTTGCATGAGGTTATTTGATTTGAGGAGGTATTTCAAATGAAAGGATCCTCTCAATGTTAACTAAATATTGTGTGAACAAAAATCTAAGTATTTGAAATTCATTTATCATCCAAACAAGTGGAGTGAATTTAAAATTCATAGATTAAATTTCTCCATCCAAATGGAACCTTAGGTGATTTGGTGAGCTGTAAAGTGGATTTGATGAGGTGTATAAAATGTATGTAAAAAAAAAGTGACAATTTTAAAAATTAAATTATGTTAAGAGTATTAATTTTATGAGGTATTTTCATATTAAGAGCTGGAAGTAATCTTGTGACGTTCCAGTAAAAAAAGTGTGCAAGTAATTATAATGAAATGGTGAAAATAAATGAGATACATTATAATGAAATAGTGAAAGTAAATGAGGATACATTATAATTATAATGAAATAGTGAAAGTAAACGAGGATAAATAGTAATTATTTGTGGTTGGTGAATAGTAAAATAATTGAGAAGAAAATATTATGGTTGAGGATGTAGATAATCAAGAAGATAACGGAGTCGCTTGTTTGAATTTTTATTGTGTACTCCCTCCGTCCCGGAAGTGTTTGCACCACAAAGTGGGCACACTTTTTAAGAAAAAAGTGTAATGAGTGGAGTGTTGAGGGGTAATTTTGTAAAGTTATATGAATAAAGTAAAAAGGTGATTGGAAAGAGAGTAAAAGTAATGGCATTTTGTGTAAATATGTGAATATTGTGAGAGTGGGGTTTATGAAGAAGTTTCCTTTTATGGGTGTGCAAACAATTGTGGGACAGACAAATAAGGTAAGTGTGCAAACAGTTGTGGGACGGAGGGAGTATTGAGTATAATGATGGTGAATAGATCATCTTTTATTTTCATTAACCACCACAACTATCTTGTATCTTGGGTTCATTCTAAATTCTAATCATTCTTATTACATTGTCAAAAAAACAAAAAATCATTCTTATTGCATTATCGGAGTTACAAAATAAAGGTAACGGTTTATGCCTCATCATTAAGTGTCTTCCAAATACTATAGATCGAGTCAGATCTTTATATCATTAATCAGTCAAAAAATCGACGAATTATTTAAAGTGAGTGAGAGAGTGACTACATATATAGAAACTCGAGTATCTCTCATTTTACCCATGGTTATACTTATGAATTGTTTAAAGTTGTCAAATTTTTACAATGAAAATTAATACTCCTTTTGTTTCGTTATAAGCTTCATCTTTACTTTTTACACAAAAATTAAAAAATACGGAGTATAAAATAAAATATACAGTGGTAGTTAAGGTAAGGAGATATGAGAAAAATAAAGGATAGGGAAATCCCCTTATATACTAATAGAGAGTTTAAATTGATAATGTGTCATTTTGTGGTTAATTTGGCTTATGTGTCATTTTGTGGTCATTTTGTGGTTGATTTGGCTTATGTGTCATAATTTAATGAAGTTCTTAATTTTAAAAAGAGTTAATTGCAAATTAAATCACGACTTTTCGCTCATTTGCAATTTAATCTAAACCTTAAAAGAATTGCAAATAAATCACAAACTTTAAATATTATTGCAAATTAGACTTTTTACAAGTTTACTTTGTCCCTAAATCATACATTTTGATATTTGGTTTGATTGAAAAACAATATTGTTTTATTAATGTGTTGTTATGTCATTAAGAAGTCTAAATTATATTAGATTCGAACACAATTAAAATTGTTAAAAAGACTAAATTGCAACTATATTTAATATTTGTGATTTATTTGCAATTATCTTAAAGTTTAGATTAGATTAGAAATGAGGAAAAGGTTATGATTTAATTTGCAATTAACTAAAATATTTATTTATTTAAGGTGTTGTGGTTGATATTGAAGGTTGAGTTACAATTTATTAAGAGTTATTTTAATATTATTTAAATTATTTGTTTCTGAAATTTTATAATTTTTTTTAAAGTTATTTTCATATTTATTAAATGTCAACGTCTCATTTAGTTTGTTTCTCATAAATTTTCTTTATAAAATTAATTAACATAAGTGTAATTATTTTGTATAATTCAAAATATTATATTAGTTAAACTTTTATATTGAGTATAATACAACATTATAATAAATATAATTGAAAAAAATGTTAAATTTTTTTAACAAAATAATTATAATTCTGTGAAATCATTTTTTTTAAATATAATTATAAAAATATGAAAAATTAAATTAAGTAAATAAATAAATTTTATTATTAAATATTTAAAAATATATTTAAAATTCCGTGTAATACACGGGTTCTACACTAGTGTAAAAAAAAAAAAAGATAGAGATAGATAATAGATTTTACTATCTTTTAAAAAAATGATAAATTTATGACGAAAAATTTAAAATAGGTAAGCATAAATTTTTTGGCAGACAGAATAAATTTACTAGTTATTTAGTAAAATTTTTGGCGGACAGAATAAGTTTACTCGTTGTTTAGTTCATACTGTATATGATTAGAATTGAAGCTAGATGAGTATTTTATTAAAGGGAAAAGGAATGAAAATAGATTGGCCACGGTTATACACACGGACTTATTGAGTACACCCATCGGACATTTTTTTAAATCTTTTAGGGCATGTGAAATGTTATATATACCCCTCGTGTGATTTTTTTTTTTAAAAAAACGAAGATGAGTACACCCACTCATTCCATTTCATGCCAAAATCATCCCAACCATCACCATCAAAACAACCAACATACTTCAATAAATAAAAAAACTTCTAAAAACACAAAATCTTAACAAAAATAAAATTTTAAAATTCTTAATGTATCCGAAAATTTTACCCGAACAAAGTTAAGATGTCCGAATTTTTTTATTGAACAAACTCAATGTATCCGAAAAAAATTCTCGAACAACTTTCATTTGTCTGAAGAAAAAAGTTCAAACATTTTATTCGAATTTTTTTCATTAACAAACTCAAGTTGTTCGAAATTTTTTCCTAAACAGACACAAATTGTTCGAAAGTTTTTCATGAAAAAAAAAATTATGAACTTACAAAAACCCTAAATTTCCTAATTTTTTAGACCTAAACTTACCTGAACGACGACGGCAAGAGGAGGGGAAATGGTGGCAGACGCGAACGAGGGAGGAGGGGTGCGAACGGCTGCGTCCTTCTTGCGGTGGCGGCTCTGCGGCGAGGGGAGGAGAGATGGTGGCTGACGAGGGAGGAGGGGTGTGACTTGGATGTATTTTTGCACACTTTTTTACAACTATACGATCCCCACAAGCGTATGGGTTCGTTAGTAGTAAGATAAGTATACCAAGTAAAATTTCGTTCCAAGGACTTAATTGAGTGCTAGTGAATCCCTAAAGTTACAAGTAGGCATGCTATTGTAGTAACTAAATTATGTTGTTTGGATTTTTGGGAATAAGAACAAAGGTATTAAACTAGTTTAACTAAGCTAACAAGAATATAACAAAAGAAATAACGAACGATCTAACCTTCGATAGAAAGTGCAAGAGAAGTGTATTGCCTCGGGTGTTTCCGTTTTGTGAGCAACTAAGTGAACTAGTGGACCAATTACATGATTTTACTACAACTTTGGTTAAGTTAAAGGCTATCACGTAGGTGTGCAAACCCCCTCGAAAGGCATACGTAAACATCGTGCATTGATTAGCAATTATAGGATCTAACCAAATACCATAAGCTCCTAAGATAGTGTTGCATAAGCACTTTCAACACGGTTACTAATGCTTATGAAACGCCCTCTCACCAAACTCCTAGACGACCTCTATTTGTTTAGTGTCTAAGGTTGTCGGTCTAGCCATTAACACCACTCTCGGGTGAGCTAATTACTAATTAACTTCTATTCAATTGATCAAAGCTCACACTCACACTCCCAATCATGCTACCCAACTCTCGTTGCAATAAACATAATCGAACATGCTTGCTAATAGGGTTGATCAACCAAATGAATCAATCAAAGTACAACTCTAGAAACATAAACACCAAAATTATAAGCTAATCATGCAATTAATCCACAATTACACTAAATTCTCATCAAAACATCCACACCCAAGGCAATTGAGGATTAGCCCATGGTTCTAGAAGAGAATCTCATGGCTACAACAACAAATAACATCAAACTCATAATGAAATAACAAGAGATTGAAGAAATTAAGAAAATACCAAATTGAATTACAAAATGGAGTAATACCACCTTGATCATACGAATTTAGCTACAAAACGATGTAATAGACGATGCCCGATGATAATCGTAGCTTGATTTGAAGTAAAAACCACTATTCTATCTAATCTATTGAAGAAATTAAACTAAAAATGAAGAACACCTACAACTATGTGAATGTGTGTGTGGGAAAATGCTTGTAAAAGGAGTTTTTCTCTGGATTTTAAGAAAGGGAGTTTATATAGTGTTTGGGAAGGGTTTGAATGGCATAATTGCAAGTTGATCCCTAAAAAATGGAGAAAATACGAGTTTGACACCGAAATTGGGGTGACTCGGCCGACTTGGGGTCACTCGGCCGAGTGGAACACTTAAGAAGCGTGTAGCAACTCTTTCCAGCCGAGTGGTGTTCAATTCCAGGAGCTACGGTATTCAACCTTACTCGGCCGAGTTGGCTCACTCGGCCGAGTTGGCTCACTCGGCCGAGTGCGCAGTAAAATGCAAAATTGCAGATTCGGCCGAGTAACCTTACTCGGTCGAGTGATGTCCGATTCCAGAAGCTACGCATTTAACCTTACTCGGTCGAGTTGGCTCACTCGGCCGAGTGCGCAGTGAAGTTCAAAGTTGCAGATTCGGCCGAGTAACCTTACTCGGTCGAGTGCCTCTTCCCCTTCTCGTTCCATGCATAACTTTCGCCTCGGATGTCGGATTGAATCGATTCCTTTAGCTAATCCACTCCGTTTTTCGAGACGAATCCAACCGTGCACTCCTCTTTCCGGTTTGATCACTTGTGGTATGTGTTTTGCTCCGATTTCCATCGTATTTCCTACACAATCGACAAAACACAACCTTTCTCTCATTTCGGCTTAAACAATCATATTCACTGTATAATTCAATGAAGTCAACATCAAATGAGCTTCAAATATGCATCTAAATCGTGTAAATTCCACCTGAATCAGGGTGCGAACGGCCGCGTCGCTGGGATGAGGGCGACGGCGGCCGCGACGTGGGAAGGGAGGAAGTGGGCGGTGGCGGTCGCGACGTGGTGAGGGAGGATGTGAGCAGTGGCGACCGCGACGTGGAGAGGGAAGAGGTGAGCAGTGGCGGCCGCGACGTGGGGAGGGAGAAGGTGGGCGGTGGCGGTCGATTGGGTGGCGGCGGCGCCGCTTGTGAGGAAGAAGGGGAATGAGGTGGGTGTCCCTTTGAAAATGATGGAAAATGAGGGAGAAGGGGATTAATTAGGGCATGTTTGTTTTGGGATTTTGAAATCCGAATTTCAAAATCTAGTGGATTTTAAAATTCTAATGCTTTTTATATTTTGTGTTTGTTTTGAGATTTATGTAGGGTAGATTTAACTTTATAGAATAGGATTATAGGTTTGATAGGTATTTATATAGAATTTGTAGGTATTTATAGGGTTGACTTTTATAGGGTTTATAGGTATTTATAGAGTGGGATTTTGAAATCCTGAATCAAAATCCAAAACTGTAACAGGGGTGGAGTTTCGAAATCCCAAATCCGGATTTCCCATCCCAAAACAAACATGCCCTTAGGGTTTAGGAAGAAATGGGTAGTTTAGAACTTTTCACGTGGGTGTCCTCATCTTACGGTGTGTGTACTCGTCCAGTGGATGTCCTCAATAGGTCCGTGTGTGTATAACCGTGGCCAAATAGATTACATAGGCCCAAAATATAAGCCCAAATGCAAAAAATACCAAATACGACTCACAGACTAAATGTGAAAGGCGTGGGTTATATACCCCTCCAATAGTTGTTAGATGCACTCCCCCTAAATTACCCTAAAAATAGATATATGATAGATGCACTCTCCCTAAATTACTATTTGTACCATTTTTTTCTTAAAATTTAGTATATGATAAATACACCTCCCCCAAAACTCTAAGTTTTACACTAAACCCCAAATTTTCCCGTTTCTTATTCCCCCACTTTATTCTTTCTCCCCTTTCCCCACTATTCTTCTTCCTCAATCAACTTGCCGCCCTCTACCTCCGCACCGACTTTGCTCCACGCCGTCCTCTATTTTTTTTTTTAATTATTATTCTGCAACGACGGCGGCGCCCGTCCTCCCTCAGTCCAGCGTCGCCGCCGCCCTTCGCTGAAATCGTCCAACGCTGCCCTTTACCCCACCCCAAATCGTCCAACACCGCCCCTCTACTCAAGTTTTTTTTTATGTTTCAGCAACAGCCGTGCACCACCTCCTCCTCCTTACCGACGCACGCTGCCTCCTCATTTACTTAGTTTTTTTTTTTGTCGACGAGAGTGTTTTTGGTCGACACATTATTGTTAAATTTTTCATTTTTTTTTATTTCGATAAAATCTTATCGACTGAAGTATTTTTGGTCGACAAACCAAAGTCGATAGTGAGTGTTTTTGATTGACTCTGGTTTGTTAAAAATAAGTTATTTATTTATTTCAATGTTAGTTTTTGAATTTCTAAATTTATTTGAGGTGGTGATGGCGGCTGCCGGAGGTTGGGCAGCTGACGACGACGGCGACAATTGCCTCTCAAACTAGGGTTAGTTTAAATTTAGGGGAGTGTATGTATCTGTTTGTATTTTATTAAAAGGGTAAAATATGTATTTTGCATGAATATTTAATTAATAAAAGTGGAGGGGGAGTGCATCTAACATTCATGGAGGGGTATAAACCCACGCCAATGTGAAAAAGTAACTAAAAAGCCCAAATAAAGAACCCTTTATTCACTGTATAGACCTAAACAACAAAGTTCAAATTTTTTTCCTACACAATAATTAATAAGTGTAATGGTCGGTTAGATTAACTACGGTTTACATTGTCATAAATCGTAAACTAAAGTATAAATTAATTTTTTTTAAACTGAAATCGTTCGGTTTAAAACTGAAATACTTCGGTCGGTTCGGTTGGTTTTGACCGAACCAAACTTTTACTCATTTTTTTCTACACAATAATTAATAAATAGATAAAACGCAATCTCAATAGACAATATAAAATTTCAATAATAAAAACACGTTTCGAATAGACTAAATACAATTACAAGGTTAAAAAACTAATCATTGAAACATCAAAATAATGTACTTCTATAATATTAATCTATTACTAGTAATATCTGATGGTGTCTGTGGTGACTGAAGGACCAATTGTCACCATGGTGGAAAACACTGCTGTTCTGGATCCATCTAAACCAGTTGGAGCACTGGTCCCTAAACCAAGGTCAGAACTGACTTCTGAAGAAATGAGACAAAAAAATTTGGATAGTCTTGCTAAGAATTATATTTTACACACCTTGCCAAATGAGTATCTTGGTAAAGTGTTAAAATGTAAGACTGCAAAGCAAATGTGGGACAAATTGGCTATTCTTTGTGAAGGTACTACACTGATCAAAGAAAGCAAATTATCCACAGCTGTCCAAAGGTTTGAAACATTTAAGATGAAGCCAGGAGAATCAATTGATGAATTGGATACTCGATTTACCAAAATCATGAATGATCTTGATGTGTTAGGAAAGACTTATACTGAAAGAGAAGTTAACTTGAGAATCTTGAAAGCTTTGGATGAAAGGTGGAAAATGGTCAAGATGATCATTAAAACCACACAAGACATTGATTCTTGGCCAGCAGAAACTATGTTCCAAACCCTTAAGGCACATGAGTTTGAGTTAGATGAAGAAGATCCTATTACTGTGATTCAGAAGGATAAGGATGCCTCTAAGGACATAGCTTTTAAAGCCTCTACCTCTAAGGGGTCTAGATCATCTAAGTCTAAGGCCTCAAGCATAAAAGATGAACTAGATAGTTCTGATCTTAGTCTGAAAGATCAGATGAGCCTTATGATCAAAAGATTTGATAGACTTAATAAGAGGTATGGTAGATACAAGAGATTCTATAAGGAAACTAAGGGTTCTAGTAACAGGGACTCTTCTGTGAACAGAAGGGATCAAAACTCTTCTGAAAGAAGGGATGAGATCTCTAATGAGAACAGGAGAGATAGGAACTCATCTGATAAGAGGGATAGAAAGTATTCTGATAAGAAAGACAGGAACTCAATTGACAAGCATGACAGGAACCGAAAACATTCTCCTCCTAAAAGAACTTCTAACAATCCTGTTTGCTATAATTGTGATAAGCCAGGTCATTATGCTTATGAATGCCCTGATCTGAGTTCTGAAGATCGAGAAGAAAGGAAAGCCAGAAGAGATCGGAAATATGCCAAGGGTAAGAAGGCAATGATGGCTTACAATGATTCTGATTCGGAATCAGAAGAGTTGCCATCGTCTTCATCTGACTACCCCTCTAGCAATGAAGATGAAGCCTTCATAGCAGATGATGGACTGGTAATGATGGCCAAAATAAATGATGAGGTATCATCTGCTAACTCTTTTCAATCTTGTAACAATTCTGACACTGATGAAAGTGATGCTGCTGATAGCAGTGTAGGAAGTAGTCTTCATCATTCCCAAGGAGTGACTGAAGAAGACCTTCTACAAGCTAACAAAGCATTCATTGAAATTAGTGATGAGAATATATCTTTAAAGCAAGAAATCATTAATCTGAAAGAAGCTCAGTCAAAAGTAGATCCTAATATAGCTGTCATAAATGCAAGGCTATCAGAAGAGTTGTCCCAACTCCAAGAAAAGTATGCATCCATTGACAAACTATATCAGGGTATGCTTAAAACTCAAGCCAAAGAGACTAATGAATTCAATGATTTAAAGATTAAGTGTGAAAAACTTGAAGAGCGCAATAGATTCTTAGAATCTGAAGTAGTGAGCCTAGATCGAAAGCTATCTGGGATGATTAACTCTACTAAGATTAATCAAACTATCTCAGACAGATATAGAGCTCCAAATGATAAAAGAGGGATAGGTACTGATCTGCCTAGTTCCTCTACTTCAGAATTTAAGAACACTAATGGAGCTAGTTCAAGTTCTTTGCAACTAGATAAAGGAAAAGAACCTATGACTTATGATGATGATCCAAAACTCAAAGTACAGTCTAATTTCATCCCTCCTACTACCAAGGTTGGTAAAATGAAGAATGTATTAAGACCAGTACAGTCAAGACCATACCAGAAGAGTTATACTCCTCTGACCAGATCAGATCAGTCCTGGTATCAAAAGAGGCAAACTCAGAACAGTAGGTCAAGACAAGCACAGGCAAGTTGGGAACAGCCTAGACCTCCTTTCATAAGGCAGTCTCAGCTGTATTCAACTAAACCTAGGAAATTTGTGCCTCATTATCATAATAAACCTGTTCTTTATCCTCCACCTTTATCTTATAATATCATTGGTGAGGAAAGACCAAAACGCATCTATAAGCCGTATGGTCCACATGCTTTTAGACCATATTCAAACTATGACAGGCATACTGATCTTACTGAAAAAGGGATAGAACCAAGGAAAGGCTATCTCAGAAAAATAGATCCTAAGTCTGCTGATAATTCTGAACTGGTTAATAAAGTACTGTTCTGTGATAAATTTGGAAGGAAACTAAAGAGGTCCCATTTATTCAAATCCTCAATGTTCATTTGGGTACCTCTCACTACTAACCCCCAAGGACCCCAATAAACTAGGGTACCTAAATTATTAAGATCACTACCTTGCAGGATCGACTGGACTTATACAAGAAAGGTGGTTCAGTTGGTGAGACCTGGTACATAGACAGTGGGTGTTCACACCACATGACTGGTACCAAGGCCTTACTTACTGACTATCATGAGAAGGAAGGACCAAAAGTCATCTTTGGAGACAGCTCCATGGCAATTACAAAAGGATTTGGATTCATCAAGAATGGAGATGTTGAAATCCAAGATGTCTCCTATGTTGAAGGTTTGAAATATAATTTGTTATCTGTATCTCAATTCTGTGACAGGGGATACAAAGTTCAGTTCAAAACCAGAAGATGTGAAATAATAGACAAAAGGACTCACAATGTTCTACTTGTTGGCACAAGACAAGGAAGTGTATACATTGTGAATTGGAATAGTTGTCCTAAGAATGCTTGTCTTATTACTAAGAGTCCTAAAGAAAACAGTTGGCTCTGGCATAAACGCCTCTGCCACCTGAACTTTAAGATAATCAACAAGATTGCTAGAGAACATCTTGTTGAGGGCATTCCTAATGAAATCTATTCCAAATCACAAGTATGTGATTCCTGTCAAAAAGGTAAACAGGTAAAGGTTTCATTTAAGTCCATTCCAACCCTTTCAACAAGCAGAGTTTTAGAACTCTTGCATATGGATCTTCATGGTCCTATCAACCCTCCTACATTGAATGGAAGAAGGTATACTCTAGTTGTTGTAGATGATTACTCTAAGTTTACTTGTGTAGTCTTTCTACACAAAAAGAGTGATACACAAACACTACTTCCAGATCTATTGAAGAGGTTGCAGGTTGAAAAAGGTCATCCCATTGTCAAGATTAGGAGTGACAAGGGGACTGAATTTATTAACTGTTACATCTCTGACTATTGTTCTAAGTCTGGCATACAGCATTTGACAAGTGCAGCCAGAACCCCTTGATTAGTGTGAAAATTGCTTGAAATTCATGTGTTTATTTTGCATAATTTTGAGAATTTTGTTGCATTATTCACACTAAATTGACTAATTGCACTTGAAATGAGAAAGGTATGTGTTTTGCTATTTTTTAGGTAAATTGAACTTATTTGGAAGCAAAATACGTGTCTGAGAATTCATGAAGTCAAGACGACAACTGCACCATTAGATGCGTCTCGAAAAACTGAGTGGAATGAAAAAAAGAATCAAGTCAATCGGAGGTCGGGAGCTCAAGATATGATCGAAACAAGAAAGTGTGAAACTGTAACAGATTCCACTCGGGCAGCCGAGTCAACCCACTCGGTTGACCGAGTGAAATCTGCTTCCAGAGCAGTTTCTGGACTTTCATCTCACTCGGTTGACCGTTTGAGGTCACTCGGTCGACCGTTTGAGCCCGTTTCTGCGCGAAAATTCGAGAATTTTAAAGGATTTCAAGGGCCTAAGTGCAAATTTCGTCTCCAACACTCTTCCCAACTATAAATAGCTCCCCAAATCAGATTTTTAAGAAGTTTTGCCTCACTTCTACACACTCAAGCCCTAGTTCATTTTCCTCCAACATGTGAGAAATAGAAGAACAATTAGCTTAGGTTTGAGGAGCTTATCTCCTCAAACACACTCTTCATTTTTATCCTTTCTTAGTTTAGAATCATTTTGGTATTTTATTTTCATGTAAGAATGGAGAAATTACAAGACTCTCAAGGTGCTATTTTTCTTTTATTTAAGCTTTGTTTGGTAAATTTCATTTTCATGTTTTATTTTGTTGTTTTAGCCATGGGTGTTTCCTCAAACACAATGGGCTAAGATTTTTATGTTTTGGGTGTTTAAAACCATGTGAATATTTAGTGTTGGAATTGGTTTATGCTTTGAATATTGTTGATATTTAGATTGTTGCTTCTTTTATTGAGTTTTATTGGTGCTTTGTGTATTAGCTTCTATTAATCCGTATTTTGAGGCATGTTTAGCGTAGACGAGAGTTACATGGACATGTTTAAATTTATGGTGTGAGTTGTTGGTATACAAATGCGTTTATTATACTTTTAATTCGTCGAGAGAGAGTTAATTGTATTAGAACCTCATTAAGAGACATTAATTACTTGAATGGTTATTTGGGTAATTGGTGAGGATTAGGAAAAGGTCGTAGTACCGGGTTTGGGAACACCTTAGACGTAAGGCTATAGTACCCGAAGGGAAAAGATTTTCATTCTAGCATCTTGATGCTCTTAGTAAGTCCAAATTGAAGCATATACACGGTATAAACAATCCCACTCGATTTCACTAAGTAGAGAACACCCGAAGCATTTCCCACCCTTGCACTTCTTCGAATTTCATTCGTAGTTGTTATTTATTTTTAATTTTCATTTTCTTTTTTTATTGATTAGTAGTTCATTTAATTATTAGGATTGTGTTTAGTTAAATTTATTGTCTTTAGATTATTATTTAGCTTTAGTTTTGCATCCAACTCCCGAAATCGTAGCTACATTAGTTATGACGACGTATAACTCTAGGGATCCATTGCACTAGCCCACCTCCCGTGGTTCGATACTACTTGGTCGAATACTTCCATTACTACTACGATCCCTTATGCTTGAGGGGAAGTAGTTAGTCAAATATAGTGACCAAAAATTCGTTCAAGTCAATGGCGCCGCTGCCGGGGAGGTGACGTAGTGCTATAAGTGGGACTTAGAGTTAGTTGAGTACTAGTGTTAGCTACATTACTTGTTTTATTTTGTCTTCTTTTTATTTTGAGAATTTTGATACTTTGATATTTTGTAGGTGTGAACTTCATCGACTATATGGATGGATATAATCAATACCCGTGGAATCATTGTTATGATCAACGTGACATGATTTATCCTCCACAACATGGTGATGTGAGCTACGATGATTGGAGGAACTTTGATCACCATTATCATATGCAACAAGTTCCCTCCTCTTATCGAGATTGGAGGAATGAAGAAGAATCATCTCCTCCTTCTCAAGGATATTATCCTTATCCACCTCCACCACAAGCATATTATCCTCCACATCCACTTCCACATCCATACCCTTCTGCTCAACACCCATATCACCCATATCCATATCCTCCCCTACCACCCGAAGAGGTGTATCGTCCACCTCCTCCTCCACTTATGGAAGAGCTTCGTCAAGTACATTATCAAGAGTGGGAAAGCAACGAGTTTTGGCCACAGGGTAGGACTACTATCGAAAAGCTCTTCATTGCACACATGAAGGAGAGAATGGATGCAAAGAGATATCCACTTGAAGACATGAGCATGGGAATGAGCTTAATGGTGATTGTCAAAAGAGATGAAGGGGAATGTCCTTTGATGGACACGGGCAACAAAGAACAAGAAGATCAAGAAGCATCCCAAGATGAGTTGGAGAGCGAAATGAGCATTTCTAAACCTTTAAACTCTTCAATTTACACTTTACTTGATATTGATGCTTCTATTGATTTCATTTTGCCTCTTGATCACGTTGATCCAAAGAAAGAAATTGAGAAGTGCTTGGGCATTCTTGAGCAAAAGGGAGAGCAATGGAAAAAGAGGATGGAGGAAGAGCAAGAAGAACGGTCATTGAGAGAAATATGCAAGAAAGATGCAAGAGATTGGTCTTCCATTCATGAGAGCCTCCATGATTTTGAAGCTCAAAAGTTGAAATACAATGGGAAGGAGGACCGATATCCATGGCCTTTCCGATGAGTTCTTTTATTTCCGTCCGGCTTGAAGACGTTAAACTTAGCGCTAAATGGGAGGCAACCCATTCTTTATTGCTTTCTTTTATTTTTAGATTTGTAGCTTGTTTGATCTTTTGTTTAGTTTTTGTTTTGTAGGTTGAGTGTTGTGTTAGTGGTCAAGGATGAGAGATACGCATGGTGGAGCTCAAGGGTAGTGGTGTTTTGGTGCTAAAGGTCGAAGGGACAATTTGTGACGATAGCTTGCTTCTTTAGTGAGCATAGTTGGTGGTAAAATTCTAAGGTAACACGCTCATTCCCAAACTTTGCATTCAACTAGATAGTTTCATTTAAGTTTGGAGGGATTTCGTGTGTTTACTTTCATTTTTTTTGCATCGTTTGTCATAATGTTTTGAGCTTTGGAGGATGAAATATCTTGTGGATTGTTGGTGTTTGATGCTTAATTGATGGTGATTGTTGGCTTTTGAAGTTTGGTTGAGTTTTGTGGTATTGATTGATGCTTGCTTGTTCACTTGATTATGTGAAGATTGTGCTTGATTTGGTGCTCTCAATTCATGATTAGACAAACTTGTGAGCTTTAGAGCCTTTAGACTTTCATATCTTATGGTCTATTTTTCTTCATGTGAGTATCATTCATGCTTGTGTACTCTAGAACTTGGCAATTGTCTTGTTTGAAGCTACTTTTTGTGTGAGATCTTTGAAAGTGATATAAGGCCATCTTTGTTTTGAATAGTCACTTGGCCAAATTTTCCATACCAAATGAAATTTCTCCGTAGTTAGCCACTTTGAGCCTATTGATCCATTTTCTTTGGCAACCTACAAATTTAGCCTATTTGTCCATCTTTTGTGAGCCTAATTTTCCTATGAACTAGTGGAGCTTGAATATTGACAAATGTGGTTGAATTGAGGTGAAATGTGAATTTGGTGGATTTGTTTGGTTGAAAAGTGAAAAGATTGAAAAAAAAAAAAGAGAAAAAAAGATGAATTGTGAGTTGTGCAAAAAAGAAGAAGATTGAGTTGATGAGAAAAGAAAAATCGAAAAAGAAAACTCTCTTGTGCACAAAAATTTGGTAGAGCTTCAATTCAAAAGTGTTGGTTGGTTGGTGGTGAAGAATGTGCTTAAAAAGGAAAGAAGTAAGTAAATTATGTGAGATAGAGAACTTTGAGTTGCAACTTGATCAATTGCAACTTTCCTTCTTGCTCCATTAGTTTATGAGTCACTTTATCCAAATCTTCCCTACCTTAACCAAAGAACCTACATTACAACCAAATGTGAAGTCCTTATTGATTCATTGATTGAACACTTTCATGTGGTGGAGAACTTAGACATTTGGCAAGCATATGGTGGTGCACTTGTGTGATTTGATTTTGAGAGCATACATTTCCTTAATATACACTTTGAGTGATGAGAGATACACTTACTTGTGAGGAAATTGTGAATTGATCACTTAATCTTGCATGAATTTGAGCATAACTTGTGAATTTGTTTGTTGATATTTTTACCTCTTGGCTTGACTAGATTGAGAAAAGTTGACAATCACTCATTCAATTTAGATTGAATTTCTTCACAATCCTCCCACTTGTTCTATATTTCTTTTGTTGCTCGGGGACGAGCAACACTTTAAGTTTGGGGGGGTTGATTAGTGTGAAAATTGCTTGAAATTCATGTGTTTATTCCAAATCACAAGTATGTGATTCCTGTCAAAAAGGTAAACAGGTAAAGGTTTCATTTAAGTCCATTCCAACCCTTTCAACAAGCAGAGTTTTAGAACTCTTGCATATGGATCTTCATGGTCCTATCAACCCTCCTACATTGAATGGAAGAAGGTATACTCTAGTTGTTGTAGATGATTACTCTAAGTTTACTTGTGTAGTCTTTCTACACAAAAAGAGTGATACACAAACACTACTTCCAGATCTATTGAAGAGGTTGCAGGTTGAAAAAGGTCATCCCATTGTCAAGATTAGGAGTGACAAGGGGACTGAATTTATTAACTGTTACATCTCTGACTATTGTTCTAAGTCTGGCATACAGCATTTGACAAGTGCAGCCAGAACCCCTCAACAAAATGGTGTTGTAGAAAGGAGAAACAGAACACTAAAAGAAGCTTGCAGAGCCATGATTGCAGAATTCAACACACCTCAGAAATTTTGGGCAGAAGCTATTAACACAGCTTGCCACTCCCAAAATCGAAGTGCTCTTAATAAGGTGCATGGTAAAACTCCTTATGAGGTATGGAAAGGCAGAAAACCAAGAGTTTCTTATTCTCATATCTTTGGATGTAAGTGTTTCATACATAACAATGGCAAAAGTAAATTAAATGCTTTTGATGCAAAAGCTGATGAAGGAATATTCTTAGGATACTCTTCTGTAAGCAAAGCATTTGGAGTGTTTAATTACTCTACCCTATGTGTGGAAGAAACACCCCATGTAGTCTTTGATGAGAATGTGCAGGACTCTGCTGATCATCAGCTCAGTAAGAAAATTGACAAACTACAGCTTCAAATCAACAATGAAGATGATGATACAGGAATATATGAATCTGTACAAGCATATAATCCTTTCCTGAAAGTCCTAGATCAAGATTCTGAAAAAGAAAAGGTAAAAGACAAAGGTGAGTCATCTAAAACTTCTGATATACCAGAATTGAATGACTGCTCTCCTATGAACAAATCTGCTGATATGAATGATACTGATCTGCATGATGATGTGCATGACATAAATGATGATAGCATTTCTGTTAAGAATAGAAGGACATGGAAGTCTGCTCATTCTACTGATCTGATTCCAGGTGATTCCAGTATAGGTGTTAAAACTAGAAAACAATTGTTTGATTCCCAGGAAGAACCTAGTAAGTCTCTATTTTGCTGGTGTTGTTTTCTATCATCTATTGAGCCTAAAACTGTGAATGAAGCTTTAAGTGATAGTAACTGGATTATAGCCATGCAAGAAGAACTTAATCAGTTCACTAGAAATGAAGTTTGGGAACTTGTTGATAGACCTAGTGATCATAATGTTGTAGGCACTAAGTGGATTTTCAAGAACAAAAGGGATGAAAATGATCTTGTAGTTAGAAACAAAGCTAGATTAGTTGCTCAGGGCTACTCTCAAGCTGAGGGTATTGATTATGATGAAACTTTTGCCCCTGTAGCTAGACTAGAAGCTATAAGATTGTTCCTTGCTTATGCTGCACATATGAAATTCACTGTGTATCAAATGGATGTGAAAAGTGCATTTCTGAATGGTATACTTGCTGAAGAAGTTTATGTGGAACAACCACCTGGTTTTGAAGTGAATAGTCACCAAGTATACAGGTTAAAGAAAGCACTCTATGGATTGAAACAAGCCCCAAGAGCCTGGTATGATACTCTTTCTCTATTCTTACTTGAAAATGGTTTTACTAAAGGCAAGGTTGATAGAACTTTGTTTAGAAGACAAGAAGGTAATGATATATTACTTGTTCAAATTTATGTGGATGATATTATTTTTGGATCACCCAACAAAACCTTGAGTGAAAGCTTTTCTACACTCATGCAAAGTAAATTTGAAATGTCTATGATGGGAGAAATGACATATTTTCTTGGTCTTCAAGTAAAACAAACTCCAGAAGGTATCTTTATAAATCAAGCAAAATACACTAAGAATTTGCTAGATAAATTTGGTATTAAAACCTGTAAGACAGTTGGTGTGCCCATGCAACCTACATACAGAATGGATCCTGATGAAGGAGGTAAGTCTTTTGACCAACCTCACTATCGTGCTTTGATTGGCTCTCTACTCTATCTAACTGCCAGCAGACCTGATATTGCTTTTTCTGTTGGAGTATGTGCAAGATTTCAAGCAAACCCCAAAGAAAGTCATCTGGAAGCTGCTAAAAGGATATTGAAATATCTAAAGGGGACCATTAATCGAGGATTATGGTATCCTGCAGATGATGATATATCTTTAAGTGGTTATTCAGACTCGGACTTTGGAGGTTGCAAAATAGATAGAAAATCTACTTCAGGTTCATGTCAATTCTTAGGAACTAAACTTATTTCATGGTTTTCCAAGAAACAAACAAGTGTGGCAACTTCTACTACTGAAGCAGAATATATGGCTGCAGGTAGTTGTTGTAGTCAGCTTCTTTGACTAATACAACAACTCAGAGACTACAATGTTGTAGAATCTAATGTACCTATATATTGTGACAGTAATAGTGCCATTGCCATCACACAAAATCCCGTTTTACATACTAGATGCAAACATGTTGACATTAGGCATCATTTTATTAGGGATCATGTGGAAAAGAAGAATATTAGGATGGAAAAGATTCATACTAATATTCAAAGAACTGACATTTTTACAAAACCATTGGCTGAAGTGAGATTCAGAGAGTTATGCATTAGTTTAGGGTTGATAGATATGGATTCTATATGTATATAGAACTGTACTAACATTTCAGGTACTGATCTTATACCGAGGAGAAGATAAAGCAGAAACTAAGAGCAGTACATCAAAACTCAAAACTCAGAAGAGACAACCCTATGTCAGATCACTACACTTAAAACAGGCACAGAAGAGGAATTCTCCACTGAAGGGGGAACTGATCTGATTACAGATTTGAAAAGTCTACAGATATATTCTGATTAATAAATTGATTTGTCTACAGAACTGTACTGATTACAAAGCTTCTTTGTCTACAGTACTGATCTGATTACAATTCAGTTATTCTACAGAACTAATCTGATTACTGACTAATCTGTCTACAGAAAGATTTGCTTACTACTAATCTGTCTACAGAATTCTACTAATCTGTCACAGTACTGATCTGAGGATTACTGTGCTGATATCAAAAAGGTGAAATCGGGAAAATTGGGTACTGATCTGAATAATACTGTGCTGACCCTTCTACTGATCTGAAAACTACTGTGCTGATTCATCTACTGATCTGATTTCTAAAAAGGTTACTCAGCTGATCACAGTACTCAGCTGATCCAGATAAGTAAAACTTTCTTTATATACTAGTAAGAAAATGAAGTGAAAAAGGTTTGGAAACTACTGTGCTGATTTGCATCAGAACAGTCTTTTGGATTAGAATACTCTAAGTCAAAAACTGCTCAAGATTTTAGATTACTAATAGAGAATATTAGTACACTCCTCTATTTCTAACCTAAAAACTGTGGTGTATTTATCAAACACAAATTGGCTCCAAAATTGAGAATGGCACTAGAATATGAACAGTTCTTGTTAAACACGGATTTCGAGACTTAATCTCAACCATTCTTTGTGATAATCAAATTCAATCCTAGCCCTAGATTGGTTTTGAATTTGACAAACACGATCACTCTTCATCTTCTTTCTTACGAGTTCATTTCTGGAAAGTTCATAAACTCAAATTTACTGGAAAAATCTGTTTTCTACAAAATTCTACAAATGGCAACTATCAATATTATCAGTGAATCTAACGAAGTTGCAGGAACATTTGATTCGAATCTCTGGGTTCGTGAAAAGGGCATTTTTGTGGAAAATGCTGTATATTTCAATGGCCGACACAATGCTGAAAATCAAGCAATTCTGTCAATGTGCGAGGAGTGTGGGCTGAGGAAATTTCTTGAATCATCTCCGATGAATGTATACGAACCGGAGGCTATGGAATTTTATCTACAGCTTAAAGGAGATAGCAATGGTGTCCACTCCATGCTTTCTGGGCACAAGGTCGCGATTACAAGAGAAATCCTAGAAGTAATGCTGGATTTACCCCAAGGCCCAGTGGATATTATGAATTACAAAGCTGGAGAAGAGAAAGAATGCGTAGGAAGATGGTCGGGTGTTGAAACAGAATCCTTAAGTAATCTGAAGAATGATGTTCTTCCTACTGGTCTTCAATTTTTTATGGACATAGCCGGAAAATGTTTGTTAGGGCAACATCATAGCCAGGATGCTCTATCAAGTTCAAAGATCCGAATTATGGCTGCAATCATTGATCGAGTTCAAGGTGATTGGCAAGGATTTTTCTTGGAAAGGTTATTAAATGAGAAAGAAAAAGTTTTGTTCGATGAGGATACATTGGAATTTTCGATTAAATCGAAGTTAGGGTTCGGGAACAAATTGAGTATCTTGTTGCCTCAGTTGGTTAAAAAGCCGTACTGGAGTAATCCCAAGAAATTCCATCATGGAAAATTCTTGATGAAGAAGGAGTCTGTTCGATTTGAACAAGAGAATCCTTTGGAGCAACCCCAAGAGCCTGAAGCACAAGAGTCTGGAGCTTCAATGTACCGATCTGATGATAATTAACCAGAGATTAGATCGAAGGCGAGGCATGATCCGAGCAGTATTAAACCAAGGAGAGGAAGGTCTGCTACAGCTGCCTCAGAGCCAACAGTCAGATTTGTTGAGACTGTGGTGCAATCTAGTTCTGAAGAGCAAGAGGTTAGTGTTCTTAGTCCTGTTGCTTTACATAAGAGAACTAAGAGGAGAAGTGCTAGGAGAAAGTTTGTTGATGTTTCTTCTACCCCTTCAAACTCTGAACCAAGCCCAGCTGAAACCCAAAACCCTCAACCTTCATGTTCTGGACAATCAGCTCACTATTTTTCTGTGTCTCAGAACACTCCCCATTCATCCCCTCAGAACACTAATTTTGATCCTACTCTTATTTCAAGTCCTCAACATCAACCTTCACCACATCATTCCCCAATACAGGTTCATGATCACTCTACTGAACATGAATTTGAGCCTTCTATTGTACCAATTGACATTTCATCATCCCCTGAACCTGAATTTATAGCTCATAAACCTGCTGATTTAATGGATTATACTATCTGTGATAAAGAGGATAGAATCAGGATAGATTTGAGATTGGCTTTGTTGAAGCAATTTCCTGGATTGGATGAAAGCTCAGTTGAGTTTGAGAAACTCCTTAGGATTGGCACATGGGTGTATCTTAAGAGGAGTACTCTTAAAGAGAATTTGGCTATTATGGAAGGTATGGGTGGTGCTTCAATCTTTGATGATTGGGAAGCAGAACAAATGCAAGCAGTTGGTGTTAACTCATTTCTTGAGCTAGTTACCCCAGAGTCTGTAGTTCACCTTGTTGAAAGGTTGACAGGAATTAAATATTCTATGGAAAAGGTTGCAACTCCTACTGCAGATGATGATTTGTTTATGGAAAGTGCAGAAAGGGTAATTGATGAGGAAGATCATGTTGTTGAAGAAAATGCTATGGAATTTAATGAAGAAGCTGTTGACAATGCAACAGAGGTGTTTGAGAACACTGTTGTGATTGAAGATACAGAAGTTATTGGAAATCAAGCTTTGGATACTGAAGAGATGGAAAGCATTCCATTACAGTCTACTGATCCTATCATTCCTGAGGATGTGCAGGAACAGATCAGAACAGTTCCTGTTGAGAAGGAATCTGATAACTCAAGCTTTGAAATGTTGAAGAAGCAGAATGCAGAGCTTCAAGCTAAATTGGAAGATGCTGTGAAGATGTTTCATGAAGCTACTGATAGAATGAATAAAATGATTTCTGAAAACTCAATTGACAGAGTTATGGAGCATACAATGTCTAAGATTTATGATCTCCATAGACTTCAAGAGAAGAACTTATCTAAAGTGTTGCATGACAAGATGGAACAACACTTAACTCCTATGAAAGAGTGGCATGATGAAGCCAAAAAGGGGGAAGATAAGATAAGAAGAGTAATGGAGCAAACTCAGTCACAACAAGCTCAATTGGTTGTGAGTCAAGATGAGTTGAAAGAAGAAATTGCAAGTTTGAATGAGAAAATCAAACTGAGGAAGCAACAGAAGCAAACTGAAGAAATTGTTGTGAAAAAGAAAACTGATGCTGCTGGAAGTTCTAGTCAGAAGAAGAGAAAATTAGTCTTGTCTGATGAAGAAGAAGAAGAAGAAACTGGTAGACTTACCAGATCCAGAAGCAAGTTGAGAATTGGTGCTTCAAGTGAAGAAGCAGAGTTGAAAAAGAAGAAAGAAAAGGATGTCAAGTTTTTGAAAACAAGATTTGATAATCGAGTTACAGCTTTGAAAAAGAAATTGAATGCTCAGAGAAAAGCTGAAGGAAAAGAGTTTGATAAAAATTTTCAAGATGAGAACTTTGTGGATTTTATTGTTCTAACAGAAAATATGGAATATTGGAAGAATCTGAAGAAGAAGTGGCAGATTGCAAACTTTATTGTGAGGAAGTTTGGTGATCATTCGAGCAAGGAAGCTGAATTTGCTGATTTTGAAGAGTTCATGCTGAACATAGATAAAGATTTTTGGGAAGACATAGCACAAGTTGCTGATCGTGCTGGAACAAAGATCTTATGTCCTGAAGAACCGAATTGGGAACCTCCAAGACTGGAGAATGGAGAACCTAATTACAAGGAGATTAACAACATAATTGCTGAGATTATCAAAGAAGAAGGAATTACTGATCATCAACATATGATGGATATCAAGGCAAGGATGTATGTTGCATTCAGAATCTGAAGATACAGAATGAAGATGAAGGACAAGCTCACAAGATAACATTTCTTAACCTTAATCTTTATTTCTATATTTTTGTGTGTTGCATATTTTGTTAGTATGTGTAATATGTGAAATGTCTAATCTGATTGTGAATATGATATGAATTTTGAAATGATGAACTGTTATGATAGACTACATACTTAACTACTGATTTATTAACATTTAAGTAGTTTTGGCTTCATCAAAAAGGGGGAAATTGTTGGGATATGAATCCTTGAAACAATGTACTAATTGATGATTGTATGTTTTGATGGCCAAAAGCAACTTAAAGTTAATGATATATGTGGTTCTAAGTCATCTTTACTAAGTCATTTGATGAGAAACTGAAAATAAGATTACTGATCTTAATGATATCTGAAAGTAAGATTACTGATCTAAGTATGGAAACTGAGAATAATTTTAGTGATCTTATATGAGATATTTGAATCTGAGTTACTGATCTTATAGATATATATAGTTACTGATCTTATATGTAAGTTTATTGATCTTACATGAGTTACTGATCTTATTGTTTACTGATCTGATATATGAACTGTTAAGAACTAAGTTGATGTTTTGTATTGTATAGACAGCTTATAGTATAGGACTTAGATGTACTCATCTGTATATAGTTCAGTTGATGTATAGATAGGTTTTATATATGTAAAGTTGTATTCTATTTGTATTCAGCATTGTAAAAGTTCAGAACAGTAGATTAGGAATAGATTAGAAGAAGATCAGAAGACTAATGAAGACTCAGAAGACTACTTCAGAATAAGAAGACTTCAAGAAGAGTTGAAGAAGAGCTTAGAAGAAATCTGGAGAAGTTTTGAACAGTTTTGAATTACTGTGCTGACTGGCTCAGCAGAGTAAAAATCCGAAGAGTAAAAATCAGAACAGTAAGTTACTGTGCTGATTTGGTGAATTTGAAGAATAAGTTTGGAAAGCTTATTTAAAGAGTAACTGAAGATATATTTGAAGATATGCTGACTTGGAAGGAAGTTACAAAGTCGGTTACAAGAAGAAGTTACAAAAACAGTTTTAGAGTTAGTTGAAAGTTAGTTCACAAACTGCTAACTGTCATACTAAGTTCTATAAATACTGTATGATCTCCTACTGCTAAGACTACTGATCATAAAGCGTTCACAAGCAATCTAAGTCTACAGAAACACAAGAAGAACTCACAGAGTTGAAGGAGATTAAAGAAGAGAAGAGCCACTGAATTGAAGAGAAGAAATCAAAGGCTACTCAAAGAGAAGTTTTACTTTTCAGTTTTAAGTTTGTATTTTGTAAAACAAGTGTGCTAGTTACTTGTATAATTACTAGTCGATCGAAGATACACTTGGAAGTGTAATCGATAAGATCAAAGTCTTAATCTTGGGACTTTAAGCCACAAGAAACTCAAGGAAGAGTTAATAAAATATCACAACTGGGATTGTGAGAGTGGATGTAGACTTATTGGTCGAACCACTATAAAATTCTGTGTTCTTTACTTTTCTGTTTGATATTTGTTTGGTATTTGTTAAAACAAGAACAGTAGAATTTACTAAGTAAAGATCTAAAGAAAAGTTTAGTATAAACTAGTAAGGCCCATATTGTTTTGAAAGTACTGATCTGAGCTAAGTAAGCACAGTACAGTACATAAGAAGACTAAATTCCGCATTGCATATTCTGATATTTTGAAAGATTTTTGAAAGTCTATTCACCCCTCCCCTCTAGACTTTCTTAGCTTACTCAATCTTAACTCAACTTTGGGACCAACAATTAGCATCCACTTGGGCTACCCGATTTTGTGCTCCACGGTCTACTCTCATCTTGAAAGTATTGCTTGATATCCCTTCTATTATGTCATTGATCTCCTCCACCGATTTCATCCAAATTGAACCCCCCGCACAAGCATCAATGTGGTGTTGATCTTCCAATCGTAACCCACCAACGAACCAACATGTTGTTTGTTATATTGGGAAACCATGATGGGGGCATGTGATGAGAAGATCCGTAAACCTTTCCCATGCCTCTTTGATTCCCTCCGTTGGGCCTTGTTGGAATGTAGAGATCTTTTGTTTGGCTTCCATAGTCTTTGAAGGAGGGTAGTACTTCAATAGAAATCTTTTCTTCAACTCCTCCCACGTCCTCACTTCTCCGGCGGGAATGCTTGATTGTAGCCAAGCTTTTGCTTTCCCCGTCAATGTGAATGGGAATAGCCTCATCTTTTTAGCATCTTCCGACACTCCATTTTGCTTGAGAGTGTCGGCCATCTCCAAGAATTGAGCAAGTGTGCCAAGTAAAATTTCGTTCCAAGGACTTAATTGAGTGTTAGTGAATCCCTAAAGTTACAAGTAGGCATGCTATTGTAGTAACTAAATTATGTTGTTTGGATTTTTGGGAATAAGAACAAAGGTATTAAACTAGTTTAACTAAGCTAACAAGAATATAACAAAAGAAATAACGAACGATCTAACCTTCGATAGAAAGTGCAAGAGAATTGTATTGCCTCGGGTGTTTCCGTTTTGTGAGCAACTAAGTGAACTAGTGGACCAATTACATGATTTTACTACAACTTTGGTTAAGTTAAAGGCTATCACGTAGGTGTGCAAACCCCCTCGAAAGTCATAGGTAAACATCGTGCATTGATTAGCAATTATAGGATCTAACCAAATACCATAAGCTCCTAAGATAGTGTTGCATAAGCACTTTCAACACGGTTACTAATGCTTATGAAACGCCCTCTCACCAAACTCCTAGACGACCTCTATTTGTTTAGTGTCTAAGGTTGTCGGTCTAGCCATTAACACCCCTCTCGGGTGAGCTAATTACTAATTAACTTCTATTCAATTGATCAAAGCTCACACTCACACTCCCAATCATGCTACCCAACTCTCGTTGCAATAAACATAATCGAACATGCTTGCTAATAGGGTTGATCAACCAAATGAATCAATCAAAGTACAACTCTAGAAACATAAACACCAAAATTATAAGCTAATCATGCAATTAATCCACAATTACACTAAATTCTCATCAAAACATCCACACCCAAGGCAATTGAGGATTAGCCCATGGTTCTAGAAGAGAATCCCATGGCTACAACAACAAATAACATCAAACTCATAATGAAATAACAAGAGATTGAAGAAATTAAGAAAATACCAAATTGAATTACAAAATGGAGTAATATCACATTGATCATACGAATTTAGCTACAAAACGATGTAATAGACGATGCCCGATGATAATCGTAGCTTGATTTGAAGTAAAAACCACTATTCTATCTAATCTATTGAAGAAATTAAACTAAAAATGAAGAACACCTACAACTATGTGAATGTGTGTGTGGGAAAATGCTTGTAAAAGGAGTTTTTCTCTGGATTTTAAGAAAGGGAGTTTATATAGTGTTTGGGAAGGGTTTGAATGGCATAATTGCAAGTTGATCCCTCAAAAATGGAGAAAATACGAGTTTGACACCGAAATTGGGGTGACTCGGCCGAGTTGGGGTCACTCGGCCGAGTGGAACACTTAAGAAGCGTGTAGCAACTCTTTCCAGCCGAGTGGTGTTCAATTCCAGGAGCTACGGTATTCAACCTTACTCGGCCGAGTTGGCTCACTTGGCCGAGTGCACAGTAAAATGCAAAATTGCAGATTCGGCCGAGTAACCTTACTCGGTCGAGTGATGTCCGATTCCAGAAGCTACGCATTCAACCTTACTCGGTCGAGTTGGCTCACTCGGCCGAGTGCGCAGTGAAGTTCAAAGTTGCAGATTCGGCCGAGTAACCTTACTCGGTCGAGTGCCTCTTCCCCTTCTCGTTCCATGCATAACTTTCGCCTCGGATGTCGGATTGAATCGATTCCTTTAGCTAATCCACTCCGTTTTTCGAGACGAATCCAACCGTGCACTCCTCTTTCTGGTCTGATCACTTGTGGTATGTTTTTTGCTCCGATTTCCATCGTATTTTCTACACAATCGACAAAACACAACCTTTCTCTCATTTCGGCTTAAACAATCATATTCACTGTATAATTCAATGAAGTCAACATCAAATGAGCTTCAAATATGCATCTAAATCGTGTAAATTCCACCCGAATCAGGGTGCGAACGGCCGCGTCGCTGGGATGAGGGCGACGGCGGCCGCGACGTGGGAAGGGAGGAAGTGGGCGGTGGCGGTGGCGACGTGGTGAGGGAGGATGTGAGCAGTGGCGACCGCGACGTGGAGAGGGAAGAGGTGAGCAGTGGCGGCCGCGACGTGGGGAGGGAGAAGGTGGGCGGTGGCGGTCGATTGGGTGGCGGCGGCGCCGCTTGTGAGGAAGAAGGGGAATGAGGTGGGTGTCCCTTTGAAAATGATGGAAAATGAGGGAGAAGGGGATTAATTAGGGCATGTTTGTTTTGGGATTCTGAAATCCGAATTTCAAAATCTAGTGGATTTTAAAATTCTAATGCTTTTTATATTTTGTGTTTGTTTTGAGATTTATGTAGGGTAGATTTAACTTTATAGAATAGGATTATAGGTTTGATAGGTATTTATATAGAATTTGTAGGTATTTATAGGGTTGACTTTTATAGGGTTTATAGGTATTTATAGAGTGGGATTTTGAAATCCTGAATCAAAATCCAAAACTGTAACAGGGGTGGAGTTTCGAAATCCCAAATCCGGATTTCCCATCCCAAAACAAACATGCCCTTAGGGTTTAGGAAGAAATGGGTAGTTTAGAACTTTTCACGTGGGTGTCCTCATCTTACGGTGTGTGTACTCGTCCAGTGGATGTCCTCAATAGGTCCGTGTGTGTATAACCGTGGCCAAATAGATTACATAGGCCCAAAATATAAGCCCAAATGCAAAAAATACCAAATACGACTCACAGACTAAATGTGAAAGGCGTGGGTTATATACCCCTCCAATAGTTGTTAGATGCACTCCCCCTAAATTACCCTAAAAATAGATATATGATAGATGCACTCTCCCTAAATTACTATTTGTACCATTTTTTTCTTAAAATTTAGTATATGATAAATACACCTCCCCCAAAACTCTAAGTTTTACACTAAACCCCTAATTTTCCCGTTTCTTATTCCCCCACTTTATTCTTTCTCCCCTTTCCCCACTATTCTTCTTCCTCAATCAACTTGTCGCCCTCTACCTCCGCACCGACTTTGCTCCACGCCGTCCTCTGTTTTTTTTTTTAATTATTAATCTGCAACGACGGCGGCGCCCGTCCTCCCTCAGTCCAGCGTCGCCGCCGCCCTTCGCTGAAATCGTCCAACGCTGCCCTTTACCCCACCCCAAATCGTCCAACACCGCCCCTCTACTCAAGTTTTTTTTTTATGTTTCAGCAACAGCCGTGCACCACCTCCTCCTCCTTACCGACGCACGCTGCCTCCTCATTTACTTAGTTTTTTTTTTTTGTCGACGAGAGTGTTTTTGGTCGACACATTATTGTTAAATTTTTCATTTTTTTTTATTTCGATAAAATCTTATCGACTGAAGTATTTTTGGTCGACAAACCAAAGTCGATAGTGAGTGTTTTTGATTGACTCTGGTTTGTTAAAAATAAGTTATTTATTTATTTCAATGTTAGTTTTTGAATTTCTAAATTTATTTGAGGTGGTGATGGCGGTTGCCGGAGGTTGGGCGGCTGACGACGACGGCGACAATTGCCTCTCAAACTAGGGTTAGTTTAAATTTAGGGGAGTGTATGTATCTGTTTGTATTTTATTAAAAGGGCAAAATATGTATTTTGCATGAATATTTAATTAATAAAAGTGGAGAGGGAGTGCATCTAACATTCATGGAGGGGTATAAACCCACGCCAATGTGAAAAAGTAACTAAAAAGCCCAAATAAAGAACCCTTTATTCACTGTATAGACCTAAACAACAAAGTTCAAATTTTTTTCCTACACAATAATTAATAAGTGTAATGGTCGGTTAGATTAACTACGGTTTACATTGTCGTAAATCGTAAACTAAAGTATAAATTAATTTTTTTTAAACTGAAATCGTTCGGTTTAAAACTGAAATACTTCGGTCGGTTCGGTTGGTTTTGATCGAACCAAACTTTTACTCATTTTTTTTCTACACAATAATTAATAAATAGATAAAACGCAATCTCAATAGACAATATAAAATTTCAATAATAAAAACACGTTTCGAATAGACTAAATACAATTACAAGGTTAAAAAACTAATCATTGAAACATCAAAATAATGTACTTCTATAATATTAATCTATTACTAGTAATTAAAATAAAATTATAAAGTAAAGTATAATATACAATATTCATTTATATAATATATACTTTTTATATATATAATATTAGTTCGATTTAAATTATTTTTTTAAATTTTTTATTGTTGAAAACTGAAAATCGAATCATAAACCAAAAAATCGAACTATATTTAATGGTTTGGTTCATCATTGTTTGCAAACCATGGATGAGTGTAAGTTGGTGGTAGAGACTCTTATCAATTTGCATGCCCCAATTATGTGTATGATAATATCTATTTGTAGGCCACTAGTATGAACTAAAGATACCAGCACCACTCTTTATATAACGACGTGTCGATTAGTCTACCCATCAAATCAAATACATAAAAATATCTATATATATTGTAAGAGAACTAAATAGTATAAATTCTTTCATATACTCTTTTAAGTACATTAAAAAAATATTATATTAGTAATTTCTCTTTGGTGTAGTTAGAGTCATTTCAAAATCTTGATTTTATTATTTTAAATAATAATTATATTGCACAAACTATCTTAATTGGTTGAATTTATTTATTACTTTTTTTAGGATAATTTATTTACTACTTAATTAACTCAATAACCATATAATGAAATTTATTTATTTGTTAAGCTCATATATTTCGAATTTTAAAAATATAAGGTATTTAATTATTTAAAAAAACGCATTTAATGAAAATGTCAATTATTTAGTGGTTGGATGGTTTAGTTTGTTCAAAGGTTTTGTATTCGATTCTTATTAAACCCATAAACATCAATATGCTTAGTTTTGTAATAATTGTGAATTTATTACTTAAAATTAACAAATTAACCTCATTTCGTTATAATTCAATACAGTTTATCGTGCGATTAATTAAATAATTCAATAAATAAACGTTGAGGGAAATTTTTAGTTCGGTTCGAAATCAGTAACCTCACTAGAAGTTTTTTTTTTTTATTATTATTGAATAGTGATGGAGGGATCTGTAGATATTTTACTAGTTAAAGAAAAAATACCAAATTCACATCACATCACCAGGTCACCATTTTTTGCTCAATAAAATAAAATAAATAATAATAAAGGAAAAGAGAAAAAAGGTCACCATTATTTTGCTGAACAATGAAAAAGAAAAAAAAAGGGTTACCATTTTTTAGCTAAATATCTATGGTGGGACCCAGCGGAATAAAAACGCAACCTGTTATTGTTGTTGTTAGGTCTAAAAGTGAGGGGAAAGTACATGTGCAATCCATGAGGTGAAACAATATTTTCATTGAGATATTTTCCCTAAATATTCATCAAACAAGATAAATTTTGGATTATACAAGATGGGGGAAGAAAGGAGGTTGTATCTTAGCATACATTAGTAACAATAATTTGCCTAACTAATTATACTTAATCGGAACAGTACTTGTGTAAAATATTTTTACATAAGATATATAGTAGTATTTAATTAAGATAATTTAAATAAAAAAAATTAAATTATAAATTTAAATTCGAGTTGCGGATCGCAAGAAAGTAATTTAGTGCGATGTCAAAAATATACTATTACAAGTCAACAACAAAAATGTTACCACAAGACCAAAATGTATTACAACAAATTTAAAAATATTCTAACGAATTTGATAAAAAAACCAAGTGTTTATATTTTATTTTAACTTATAGTAACATATTTTTGATATTGTAATAGCATAATAATTTTGACTTTGTAGTAATAGCTACTACAAGATAAAAAAAAATGTTATTACAAAATTAAAATATGTTACTAAGACAAAAAACATGTTACTATAAGTCTAAAAATATTTTAGACACTTAGTTTGTTGAGCAATTCACCAAAATATTTTATTTGTATTATTTGAGTCATTTTTATTATTCAGTCTTCTGGTCGAGTTGAATCCTTACAATCTTCTTTGTCTTTAAATTGTTTGATTGAGATTTTGATTTCTAGTGTTTTCAACTTTATGCACTCTTCTATGAGGTTAGTATTGAACTCATTTATAAAGAAAATAAATAAAGTAGTACTAGTAAGTAACATAAATATCTTTTCTAATCTCATGAATTTTCACATATTTGACCTCATCTTACTACAGTACAGTTCTCAATTTTTACTAAAGATGCAGAAGTCGAAAATCAATAGTTAGACATATTTAAGCTGTCTAGCGCTTAGACCGTCTAGACATTAACCTTTTTTTTTTTTTTTTTAATTGTAAAAATAATGTATATAAAAACACATTTTTCACCCTTTAAATGTCATACATTATAGTAAAATCAGAAATTTTGCTTGGAGGTAAATCGAACTTAAAAGCTGAAAAGTTAGGAAAATAAAAAAAAGAAGATTTTGACGAAAATCGACTGTCAAACTTTTGGCAAAGTAGTTTTTACCGTTTGTTGTTAGAATCGAGGAGGGATAAAAAAAAGTAGGAGTCCTTTTGTTACTGGGGACACCACCACCAGTGCAAGTGCAGATAGATATTAGACTTTTGCTACTAAAAATATCTCCCCACTCTCTCTCTCTCTCCTTCCACGTTAAAAAAAGAGAGAGAGATAGAGATAATATATTAAGAAGAAAAGTGCAAAAAGGTATTAATAGTCAATTCCCGCATCTGCCACTCTCTCGTTTCTAATTTGCCCAACGCCTCTACACTCCCTTCACCCTTTTACATTTTCTCTCTCTATTCCTAACTCTCATCTCCTATGTTGCGTATGCTTCTTCATTGAACATACGTCTCCTCCTACCTCTCCCTTTTCTCCCTAATCTCTTTTCCGTCTGGAGCTTTTCTATTCAAACAACTTCTCCTGATACAGGTAATTTTGAGTTTAGACTTTACTCCTTTTTTTTCTTGTTATGTTTTTTTTTTAATTTCAGAAGTGCATGAATCGATCTTCTTGCTAAGGATTTTGTGGATCTGTGAGTTGTGATTGTGACATATAATCCATTTTTAAAAAAAATTGTGATTGTGTGTGTGTGTGTGTGCGCTTCTCTGCTCTGATTTTGTTGTTGAGATCGATTTGATTCAACGAATTGTTCGTCTACAAGCTCTTCAATACTAAGTTGTAAGAGCATGATTTTTTCTTGATTTTGTATGTGATGTGATTTGATGTCTATTAGTGATGTAACTTTTGTATCCTTTTGTTGCAAGAAATTACTTCTCATGGTAGCTACGCATGGGCATGATTTTACTTTACTTTTTTCATAGCTTCTTTAATAATTCTTCTTGATATATACAAAAAATCTACTTTATTCCTAGATAATGATTATTGTCAGCTTTGGTTTTTCGCTTCCCTTTTCCTTGCTTGGTAGTATATGATAATATAAGTCTATAATCGCAAGTTTTGAAAATTTGTGACACAATCTGGTAAGGCTTTTTGAAATTTTGAATTGTAACTTCTAACTACAGGACAAGGTTTTAAAGGATCTGAGTGATATTAAATGGTGCAATTGTAATTTTGTTGCAGAGTTTTTAAGATGGGGCTTTTATGTGATTTCTGTGGGGAGCAAAGATGCATGGTCTATTGTAGATCCGATGCAGCTTGCTTGTGTTTATCTTGTGATCGAAATATCCATTCTGCAAATGCTCTTTCTAAGCGTCACTTGAGGAGTCTTGTATGCGAACGATGCCATTCTCAACCTTCAGTTGTGAGGTGCACCGAAGAGAAGGTCTCCCTTTGTCAAAACTGCAATTGGTCTTCACCTATGGAGGAATCCAAAAGGCAGGCAATCAATTGTTACTCTGGATGCCCATCTGCAGCTGAATTTTCAAAGATTTGGTCATTCTTTTCTGTTGAAAAATCAAGTAGCAATCCTGAAGGAGAGAAAGATGAAAGCCTCCCTCTATCTCAGTTATTGCCAATGGATTATAGTACAGAAGATGCTGCTATGGATACAGCAGGTCCTGATGCTAAGCAATTTAATGGAAGTGAATCTTTATATCATCTCAATCAAAAGGTAATTTACTAATTTCTGATCCAAGATCTTCATATATGTATATATGTATTATAATTGTATATATCAGGGACAAAGTGGGAGCTTTTTCTCAGCATACCAACAGCATTGTAGGGGAAAAGGTCCCTCATATTTAGTGTTCCCACCGAATGAATTTCTATTTTAATAGGTTTGGCTCTGCTATAGCTCAAAGTTTGATGCCTTCTCTTTTATTTTTTTAACCAAATGCCGGTCTTTGTTCTTTCATCCAAGAACAAATAGACCTCAACCCTTTAGAAGTTTCTGAACTACTTCCTTGTGTAAATCTTTGAAATTTTCTCCCATCACTTTACTATTTTCTTAAATCAACATTCTATTTTTCATAATAGCTTATTTAATTTCCCTGCTTCTAAAGGAGAAATCATCTAGTCTCAACTTAATCTATAATAGGTCCGATTTCCCTGCATTCATTCTCTCAGTTGCTGTTGGTTGACTGGGGACCGAATGCCAAGAAGGTATATTGCTGACCTTCCTTTATCTTATTTGTAACTTCTGCTCCCGCTCTCCATCTGCTTGGTACAGCATTTTAAAATATATATGATTGCAACATTTGTGCACTCTGAAGGAACCAGACACTTGTGCAATTGCCAAAAGTATGTATCTCTATATTAATTGCCTAATATTCTTTAGCATACCAGATTTTTCATTAAATTCATGTATAAGAAATTGCTTTGGTGTAGTTCAAAATGCATTCTGTGAATAAAGTTATGTTGGATAAGACTGCTCCAATACTTTGGAGACCACTCCAATATTATTATGTCAAAAGGCTGTATCATCATAATTTCTATCCTTTCTACTGGATTATGGGCTATGGCATATTTGCTCATCTCCCTCATTTGAGTTTGTTCCTTTTACCTTTATAAGTCTCAAATAAGATTTATACTTGAACAGTTTCTAACTTTGAATGCAATGGTTTGTGCTTGTTATCTTGTAGGCTTCTTCATCAAAATTAAAGGATCTTGGATCCATTAATGATACTTCCCACCGGGACTTCAATATATCAGATACCGACTTGGATTTGGACGACTACGAAGCAATTTTTGATGAATCTCATGATAACGCACAACAATTTTATGATACTGGAGGATTTGCTAACTTGTTTGAAAATGGAAATATGTGTGGCACTGAATGCAAAACTGACTGTGCACACATGACAAAGGTTTGCTCCTTTTTTCATATTCCACTTATTCGAGTCTATCAAGAATGTTGCTTTATTCTGAGGGATAAGGTACATCCATTCTCCTCAATTATTATCCCAGGTTCAAGTTACCCTTAATGTATTTTTTGGTACAAATAAACCCTTGAACTTCTTAAAATTGAACAAATACACCCTTATTTTATTGGTGCAAATATACCTTTTTTTTCCTCTTAAAATTAAGTAAAATTACACTTCTACTAATCCAAAAATGAAGATACATCTTCTTATTTGTATACCACCAAATTTGGCAATGTTTTTTTATATTTAATCTAGTGTTTCTAAGTGTCATTTTGTTCGCAATTTAAAAAAAAACAAGTTCTTATTTGCACCGATAAATACTTTAATGGCTTACTTGAACCTGGAAAAATACTTGAAGGGTTTAAATGCACCAAAAATACTTTAAGAGCTTACTTGGATATGAGGTAATACTTCAGGGGTCCCGGATGTACCTTTTCCCTTATTCTGAAATTCAGCTTTATGATTGATGTGCTCTCCTTATTTATTAATGCTGTTACTAAGTCATGGCATGACTTCTGCCATATAACTAAACCTGCAGTCCACATCAGATGAAGCGTTTACCCTTGTTATATAGTACTCCCTCCGTTCCACTATTATTTGTAGACTTTCCTTTTTTAGACGTCCCAATATTATTTGCAAACACAAATAAGTTTGCAAACACAAGTAAGGAAATCTTTGTCAAATCTCTTACCTTCACAATACACACTTATTTACACTACATGCCATTACTTTTTCATTCTTAAAAAGTCAACTTCCCTTTATTAACTTCATTGAATAGACTTTTTTGCCCCTCCTTTTTATGAGGTGTAAAGTATATACTACTTTTTTCTTAAAATCTGTGCCACTATTTGCTTGCAAATTCTTGTGGGACGGATGGAATACTATTTTCTTGAATTCGTTTTGAAACATTGTTTTTTCAAAATATTATCAGCCATGTACCGTAAAGAGTGAAACAATGATGCCAGCATGCAGCGATCTAGTATCAGCTGATTCCACAACAAGCTGTAAATCAGATTCCTTATTGATTAGTGTTCCAAGAACAGAAGCATATACTCGTTCGATTTCCTTCTCAGCAATGACTGATGACTGTAACATTGAAGATTACGCAGAGTGTGGAGGGTATCCATCAGTTGTCACGGAGGAACATTCAAGCAATGTTTTTCGTCCTGATAATCAGTTTTCAGCTATCAGGGACGATGCAGTGTTACGGTATAAAGAGAAAAGGAAGGCACGCAAGTAAGCATACGTATTTTCTGGAAATGTCTTCAATTTTCTTTCTTTTGTGATGTGGAAAAAATGAATCAAATTTAAAATTGTGTAGTATGGTTCTGGAAGCCTTCGTAATGGTGTGAATATTTGAACAGGTTTGATAAAAAGATAAGGTATGCTTCACGGAAGGCAAGGGCTGATGTTAGAAAGCGTGTGAAGGGACGTTTTGTGAAAGCCGGTGATGTATATGACTATGATCCCCTGGACCTGATTAGAAGCCAGTGAATGTATCACTCAGAAAGATATGTAGTACCAAAAGCTTTGTCATGTGTACTGTACAGAGGAGACTGAACTGATGGTGGAAATGCTACTGTGAGTTCTGATCACCTGTTTTTTTGGGAGGAAATTTGAAGAGAGATACAGTTATCTGCTTCTACTTTCATTAGTCATAAAGAGGCAACTTTCTACTTTCGCAGTACATAGTTTGTCTTTGTCGCAGTGCACAGTTTATCTAGTGACCGAGAAATGTTGTAATATGAAATCTGTTGTTCGATTATCGTAGTTAATGTATTTCGATGTAGTTTCGTTTTCCTGTAGATTAAACAAGCATTCAGAGGTTGTAACATCTGGAGAAATGAATTCAACTTTATACATATTAATGCTGCTCAAATTTATATGTGCATAATGTATGTACATCCACAAATTATACGTAATCTTATGGCAGCATTTATCGATCTTAGCTGTTAGTTCTCTGTGTTATTCTCTTTATTATTTTTCTCCTGTGAATTCAATTGAGTTCTTGAAGCCCCGTCTGTTTCTGATTCTATGATTTCTCTTTCTTTAAAGCTCGGTTCTGATCTTAGTTTCAGATTATCGTGAACTCCACTGGTACTGGTGCCTGATGTTCTGTTACCTCTGGCCTTGTGGGACTGCTCTACGAAATGCTGCTCTGGAGATGTCTGAAAGTTCGTTTTCTCCTGTTCAAAGGAAAGAAGTTGCACCACGGTTCTCAGAGGCAATCGCTCGTTCCTCACAGCATGGGCACGTACTTGTGTGGACAGTTTTTGACAATCTAAAACCCGGCACAGCTGTTTCTTATCTGTTTTGCTCAGATCAGGATGCTCCTGCACATTTAATGTATATGAAACAGGTAAAAAGAGAGAATGGTTTTAATAGTAATTTACCTTGAGATAACTGTTGATTGCTGTGTAGAGATCATCGTGATCGACCCGAGCAAATCCGGGCAGAGTTTCAGCAAGAGACGCTACTTTCTGAACTGGCATGTTTGCTTCCTTTGCGACCACTTTCAGATACGAGTCGATCAGCTTTCCTATCTTGCGTATTGACCTCACTGATTGTCTCTCGTCTACTGAAGCTTGTCTCTTCCATTGCCTCAAGAAGCTTTCCACAACATTCTTAACCAAATCAACGTCGCTGCAAGTTTGGTTATCAGACGATTGAACCAAAATCAACAGATCATTCGCTGTTGCCTCCTCGAGCTGCAAACCCGAGAGCCTCAAGAGCTGTGCTTTTGTCACCGGAGACGCTGCAAGCAAACTCGCGAGACGGAGGAGTCTCAGCAAGAATCTAATCGAGACAGACCCTTTATCTGATGGAATCAAACCCACAATCGTCTCAAGAATTCTCCGTTTTCTGTCTGGAGAATCTTCTTCTTGAGATAATGAGGTTGAACCCCCCTCATTAGGCCTGTTTCCAGCCACATTCAGTAACCAACGGGACGCATAGACATGCAGCGCCTCGCCAACGAGCTGAGGCAGCACCATGTTGGTAGACTTGACAGCAGAAACTACGCATCTGAACATGTCTATATCAAGAAAGGAAACATCCTCTATCCACCAATCCTTTGGCACCGATTGGTGTCGTTTCTTTTCGTATCCTGGTCGAGTATACGTATAAGACCACGAAACCTGAAGAGACCTTTTTCTGTATCAAATTTCATGCAACCTTGAAAAACCAGAGAGAGTGTATATAGGCTATCTATCAAACCTTGGTTGTTGGTGTTAGGATCTTGTCGACTATTGATTCGATGCATCTTCTTACAATGCCAAGGTTTTCAGACCACTCATATAGTTGTCTTTCAGTGTTTTGGAGAGTGAGAATGGGGTCCTTCCAACCTTGAAGAATGCATGAAGAGAAGAAAGAGTCGAGTTTCATGACAAAGTTTCCGGTTTCAACGGATTCTGTCATGCGAAGGAACTTGGCAGCACAAAATGCAGAGACAAAATTGTGGGCACTGAGGTTGATTGTGATTCCGTAACAGAACTTTGCACAGAGCTCGAAAGCTTCTTCTCCTCCAGGGATATCGTGCAGTTCTATGGGATCATCGGGATTGGCGTTAAGGCGTTGCAATAAGCCGCATTTGGGAAGAAGAGGATACTGTAACTAGGCACAACAGAATCATGCAAACAGATATATCTGAGATGTAAAAAGAGCAAAATCTTGGTTATAGTATTATTTTACCTTATGGAGAAGATACGTGACATTGTTTATCTTTATGGTAACATCACTTGGTACATCTGACATCACTGTCCTGAAAGTGCATCAACCAGATTATTAAAGAGTTTTGTTCTTGCACTTGGATTTTTTTGGAGGGATTAATGTACCTTGTGGCTTCCTCAGTGTAGAAGGTGTCGGGCCGGGTTCCGAGTTTCATAAACTTCATTTTTGAAATATTGTTTTGCAACAGTAAACTTGCACTTGCAGTAAACAGCATACAACTCGGGCTTAACTAATTACCTCCTATTAATTCACAAGAAAGAATAATTAATTAAATGAGAAAGCTATTCATAGAATGCATTTTATTATCTCAAAGTTTGCCGCTCCATAGCCAAAATGCTAGGAATTGAACTACTATTATGAAGAAAGTACACAAATTTGTTGATCAGGAATGACTACGTTTAACATTTATTGAGTCAAGAGGGTTATTTATAGCCAGAAGCTGGACCGCAGTCCTAAATGTCAATCGAACTGGAATACTGCTTAACATACCCTAAAAAAAATTAGTGGGCCAGTCTATCAGGCTCCATAACCCAACCTATAAGGATTATTTTAGATGATTGCCCTCATGAACTAGTGCAAAAGGATCAAAAGATTAAAGAAATTCAGAATAGTCAATACATAAGCAATAAAAACTTACTTTACTCCAAAATTAATTTCATACTACCACATTTATATATATATGCATGTACATACGTAATGAGTTGTATAAGAAATTCACACTTTGGTTCCATATTAAAATCGTATATATAACAAAAGGATGAATAGAGATCATATGAGTGAGAGAGAGAGAGAGTACCTTGATGAGCATTCATTGATTCACTAGCAAGAAAAGAACTGCAAAAGAAAACACACACATGTAGAAATACATATATATGCATCAAAAAACCAAAAGAATTATAAAATACTAAAAAGATTAATAGGAAGCCATACAATAAAAGTGTGATCATTTAAAGGATCAATTCCTTGCTACTTGAATGAGATCACAGCAGCCGTGAATTTATCAATCACACGTGCCTATGTTGGATTAATGTTTAATGGAAGATACCATTAAATATCTCTTTCTTTCTTGCTTGCTTTCAGAAGGAAGAAATATTAAATTATTATTTTGTGAATGGAATAGGAGTATTATATAGTGCATGCTGCAAAATTAAAATTTTCCTTTTTTCTTTCCCCCTTAATTGAGGAGCACAAGAAATAATTAGCTAAAAAAGTAGTGTACCAAAATTAAATTGCGATGCAACGACAAGCACCATGTTTTATATATATCTGGCAATTTAACTAAATTAGGGTATCATACTTATAAATATGATAAGGAAAGTTACCTAATTTTCTAGTCTTAAAACTTTTGAATTTTTCCTTTGTCGAATTCCACTCAAAACTTGATAATAAAGTTTCTTCACCATTCTTCCCCTTTCTCATCATCTTGCAACTATAGCACAACACAATATAAACATATAAAGTAACTGGATCTTTTGTTCTTTTATATAATTACCTAATTAATTTATACTTTAATTCAATAAAAAAAGAAAAACTTACCTCAAATATCATGTTTATTTAAACTAACAATATAGCAAGCCATTGATCGAAAACGTTCTTCAACTCGTATCTCCATATGTGTATAATCCAGCTTGTGAGATAGACAAAATTATGCATTTCAAGAGAAATTAGCTAGAAATTAAGTGGGTTTTTTTTTTTTTTTTTGAGTATTATGTATACATGTAATTGCAAATTGGAAAGAGAGTTTATGTGTGTTTTAAGTCACGTAGAAGAGAGATGGATCGTAAATGAGAAAAAAAAACTATTTAAATAGAAAGAAATTAAACCCTACCATGATACTGAATCTTGAGAAAAATTGCACAGAAAGTGCTCTTAGTCAACTTAATTATTAATGGCATCAAAGCTTATGAGCTAATGATTATCAACTTGAATGAAATGAAAAAAAAGTAAGGGATCAATCGAGGTCTCCATCAAGACGCGTGCAATTCTTGATTGAATTATGTGGATTTGTGCAATTAAAAATATATAAATGTTGCACGTTCCGAGCTGGGCTTCGATATGTTTTTTGGTAGGCTCATTGAAAAGCTGCACTTTTTAATAAACGAGCGGGTCTACCCGACTCGGGTCACTCCAATGGATCCAGACACAATTGTATCAAAACGTAGTGAAAATAACCAAAGAACTAAAATGTGTAGCACTTCAATCTTATTGTTCTCTCCACCCACCAGTGATATCAGAGCCAACAATTTCAATATACAAATTATTCTTTAGAAAGACAAGTAAAATGAGACACGGAATGAGTAATATATTTTGTATAAACAAATGTTTTTTTCATATGAAATACTCCCTCTATTCCAAATTAATTTTTCACACTTTCATTTTTTGTTTGTCCCAAATTAATTTTTAGACAAAAAAAAAAAGAAGTTTCTAACAATTCTTACCCTCAAAATTCTCACTTATTTACTATTTATGTCATTGCTTTTATTACACAATAGATTTACTTTATTACTTTAATAAAGTTATAGGAACATCAATACTGTTATTTTATCAAATTTTCTTAATTTTCGTGTTTAAATCAATGTGAAAATAGATCGGGGACCGAAGAAGTAACACTTTTCACTATATGTTTAAACTTTGTTTTGTTATAAATTAGTCAAACTTTAATGAAATTACCTCGGCGCATAAGTTTTTCCCTTGTAAGTTTACGTATGATTGAGAAATGTTTGTTTAGCATGCAATGCAATGCAAGTGGGAAGTGGGGAAGGCCTACTAGATCGAATTTGTTGAAATAAAGTGATTTTCTTTTTTAAAAAAAGTGGGACCATTTGGAAATTAGGAGGATACTATAAACAAATTGTTTCTACTCCCACTAGTTTTGGTTTAGTCAAATTTCATGATCTGAGAGTTAGATTGGTTTACTGTCGGCCACGTGTCTTGTCCTGTACCGCCTGATTGGACTGGTCGGATTGACATTGCCCATACCTTATTGTTGTTGTTGGTGGGTTTGGAACACCATTACACCACTCTTTTCCTTGTGCATCATCATCACATCACTTTAATCTTTACGAGTCCAAATTTTGGAAGTAGAACTAGTGTTGAGTTCGAAACTAGATTTGATTGTTATACTCGACGCTTAAAACTCGATTCGATTGGGCTTAAAATTTTAAAACTCAAACTCGATTTGATAAGAAACTCAATGAATTAATTTGAGCTTGTCATGATTCAATTATCGATATAATTTTCAAAATTAATTGTAAAACATATTTTTTTTAATATAATTAATGGAAAAATAAACTCGAGCTTAGCTCGACTTGAATACTCTATATAAATATAAATTATATACTGTATTAGGTAAATACTTTTTTTTTTTGAATTACATTAAATACCCATCCCTTTTCCCCTCCCCATGACTCGAACCCAGGATCTAAAGCCTAGGTAGTGGTGCTCTAACCACTTGAGCTATCCAACTTCGTCTATATTAGGTAAATACTTGTATGTACCATTTACATACATGTAACTTGTTCCTATTTAATGGAGTACAATTTTCTAAATGGGTGAATGTTACTCATGAGTTATAGAAAATACAGCATATTATTAGTCCAAATAGAGTATATATTAGTTTAACTATTAAATATGAACAAATTACATGTGTGTATATATTAATAACAAAATAATAAATATTGTCCAAGTACGATTAGGCTCGCGAACCTTTAGGCACTGTTTGGTTAGGGATTGTGGTGGATGGGATGGGGATTGGAAAAATATGGATGAGGGTAATCCATGAATAATAATTGAATAAAAATTGTGTTTGGATAGAGATTGAAAAATGGATGTGGATGGAGAACTTTATGTCAAATCAATAGTGATGTTATATTATTTTATTATTGTTAGTTAGTGAAGTAATTAGTGTAAGGAAGAAAAGTAGGAGAAATAATAAATGTGTGGAAGAAAAGTAGAAGATAATAAATGTATGGAAAAAAAAAATAGGAGAGAGAATGAGTAATTAATATAAAAAAATGGTGATGTGATTGTATAAAAATAGGTATAGAGGTGTATTATAGGGGTGGATGGGTATTGAGATGGGTATTTAGAGTTGGGTATTTATGAGTTCGAACTCAGTAGCTATTAGAGTACCTCGAAACTCAACTCGACTAACTTTGAGTCAATTTCGATCTTTTTTCGAGTCGAGTACGAGTAGCTCGATTCACTTATACCACTACCCCCTCCCATTTCATTTTATAGTGGAAACTCTATAAATTAATACTTGATTAATTAATAAACTCTTTAAGATAATATTTTTGGTCGATCCCGTCTCAGGGATAGGGTGCTAAATTAATAAACTCGCTAAAATTATAAGATAATACATTTTTTATAATTTCTATAGACCCTGTATAAAATATAAATTAGTAATTTCTTATATTGAAATCAATTTCACCTTAAATCTCGTCTTTAATTTTCCTTACCATTGTAAGAACTTCTGGTGTCGTTTTCGCATAAATCACCAAGAAATTATTCAAGTGGGAGATACTCTATAAAAATCCACTTAATTGTATTTGATATTGTCGCTTGGCTCACCGGCCCGCAAATCATACTCTGTAGTTACATCATTATTAGGCTCAAGTCTGGCCCATGACCTTTTATAAGTTTTTTTTAAAGGTTTGGTCTGACTTTTTTAATAAATAGGTTTGGCCCGAAAGACTTTTAAAGATCTTTTTAGTTTTATTAGTGCATTTAAAAAAAAATCTACCACACTTTATTATCATCAAATCAAAAAATCGACTCTTTAAAATCTCAAAATGAAGAAATGAACTTAATAACAAATGTTAAAAAAAAAAGAATCAAATGTTATCCTCAAATACAGTACCTCTCTACATCCGCCCCCTTTGTAGGTACGTATAGTAGATTTCTGTTAACAATTTTATTTTAATTAATTAATTTTATGAAATTAAAATATTGTAATAATATTATTATTTCTATCACAATCATCATAGTTTGAGAAAAAATTTGCGTCTTTCAAATATTATTTTTGATCTAAAAGATAAATTTGTAATTACTAGAGATTGCAATCAAAATAACCCATTTATTGGGCCTTTGGCTAGTGAGGTCTCACCTTGTGGTTTATGCCACAGTTATTTGCACCCCTATATATTACGAGTTCACCACCAAAAAGTTTTGATAAAAATTGGAAAGAATATATAACCTTTTTATAAATTTACATATAATATAACTCAATAAACACTAATGCCAATCTTCTACCGGAATTTTCCAGAAAAGAGACCAAAATTTTGAAAAAACAAATCAGTTTTCTACAAATTTCGAAATGTAGAAAAAAAATCGAAAATTGTACCTAACTCTAACTTATTTTTCTCAATTTTTTCCACCACCCTTTTTTTTTGCAGCGGCGCCATCATCGTCACCAGATCACCCCCTTTCTTCCATCGTCGACACGACGAAATGAGTGATAGTAGATGCGACGACTTGCGAAAATTCATTAAGAACCAAGTATGATACTTATTATTTTGACTAGGGAGAACGAGTAGTAGTGTGCGAGAAACGGCGACAAAAGAGATTAGAGATCGAGAAAATTAGGATTATGAGGGGAAGAAAACTTTGGTAAATGAGGGGTTTGAACTTAATGGAACGGTGAATATATAAAATCAATGGGTGCAAATAATTGTGGCATGTGGTCTAAGACTTCTTGACCCAATTAACTACCTAAGTCAGCCCATATTTGTGACTTTAGCTCATTTGAAGTCAATCTTTGACTATCTATGTATCTAAATTTCAGTAATTGTGCAGTCAGAGTAATTTATTTTCTTCTCTTCACCGATTTAGCTGGAAATCATGGCTGAAGAGTGTTATATATATATAGTTGGTTCTCTTGAATGAATGTAGTATGTTTTACTTTTACGTACGAAAATTATTTTATTTTATCTTTATTATTATGAATTAATATACAAGAATTAATTTTAAATCTCCCTACAAACACAATTTTTTTTCATGATATTAGAGTTTAAAGGCTCACGTCCACACATCCTGGATTCGATTCCTATCAAAAGAAGAGTAGTATTAGAAATTAATATACATAAAACGGAAGAAAGTTCTCTTACACCCTTCATCTTACTTGGAGAAGAAAAGAAAAGAAAAAGGAACAACACATGAGAGGTCATCCGAACATGAAGATAAGACGTGCATTATTTTCAGTATATTTTTTAAAAGAAAGTTTAATTTATTTATCATTGTTTATTTGAGAATATTTTAAAAAAGGACGCCATAACATAGATGTGACATCACTCGTGATTGACAAAATTCGGTTAATCTTTTCATAGTACAAATTATTTTTAAATTGCAAGACGACAAAGTAACGTGCTTAGTCGATTGTTCTTTATTTTTTACCCAGATTAATAAAATATTATTCATTATCAACTCACCATAGGATGAAACATGTGTAAATTAAATATACCATATCTACTTATTATTAACCAAATCCTGTGAATTAATAAATTTGAATATAATAAAAATAGTGTTTGATAATTTAATCGTGGTTGTTAATACTAATAAAAAAAAATGGCCGGGAGTATCCCACTTGAGAAAATTGGCCTACAATATTAGTCATTAGGTTTAGTTGGTGCCAACACATTATATGGGAGCCCCACGCATGCCTCATTTCCCACAACAAAATATTCCCTAGCTTGTTTTATATTTCTATTTTCTTCTTCTTTAATTATGAATAAAATTAATAATATTAAAATTTGTCTTCTCCCCCAAACTATTCAAGAGATGACTCTGTTTTTGTGCACAATTGGCTGGAAAGCAAATATTCATAACAATCTCCACCAAATTCTAATACGGACATTATTTAATCCCTATTTTATCAATGAAAATTTATAAAAATATATATTTGGTCTTACAGATATGATTTTTAAAACATGATTATTACCTATTTTTATTAATGTTTTTGAAGTAGTTGAAAAAAATGTATAGATATTGAATGAAATAAATGGTTTTCTTAAATAATAGTAGTCCGTTGTAATTTTTCCACTAAGAAATACAGTTTTTTCCCTACAAATGATAGCACCATTTCAGAATTGGGAAAAAATAGAAAAGAGTTTTCAAAGTGGACTTGTCTTCAATAAAATAATAGAAACCCAAATTAAAATATTAAAGACCATTTAAGGACATGTTGAAATATTTATGATCATACAGTTGGGTGTATTTTTATATATTTGATAAATATTTTATTAGCCAATTTAGGAAAACAAAATTATAAAAGTTTGACGACTAGTAATCGAGTTGCAACAATTTCAATATATAAATGAAATTTATATGTAGACGGCTACAAGTAAAAAAATATAATGTAGCAAAAATGTGAGACAACATTAAAGAGAAATGCAATACAAACGCATTTCCAGAATCATGTAAAATAGTTGAGAATAGAATAATAAAATTATTTTCAGACAATATTATAGTGTCCATTAAGTTCATTTTATACACGCTCAAATGAAGTATTACAATTTTTTGTATACAATTGAATTTATACCATCTAATTAGATTTAATTGAGTTCAATTGCACCGATTACTTATATTTGATTGTATTTTTTTTTAAATGCAATGAGAATATGTCTTCCCTACACATAAACCATGTGACTTTACAACTGGTTAATTGATGCAGTACAAAATAGCATGTCTAAATACAAGTACAGTGTACATGCATATGTTCCTCACACACCAAACATGTAATATTATTTTGAATAGCTACAAATTAGAGCTTATCATTCAGAGAACAACTATATCAAGGTCAAAATTTTCTCAACACTTTGTATTTCTTAGCTTCCAAAGGTCTGATTCTAATCAAAGGGCAACATCTCCCAGATGGAGCCTATCAATACCAACACAAATAACACAGAATTTCAAGAAACCTTTGACGATCACTTAGAAATGATAGTGCACGATTTCAATGAATTCCGAGAGAGAATAGCGCAGTCAAGTTCGAGTGGTACAATTAAACTTGACGACATCATCGACTTGTTTATCAATAATGGCAGAGAGAATTCATATAGCACAGAACACAACACACAAAGCCATGGCACAACACTGCTGGAAGATTTTAACATGCCCAAAAACACACTAACTCCACACCAATTGCAGTCTGAACACATACAGGGCTTCAACATTAACACACAAATTCAAGGGAGTGAAATGATGGTCCAGAAGATGACCGAGAATACAAGCCAAAATGAAGGAGGAAGATCTCCAGAATCCTCTAAAACCCTGAACGTAAACTCCAATGTGGGAGTTGTTACACATATTAAATACGGTGATTTGAACTGTAATGAAGCAGCTTATGGTGTTATTGGCAGTGTCTTTGGTAGTTGTGCTGCAGCTGGTTTAGATTCAGTCATTAGATGTCTGAGAAATGATCTGGGAGTTAAGGGAAATTGCAATAGGACTAATTGCAGATATAAGGTGAAGAGAAAATACAGAGAGATTATTGAAACTGAAGACGTGACTGCTGGGATGGAGATAGCAAAAACTAAGAGAGAGACATACACTACAGCACTTGGAAATAGAGAGGTAAGTTCGATTAAGAATATCTCAACATAAAATAATCAAAACTGGAAAAAAAGCTCTAGACTTCCCATTCATGTTGCATAGTAGTAATAAAATTCTTCATAATCTTGAAATTAAACAGATATAAAGTCCAGAATCTAAACTTAAAAAACTAATTCACAGCTCACTAGAATAAAGTGGTCTTAAACAATCCAAATTTAATAGCAGAAACATATAATAGCATGCTACAATTACTAAACAAAAGCAAATTAGCAAACAAAACTAAGTTCTTGTTTTAGTCTTCTTCACCAGGCCCATGAAGCCTGTATACAAAGCCAGTTATGAAAGCTTTTCGAGAAAAACTGTGGAGAAATTGGTAACAATAAGACTGGCTCACTCAATTACGCTTTTTTAATTTTTAACGCTCATTAAAGCATATCCTCATGTTCCTAATCTTACAGTTTTGGAAGATAACAAGTGGATCATTGTATGTCCAGAACCAAAGAGAAGGACAGTATCAGGAGCACAAGAAATCTAGATCGTTGACATTTATAGTTAATTTTTTTCAGAAAGAGGTATTAGACTTGCACAAGTTATGGCTTGAGACTTGAGAACGATCAATTTACAAGTCTAGCATGCCTTTGCACAATTATACGTAATTAATAGTAACTTGGAAAATAAAGAACTAAAAAGAAAAAAAACTAATATAGGGCTCTCAAGACCTTACTATTGTTAATGCAGTCCTTTTTCGAGTTAATGCAGTATAAGCTATCCCCTTTCTTTGTTACAAATGCATGCCCTTGCACTTTAAGTAATCAATAATTAATTATATTGCGAGTGCACAAAACTGAGTATATCAGTGAATGCCCCCATTCATAGCAAAACCATTGACTCATTGAACACTATTTTATTTGAGCATTTAGATTTGAATTACATTATGCTAGTAATTATATTAATAAGTTTTCTTCCATATGTAATGACCTACTTAATAACAGACATAAAATAGCCTTCAGTTAAAAAAGAATTGCATTTGGCATATAACATGACCAACCATAAAACTGGATGATTCCTTTTAGAAACCTGCAACTTATACAGATTCAAAACCCAACTGTGGTAACTTAAGCAAATCGTTAAGATCTTCATAGCACATGACAGTTGATGAATTGATGATATCATACAACAAAGAGAATTCCATTAACGGAAAGAGAGATACCTGCTCCAGAACAAAAATAAATGTTCTTTGAGGAGAATCATTGTAACTCAAAAACAGGCATTCTGCTTATCCAAATAGATCATCATCATTGTCATCGTCGTCGGACTTTTTACTTTCAATACCAGGAGTATTATCTCCACTTTTACTAGGAGAAACTTCACTACCACCAGATCCAACAGATGCACGTGCCCAAGAAGAACCGACTTTGACAGAAATTGAATCTCCATAGAGGTCATCATATATTCCACCACTTTTTGCAGGAGCCTTTACCTTGTTCAACACTTGTTGAAGTTTCTCTGTCACACCAGTTTGTGAAATAGTGGCTTGCTTCACAGGGGTCTGTTCCTTCCCTTTTGGAATTACTGTTATCTGTACGAGCGATTCATACTTCCCAACAAGACTCCCTTCTTTTACACCCACCGGACCAGGTTCCGTCTCAACATCAGCTCCATCAGAAAACCCAACAATTTCAACCAGCTCCCCCCCGAACTTGTCCTTAAATGCCACTCTTGTTCTTCTGATTCTCTTGGATGCTCGCTCAGTTAGCTGTTTGTCATCCTGTGTAATCGAAGAACTATTTGAACTTGACAATTTCGACAATCTGCTGGGTGTTGTTAATCCATTCAAAGAACGATTTATATATGTATTATAAGCTAAAACTGCTTCTTCATCTGAGGGATCTGGAGGAGGTGGCAAATCAATGTCTGTGGGTTGTGGCGTTGGAGGGAGAAGAGCAGCTTTATCCTTCCTCAAAACATAAATTCTGGTCGACGCAGCAAACCGAAGAGATTGCCCAACTTCTAGCTCCACGGGTGAATCTTTGGTCAATCGCTCATTTGCAACAAATGTACCATGTGCAGAGCCTAAATCAATCACGTATATGCTGCGAAAAATACAATATAACTTCAACAGACCATAATTAGAAAGTGCATTTGCCTTTGAAGGTCAGAGGACAACTGATAAAAGCTGCTCTCCCAAAGCTTGATATTAGAGACAGTTAACGGAAGGCATTACTAAGACCAATCTCATCAATTCCAGATAACTTTGTGCAAACTGAGCAACACTCTATTAAAATAAAACAAGCTATTGTGAACAGTTTACCTAATTTCACCTTGGCATACATGTTCTTAGTTCTGAGAACTTTATATGTATGCTGACAAAGCAAGCGAATCTAAACTTTCCATTGGTAATTCGGTAACCAAGGATATATGCTTGTCTAACTACTAGGAATTAAATATTTTAGAGAGAGCTATGCATGGAGGGCGAAGGAACCCTTTTCCAAGTGACTATTTATATTAGAAGTAAAAACAGACCTAAACATTACAAAGGAAAGAGAAACAAAACAAACCGAAAGCAAGCATCAAACCATGGCAATAATTCATACCTGCCATCTTTGTGCGGAACGACAGCAGCATGTTGGCGTGAGACAGACTGATGATCAAGCACAAAATCACATGCATGAAACTGCCTACCAAAAATATGCCTCTTCTTATCCAAATTAACCCGATCAAGAACCTCCCCATCCTTTAAAACTTCAAGATAATAAACTCCAGGGAGTGGCTCGATGGCCCAATCAGGAGGTTGCCAAGTTGACTGGCTACCTCCAACTGGAGTCACTTGTTGAGTTGGAACCGTAGTTGGGGCAACATCTGTAGCCAAAGTCTTTTTCACCACATTCTGATGATTTAGGTGCTGGCTTTGTGCATATGATCCTTGAGCTTGATTAACTGAAAATGCAGTAGGATGAGCAGGTCCTCCTAAAGTAGGTTGTGTGGATGTTTTAGTGGTAGAATTTCCGGTGACTGAGAAAGGTTCAAATGTCTGGGCTTTCTTGAAACGATCAAGACCCGTTCTACCATACATAGTTTATTGCTCGATCTTCTTATACAAAATCCTTTCACAGTTTTAGTCAAGCACTAAGAAATCAACTTAAGGGCATCATTATTCAAGCAATAGATCAAACAAGAAAACATTGTACAAAATACATATCCTGCTTCCTCTTCCATGCCAACCTCCTGCAAAGATCCAAATCCCGATGGCACTAAGTTCAAGCAATGGAAAATCATACTATAAGTTACACAAAAGTCCTAATGTGAACAAAAAAATAAAAAGGAAATTGTATAATTTTAACATTGTATTCGAGCAATATTCTATGTAAGGCAAATTTCAACCGTGTTTACTAGAAAACACTCAAGAAGTCGGTAGATATGTGAGATTCAGAAGGTACAAATCAGTTTAAATATCAGTAGTCAATTAAACCTAATCACCAGCAAACTGAAATATTTATCTCCACTCAACTTGAGAGTATATAATGTATATTACAGAAATATTATAAATTTGCAGCAGCAGGAAGCTGGAAAAAATTAGAGTCATTCGAGATAAACTTTCCAAAGTTGATACAATAATCCCCAATTCCTCTAAATTTTGGATTTGCTGATAAGGAAAAGAAAGAAGGCTGGGCAGCCTACCTGCGACAAAAAATTTGCTTCTGCTTCTACGTATGGATGTATGAAACCTAGAATTTGGGAAATTTTAGATTACTAATCTAGAAATTGAGTGTGGAATCGAGGGAGATTGTAAATCGACGACGAAAAGCCAGGGAGAGCACGATACGAGAGGGGAAATATTCATATTTGGGCCGGGCTCTATACCAGCCCATTATAACTTGGCCTAGTGAATATTATATTTTAGGGTTTGACTATATGCACCTCCATTTCGGAGAGATGCACTCCCCCGATTTATACACTTCTACAAAATTGGCCCACCCCCACCCTTAATTGTCATAAATACCCCTCCCTTCATAAAATTCCTATTACTATCCACACCCCCCCAAACCCTAAATTCATCTTCATCTTCATCCTTTCTCCTCCCACTTCCCCCAATCCACCTCCCTCCTCACCACCACCCCCGTCGCCGGCGACCCCTACCCCACCCCCGTCGTCGGCGACGCCCCCCACCCCCGTAGTCGGCGGCCGACCCCTCCCTCCGTCGCGGCCGGCCCCTCCCTCCCCCCTTTCTGTAAAAAAAAAAACAAAAAGAAGCTTTCCGCCGCGGCCGCCCCCACGCGCACCCTCGCCGCCTGCCAGCGGCTGCTCCCGCCGCCGCGGCCCCCACTTCCCGCCGTCGCGTCCCCGTCCTCACCTCCCCTGTTTTTTTCCTCCCCTCCCCTATTTTGGAAACCCCAATTGGGTATTTCCTCCCCCTCTCACACAGCGACCGCCGCCACCATCGCCACCGCGAGCCCGCTGCCGCCCTCCCTCTCCCCTAAATTTCTGTAAATTCCCCCCTCCCCACAACCCCGTCCGTCCGGCCATCCCCTCCCTCTATCCAGTCTACGCGTTGGCCCCGCCGTCGCGGGCCGTCCACACCCCCCCTTTTTTTTGTCTTCTCTCTTCCCCGTTCGACGTCCTCCCGCTCGCCGCCGCCTCCTTGTTTGTCGAAGATTTCGGCCACTCCATTGAGGTTTGTTCATTCTTTCTCCCTCCCCCTCCGTCGATCTTGATTCCAAATTTTTTTTTTAGGGTTTTCTGCAGAAAAAAACTGCAGATACTTTTTTTTTTATTATTATTATTATTTTCGACAGGTTAATGTGGATGAAACACACTCTCGTCGACAACAATATGTCGACGAGAGTGTGTTTGATCGACATTAAACTGTCGAATTCTATTTTTTTTAATTTTTTTTTAATTTTTCGACCAATCAGTGTCGACGGTATATACTTTCGTCGACGAATCGTTGTCGACGAGAGTGTATATGGTCGACCCTGGTTGGTCGAAAAATTAAAAAAAAATTGTAATTTTTTCAAGTATTTATTGTAATTTCTGAAAAAAAATTTGACTTGATGGTCACCGGAAATAGTGTCGGCGGCGACCGGAATGGGTGGTTTAGGGGGAAAGGGAAAGGAATGATAAAAGGGGTGCGTCCGGTAGGAGGGGTGCATTTAGCGCCCAACAATTACTTAAATGGTATTTTCGGTTTTTCACCCTATTATTTTATTAATAAATGAATTGGGGGAGTGCATCTCACCGAAATGGAGGTGCATATAGTCAAACCCTATATGTTATTTAAATTTCTTTCGAATCATATGAATGATGATTCGAATCACAACTCGTATTGGCTCATTGCATATTATTACAAGTTTGTTAAACCTTTCTATTTTGTTTGGGTCAATAATTTTTTTTTTTTTTAATCTCCCTTCTATATTTCATTATATTTTTATTTTTTAATTATATTAATTTTAAAACATCTATTTATTTTATCATATTTTTTAATCATTCTATACAAAACATATGGGTGATTTTCACATAAATTGAGTATTTGACATCTTTTAAATAGCTTATAAGATTATGAGTAGTGAGTAGTGTCCATAAGAAAGTAGCTAGTTGATTCTGTTTATAGCAAAATATGTCTTCCATTGTTTTGTTTCTCTATTGTTTTATTCAAATTTCATCAAAACAGGTCAAAAAAATTGTATAATACTGAGTTCATTTATGAAACCAGTTTCATTTATTATAATAAATTTACAAATTTATACTATTATAATAAATTTACAAATTTATACAGCTCCAACTCTTTTAAATTAAAATCTTACTCAAATACAAACATATTTCATAAGTGAATATCAATTGGTTAAGCCCAGCCCACATCATTGCTATGAAACTAATCTGACTACATCATGAGAAACATGTCGTTTACATGCTCCAAATGTGAACTTCACATGTTTCTTAATATCACGTCCACTAATTTTATTTACATCAATTTATCAGTAAATTTTGGGTACAAATATATACTCCGTAATATATACTCCCTCCTTCCTACACATAAGTTTCCCACTTTCCTTTTTTGGATGTCCCATTATAAGTTTCTCATTCCTTTTTGGCAAATTATTTTCTCTCTCCCAATCACATCACTTCTACTTTATCTATTATTTTATTATACTCCATCTCTTACTAATCTATTATTTTCTCTCTCACCATCACATCACTTCTATTACATCTATTATTTTATCATATTCCTTAATCTAAACATCCAAAAGAAAGGGGAAACTTACACTTCTATTACATCTATTATTTTATCATATTCCTTAATCTAAACACCCAAAAGAAAGGGGAAACTTATACCGGAACGGAGGGAGTATGTTATATTATTTTTATTTTTACTATTCTGATAATGAAAATAATACTAAAAATATTACACTACAAACAAAAAATCAGTAATACTACTTAAAAAAAACACTCATTTTGATTGAAATAGTATTGTGGTCAATTCGAGTCGTTATTTACACTAGAAGATATCTCCAGAAACAAATAAAAAAATTTATTTGAAATAAAACTAGGTTACACACTGAAACAACTGCAGAATACATTTCTAAATCTAGCAGTGTAATAATTTGGACTTGAGCCACGTGAAATGATACAATTTGTATTACAACATGTACAACTAATCGCATCCATCTAAAGGACAGTAATAATACAGTACTACAACATCTGTAATAATACACAAATCCAATCTTCTCTACCTAAAACTGATCATGATTCACTTCATGACCCAAATGTGCCATTAAATAAAGGCTCACTGAACTCAACTTTTCATATCTATATACAATCAGAAGCTGGCCAGGCCACCCCCATCAACTGTAAAAAAAAATACGGTCACACCGGAGCAAGCATGCACAATTACTTTTTTTTATTTCGTCAAAAAAGTTGATGGGTGAGTAGGATAGGGGTTGGTAGAGATACAAATCGTACCACCCCCCTCACCTGGTTACCCCATCCGTGCATGCCGAACAACTTTGTACCCCGGATTTTCTCTTGACATGGTAGAATTAAAGATACGTATCAAAGGAATTTTTGTCGTATGTAAAAATTGTCACCATGAGGAGAATCTACACCCCTGAAACATATTCCTTCTCTAATACGCTAAACATGACCTTCAGGCGGTCCTGTAGATTTGACAAAATGTTTTTCGTCATTTTTTTTTCCTGTCGGGTGGATTTCAACCATGCCATTCCAAACAGCACTTGAACGTTGCAACCTACGGATCTTGAAGGTAAATCCTCAACCTGGTACCTTACGTGAAGCTGCAGATAACCACCATGTACGGTCAAGGAGGCCACAAGAAACGAGGAAAAAAACCAGAGAGAAATATGAATGCAGGGAAAATAGTTTTTTTGGTCCCACAAGTTACCCTTGTTTCAATTTAAATCCTGTCAACTTTCATGAATTGAAAATAGTCATGTAACTTTCAATTTTTGACATTTTGGTCCGGTAACCAACTGTAAGAGGTGAAACATCCGGTGGACAAATTAGACTCTGCCACGTCAGTGTCAACTAGATGTTTCACCTCCTACATCCAGCTACCGAACCAAAATGTAAAAAAATTTAAGTTACATGACTATTTCCAATTTGTGAAAGTCAACAAGATTGGAACCAGAATATGGATAACTCACAGGACTAAAAAAATTATTTTCCCTATGAATGTACTGGACAGGGTATATAAAAAAAGGTTAAGTGGCAATGGCCATACTGTAAAATAGTCGCCTAGTGGGACTCCATGGAGAGTCATGACTTCTTCTATGAGCCAACCGTTACGGCCAGAAAGGCGAGACCTTTGCTGAGTACTGGTCACTTCTCCCCTATAACGGGAAATGCGCTTATCAAATTTGTAATAGAGTTGCCTCTGATGCACGTCCGGTTTTTCAGATTCCCAAGGGCTATGGGAATAATTGAGGCATCCAGCTCGCTCCATGACCCTTCTGTCGATTTCACTCCCTCTGAACAACTCCATAAAAAAACTTGTCTGGAGTGATGAAATCAAAAGTTTTCCAAGTCAAATTATAAGTTGGAAATAATCCTACTTTTGTTCAAGGGATCAAAAGATACTCACAGGCATAGATAATATAGAAGAGTAAACGATAGACATGTTAACATCCTCTACTCCAAGAAAAGCACCACTGTCCTCAGTTCGAAGGCTTCTGGACTCAGATTCATCATCTACTACTTGACTTTTGGTCTCGTCCTCATCTGTGAGGGATTTGGCTATGGACTCCTCTTCAGTTGTTTGAACAACACTAGCTTCAGATTCTTCCTCTACAATTTGTACCTTCTGTTCAGGAGTTAAGGATCTTGCTCTCCAGAGTGCCATTATTGTTCTGAGAATGCACACGAAAAAGGTTATACAGAGAAATTGCATATTAGAAGAAATATGCACAAACTGCACCCATTAAAAAAAACGCATATTCGCATTTCTTCAGCCAGAATTCCATCAAGTTGGAATTGTCTTGAAAAGCATTATTATGCTATTGCAGTACCCATCAAGACTCAACATTGTAGCTTAAACAACAGTAAGAAGGAACGAAAAACAAATTATACATAAAATTAGCTGGAAGTAATTAAATCTAAAAACCACACAAAGTTCAGATACAAAAACTGTAAAGTTTTGGTAGTTCTCACAAAGTATCATCAGACTGTGAGATGTCAGATTAAGCAGGTAGCACAAAAAAGCACTTGAAGAAACAAGGCTGGAGAACAGAAAAAAAAAAAAAAAAAACCTCAAATCTTGATTTCTTTCCCTCGGATTACCTCATTCGTTAACTCATCTGACTTAACAGCAATTTTAATGATTAACCAAAATGCTTCTAAAATTAAGCAAACTATTTTAAGGTTAATTTAACTTTGAATCCCTACATAAAAATGTTGTTTTTCAAAACTTTTTTCTGTACTCCATATTGCACCTAGGATCAAAATACAAAATGCTTTTAGAAATTGAAAAAATTGAACATTATTTTCACCATTTCAAAGAGCAAACCTGTAATCTTTCCACATCCAAATTCCAAAATAATTGAAAACCTGATTCCAGTTTTGAAGTTTATCTAGAAGAAGATATAGTTGGTGGATGTGGGTATGCTCCAGTGAGTTAAGTGTACAGTCCCAGTAACTTCATGCTTACTCTCAAGTATCACCAGGGCAAAAATGCTTACTTATTTTATTGAATTTATTTAATCAAGTCCAAAATATAGGATGGGCATATCATTGCATACATGAGCTACAATGTTGAAAAAAGAAAAAGGAAAAAAAAAGATAAAAAGAAACAAATTAAAAGGTGAAAGAAACCAAACACGTCTTACAGGGTCAATAGAGAACAGATCAAGAGAAACTCTTTAAAAACCAAATCTAAGTTGTGTAGAGCTGAATCCACACAGTAATTTATGAAATCATTAATCTAGAGTAACAGGTTAGAGAGATAAAGAGAGATCAGAAAGACAAGTGCAAAAGAAATAGAAGACACCCCTCAGAAGTAGTCACTAAAAAATTATGTTATTTAGTAAAAGAAAATTGATCCATGCTTAGTCACCTGTGTGCCGCATTGAAAGACACGAAAGTATGAAAATGAAACTTCAACCGGCCTTCATCATCCTGTGTCCTTGCTCCATGCCGTGCATCAAATCCCTTTCCAGGCCAAAGTGTCATAACGACGATTGGACTGCCCATTGATGACAGAGTCGGAGGTATGACTTTAATGTCCTCTATATCTTCCCAAAGAAAGAAAAACTTCATCTTGTGACCAAATAGATCTGCATGGAACCCAATTATTCTTGCTGACAGAAACAGACGGCCCTGGAAATGGAGCAGTAAATCAGTACCCGATATTTTATGATTCAAAGAGTAATAAGGATAAGCAAGAAGCATCATCAATCTTGATGTTTATCTGCATTCTGCTAATACATACTCCCTCCGTCCACGAAAAGTAGTCCCATTTGCCCTATATTCTTTGTCCACAAAATGTAGTCACATACCCTTTTTTAAAACTATCACCCTTCAACCATCACTTAATTACTCAAATTGCCATCAACTTTATTCACAAACAATCACTTTATTCAAAATGGACCCCACAATACCCTACAATACCCTTACTTTATCTACTTTATCTACCTTCTTCTTAAAACATGTGCCCCATCCCCATGTCCCTACTTTTCATGGATGGAGGGAGTAATAAATAAAGGTAATATCTGCATGGCCAGAGAAAAGGAAGAAGAAATAATTTGAATAAAATACAATAGTAATCCTTATTTAGTACCTGGAGGGGCATTTTCCGTTTCAAATGACAAGAAAAGTCATTGATGAGAAACTCCTCAGGGGGCAGCGCGAAAAGCTTCTGGAATGCTGAATTAGTTTGAGGAGAACGTTGTTTTATCTGCAACAGATCTTAACCAGGTCAAAAGCAGGTGGAAATGCATAATAAGAGAAGTTCGCCATCCTATAAAGTAATTTTCTATCTGAAAATGAAGTCATGTACCTTCTTACCCACTTCCTTCTCCATCTTCGTTAAATAATCTTTGACGACATTACCCCTGGAATTGTTCAAGAAAATTCTTAAATGCAACTTTGACTGGCATGCCTGAGCCAGCTTACCTTGTAGAGGAATCCAGATGTCCGACAGATCCGAAATATTCGATTTTAAGAAATTTATTTCAGCACGTCCTAGAGATGTAGCTTCATCAAAAGGGCCGTCAAAATCAAAAACTTCCACCTCCAGCACAGATGGGGGGTCCTCCATTGCATCAAATTCAAAAATTTCTACAAGAAACCATCACTTACAATAAGAAACCCATTCTAACATGATGATTTATAAGACTAATGCCAATTTTTTCTATCATTTTGGTAAGAAGCATGACACACTATCAAAAGAGTAAAGTTAAAGTTAATATACCATTCCAAAGAGGGCTGGGTTTCTGAAACTTAATGGAGCTGCTTCTTGTTTTCCCATTGCAAGTAAACACCACATACGGATCAGAGAACCCACTCGAGTCAACAGCTGCCAAATTGTTTCCTTCAATTAAGGCAACTGTGAGCAACCAGCCGTCTCCCTGTGCTTTGATTCCATGATCACTGCCTATAATCAATGTAATGGAGATAAATCAAATAAGACCATTGAGATACATGATAATGCGCAAGACCGAGAACCCAGCTTTGCTCTTCCTTAAACATATCGAAATAAGTAGATAAATTAAAATTTAAGTATAATTGAACAAAAAAAGAATAACATTGTAAACAGAAGCACAATGTTCATATTTATTTAAGTTGTGTGTCTCAGATAATGCACACGGCATGTATGCCTGTAAGTAATATAGGATACAGATATACAATGCAGACTAGTGTTCATAAATATCGAAGTAATTGTGTCTCATAAAATGCTCGTGGCCTGTATGCCTGAGAGTTATTTGGATACGGATATATGATGCAGTCATGCAGACTAGGATTGGAACTAACTTAATTGAAGATTCTTCAATTAATCCATACAAACAAATAGTTGTTTGAATGACAAAAAGACATATTAGAATACCTTTCTGCACTCTGGCCTGCATAAACCGAGACACGAACTCCAGCACTCGTTTCCCTTGCAGAACCAATACTCCACACACTATTAATTCACCGATTGAATCAGGCAAGTCTAAACCAACAAACTCAAGACCCTGGATTGTGGTAGGAGGAGCGAGCCATATATGTGTGAGCACATATAACCCCATTAAAATGGTAGAAACTACTGTAAAATTGGCAAAGTACTGAACTGCTAATTTCCTATCAGACTGATGCTCCACCTGAAGGGATGCCAAAAGCTGGTCTCTCTCAGAGCCAACATCTTTTATATCTAGTGGCTTCACATTCTGAGATAGCAACTTTCCAAACTGATCAAAGCTCTCCTTAATACCTTGTCTTGCTCCGCCTTCAATCATACCTTTCATCATAGTGCTCTGAGAAAAGTTTACTCTCCATGACACCTCTAGTCGAGAAGACTGTTCTCCTGATGGCAGCTCAGGCCCTGGTGTAATGCAGTAAAGCACTTCTGCCTTAAAAGTTTTCCCATATGGAGCATCTGGAGTGCTCACAACGGATAAAACAGCAAAATTCTTGTCATCAACTTTCAAATATGTTTGCTCCTCTATGGCTTTCAGAGCTTTAATCAATTTACTCGGAGCTTTAATATAAGAAAACACTCTTTTTAGGCTCTCGTCATTATTTTCATATTTCCATGGTCCTATTTGAACGTCTGTAGATCCCTGTACGTCTGCTAAAGACTTAAAAAAAATTGATTCATGTGAAAAGATCATTGAGTTCAACTCCCGAGGCGATGTCCCATACAACTGGTCTAGAACTACCCCACCAGGCAAACTACTCGGAATTTCACCTCCTTGATCTCTCATCTCCATATTTTTCATCATTTCCTCAAAATCAACTGATGAAGTTTGTTCATCGGAATTGTGCAGCTGGTCCACCGAATCCAGGGTTTCAGGTAACTCAGATACATCAGTTGCTTCACCAGAACTAACAGATACTGAGTCTGCATTCTTATTAAAGATGTGTGCAATTCGACTAGCTAATGTTGGTGCATGTGGCTTTTCCTCCTTAGTGGTGACATTGACAGCATCTTCTGACCTCATTGGAGAGGATTCCCTGAGAGGGGAAGACCTTGACGATTCACTTGTCGTACGTGGCAGGTCAAATGATGTGTTATTTTGCGAGAAACAAATTGTTAGAAGAATTTCGCCTGAAATTGACCAAATAGTTTTTCAATCAGGAAAAGACTGAGCCACAACAAGACTTGTACAATCACATAAAGTATCAGCACACCATTGTAAATTTGTAATGCATTCATAATACATGCCATAAATTACAGACAGGGATCAAGCAAGAAAAAAGAAAAGCAGATATAAAAAGGGGAAGCCAATCACTAAACTATTCAACTAGGTGAACATTGAGCTGCGGAAACAGTCATTCATACATAGACTCAATCAAATGTAAGCACTAGAAATAGAATGAAGAAAGTATAGAGATAAAGAAGAAAAGAATACCGCAGTCCTTGTTCTTGGACTTCTTATTTTTGGGTTGCAAGGTGTACCAAGCAGTGCCAAGGGATTTGTCTTTGGCTTCCAAAACCTGACTAATAGGCACTTTGATCTGGCCAACAAAATCGTCATTGAAGTACTTATCTTCATCTAAAACACTAATAAGAAGCTCTTCTTTCAAATCATCAACTTTGAAAACGAATTCCTCACACCATGATGGGTTCAAGCACTTCTTCACAACTTTACTTCTAAACCTTTGCTTTCCCAACTGCAGTTTCACATATGGATCGCTGAATCCATTCTGATCCAGCGCCGGTATATCTTTTGCTTCGATTACTCGGACTAAAATCTGCATCTTACCTCAACTTAAAATACACAAAATCGATGGTTTTTCGCCCAAGGTATTAATTACAGGTGAGGAGAGCTATCATCAACAACGGATGAAGGTTATCGATTCATTGACAGAAACCGTAAGCGCATTGCAAGAAATCGTGGAAAGAATGTGTAATTGAAAATTTGAATTTAGAAGAATGAAACATAGAAATGAAATGAATGGATCATAAAGTAGGAATCTCGGAGCAAAAACCTGGGATCCCTCTGAAAAGAATTGAAAAGATTAACGGTGGACGAGACGTTAATGATTAATGAGTTTGTTGTGATCAAAATGGAAATGGGATAAAGTAATTTGACAAATGTAAAAACCCCCCAGGAGAAGATTCAACTCAAATTTGTTGATATTCGATTCCGTCTCCTTTTTTTTTTCATATGAGAGAGAGAGAGAGAGAGAGAGAGAGAGAGAGGGGAGGGAGAAGAGAAATGTTGTAGTTACGGTACGGATGCACAGACTTTTCTGTGCCCTTTCCATTTTCCTATTGTAATTGCGCGTGGGTTCTTGGACTCATTGACTTTCATTAACAAATTTAAAGATGCTTATACTTTACATAGGATATATTAAAAAATAATCAATGTTTTGTAATATAGGGTACATCACGTATTAAAAATTCAGCAAAAAAAATTTGCATTCTTATATTTTTTTTAACGGAAAAAAATTGTTTTATTAAAGAGTACCGGAGGTACTCGAGGTCGGGTACACGAGAGAACCTAACAAAGTTACAAAAATACTTTTAAGTAGACAAGCCGAGTCACGATCGAGACTGTCTCTTAAAATTTCTTATAACATAATCTGGAATTAACATCAATCCTGGAACGAACAATGACTCCCACAACTAAAAGGGAAAAAAATTAAAGACTCCATACTTTACCTCAAATCTCTTCGAAAGTCTTCTGGGTTTGATATCCTTGTCTTTTTGAAGATTTTACTATTTCTTATAGTATTCACATATTTATACAAAAAATATTATTTTCTCTATCAATTAAATGTGTGCTTGCTTTTTTAATGCATATTTTAAAAATAATTTATATTTTAATTATAAAAGAGATATGTGGAGGTAACGAGTAAATGGTATTGTTAATAACTCATCAACTTTGTTAATAAAGTAGAAAAAATACTTAAAAGTTAATCACTTAAATAGAGTGATCATATTTTTTGTGGACACAAAAATAGAGCTGAGTACATTATTCGTAGACGGAAATAATGGAGTATTATTTTTGTATTCAATTCAGTCAATTTGTTTATTTATACATAAAAATTTACAAAATTATCCCTAACCATTTTACATATTATTTTATTTATATCTTATCTTTCACTTTTTATATAAATAATCATTTTTCGTTCGTTTACATTTAAATGAGAATTATAAAAATTCTTTTGAAGTTTCACTTTCACTACTTATGGCTACGTCAATTCGGAATAATAAAGTTAATAATAAAGGCTGCACTGTAATGACATTGACGTGTAGATAAGACGACCAAAGTTTTAGCCATTTTAAAACACGTTTTTGTGGGCATACATTCTAATCTTAATCATTTTGCTCTTAGGCTTATAATTAAGAAATTTCTTTTTCTGGTCATACTTTTTAGATTATGGTGAAAATTGTTTGATTAAATATCTCTTTAGTAATAGAGAATTGATACTTTATTTTCGTCTATATACTTATATAAATTATATCCTAGGTAATAAAATTATCATAATATAGTATAAGTCAAATTTCAAAATGGTTTCGAAGAAACCACCGTGATGTTAGGGTCTGAAATCTGAATGACTGAATCAATTCTTCACGCAGTGACGGGGGATATACGTTTATGCAATTATTATTATTGTATATAAATATAAATGTTGATGGGGCTGCTAGAATGTGGAAAATTGATATTTGGTCAATCTAGACTTTTCAACCAAAAATAAAATAAACTGAAGTTAGTGGCGACTATTAATAGACTATCAAATTTCAAGAATCATATTTTCATAGTTTTTCTTTAAGAAATGTCCATTTTATTATACTCTAAAAGTTCCATTCTTTCTTCTTTCCTTTTTACCTTCTAAAAATACGTCACTAAAAAAATAATCACTCAGTACATAAATTCTATACTCACTTGTCTTATTAGTTCATTCATAAAATTTATTCATACACCATTTTTATGAGAAATGTAACTTTATTTTTATTTTTCAACTTTCATTTAATTAATCAAAATAATATTCAATTACTTTATTGACAATGAATTCTACAATATACTATAATAACTTTAATTTACCTATTTTATCTTAAAACTTTTGCCATTTTATTAGGGTCACTACAAAGGTCCGATCACTAAGTTGCAGCCGCAATGGCACATTCCGACGAAGTCAGTTGCAAATTTGGGTCATGAAAATTTGGCCACAATCACAGATTAAATAATACACGAATGATTCAATTTTAATTTTTGTACTTTAAGGTAAAGGTAGCATTTTCAATTTAAATTTTAATAAATTAATGATTTTATTTTTATTTTTATTTTAATGAATGAATGATTCAATTTCATTTTCAACTGTGAATGAACAATTCAAATTTTATTGAACGAATGAATGATTCAGTTTCAATTTTAATGAATAATTGATTCAATTTCAATTTTAATTTAAGTTTAGTACATGACGAGTAGTCGAGTACCTTATGTAATATTTAATTAGTTGGTTGTTCAGTTTTAAATTAAGTTTTGTTCCTAATGTATGATTCAATCTCAATTTTAATGAATGAATTTTTAAATTTAAATTTTTATGAATGGTTCAATATCAATTTCATTCTTAATGAATGATGATTCAATTTCAACTTCAATTTTAAATTTAGTTAATGAATGATTCAATTTAAGTTTAAGTACATAACCAGTAGTCCAGTACCTCATGTTATATTTAATATTTAATGAATGATTCAAAATCAATATTAATGAATGGAGGATTGATTTCAATTTAAATTTTAATGAATGAATCATGATTCATGAATAATGCAATTTAAATTTAAGTTTAGTATATAAGGAATAATTTAAGTTTAGTATATAAGGAATAGTATACTAGTACCTTATGTAATATTTAAATTAAATTTATATTAAAAAAAATCGAAAAAAGTATAAATATTTCAGAAATAAATTCCAAAAAATGCAAAAACATAAAGAGTCTCAAAGTTAAGAAATGGTCTAAGTTGAATTATTTCATTCAAAAAAAAAAAGGTCCAAAAAATAAATGTAGTAATTTAATTCAAATTATTTTTTTATATGTACCAATTTTATTTTAAAGTTATCAAAATTCTTAGAACATCTTTTTTGTCACTAAATAGTCCGAATCGGCCGCTCATGTGTTGATCATATGATTAAAACATCATCAATTCAAGGATTCTAACAACTTTGAGGTAAAATTAACATCACAAAAATTTATACGTAATATTGCATACATGCAATATTGACTAATTAAGGCAAATTAGGTCTAAATTTGTGGGTCAACGCGGGTCAATACGGGTCAACTCTAATTAGAATATTTATTTTCACTCTAAAATATTATTTTACTACATGACAAAAAACTATGTTACTACAATACCTAAATTTTATCACTACAAGGCCAAAAGTGTATTACTACAAGTCCAAAAATATTCTGGACACTTTTTTTTTTTTTTGCAAAATTACTAAAATAATTTTGACTTATTCGACTACTACATGACTAAAACAATATTACTACAAGATCAAATTTTTATCACTACATGGTCAAAAGTGTATTACTACATGTTCAAAAATATTCCGAAAGCTTAATTTTTTGGTGAATTTGTCAGAATGTTTTGACATGTACTCCCTCCATCCGCCTATAAGCTTCCCGCTACTTTTTGGCACATATATTAAGAAAAGTGATTAAATAATAGATATAGTACAAGTGATATGATTGGAAGAATGAGAGAGATAGAGAGAAAAAGTAAAATATAAAGTGAAGTGTAAGAAAAAATACTTACTAAAAAGGGTATGAGAAGCTTATAGGCGGACATACTAAAATGGTAAAATGAGAAACTTATAGGCGGACGGAGGGAGTAGTATTAAATTTTTGGCCTTGTAAGGATAATATTTTGTCATTGAAGTAACAATATTTTGGTCATGTAGTAAACCACATGTATGCAACCTGCGAATTTTCTAGACAACCCGGATCCAGACTTATGACCTGCGAATTTTTTAAAATTGAATTAATTTGACTTTTGAGCTTAGGGTTGTGACTGATGGAATGCGTGTATGCAATATTTCACACAAAATTAGCCCAATTAACATTTATACAAATAATTGAAAATAAATTCGTACATTTAAATTTTTTGGGAATAATTTTACACAAAAACTTTTATGCAAATTTGTTAGGCGTAAAATATCCATTTAGGCCATGTTTGATAGCTTAGATTAAACCTAGATTAACTATATATCATTTTTATTGGTTGTTTGATAACTTAGATTAAGGGTAGATTATGCTTTAAAATTTATAAAGTTTAGTTATCATCCTAATCTTAGATAATCCGTCTATGCTATCAAACATGTCCTTAGGGATTTTGAATTATTATACCCTCCCCATATTATTTACATATGACCCGTTTAATATTCTATAGTATCCACTGCGAGAAATAGAGAAGGTAAAAAACTCTGCGACCACGGCAATGAAGCGATTCAATGTTTTGAGAGGAAGAAAAACTGCAATGGCAATCACTTAGGGCACGTTTGTTTTGGGATGGAAAATCCGGATTTGGGATTTCGAAACTCCACCCCGTTACAGTTTGGGAATTTTTTTTTTTTTGCACAGTAAAAGGATTTTTGTAATATATTTTTGAGTACAAAGGGGTACTCAACCCGTACAAATTTACACAGTGAAGCACCATACTCTCACTATGGGTTCACAACAAAGCAATTTATATAACACACCTATCTTAGACAGAGGTTCGGATCGTAGCACCAAGCCGAAGTTGATGCATTTGGATGTACCGTTTCCCTCTCTCCAAGCCAAGCCCACAAATTTAATTTGATTGCCTCCATTGTTTTCTTTATATCAAAAACTCCATTATCAAACCTCATTCTATTTCTAATATGCCAGATTTCCGAAACTGCTCCAGTCCAAAGAGTAATTGCTATCTTCTTTCTCAATTTGTCCTTCCCCCATAACTCACTAAATTGTATCAAATTATGGGATAAGATGTTGTGGGCTACAGTGTTCACCTGGATCCATTTGTGGCATTCCACCCAGATTTCATTTGTTACTTTGCAGTCCAACAATATGTGCGTGTTTGTCTCCTCGGCGTCTCCGCAGAAGCTGCAGCACGCCGCTTCATCGTCGACGGGAATACCCCTCCTCCTAAGGTTTTCTGCAGTGGCTAGACGACCTCTTAGTGCCTTCCATACTATGATTTGAATTCTCCTTGGTGCATATGATTTCCACAACAATCTGAAAGCTTTCTCTGTTTCTGACCCTGCGTTTGTTCCGCTCGCGTTTGTGCGTGTTAATTTTCTGTACGCTGCACTTGCTGAGTAGATACCCCTTGGTGCACATTCCCAGCTCCATTCGTCCATGCTCCCTTGCCTGAGTTTATGCCTGTTAAGAGACAGTATTAGTTCTTGCAATAAAACATCCTCTCTTGCATTCAAGTTTCTTCTCCACTCCCACTCCCAAACCCAAATCCCATTTTCCCACCTCCCCATATCACATATTCTTGCCTCCTTTTTGTTACTCAGATTAAACAGCCTAGCAAATTTATCTTTCAAACACCCCTCCCTATCAACCCATATATCACTCCAAAAACTAGTCCTCTCCCCATTCCCTACAATTTTTATAATCTCCCCCTTCACACCCCCACGGCCATCCCTCCCTCCATATATTTCCACCATATCTCTCCACCACTTTGAGCCCTTCCTAGACCTAGCCCCTCCCCTAGTATAATTGCTCCCACCCTCCAGCCCTCCATACTTAGAGATTAGAACCCGAACCCACAGTTTTTCCCCCTCACTCAAAATCCTCCACACCCATTTTCCCAACAAGGCCACATTAAAAAAGTTAAGATCACGAATGCCCAACCCACCGAAGGCTTTATCTGTGCATATGTCGGACCATCCCACCCATGGGATTTACCTACTATTTGTCGCACCTCCCCAAAGAAACTCCCGTTGGATTTTTGCAATTTCACTCAGGATTTTTTTTGGCATTCTAAAAAATGACAGGTAATAGATTGGCACTGCGGAAAGAACTGCTTGCACAAGCATCGCTCTGCCCCCCATCGAAATCTGCCTATTCCTCCACACATCCAGCTTGTCTCAGATTTTTTTTATGAGCCCCTCCCAATGTACCGCTTTCTGTTGATTAAGGCCGATGTTGAGCCCCAAAAATGGTAACGGCAAGCCTCCAATTTTACAGCCCAGATAGTCTACCATTTCTTCCACCACTTCATCACTGATGTGAATCCCCGTCAGGCTGCACTTGTCGAAGTTCACACTCAATCCGGAAACCAGCTGGAATATTCTCAATACATACTTGATATTTCGAATGTCATCCCATTTTCCGCTGCAAAGAAATAGCGTATCGTCTGCGTATTGTAATATTGAGACCTTGATTTTATTTTGTCCGAGACAGGCAGGTTCAAAAACCCCCAAGTCGACGACTTTTTCTACTAAAATATTTAGGCCCTCCGCGACAATGAGAAACAGAAACGGGGATAATGGGTCCCCTTGACGAAGTCCTCTCTCCAATTTGAATTCTCCGATTGAGCTGCCGTTCACTAGAATCGAGGCACTTGCAGATTGTACACATTCCAGTATCCAATTTCTCCACCTGGGTGAAAAATTCATCGCTTCCATCATTTTATCTAGAAATTTCCAGTCCACTGAATCATATGCCTTCGCAAAATCCACCTTGAAAAAAACTCCCTTTTTCTTTTTCCTCTTTGCTTCCTCGATTGCTTCGTGAGCCACCAGTATGCCATCCATAATCTGTCTGCCGCGGATAAATGCGGTTTGGCTATCCGAGACGACACTTTCTATAACTTTCGATAATCTATCTGCCAGAAGTTTGGAAATGATCTTATAGAGGCTCCCTATTAGTGAGATTGGTCGAAATTCCTCGAGTTTTTGGGCTGCCTCTTTCTTTGGGATGAGAACAATGAACGACGGGTTAATCCCTTTCACTAATCTACCGTTTCTATGAAATTCCTCCACCATCTTAATTATGTCGGCCCTTACCAACTCCCAATTCTCCTTGTAAAATCCCATCGTAAAGCCGTCGGGGCCCGGACTCTTGTCTCCGTCGCACTCCCAAATCACCTTCTTTATTTCATCCTCCGTGAATTTGGATGTAAGAAACTCATTGTCACAGGAATCCAATTTCTTATGGACCAAGGCTGCTGGTAAGTGTGGCCTATCACTACCCTCGGTCCTGAAGTGCTTGCTGAAATATTGGAATATACCATTTTTCACCTCCTGCACCTCTTCACACCATGCTCCATTAATGTAGATCCCTCTAATTTCATTTGTGTTGCGCCTACCATTCACTACTTTATGAAATAGTCTCGAGTTTATATCTCCCTCCTTAATCCACTTTATCTTTGCCCTTTGTGCCATTTGGTTTTCCTTCCATTGCATATCCCTCAGTAATGTAGCAAAGCACTCTCGACGTTTCTCTACTTCCTCCTCCTCAAGCCCGAAAGTATCATCCAGCAAGTCCCATTTTTCAATCTCAGTTTTGCCGCTTTCAATTCTCTGATCTAACCTTCCATACACTTTCGAACTCCATTCCCTGAGGTCGACCTTCAGTAACTTCAGTTTTTCCTTTAAAATATATCCACTCCACCCATTTATCTCGTAAGCTCTCCATTTCTCCAAAATGAATTCCTTAAAATTTGGATGTTTGTTCCAAATGTTAAAGAACCTGAAAGGCTTTGGGCCCCAATCTTTTACTTGCGATATCGTGTATATGGGACAGTGATCCGATATTGATCTACGTATTCCTCTTAGAGTTTGATTTGTCCATTTCTCCGCCCATGTTTCATTTACCAAAATTCTGTCCAGTCTGCTCTTGCACGAGCCGTCCGGACGGTACCATGTAAACTTCCTACCTATTAGAGGCAGGTCCAGTAGGTTATTCCGGCAAATGAATTCCTCGAATCTTCCTCTATCTCGGTTGTCGTCCCATCCGCCTCTACCTACTCTTTTTCCCATTGCTCTTACTGTATTGAAATCGCCCGCGATACATATGCACTTTTCAGAATTTTGTTGCAGCACTACTTCCAGATTCTCCCACAATTCCATCTTATCTCTCTCGTTACAAGGAGCGTATACATTAATTATACATCAACTCGTACCATCACTTTTCCAGTAACCATTTACTGCTAAGAACCCTCTCATGTGCCATTCACTGCTTTTATCAAACACGTTTGCATCCCATAATGTTAAGATGCCGCCTGACCTCCCCTCCGCACCTTTACTTGCCCAATCGAACACTTTATCCCCCCATAACGATTTGCACAGAGATTTGTTCATTATCTCCACCTTTGATTCTTGTAAACATACCATTTCAATTTTATGTTTGGCCACCATCTCTTTAACTTCCTTGCGCTTTTCTCTCCCCCCCATACCTCTGATATTAAAACTCAAGACTTTCATTGATCAACATTTTGGTTCCCACCTTTCTTTCCTTTTGAACTCTTCTTTGCTTTTCTCTTTTCTTGTTTCTCTATTTTCTCTAGTTGCTGCATGGTTTTTTCCTCTGCTTCTGTGACAAAAATTCCCATTTGTTTTCCCAAGTTCCATATGCTTTGTACCTCCTCCTTCATTTTTATCTGCTTCTCATAGAGAATCCATCTTTGTTCTTCCCAGCACACCCCTAGCTGACTCTGTTTGCGTTGCCACCTTTTTCTCCTTCCTTTCGAGCTTTTCTTTCTTTTTTCTCCCGTTGATGCGATGGATGTTTCACTTCCCTGTGTCTGCTGCTCGCTTTCAGAGCACTCTGATTCGGACTCTTCGTTAGCCCTAGATAGAACCATCTGATCTCCTTGTGATGATGTTGAGCCCTCGTCTTGAAATCCCTTACCTTTTTGTCTTAGTACCATCCAATTTTTTTCCTCCATCGGCCCCTGTAACTTAGGCCCATCTTCCTCTAATGGTTGATTTAAATCAAAACTTTCTGCCCCCGTATCTTTACGGCCCAAGCTATAATTTTTATCATGGGCCCCTAAATATCTCACTGTTTCTTGGGCCTCCGTCATGTGTAAATAAGGCCCAAATTCGCCATTATGTGTATCCTCTCCATTTATGACCGCCTCTTGTAATTCTTTATTGTTTCCCGTTGTGTCTTGGGCCCACTCTTCCTCTTTGCGGCTTTTGTTCCCAAACCCAGAAGCTTGGTAACCGTATCCGTTCCTTGATTCCGATGCGAGGGGCGGCGCATTGATCTCATCTGTCAGTAATTGTTCCTTTTGTTTCTCTCTGATGACGTCAGCCCTAACATCCGACTTTTCGAATTCTCCGACTGGCTGTTCGGTTTCCGTCATTTCTTTTCCTTTCGCCGCCTCCCACTCTACCTCCGCCTCTGCCTCACTGGAATTCTTCTCCGCCTCCCAAGAATCTTCATCAAAATCTTCGTCCTCCTCCTTGATACGTATCGCATGAATCCTCCCGTCAATATAGATCCTAAGCGGGGCTCGGGAAATTTCTGAGAATGGCGTCCGTATCAAGATCCTTGCATATTGTAATTTTTTCCGGTGTAAAGTATCCTCATCGATCCTCACGATGGTGCCGAATCGATTCGCCACCTTCGTAAAAAACTTTCTACTCCATGCTTGTAATGGCACGTCATACCAATTTGTCCATACAACCCTCCGGCCTAAGATATGCTTCGCATCCCATGGTTGGATCTCTTCAAACCATCTCCTACCCCATACTAGTGATTCAATGTTACGGTTTGCTGCCTTCTTATCCCCGACTGGGATAAGTAGTACCATGTCTCCTCCAAGGGGTGAGATCTTCCAATCGTTTCCACAGTCTTCCTTTATTCTATCGCCATCTTCTGGCCACGATAGATTGTCCCATATTTTTGCCATCCAACACCCCTGTAACCACGTCCGGTCTTCCACTGATGAGTTATATGAGATGCCTTTAAAACCTTCCTCCTTGTTTACTATTGATTCGGGTGGAATTTACGTGTTTTAGGGGCACATGTGAAGTGTATTTTGATGTGGATTTCATTGATTTATGCATTGAATATGATCGTTTTAGCCAAAATGAGAGAAAGGTATTGTTTTGTCAATTTTATAGGTAAAACGATGGAATTTAGAGCAAAACACATACCACAAGTGATCGGACCGGAAAGAGGAGTGCACCATTGGATCCGGCTCGAAAAATGGAGTGGAATAGCCAAAAGAATCGAGTCGATCGGAGGTCGGAAGCTCAAGAAACGGAGGGACGAAGTTGGAGGACGAAAACGACACAAGGAGCCAAGACGAATGTTTGGCCCGGCCGGGTGGCATGACTCGCCCGGCCGGGCGGCCGAGCTGCAGAATCATGGTCGAATACGAAGATACGGCCCGGCCGGGCGGCACCACTCGCCCGGCCGGGCGGCCGAACAGCCCAACCCATCGCCCCATTTACGAACTTTTTGCCCGGCCGGGCGGCATCACTCGCCCGGCCGGGCCAACCTGCCCCTGTTTCTTGTTTTGCTTGGCCGACATTTCCGCCCGGCCGGGCCACTTCCCCACCCGGCCGGGCCGCCCCATTTTCGGTGCCAAACGCGTATTTTCTCCATTTTTGAGGGACCTACTTGCAAATATCACACCCAAACCCTACCCCAACACTATAAATACCCCACTTCTTGAATTTCACACCATCTTACCCCTTTCTCAAGAGTTCTTCACACATTTACACATAGTTGGAGGTTTTTGGCCATATCTTCTTTATCTCTCCACCAATTCATGCAAGGAAGGAGGCAATAGCTTGGGAATTTCATCCCCTACCATAATCTAGACTAAGCTTTCTCTTTCTTTTCCTTTTTACTTAGTTATTTCATTTGGAATTTGTAGTTTGGGTATGTATTTGAGTAGCTATACAAATTTGTGGTTCTAAGGCATTGTAGATACTTGGATTGAAGTTTATGATTAATTTCTTGCTTTAATTGGTGTTTGTCTCTTATCTGTGTGCTTAATTCCTTATTGCAAAGCATGTTGTTATTGGCCATGAGGATTTGCTTAATTCATTGTTAATTGGGGTAAGATCGAGAGATTTATTCCGTTTAATCGTATGTAAGCATGCAACCCGGTATTATTATGATCTCGAAAGAGGATTAATTATCGGAGAGGGACTTGAATGATCCTAGGAGCTATTTTAGGTGGTATAACATTTGTGAGGTAGAAATACGAGCCTATGTTACATTGCGTCTTTGGTTAATTAGATCGAGAGATTAATTAATTCTTCTTGTGTGATCACCCTATATGAGATAACCTTAATGGCCATTTAAACAAGATCATAAACGGATATCTATGTATTAAAATTGCCTTGGAACCCACCTTTCCTTCTTTGCGTTTTTATCCATTTTACCTTCATTTTATTGATTTGCATGGTATTTGATCGATTTCGTATTTACTCTTCATTACTTATTGGTGACACATTGTTAGGTAATTTTAGAGTAATTCACACCACTCAATTTATCGATCACGTCTACTTAGAACTCGACTAGCAAACTCCACTTTTACGCTTAACCTCCTTGTGGGATCGACCTCGTGCTTATCACGCTACGATAGACGCCGTACACTTGCGGTTGTTTATTTAGTGTTGCATAATACGTGAATCAAGTTTATGGCGCCGCTGCCGGGGAGGTTTTTATAGCTCTAGAGTGTAGGTTAGGAGGATTTTAGTTTAGACATTTACTTGCTTTCTTTATTTGCAAAATTCCAAAAATATTTGTGTTTGTTATCTTGATTTTATTTGAAATTCTCACTCTCGTTTGCTCTTTTGATAGACACGGTTTATGATCACACGATCTATAAGGAACCACCAAGAAGTGTTACCCAAGAAGTGGAACCATCAAGTGGGCCAAATTGCTAATATGGTTGGAAATCAACATAAGCCGGGTCGATTCCCCTCAACCACGGAATTGAACCCCAAGGAGCAATGCAACTCAATTAAGTTGAGGAGTGGCACAAGCTATGAAGGCCCTATGATGCCAAAGGAAGATGGTGAAGAGGAACAACAAGGAAGGAAAGTTGAAGAGAGAGATGTTGAGAAGGAGAAAACAAGTGAGAAAGAGAATGATGCACATAAGCCTCCATCTCCACACAAGCCTCCAATCTCATACCCTCAACGACTCAAGAAGACGAGTTTGGATGCAAAGTTCATCAAATTCTTGGAGATTTTCAAAAAGATACACATCAACATCCCATTTGCGGAGGCCCTTGAGCAAATGCCTCATTATGCCAAATTTTTTAAGGAGATTATGTCCAACAAGAGAAGAATGGTAGAATTTGAAACCGTGAACCTCACCGAAGAATGTAGTGCCATCATCCAAGCTAAGCTACCTCCAAAGCTTAGGGATCCCGGTTCATTTACATTGCCTTGTGTGATTGGCAAAGAGGGAACTTATCGTGCTTTGTGTGATCTTGGAGCAAGTATAAACCTCATGCCATTATCACTTTTCAAATCACTTGGCTTGGGAAAATTGACGCCTACTACCATGAATCTTCAATTGGCGGATCGCTCCATAGTTTATCCCTTGGGAACGGTTGAGGATGTACTTGTCAAAGTTGGGAAATTCATATTTCCGGTTGATTTTGTGGTACTTGATATGGAGGAAGATAGGGCAATCCCCTTGATCTTTGGAAGACCGTTCCTAGCAACGGGTGGAGCCATCATCAACGTACGAAACGGAGAGCTTGAACTACATGTTGGTGAGGAGAAAGTCTCATTCAACATCTACAAGGCCGTTAGATTTCGTGATGATGAAGATGAGGAGGAAGAGTATGTGTATTCCAAAAGAGATCCTTATTCGAAGCTCATGGAAGATAAGGTGGAAGAAGAGCCCAAGATCAATGTTGTAAAAGAGGACCCCCAAATGGAAGACAATGAGTTGAAGATGGGCAAGAAGGCCAAGTTTGGGGGAGTTTTCTTCAAAAACTCCCCCAAATCAAGAAAAGCTACTTGTGCAAGCTTGGGGATGGATGAGGCATCAACCTCTTATGACATGATTGAAGAGCCGGATGGAGTGGCTAGTGGATGCTTCAATGGTTTCAAGAAGGTTTCATGGGCTAAGAAGGTTAAAAACAAGGAGGATGATGGGGTGACTTGATATCCCCCTCAAGGAAGAACCGTCCGGCATAGGACATTAAAAATAGCGCTTCTTGGGAGGCAACCCAATGTTTTATTGCTTTCTTGTTTTTATTGCTTTGATAGTTTTGATGGCTTGGTTTATTTTGTAGGTATGGATGAAGAGTACTATGGATATCAAGTCTTGGAGAATGAAGAAGAAGCAAAGCCAACTTTGGAGTGGAGGAAGCAAGTGTTGCAATGGTGATCTTTGAAGAAGCATTGGATGTGCAAGGAGGGAGGTAACAACTTGTAGCCCCAAACTTAGAATTTATACATAGTAAAATTCTAAGTTTGGGGGATTTATTTTTCTTTTATTTTTCTACTAGTTGTTACCCTTGCACCGGTTCGTCATTCTACTTGCGTCACATTTTGCACCGGCGCACACTTGACTTGCACATGATTATATTGGTTTAGTTGGTTTTGATCATATGTTGGGTAGTGGACATTTGGTGAAATGTGAGCATGAATAGTCATTGGAATCCATTGTTGAGTAGTTGTGGTGATGTCTATTTGCTTTGAATGCATGCATGAATGGTGTTGGAATATGGTATCATGTTGTGTTCATATTTGTGAGCTTTGATAGCATGGATGCATGATGTGTTGTTGTTTGGGAACATTTGATGATTGTGAAAGTCCTATTGAATAAACCGGTGAGATTTGAGCCATAATTTGAGCATGTATTCTGGTTTGATTCATTTGAGAGTGGACTAGGTTATTGTTAGTGATCCTAGAACTTGCCCATGCTCTTGTTTGAAAGCATGATTGTGTGAAACTTTGTGATGTGATATAGGCCATCTTGTTCTAAAAGAGTCACTTAGCCAAAAAATTCCCAAAACCGAAGTAATCTTCCGTAGTTAGCCCTTTGAGCTTAATTCCTCATGTTCTTGGCAAACTACAATGTTAACCACTTAGTTTTTTTTTAGCCTTTGATTCCTATATCTAGTGGGGGATAAAAGACAAAGTGGAGAAACATGTGCTTGAATGTCTTTGGTGAAAGGAGAAATTGGAAAAGTTGAAAAAAAAAGAGAAAGATGAAAAGAAAATCAAGGAAAAGAAAAGAGGGACAAAGAGCCCCAAAAGCTTGAAAAGAAAAATGGTTCAAAAGATGAGGTGATGAATGCTTGAAAAAGAATGGAAAAAGAAAAGTGAGGATGAAGTTTGTAAGCTTTGAAAGTGAAAGCACATATTGTAAAACAACAAGCGTTGTCCTCCACTAGAAGAGTCACAATTCCCAAAAATTCATCCTACCTTGTCCAAAGAGCCAATGTTACATCCTTGATTAAGTCCTATTGATCACATTGTTGAGCATTTAAGTGTGTGTAGAAAGTAGAAGTTGGGCAAGCATATGGTGATTGCATAGCATGACTTGGTTGATGAGTGCATTAATATCCTTAATTTGTTTGTGTGTTTGAGAGAAACACTCCATCATGTGAGTAGAGGACTTGAGCATTTGGATTATGTTCCCCATCACAATGTGTTGTGTATTTATGCATTCTTTGATCCATGAGTGTGAATTGCAATAATGAACCTATGACCTTCATTGAGAAATGCACTTTGAGAAAGAGATATCATTACACATCACTTTGCATGTGTGATTTGCATTGAATATTCCATTGTGATCATTCCACCCTCATTGCTTTAAGTGCTTAGTTGTTTGAGGACAAACAACATTTTAAGTTTGGGGGAGTTTGATTCGGGTGGAATTTACGTGTTTTAGGGGCACATGTGAAGTGTATTTTGATTTGGATTTCATTGATTTATGCATTGAATATGATCGTTTTAGCCAAAATGAGAGAAAGGTATTGTTTTGTCAATTTTATAGGTAAAACGATGGAATTTGGAGCAAAACACATACCACAAGTGATCGGACCGGAAAGAGGAGTGCACCATTGGATCCGGCTCGAAAAATGGAGTGGAATAGCCAAAAGAATCGAGTCGATCGGAGGTCGGAAGCTCAAGAAACGGAGGGACGAAGTTGGAGGACGAAAACGACACAAGGAGCCAAGACGAATGTTTGGCCCGGCCGGGTGGCATGACTCGCCCGGCCGGGTGGCATGACTCGCCCGGCCGGGCGGCCGAGCTGCAGAATCATGGTCGAATACGAAGATACGGCCCGGCCGGGCGGCACCACTCGCCCGGTCGGGCGGCCGAACAGCCCAACCCATCGCCCCATTTACGAACTTTCCGCCCGGCCGGGCGGCATCACTCGCCCGGCCGGGCCAACCTGCCCCTATTTCTTGTTTTGCTTGGCCGACATTTCCGCCCGGCCGGGCCACTTCCCCACCCGGCCGGGCCGCCCCATTTTCGGTGTCAAACGCGTGTTTTCTCCATTTTTGAGGGACTTACTTGCAAATATCACACCCAAACCCTACCCCAGCACTATAAATACCCCACTTCTTGAATTTCACACCATCTTACCCCTTTCTCAAGAGTTCTTCACACATTTACACACAGTTGGAGGTTTTTTGCCATATCTTCTTCATTTCTCCACCAATTCATGCAAGGAAGGAGGCAATAGCTTGGGAATTTCATCCCCTACCATAATCTAGACTAAGCTTTCTCTTTCTTTTCCTTTTTACTTAGTTATTTCATTTGGAATTTGTAGTTTGGGTATGTATTTGAGTAGCTAAACAAATTTGTGGTTCTAAGGCATCTTGGATTGAAGTTTATGATTAATTTCTTGCTTTAATTGGTGTTTGTCTCTTATTTGTGTGCTTAATTCCTTATTGCAAAGCATGTTGTTATTGGCCATGAGGATTTGCTTAATTCATTGTTAATTGGGGTAAGATCGAGAGATTTATTCCGTTTAATCGTATGTAAGCATGCAACCCGGTATTATTATGATCTCGAAAGAGGATTAATTATCGGAGAGGAACTTGAATGATCCTAGGAGCTATTTTAGGCGGTATAACATTTGTGAGGTAGAAATACGAGCCTATGTTACATTGCGTCTTTGGTTAATTAGATCGAGAGATTAATTAATTCTTCTTGTGTGATCACCCTATATGAGATAACCTTAATGGCCATTTAAACAAGATCATAAACGGATATCTATGTATTACAATTGCCTTGGAACCCACCTTTCCTTCTTTGCGTTTTTATCCATTTTACCTTCATTTTATTGATTTGCATGGTATTTGATCGATTTCGTATTTACTCTTCATTACTTATTGGTGACACATTGTTAGGTAATTTTAGAGTAATTCACACCACTCAATTTATCGATCACGTCTACTTAGAACTCGACTAGCAAACTCCACTTTTACGCTTAACCTCCTTGTGGGATCGACCTCGTGCTTATCACGCTACGATAGACGCCGTACACTTGCGGTTGTTTATTTAGTATTGCATAACACGTGAATCAACTATATCTTGCACCTTTCCGTCTTTTTGTTTTCTCCCTCCGGTTTCCTCCGTCTTATCTACCTATTTTCTCTTGAGGAATATCTCCGCGTAAGATCTCCCTTCCTTCCTATTTCCATTTCTTTCATTATCTATTTCATACCTCTGTTTAAGACGTGGCTCCGTGCTTGACTCTGTTGGAGAAATTGGTTAGAAATTGATTAATTTTAATTAATTATTTTATTTTAAAATGAGAGTGGAGAACACTCGTCTTTGACCAATTTATTGAGGGCTATAAATGTAATTTCAAGGAAATTAAATGGCATAAAGTCGTTCTACTCTCGGAGTAGATATTCGTAGTGTATTTAAAATCTCAAAACCGAATTTCGGTGAGTGAGAAATTAATTCACGAAGTTGAAACGTCAAATAATACACTTTATGGGATAAAGTGTTATATCATGTTAATTGTCCCACATTGAAACTTTGAAAGTTTAATGGGGCTAATTACTCCTTATAAATAGGAGGGTGTTACAATGGCTCAAATAATAATGACTAAGGAGTAATCCAATAGTCTATACGGATGCACATGTGTGCTCGTGCGGTTGAGCTTGGGCCTAGTCTTGGGCTCGTGACTCGTGGGTTTTAAATTTGGGCTTTCAGACCCATCGAAATTGGGTTAACCCAAATAAATTTAAAAGTTGAATTTGAACTATGACGAATGTGAACGTTGAGGATGTCTAGGTACATTGACGTTACAAATTGTGATGAACTTGGACGTTCGGGTGTCCAGGTTCATAGACGTTTCAGTAATGAATTTGTAACCGCAAAAGAGTTACAAAACCATGAATGTCATACTTAAATTTTGTAACCGCAAGACGTTACAAATAGCATGAATGCCATAATAAATGTGGAGACCCCTCACATGTTGGAACATGCCTATAAATAGGGTGCATGTTTTATGTTGCAAAACACTCTTACACACAACACTTGAGATTTTCTAGAAAAATCATAGCATCACACATTTTGCATCACGCATATAGAGTGTAGTCCAGTTTTCGTGTCGATTCAGTTCGTTGGAACTCTATACGTTGTGGTGTTGCTCGTATAGAGGCGAAAGTCGTTTTACCTTTTAAAACGTTACGTCAAACCGTGAGCACTAGCCGAGACGTATTCGTTTTGCGGGAAAAGGGTTTCCTTGACTCGACTTTAACTTTGCTCCTATTGTTCGTGAGATGGGGTCGTTGTTGCTGATTTCAAGAACCTGCTCGTTTTGGAAAGATGCTAAAGGAGGAAAGCTGCTAAAAGACGAAAATCGAAGACTTTATGTAAATATTAATTTAATTGTATTTACAATTTTGTTATTTATTTCTGTCAATTTTGTAAGGCCATTGTTGGGTGCTCAAAATTTCCAACAGACTCTATCTTCTTCTCCTCCCCTCTTGCAAACTTAGATAGGTTGGCCCTAAGTTTGTAAGACCCCATCCAGATGTTATTTAGAGCCAGTTCCAGTTGTTCCGCCCTTACTTCCCTCCCGAACCGGACGAAACCAAATCTGGTACCCCTTTTGTCTCTTTTGTCTGCTATGAATATATCCTTCGTCTTCTCTAACCTGTTGAAAGCCTTCCACAGGTCAGACTTTCTGCAATCTTCAGGGAAGTTACAAAAATAGAACGTCACATCAGATGGGTGTAAGAGTCCCGCTCTGTCCATTAGGTTCTTCCACGATGCCTTTCTGTCACCTGTCCTAAGGGTATTTTTGTGCCTCACCGGGTGTCTCTCGGAGTTGGCCGAGAAAGGCCATGCCCTATCATCTACCCCTCTCGATCTCACCCTCTCTCTCTCTAGCCATATCCAACCGCCACACACTCATATTGACGGTTCACACTACGTAATTCATAAGTCAGTTTGGGATTTTAATTAAGGATTTCAAAATCCTACTTTATAAACACCTATAAATCCTATAAAAGTCAACCCTATAAATACCTACAAACTCTATATAAATACCTATAACTCTATATAAATACCTATAAAAGCTATAATCTTATTCTATAAAGTTAAATGCATAAATCCCAAAACAAACACAAAACATAAAAAACATTAGAATTTTAAAATACACTAGATTTTGAAATCATTGGTGTCCTCAAATCCCAAAACAAACATGCCTTTACTGCTCAGGATCATGGTTCAATTAAAATCAATGGTGTAATTGCACGAACCGTTGAAGATGTAAAATTCAACAATTAGGGTAGAAAAAATAAGTATTCAAAGAGATTTTAATTAAACCTCGTTGGCATTGAATGGAAGATAAATTAGGGGAACAAGTAGGTAGAAGGTGCAGAAATTGAAATGAAATATCGTGTAGTTGAAGAGGACGACAGTGATTCCATTGAATAGGATATGATTGGTTGAAGTAGATCGCCGCTGCCATTACAACGCCATCTCCGATGATTGGAAGTTGCGTCGACATTAGAGAGGAAGAGAGCACGAATTACCGTTGATTTGGTGGAGGAAAATGGCAATGGTGATGTAGCAGGATCTTTTCCGATTAATCCTTCAATTGGATAAAATTTGGTATGTATTTAATGTTTATATGATTGTGCTTTTAATTCTTGTGCTCTTAATCCCATAAATTATGTTGTTCGACCAAGAATTCAGATAATGTTGTCTAAAATCATTATATATAATTATATATACGGGTTGGTCTTATGGATTCGAGTGCATGTTGTGCACACTAGTTTACTTTTCAGTTTACTGATTTACACTTTTTGGTAAATGGTGTTACACTTTTCAATTATTAAACTGTATAATAATATTTTTAGTAATAATTGAAAAGTGTCAGTAAACTGAAAATTGCAACATGAACTAGGGTGCACAAAATGCACTCGAGTGCATACTAGACTTTACCTTATATATACACATATAATCCGTGGATTTAGAAAATTAATAGACTCTATGCAGAGTTTGACTGACTTTTTTATTGATTTATATGAATTTTCATAGATTTGATAAGATTCTGAAATAAACTGTGCCCCTAAAACTATTGCAAACGTATATCGTATATAAAAAAAATTATCTAAATTATTTAGAAAAAATACCAAAAATATATTAGTTAAAAATATATATATATATATATATATATATATATATTATTCATCATTATTATTTTCATCTTCATTTCCATCACAGTTATACTTCGCCCTCATTTCACACATAACTTCCAAATTTTCTCATTCATGTCGATGGTAATCTTGATCTTTTTCATATTCAACTGGATCAGAGCGCGAAGATTGAATAACTCACTTACATTTGGGTGACGACTGACGACCTTCACCACCAAAATATTTTAGATGATATTGAACACGGGTAAAATGCAAGTTTAGTCCCAAAAGAATTTTTTAAAAACAGTTTTAGTCCAACGTTCTTTTTTGGTCCCATTTTATGCAAAAGAAGTCCCAACTGTTAAATAATTAACAGTTTTCTGTTAAGTAACACAGTCTGAAAATCATAAATAATTAAATATAGATTTTTTTTAAAACTCAATAATCTGAATATAATTTTTTTAAAAAAAACAAATAAATGTAAATTCACAAACCAAATTAATTTATGTAAAATCTGAAAATATTTTTTTTATAGAATTGGAATATAATTTAAATATATTAAAGTACTCCCTCCGTCCCATGATTACTTGTACACTTTTCTTATTGGGACATCCAAAATTACTTGCACACTCTTAATATGGAAGTACCCCACAAAATTAATAACCTCACAACATCATTTTATTTTCAAATTTGCCACTCCTTTTTTCCATATATTTCACTTTACACATCATCAAATTACCTAAAATACCCTTCTTTTATCTTACATCATCAACCATTAAATTCACTTTTCTTAAACAACGTGACGATATTATTGCTACCTAATTTTGAAAGATTTTGAGACTTTTGAGAATATATCATCAAGATTCTAAAAACATCATTTTATTTTCAAATTTATCACTCATTTTTTCCATATATTTCACTTTACACATCATTAAATTACCTAAAATACCCTTCTTTTATCTTACATCATCAACCACTAAATTCACTTTTATCTTACATTATCAACCACTAAATTCACTTTTCTTAAACAATTGAGATTCTGTTGGTTTTTGTTGGACTTTTAAAATCTGGGGTATTCAATCCGAATTTTTAAAAGTCTTTCAAAATTTTGAGGTATTCAATACGGATTTTAAAAAGTCTTTAAAAATCTTTATGTTCATTTTATGAGATTTTTAGGTAATCTTGATGATATATTCTTGATTGAATATATCGATGGCCACATGTTAACTGGATGGAATTAGTGCCATTTTATGTTCATTTAATTCAATCCAATGCTTATAATAAAAAAATAAGTACTTTCGGCAGAAAAATGACAAGAGCAAAGACCTGTTTATTGGAAATTACTGTTCATTTGAATTAATTTACACTAATGTTACATTGTCAAGCCTGTGTGGTGTTTTAGTAGTATGATGCATGATCTGGAGACAATTTTCTGATTTTTATGCTCTGACAAATGTTTTACACCTTGTAAGTAAATTGAACCTAAAGTAGAGTAGATTGGTGGATAACAAGTACGGAGTAATACTGATATGTGTAAAATATAATATTATTGTGTATATAATGTAATACAGTGTGCCTTTAGATGTTATACTTTAAAAAAATATGACGCAAATAGAGACAAGATCAAGAGGTGAGGAGATGATGAATTAGTGGACAATGTTATTAGAGAAGTAGAGAATGATGCTTCTATAATGGATGGGGGGGGGGGAATATAATTGCATATAATACTGTTCACATTAAAATTGTGTTATTATTTTGGTATTTTGTTTAATAGAGTGTTAGTGCTATTGGTTCGAGCCTGCAACCTCTTTGCAAAGAGGATAAGATTTTACTACCAGGACATAACTATATGTCTATAGTTATATTTAATTGTTATTGATTTTGCCTTATATTTTATGTGCAATGAATGATGTTTGGTGTTGATTGTTGTCTAAATTTCGCGTGCTTTGAAATTTGGGCCCATTTTTTTCGGGTTACTTGCGAAAGGGTTGGGGTATATACCCCTCCATCTTTGTTTAATACACTCCCCCTACATTTTTATTAATTCAATATATATATATGAAATGCCAATTTTACCCTTTTACTAAATCATGTTAGATACACACACTCCCCCAATTTAAACACAACCCTAACCCTAACCCTAGAATTAGATAGCCGTCGTCGCCGCCGCCGCCGCCGCCACCACCACCACATAAAATTTAGAAAAAAAAATCTTAATATTTTTAAAAAAACACCCCAGTCGACACTGGTTTGTCGACCAAAAACACTCCGGTCGACACTAGTTTGTCGACCAAAAATACTCCGATCGACACTGGTTTGTCGACCAAATTTCGAAAGAAATTTTTTTTAAAAAATTGAATGATCGCCCAAAAACACTCTCGTCAACTGTAGGTTGCCTATGAGATTGTTTTTGAGCAACCACTGATTGTCGAAATAAAAAAAAAAAAAAAAACCCAAACCTAACCTGTTCTCTCTCAAGGCAGGGGCGAGATGAAGAGGTTGGAGGGCCGCGGCGGGGCGCTGGAGCGGCGGCGAGCGTTAAGGGCGGGCGCTGGAGCGGCGGCGAACGTTAAGGGCGGGCGCGGGTAGGCCGCGACGGCCGAGGGGTAGCCAGAGCGGCGGCGAGCGCTGGGGTTGGCCGCGACGGCCGAGGGATAGCCGGAGCGCTGGGGGCGGGCCGCGACGGCCGAGGGCGAGCTGGAGGCGACGTCGAGCGCTGGAGCGGCTGGGGAAGAGAAGAACTAAAAAAAATTGAAGAAGATGGGCGGCGGCGGAGGCGAGGAGGTGAGGAGGAGGAGAGGAGGGCGGCGGCGAAACAAGCGGCAACGGTGGTTGGGAAGAAGGAAGAGAAGTGTGTGAGGAAAAGAGAAGAATAAGGAAAAAGACGAGGAAGATTAGAGTTAGGGTTAGAAGGGGTGTGTATGTATCTATAATATCTTACTAAAGGCAAAATTGGTATTTCATATATATATTGAATTAATAAAAATGTAGGTGGAGTGTATTAAACAAAGCTGGAGGGGTATATACCCCAACCCCCTGCGAAAAACTTAAGTTTGTTGATTTGTTTCCTTATTTTTCTGTTTTACACCTAAACTGTTTTACACAAAGTCAAGCCTATAATTTTAAAAAATGTGAAAAACTATGGGGAAAAAAATATTCTATCGTGCAAAGTAAAAGTAAAATATTTATGAAAAAAAGGTGACATATTTTGTAGTAGAAAGTGATAAGGGTTCATTTAAATTAATTAGAACATTTTATCTTAATTATTTATTTATTGTAATGATTGCTGACCATCAATCGTATATATAAAAGAGTTTTATTGAACATATTTGAGATTTATTTTATTTTTTATTTTATCTCTTAAGACCTTTTTCAAGATTGGTCAATTAGAATTGGGTCTTTTATTTTATGGGCTGCATTGCAACTTTAGCCACAAATAATTTTCCTTTTTTTGATGTCTTTCATCCTTAAGTTGAGTTCACCCCCGTGAAATACCCAACTATCCTCCCTACCTACCACCCTGTCACACACTCAATTCCTCTTCCTCTATTCAAACTTTTTCAATTTTAAATTAGTTGGATATGATTTCTCTCTCTCTTTAAAAAAATCTCACGAGGATAGCTTAGAAAATAAGCATCACTGTCCACCACCGCCCACCGCCTACTTTGTATCGTGCGAGCCGTCTCCGTCGTTGTTGATTTCCGTGTAAGAGTTAAGAGGTTACATATCCACCGTAGCTAACAAAGTTCGCATCGTTCAATTACTCCGCCGGTCCACTGTGTTTGTTCGTCATTTAATCAGTACGTCTTCTCAAATTTATGGGCTTTGCAAGTCTCTTTAAGGTTTAGGTGGGATCAACGGGTAGATCCTCTCCGACGGCGCCACGGTGACCGATTGGGTGAGTCACCCGTTGATCCCAATTTACTTACTTGGACAGAATCAATGGGCGATCAGTGAGGCTCATGACCTAGGTTGGCGACCTCCATTGCACTCAGGAGGGGTGCCCGCCTAAGGTCGGTCCAAGTGGTCGAGCCTACGTCATAATTTGTGATAGAGGGGGCCTGCGTTAGCGCGACCCCTGCCCCAATTCAAGTCCAATTATTTTGTTTTATGATAATGTGTAAATAGTCTTTTGCAACATGATTGAATTGCTTGTTGTGCTTGTTTTCTCATCTAGTGTTTATGCCAATTGGCCACCGTTGATCCCAATTTATTGTTTTTCTAGTATTTTAGATGTTTTATTCTAGATTGTTAACTTGTTTTTTTTATCTTCAGTCCTTTTTTATTTTTTTTCAGTCTCCTCGCCTTATGCTTTTTCCTCTTCTCTGCATGGGTCCTTTGTTGTTTTCTGTATTTTTGGATCTTGTTTTTGGTGGACCTTTGTCTTTTCTTTTTGTCTCTGTGGTTCTTGACACGGGTATACCTTAATGTGGGGTATTTATCTCATTTTGAGAATGGAGATCTGGTCGTATCTGTGGACATAGGTTGCATTCATCTCTCCACTTCCTTACGATTGAAATGGAGCTGCTGTCGGTTTGATCCTTCTGAGTTGAAGATGATCTTGTGGGTTATTATGTTTTGATCTTGTTGTATTATTCTTGTAACCCCTAAAAAAAATTAGTTGAACATGATTTTGTACTAATTACATTGACAAAACTGAGTTTTTACACGAACATAAGTGAAAATCGTGAAGTTTTACAATAGTGTCAAACTCGACACTAATTCTCCACGAAAGATAAAAAAAATCTCGGAAGTTTTTGAAGAATTCTCGGCCAAAAATTCAGAGTTTTTTTTAAAAACTTAGCAAAATCTTTTGAGAGATTCTTTCGAAAAAACTCTGAAAACTTGGAAATTTCAGCCGAGAATTGTAAAAATTCTCAATGAACCAAAGTCGAGTTTTTAGTTTTGCGATTTTTTAAAAATAATATATAAAGAACACTTGTATATGTGTACCGAAAACGAATCCCTCCACATTTATATTCAAGTTCCTTCAAAATTTCAATTTTTTTTTTTGGACGAAAATTTAAAATTTGGGAGGTAGAAGAAAATACATAAAGCTTTTGTTTTGAATTTTTTGGGTGGGGTTGAACTCAATGGAAATATCGAGACCTTAAATTTATCGGTATCGGTGGAAATATCGAGACCTTAAATTTATGAAAATATCGACGGATATATCGATATCGATAAATTTTAAAAATTGTAAAAATTTAATAACAAGCCTTTAGTACATAAAATCAACAAAATAATTTGAATATATTTTATATCAATGATAAATTTATATAAAATATAATATACAATATTATTTCGTATGATATTTATCGATATTTTTTTAAATTTATCGACATTTTCTCAATATTTTCCAATATTTTCTCGATATTTTACCGATATTAGGCTCGATATTGTTATTGTCTATCGATATTTATCAATATTTTCAATTTTTTTACAAATATCGTGAAAATATCGATTCTTCCCAATATCGATATCGGTGACCACGAAAAATTGATATATCGAAGATATATCAGGGATATTTCCTGGTATTTTCATCCTTGGTAAAGAGATAGTCTATACAGTCTTTTTACTCAATATTTTAAAAAAAAAAGCATTTGACCGTGGTCTTACCATAATAAGACCATACCAACTTATATCCATTGGACAATTATGCATTTGGAGATATGTTTTTGGTTTGAGGACAATTTGTTTTGCATAAAATTAAATAAATAAAAAATTGGAGTACAACTTTACCGCCAAATACCTACCTGTATTCGCCTCTAGACGTGATGTTAGCGGCCTGTTAGACTTGCAGAGTTGCGGCCCAACCTGATTTTTAAAACATACTTCCTTCGTCCCACAAGTGTTTGCACCATAAGATGGACACACTTTTTAAGAAAAAAGTGTAATAAGTGGAGTGTTGAGGGGTAATTTTGTAAAGTTATATGAATAAAGTAAAAAAGTGATTGAAAAGAGAGTAAAAATAATGACATTTTGTATAAATATGTGAATATTTTGAGGGTGGAGTTTATGAGAGAGTTTCCTTTTATGGATGTGCAAACAATTGTGGGACGGACAAATAAGGTAAGTGTGCAAACAGTTGTGGAACGGAGGGAGTAATTTTTGATCAAAAATATAATAGGACTAGTTTTTTGTTCCGCACTTCCCACAAAATAGTACCCCCCACACAAATTTTGATGAAATTTAGAAAAATAAATTATTCAGAATTAATTTGAAACATCTTACTCCTTATAATAATTAACCAAGAATATTACAGTGTGTTGGGATATTCAGATAATTATATGTATTATTTTGATAAACCAAATCAACTTGTAATAAGATAAGTTGTATTGTATAAATAACTTCATTATTCATCTTGTAATAAATTATTTTTTGTTAGCATCACTCGAAGGGAAACCTATTTGATGTATTGGAAAGACATGCCAATGTTCAAGAAGAGAAGAGAAGAAGAAGACCAGATGAGGAGAATTAGTCGAGGGGAAACTCGACTGATCCAGCTGAGGTCTCATCAGCTGAGTATCACTATCAGTTGAGGAACCAAACACGACTGAGGACTGGTAATTAGACAACCAAGGTTCATACAGTTGGGGAAACAATCAAAAGCCTAAGTGTCGAAATCAGAAGAACAAAACTCAAGATTAGCTGAGTCAGTCAGCTGAGGCAAATGTCATATGTTCTTATGTATTGAAGAGTTTAATCAGAGCTGATGTGGACCAATAAGAAGACGGCAGCAGACACCTAAAATCTGACACGGCATAAAGCTCAAGAATGGAAAGTCAAAGGTGCATTGAATATTACTAGGCAACGATAATATTAAATAGCATCAATCAAGAAAGATTGTGATTCCCAAAATTGTGGGGATTGATTTCTATCAAGCAACGATAACATTCAAGATTCATATTATAAATATGAGTTCAGATTCATATCTCACACATGAGTGAATGGATGCAAAGGTCGAGCAAATGTTCTTAAGTGTTCATCAATTAGAAGAACTAAAGAAGAACTTTAATAAAAATCCAACAAATATCATCTTCCAAACAGTGAGTGAATTCATTATCACTAAGCCAGAATTGTCATTCATATATATTCCAAGTTTAGAGAGAATTTCTCAATTCTAGCTTAATGCTAAATCTGTAATGAAAATTATCACCTAGTCCACATACACGAAACCCAACTTCTATCATAAACCCTTAGAAGTCAAGCTAGGGTTAATCACTGTAAGAGTACTAGTTCCTCACAATGACTAGTGGAGACCGTAACACTTTGGAAGTTGCTCAAAGCCCAGAGTCTTTTCTTGGGACTATAAAGTAGCAAGACGTATTACTCTTGGCACGTTAAATATTACAAGCCCGTGAAAGTGATTAATATCACAGTTGGACTGTGAGAGTGGATGTAGGGCAAGGAGGTCCGAACCATGATGATGTGTTCTTTACTTGATTTATTATTAACTGTCATCATACATGCATATTTACATAGCATAAGTTTAAGTGAAAATGAATTGTATAAGCTGATACGCACTAATCTGTTTTGCTATTCGAACTATCATGATCAGATGATAGGTGTCAGTTGATATCCCAAAACTGTTTATGCATGATTTTTTTTTTTTTTTGTAGTAGTAGACGAGTATAATTTTTAGGCACATCAATACCGCACGTAACTCTAACAGATGACTAATCAACTGATTAAACTAGTCCTAAGTCCCTAGTAGAATCGGTTGACCAAGTCATCTAGAAGTGTTAGTTTATTTTTCTACATGTTAGAGCACACCAAGTGTTCTAACAATACTCGTCTGATACCCCGGATGGATACAGGGACCATCATAGTGAACAAATTTGTGTAAAACTAATACTAATCATTAAACTTTAAACTGTTGCGAAAAAATCTTGAGCTAATTCGAGGAAAATTAAGTCTGAACTAAAATATTTAAACATTAGGTTTTTATTGAGGAAGAAGCATTAAAATCCGACTTAAATTAACTAGCAAAAATTCAGAGTGCATGGTTCAAAACTCTTAGATTATAGAGTAATTATGGTGAAAATAAAAGATGATCAATTTACATTTTTAGACTTTCTCACGGATTAATCATTATTTCATTTTAATTAACAATCCCTCCTACTATGATCATTTTTCTTCAATCATTCCACTAATTCTCCATCAAAATCATTTTAAACACCCACAATATCACACCATCATTCTCATTTCCATTAATGAATTTGAATGAAGCACCCTTTCATTTTATCAACTTGATAAGAAATGTGTAATGCAATTCTAGTAACATCTTCAAATTTCTGGCTTATGGAGTTACGGGATTGATTTAGCAATCATCAATTCCAAATAACTGCAACACATGATTCATTAACAACTTATAAACAGATTAGGGTTTCCAAGTTTCAAGCAAAGATCACCCATGAACAATACTAGATTAATGAGAAATGGTTACTTCTGTTTTTGTAGGCTGGAAAAAGAAGGTGAAAATTATTAAAGCATAAATACTGATACAAACAGGACAAATGGGGAACAGAACAGATAGCCCCCTGAGTAGAATACAAACAAGCAATAGGTTATGAAGGAGGATTCCTCGATTTATCCAAGCTTCATTCCTGCTTTTAATATTATTATCTTACTTCTGTCTCTTGTAAATCTTGCCCAGGAAGGACTTGAGCACTGCCTGCACATTTTTGCTAGGATGAGCTTCAATGGAGCTCGTTATATTCTCGTAGCTCTTGCTTTCGTACTCAGCAAACACACTTTCAAGATTAATATCTTTGTAGAGGGCTTTTATTTTTGCAACGTCAGCTGGATTTTCCTTCCCATAGTGCTCCTGGTAAAAAGATCAAAATGTTAATATGTGCAATCTTATTTACAAAGGATATTTGATTCTGAGTCCTTACAAAAAGAATTTTCTTTTGTTCATCGTTGCAGAGCTCAAGGGCTTTTACAACCAGCCAAGAACACTTGAAATCTTCAATATCTGTTCCAATCTGATGGACAATAAGAAAGGATTAATATTGCAGTAATTCACTCGGCCATATTTCCCAAATATATAGATATGAAAGACAGACGGTTAAGGACTCACCTTCCCAATCTTTTCAGGCTCACCGAAGCAATCCAAATAGTCATCCTGAACAAATATGACAAGCATTAACAAGCTAAGTCGTTATCCCACTATGTGGGGTAGGCTATATGGATCATATCTAGCCATCGTGCTTGGTCAAGAAACATGCCCTCATTAATATTTAAAAGTGACAGCTCTCTTTTTATAGTTTCTTACCAAATAATTTTTTAATAGCAAGTGTGAACAAAATGACCAAGTTCTTTATAAGAAAGTTATCAGCACTCTCATTTCTCATGCTATACCATCCAGTGGGCATGTATAAATTGTTCACCTACGTGCAACTAACCCACACATTTAAATAATAGTATTAAATCCAGATATATTTGCCACAAGTTTTAGAAATAATGTAGTATTAAATTGTAAAGAGCTTTGATGATGTGGTTCACAGGTCGGTCCAAAATAAAAACTAGGTTAGTTGTCAGCATACTATTCTGAAACACCACTAGGGCTGAGATAAGTTATTAATGTTGATTTCCATGACAGAATCTGACCTGTACTTGAAAGTAGATTCCCATATTGACAAGCACATCTTTCACATTTGTATGATCCTCCAGTTTCTCACCCGCCATGAGTAATGCACAGGCAACCTATTAAAGTATCAGATATATTATGCTGAATCACCAAAGTTTCTTTAAATTTACAAAATCAAAATAATTCCCCACTCACTGGAAGGTAAAACGAGTAGTAGGAAGTCTTGTATTGTACAATGCGGCGGTGACTGCAGGAATAAAAACCACAAAATCTTAAAACCCAGTTACGAATAAATGTAACATAACTCTAAATGCGGGAAACTGAATACAGTTTTTCATCACTACAGCAGGCATGAAACTCAGTCAAAGAGTAAGGTTCATGATAGGCTTGAAATGTAAACCAAAATGATTGTTTCTCTATGAATTATTGGCACTACAATGCTAAGACACCAACTCATCAATATCAAGACTAAGCAATTTGATTATATATGTAAAACAATCAATTAAAATTGAAGGATAAGAATTTGTTATCTTTGTCTATTAGACAACTTTTCCTTTAATCATGTCAAGTTTTTGAGTATTTTGTACTCACAGTGACAATGAATATTTTGACAAATCTTTTTCTCCTTCAAGAGTGGTGATTAAATCTATCATCTGTCCAGAAGCAGTTTGGAACTCCACCTGAAAACATTAGAATTTTAAGCAGCAATTTTAAACAAATAGATTATCCTAGACAATCATAACTAAAAATTTGCAGTACCTCATTGAACAAATCTAACAGATCCACATAGTAAGACTTTTCTCTGAAGTGGTTCTTCAGAATTCTGGGGATATGATTCCGGAGTACGATTCCATCATTTATAGCAATCATACCAACCTAGAATAATATTTTAACCAATGTGAATTTTTAGTTATGAGAAACATTCAGAAAGTAATAGCAAAATATTACAACAAATTCAAAATTAGCGCAAACCTTTGGGAGTCTATACCAGCATGGTTGACCACGTCGAGTTTGAGAATTGTCCATTATATCATCCTGGACGAGAAAATATGCTTGAAGCTGCATTTTCCATGTACAACAGTCAGATTGCAGAAAAAAATTCAAAGTAATAATTGTGCTGCTTTGAAATAAAACATAAGCTATAACCTTGAACCTACCCATTCAATACACCAGCCTAGGGCACTAGCCAGAAACACTTCCTTTTCGGTAAGGTCATTTCCTTCTTTAAGTATCTTATAGCTATCAATAACAGACAGACCTCGGTTTAACTTTCCTGCAAACATAATCCATGCTTCAGCACAAAATGATTCTTGATTGATAGCGAGTACTATTATATAATACTTAATTGTTCAGGAAATGCGTTCTCAGAAAATATAGTGAATGATGATAACTGACCTCCAGGAACATTGTAGTCCAACATCTGTTACATATAAAAGAAAGCCAGATCAGGAACTTTAAGAAAGCAGCTTAAGAATAATGCGTAAACTTAGTCGATACTTGATTAACATTTTCCTATGATTAACATGATAGAATGCTACACGATATCAACACATGCTAAAATTGGTAGCTGCCAATTTAATTGACTTCTCAAAAGTTAATTTTCATATATTGAAAATAATAAGGAAGAAGAAAATTAAGTTTCTATCACCTAACTACAGATTGCTATAAAGTTTCTTCCAACTTATTACCCGAAAGAATCTGTAATTAATAATATTTTGGTGAGGATGAATCCATGAGTCAAAACAATTATCAGTCATGGCCAACAGCAAATTATATTTCTTGGATTAAGCATCATCAATCAAGTGTCAGTCCTCTTTTAGGAACACTTGTTGCATTTTTCAGTAAACAAATGAATTATGTATGCAGACCACTTCTATAGTCTAACAACTAAACAGTATGTGAACCCACTTATTGATATGCTTTCTTAATTAAACTAAGTGTCCAACATCAGGGGAAAATTTCGCACAATTACAGTATTTTAATAACTGACAAGCATATTCTTGTGCAAGGCAAAACTTAAAAGCATATTTCCAGGACAAGCCTTTGGAAAAATGAACAGTTGTAGCATTAGGAATGCTGGATAAAGTTAAGCATCCAGAAAATGCAAGGTATGAAGCTCAAGTTGAGACCTACTACCTTGTTTGATGGAATCTTGATGTTAGTGGGGCAGCATCATTGTTATTTTTTTATTTATTTTTTATCATTGTTATTCTACGTCCCTGTTGCAGTACATTATGATTTCATTCCTCTAGCAGAATCGAGGATCTAATTATCGAAAAGGGGAAATTCACAACTTTTACAACTCAATCGCTCTCAAAAGTGATTGGTTGCTGCAACTTTTCATAGACAAAGCATGTATCAGTATCCCACATCAAGAAAAAGGATATTTTGCTCACTTCTATTAGTCCAACTAAGCAACTTTATGCAAATGTATCCTCTATAAAGTTGCAAATTCCATCACCAAACAAATACAACAATAGTTGGTCTGTTTTCCATTAATATTAAATTCACTTGCAGCCGATTGTTTATATCATTCAGGATACACGCATCGTGAGAATTGATGCCTTTCATGAATTCTGAACATCTCAAATTCGGATATTTGTTAATTCGATAATTATTAATTCCAAATGATAGGTAAGGAGTAAGGACATAGCATGATAAACACGCCCAAAATAATTTCGGATTCAGATATTTTGCAAAATGATCTGTAATCAATCCGGCTTACAAAGTTACACAAAGCACAACAATCCAAAACAAATTTGTTTTATTCCAGAATTCATTTCGATCCAAGGATAAAGGGAATTCCAATCATCAACAAACAAAAGCGAGAATTTAGCATACTGGATGTCACATACCAACATTAATCATTTAGTTAATTTTAAAAAATAACAATAAAGAGAGGTAGAAGAAGAAAATCAGACCCGCTCGACCCATTGACGAGAAGCATCAGTCCACTCGAAAGCAGGGTCATTCAAGAGCTCAGATTTGAGGACCGAATAGACCCCGAGAAACGTCGTTCTCAGATCCGGTGTCGCTCCGTTCAGATTAGCCATATCTCACCACGAATTTCGGTAGAAAAAAAGAGTAAATCGCGCGAATTCAGAGAGGAAAGAAATCAGGAAATGCCACCTCTGTTTTTAACTGGACACTTATGGGGTGTGGGTCTCTTCTCTTGGCTTTTGTACTGGTCGCGAATTGCATTCATATTCATTTGTTTATTTTGGAGGGCAATGGGGAAATATGCAAACGGTCTAATTGCATTCCTGAATTACCCAAATTAGCCCTGCTTTCCTCATGTAGTTTTTGACTCAACCAAGGGTGTATTTGGATGACTGATCCTCGGTATCATCGTAGCCAATAGGAGGTGGCCACGTGTCAAGGTGGGTTGGTGGGTTCACCACTGGCACCCGTATGGAGATTCGCCGCTTTGTTTGAGTCTCTATTGCCACATGTGAACCAATAATAAATACTCCACTTCATTAATTATAGAGTAATATTATTAATTCCTCTTACCATAAATAATACTCCGTATTAATACTTACCTTCATCATTAAATCTGCAAAAGAGAATTATTAAAATTATATTTATTTAAAATACATGTCAAAAATAAATTAATAAAGTTATTATTTATAAATAAATTAATGACAATTTGAGTAAATAAATTTTAATTGAAGAATAATGATAAAATATTATAAATAATTTATTTTAAAAAAGATTGTAAAACTAAGAATAACGAAACTGAAAAAAAAAATGCATAATTTATTTTATTGTATACGGATACTTACTGAATACGACAAAAAATGGTAACATGTGGATTATGGAATGTTTGTATAATTAGTTAGTCAAAGTTGATGGCCAGATCATAAACAATGGAGCAAAATTCAATAATGGTGTCTAAAAATTAAAAAACAATATCTATATGATCTCATATAGTCAATAGTCAATTCCGGGTGACTAGTTTCTCCTCCGGTCAACGAGTCGCTTTGGGCAGGCAGGGGTACGAAAAACTTTTATTTGCCTTCTATTCCAAATGAAATGCATTACTCCCTCCATCCCCGAAAAGTTTGCGGGGAATCTTGATCACATGTTTTAAGAAAAATGTATAATGATGAGAGTGTTGAGCGGTAATTTTGTAAACTTTTATATATAAAGTAAATAAAGTAGGTGTATTGAGTGTATGGTGGGTCCCAAAAGTAATGGCATAAAGGGTAAATATGTGTATATTGTGAGGGTGAGGATTGTGATAATTATTTATATTTTGGGTAGGGGTGGGAATGGGCCAGGCTACCCGACAGGGGCCTACGGCTCGGCCTATTAAAGCTCGGCTTGGCTTGGCTCGTTTAATAAACAAACCGGGCTCAAGCTTTTTTGAAAGCCTATTTAGTTAAATAGGTCGGGCTTGGGCTTTTTCGTAGGCCTTCCAAGCCCAACAGGCCGGCCTATTTAATTAATTTAATATATAAATATATATATATATATATATATATATATATAATATAAAAATATAATAAATACATAATACTTATACTTAAATATTGAAAACATTTTAAATAAGAGTGTCAAATATATATAATTTCTAACTAGTAAGCATTAAGCAATATAATTCGTGGATTTTTTAGGATTTGATGAAATAAAAGTGTTGTAGGATTTTTTTTTAAATGCACTAATAGAACTAAAAAGGCTCTTAAAAGGCTTTCGGGTCAGACCTATTTATTAAAAAGGTCAGGCCAAGGCTTAAAAAAAAGTCTATAACAGGCCATGGGCCAGGCTCGGGCCAGGCTCGGGCCTAAAAAATATTTAACAGGCCAGACTTTTTTTTGTAAAGCCTACCTAGGCCCGGCCTATTTCCACCCCTAATTTTGGGGTATGCAAACTTTTCGGGGACAAACAAAAAAGGAAAGTATGAAAATTTTTCAGGGACGGATGAGTATTTTTTAATTAATAATAAATTAATTTTTTTAATTCAAATTATATTTTTTTAAATTAAAATTACATTATGTAACATTATTTTATTACCCACACTATTTTATTACTAAAAAATTACTATACCTTTTACTTTATTTTCTTTAATACTAGTAATAAGTAACTTTCACATTAAATTTACTACAAAAAATAAATGCTGCATTAAAAATGGAACGGAGGTGTACGTAATATTCATATGTAAGCGAAAGTGCTGTGTTAATTTTGTTTAATATTGACTAATTTCGAAATCATAGGGAAGTACCTTATTAATATTATTATTTTGTAAGAATTAATACTAAAATTATTAATTATTAGTTTTTATAAAATAATATTTCTCCATCTCATGCAATGCGTCTCATTTTACTATTTAGAGTGTTTCATGCTAAATTACTCATTTATATATTTATCAATACTCACTATTTTTTCTATCTTTTTATTTCATATATGCCTCTACTTTTTTTCTTTCCTGGACTCTATTTTTTTTTTCTATTTATCTATACTTCGATACCCCGTTATCTATTTATATTATTTTTTTTAAAAAAATTGCAATAATAAATAGAGAACTTGATCATTTAATATGTTTTTAAAATCTGAAGAAAAAAAAGAGCTTGTTAAAGAATTTATCGGTCAAAATCAAATTTGATTACAATGACAATAGTATTTTTAACATATCACATGTTTGTTCACATGATATTATTTTAATAAATACTACCACTACAATATAAGATATATATATATATATTAAATTGTTGTTCATATATTATTACGATTCATTCGATCTAATTAACGCAATACTATACGAATAGATATATTATACGGTTAATTAGATAAATAAGTAATGATATTTTATAGTCCGACCTAAACGATTTTTTATTTTATTTTTAGGGTATCTCTCAAGAGACTAACCCCAGGTCATAAAGTAAGGTTATAAATATAAGGTAAAGTCTAGTATGCACTCGAGTGCATGTTATGCACCCTAGTCTATTTGCACTTTTCAGTTTTACTGATTTACACTTTTTGATAAATGGTGTTGCACTTTTCAATTATTACTAAAAATATTATTATACAGTTTAATAATTGAAAAGTGCAACACCATTTACCAATAAGTATAAATCAGTAAAACTGAAAAGTGCAATATGGACTAGGGTGCATAACATGCACTCGAGTCCTAAATATAAAGTTTATAAACATGTATCATCTAGATATTTATAAAAATCTTCATATTGATAGTATAGACATATATCATCAATATATATTTAATTTTTTTAAATATATCTAAAAAATAATCTATTAATATATTGATACGTACATTGATTTAAAATATCAATACTTTCAACATTATTTGTGCATGTATTTAATTACATTAAAAATATAATTATTTTAAAATGTTACAAATTAGTCAATAACAAAAAATTAAGTAATTAATTTGAATAAAATATAATCCACGCTTTATAGACATTTTTTTCGTTTTATTTGAAATTTAGACTCTTAGTAGTATAACACGTATATATATTTTTAAAAAATAAGGTAGAACATGCAACTTATGTTGAACATAAGGGAAAAAGCTCTTATACGTGCAGAAAACAAAACGAAAGCCATCCATAATATTAAATAAATTTTTTGGCCAAATAATCAATTATAGCCTATACTTTTACCTTTTTATCAATTCTGGCACATACTATTTTTTTTCTCCAAATGATACCCATACTTTCAATTAGTACTTAAAAACATCCCCGTTCTCATTTTTTAGCAAAGCCCGTCTGATGTGGATGCCGGATTCCACGTGGACGGCTGACATGGAAATTAGTAATTGTCCAAATAATCTATTATATCCCCTACTTTTCATTTTTTATTAATTTTAGCCCATATTTTTTGTTTTTTCAATTCTAGCCCATACTTTTCATATTTTCATCAATTCTAGCTAATACTTAAAAAAAACCTATCCAGTATCATTTTTTGCAAGGTTCGTCTTACAGGACGCCAAAAATAAATTGATAATAACTTGAAGAATGCACCCATCAAATATTCACACTACTATGGCAAAATAAAAATGTCATTACAATGCAATGACCGCATTTATTGCTTACAAAATAAAGATGTCGTTACAAGACATTTGATCATAAGTTTTGTCGCTGCATGACACATGCAAAAAGAAAGATGTCAACATGACATATCCAAAAAGATGTCATAACAAGGCACATCCGGCCAGTACGACCTAAAATATAGATAAAATAACGACCTCATGTTGTGTGACTTTATAATGTTGGTGGTGAAGTGCAATAGTCAACACCATCTGATTTTTGGCTGCTACGATCTTCAACTTCACGAGCATTTATTCGTACTCCACTAGAGGCTGCAGCTGCAGTAGCTATAGGACCACTCACTGTCCTTGGTCGACTTTGATTGGGCATCTAAAATAACACATATATAACAACTCAAATACCATAATAAAATTAATTTTAAAATATCAAAGTTTAATATGGATAACCTTATTTCAAACACTTACTCTATAATACACTCTTCCAGAATTAGCCAAAATCATATCTTCACTTCCTTACCTAGAATGAAAGAGACATTTAAATATTAATTACTTTAGTACCAACGAAAATTTGAAATTTTAAAATAGAAATAAAAAAAACCACCCTATAATTTGCTCATAAGTTTGAACATAAATTAATCTCTCCAACATGAATTAGAAACAATGATGAAATAGTTGAAAGTTGAAACACACCCTTCAAATAAAGAATACTAAAGTATATCGTGAAGCTAGACCACGAGAAACAGGTTGAAATTTAGTTTCTTCTCTGAAATGTGCAGCCAAAACTAAAGAATGTAATCTAAAGAATGAGCTAGAATTGATGAAAATATGAAAAGTATGGGCTAGAATTGAAAAAATAAAAAATATGGGCTAAAATTAATAAAAAATGAAAAGTATGGGCTAAAATTAATAAAAAATTAAAAGTATGGGATATAATAGATTATTTGGATAATTACTAATTTCCATGTCAGCCGTCCACGTGGAATCCGGCGTCCACATCAGACGGGCTTTGCCGGAGAATGAGAACGGGGATGTTTTTAAGTACTAATTGTAAGTATGGGTATCATTTGGAGAAAAAAAATAGTATGTGCTATAATTGATAAAAAGGAAAAAGTATGGGCTATAATTGAATATTTGACCAAATTTTTTTCGTTTGTGGTAAATTTACCAAGGATTATAGTCATAGCTATCCTCCTATTCAACAACTTCAACTCTTCAACAATTTTCAAGCACAGCATATTATTTCCGGAGCATTTGATGATTCAATGTCGATTTTTTTTTTTTAAAACCAATTTAAAGTAAAATCGAGTTAGTAAACCGACGACTAGTTGAAGGATTTCAGAGATAATTTTTTTGTATTTAATTACCACAAACCGACCTGGAAAAATTCATGAACTCAATTTGAATATTCTTTATTACTAAATATATGAACAGTGAAGGAAAGATGTACAAATTTAACCTTTAAATATTTTTTTTGAATAATTGAACTTTGTACTTTCACTACAAAAAAGAGGTGTTTTACCGACGGAAATTCGATCGAAAACAGTGTTTTTCGATGAAAATACCGACGGAAAAATTTTGTCGGTGTCGACGGAAATTTTCATTCCGAATTTTTTTTTTTAAATTACCGACGGAATTGTTTATTTAATTATTTTTTAATTTTTAATTACCGACGGATTCCGTCGGTAATTTTAAATTAAAAAAAAAAATAAATACGCGGGGGCCCAAGCCAATGGCTGGCCCAGCCCGGCCCAATCTTGCAAGGCCCGCTCAAGCCCGAAAATTGGGACTCGAACTCGGGTGTGTGGACGCCTACCACTCGGACAAGTCTGTTTTTCGTTTATAATTGTAATTAATATTAATTGTATATATACTCATTTTCGACCCTTTTTTAAAAAAAAAAAATTCACAAAATTAATTTATTTCTATATTAATATTACTAAATTTGTGATTTATAACTATTGTAAATTTAATTTATTTATTTTTTATGTTTTGATTAAAATTCTAAGAAGTTCATATAAATGTTTTACTCTTTTTTTAAAATAAATCTATTTAATAATTGAACATTCTTTTACTTATGTAATTTATAACTAAATTTAATTTTTAAATTTATATATTGTAAATCTAATTTATTTATTTTTTGTGTTTTGATTAAAATTCTGAAAAGTTCATATCATGTATACATGTTTTACTCTTTTTTTTTTTTTTTTAAACAAATCCATTTAATAATGGAACATTCTTTTACTTATATTAATCACTAAATTTGTGATTTATAACTATTGTAAATTAATTTTTTTTTTAATTTATATATTGTAAATTTAATTTATTTATTTTTTGTGTTTTGATTGAAATTCTAAAAAATTCATATCATGTATACATGTTTTACTTCTTTTTTTTTAAACAAATCCATTTAATAATTGAACATTCTTTTATTTAGTTACCTCCAATTGATTTGTTTCACATTCAACTACACCATTACTGAAGTATTCGTAATAAAAAAAATCAATCACCATAGTCAATAAGAGAAAAATAGCAATTGATGATATGATTATTGACGGTCGAATTAATATGAAAATTGAGGTTTAGAAATTACTATGAAAAAAAATGTAGAACTTTATAAAAGTATTTCGTAATTATGAGTAAATAAAATAAATTTGTAAGCAGACACCTTATATTAATAATTTTTTTATTTGTTAATTCACATCACAAAAGACTTAATTATCATATAAACTATATAAATGGATATAAAAACTTAAGAAATTATGTCCAAACAATATAAATAAAAAAATTTAATTTAATCAATAATTTTTTAATTTAATATAAAATTTTCTAATTTAATAAATAATTTTCTGGTTAGCTTAATCAACAATTTTCTAGTTAACTTAATCGACATATTTTTAATTAAATCAACAAATTTTCTATTTGAATCAATCATAATTTGCTAGCTAAAAAATTTTCTTCTTTAATTAATAATTTAATTTTTACACAAATTTTTAATTTTTTTTTATTTTTAATTTTTTTTTTATTTTTAATTTTGTGATTACCGACGGAAATTTTCGTCGGTAAACACAAATTTAAAAAAAAAAAAAAATTTTAAAATTTTTGTGGTTAGAGACGGAAATTTCCGTCGGTCGGAAAAAAAAAATCGTCGGTAATCGATTGACTTTGTTATTCCGTCGGTAATCCGTCGATAATTTCGACAGATTGAAATCCGTCGGTAAAATTCCGTCGGTATTTTAATTTTTTTTTTAATTTTTTTATTTACAGATAAGTTTTCTTATAACTCATGAATCAGAAACATGAATTTTTTAAATAACTTTTCAAGTCCCCCTCAATCCTAATATATACTTCTTGGAATTTAGAAGCTTGGTAAAAAACTCATAACATTATAATAATGTTTTACACGTTTCTTAATATTTTTAAAGTTGATACTTGCAAAAAAAAAAAAAGAAGTTGATCCTATGTAAATCAATTTTATAATAGCACATACTTCGTAATTAATACTTTATCATAAAATAATTAATTTTTTTAGTAAAATAACTAATGATATTGTTTATAAAACAACTAATATGATTTAAATAAAACTAGTTCAACAAAATTTTGCTCAAACCCATTTTTGGGTTCACAAAATATATATTTATTCTACTTAAATAGTTAAATTTTGAATATTATTTTTACTTTATTAACAAGATTGAGTATGTACCAATAATATTCTTTACTCGTTATTTCACATATATTTTTTATAATTAAAATATGATTTTTTAAAAAATAAGTATAAAAAGAAGTGAGCAAAATTTTACTGGATATTAGAGTAACTTATAAGAAGAGTAGAAGACATGGATATTTTAGAATGTATTTATTGTCTAAACTTTGTTTATATAATTCATTTTTACAGATTTAAAGAATATTAATTGCTTATATAAAATATATTATTGTAAAAAGTAAAAGATATATTATTGTATTGAATTAAATATTTTTACTCCATGTTAAGTTTGAACATATAAAAATGAATACTTGCAATAAAGTTTGATTTTATTTTTTCTTACGGAATAATTCAGATTTGTCAAGCAACAAAAGGCACGTGGTTGTGTGCAGGTGTGGTAGTTGGGAAATTAACGAAGGTTTGGATTGGATGCCCTGTGTTGTTTTCACAAGAAATAGACAATACGATGGATAAACAAAATTATCATGTGAATATATATAATATTTAACCTCCACAATGGACCATTTAGACGACAAATGTGACATGCATGCATCAAATTAATAAATATTTTAGGTCTGCAAAATACTATCAATTTCTTTAATTATTGTACTGAAACAATTTATTAAAGTACCTGTACCACTATGCATGTCTTTCAAAGTTACATTTAATGTTGTCTTGTACTAATAAATTTGTGAATTCGTTTAGTAGTGCTGAATTGCATTATACCAAGATATATTCCCTCCCATATTCTCATAAATTTTGGATAGAGATTAAAAAATATGATAAAATAATGATATATTCCTTCCCTTCTTCTCATAAATTTTGTGTAGAGATTAAAAAATATGATAAAATAAATACTCCGTAGATTATATATTAGATGTCATATGTATAATTGAGAAAGAAGACTATAATAAAATGTGAAAAAATAATTTAAAAAAAAATTGCAATAATAAATAGAGAACTTAATCATGTAATATGTTTTTAAAATCTGAAGAAAAAAAAGAGCTTGTTAAAGAATTTATCGGTCAAAATCAAATTTGATTACAATGACAATAGTATTTTTAACATATCACATGTTTGTTCACATGATATTATTTTAATAAATACTACCACTACAATATAAGATATATATATATATTAAATTGTTGTTCATATATTATTACGATTCATTCGATCTAATTAACGCAATACTATACGAATAGATATATTATACGGTTAATTAGATAAATAAGTAATGATATTTTATAGTCCGACCTAAACGATTTTTTATTTTATTTTTAGGGTATCTCTCAAGAGACTAACCCCAGGTCATAAAGTAAGGTTATAAATATAAGGTAAAGTCTAGTATGCACTCGAGTGCATGTTATGCACCCTAGTCTATTTGCACTTTTCAGTTTTACTGATTTTGAATGCAAATATGGTTGCACAAGAGGCAAAGATGGTTGCACAAGATGTAAAGATGGCTGCTCAAGGTGCAAATATTGAGAAACTAATGGCTTTTTTGAATGATAAAGGGATAGGGTTATAAACTTTATATTTGTATTTTTTTTTTTTTTTTTTTGGTTTCATGAAGTTATAGAACAACATTTCTTGTTAGTTGTTAAGTTTTCTAAATGCTTGAAGGATTTTTTATTAATACAAAATTATTTTTTATCTTTAAATTATTTGTAGTTGTAAATAATTATTTCATGACGAATTCTGTATTGTAATATATATTAATTTTACTATAAAATAATATTGTCACTGTATGTAAATTAATAATGACGATATATTTTGTTACTATAGTTTAAAAAAAATTGGGTCAATTATCATTTTCTTCATTGAAAATATATTATTATGAAAAAAAATAATTTGTCACCATTCTCACATCTTTTAATGACATTGAGCATTTTGTCACTATAGATGGCGAAATGTATTGTCATTATATCTAAATATATAATGACAAGCAAATTTTAGTCACTATAGTGTAATTCTTTCATGACGAAAGATTTGAAATACGACAAAAAATATGTTGTCACAGTTACTAAAATTTTAGTGACGGCCACCGTTTTCGTCACTAAATAGTACATTATAATGACAAAAAAGGTTGTCACAATTTCCACATCATTTAGTGACAGTAGAAATTTTGTCACTAAATCATACTTTTTAGTGACAAATTTTGTTGTCATTATATACACACATATAACAACGAACAACATCTTGTCATGAAAGAAAAAATGTATCGTGACGAAATATACAAAATATGACAAAATAGTTAGTCTAATTGTAACAAAAAATAATGTCACTAAAATTTGATAAGGTTAGTAATAGATAGACAATCGTCACAAAAAAGTAATTTTTAGTGACAATAAATTAAATCGTCGTGAAAATTCTAACCTTTAGTGACGAAATATCATATTAAGTGACGAAATTTTAACACCAAATGTGACGATTTATATGTCACCATAGATGAATGATATAGTGACGATGACCTTTATCGTCATCAAATGAACACTTTTAGTGACGAATCAAAATAACGTCACATTTTACCTACCGCCACGCACATTTGGTGACATTCTTTGTGACGAAAAAATTTGTCGCCGAAAAACTATCGTGACGAAAAATGGGGTTTTTATGACGATTTGTTTCGTCGCAATTTCTCAAATTTCTTGTAGTGTCTACATGACACAAACCGTGCTCTGATACCACTCTGTCACGACCACAATTACTAATATAAACCTAATATGAATTTAAAAGTAATACAACCTGTAAACCTAAAATATTTTTTTTTTTTTTTTTCAACATCATCTCACACCCAACAACCACTTGTTTGCATTCATTTATTCCCAAATACCAATTATACCAACAAAACTTAACACTTTTAAATCGATAAACTCATATGTCCTAGATTATACAATATCATACATATTCAAAAGAAACACAATATATAACAAAAGGAAGCATAATAAGTCACGGTCCTGCCCAACAGGTCGTCATCTATGTACACAATCACTCAAAACCTTGTAGGACTCCACAACTTGTCCAGTAGGTTCACAGGGTCATTGATCATCAAAGTTACCTACAATGCATAAACTACGTGAGATAAATCTCAGTAAGCAGAAATTATGCATGATAATATGATCCTGTAAATAACCTTCACGTATACTTTGTTTCGAAACCACGTAGATCACTTTCTAACACTCGCCTAATTCAATTTCTAACACTTGCCTAATTCAATTTCTAACACTCGCCTAAATCAATTTCTAACACTCGCCTAATTCAATTTCTAACACTCGCCTAATTCAATTTCTAACACTAGCCTAAATCAATTTCTAACACTCGCCTAATTCAATTTCTAGCACTCGCCTAATTCAATTTCTAACACTCGCCTAGTTCAATTTCTAATCAACTGCTGGGAACCCCAGACTTACCAATATACACTGGCATAAGCTCAGTATACAGACCATCACATGGCCAATATAAATATAACTCGAATTTACAACTTTATTCCTTTGCGGCTAAAACACATCATTTACTTTCATGGTAAATGCAATGTAACATAAGATATCTCACATTATTACATATCGTTGAACTCACAGGTTCAATTCATAATAACTATTGAATTCACAGATTCAACTCAAAATAATCACGAAGCTCAAAAGATCATTTAAAACTCAAATTTCTTAATTAAAGAATACTCACATATCACCAATCAACACAATTAATTTAAAATATACTATGTTTATGCATTGTAGTTGTAAATTAATTTCTACTTACCTGGAATTCTTGAAGATTGTGGCTCTCAACACTTCTAAGACATTGTTTGGGCTCTCTCCATATTAAATCTAAAGAGGTTTTTCTCCCTTTAACATATAACTGTGAAACATGCTAAATTGCTAATCCGTTTATCACAATTTTCTTAGTTAAGCATCCTCTTCTACTCGTCTCTCTCTCTCTCCCCGACCGAAGCTCTAGCCGTGGCCCTGCTGTGTGTATACGAGTTATGCCTTGAAGGCTTTACATATTCCCACCGCCTCATCATAGCTTCTAAGATAAGCTTTCCCTTTATTTTCATTTTATTTAATATCAATGTTGGTCCTGAAAGGAGTATATAACAAGTGTATGGGGGGGGGGGATACACTTGTATGCAATTCTTTTTCTAATTTGAACAAACCAGAGTTCAGCAAGGTTGTCTTGGACAACTCTGCTGAAGATGATTAACTCTTCTAAGATAATCAAACTACTAAGTACTATTGAGTACTCAGTTGAATAACTATCTAGGGGAGTTATATGTGCGGAATAGTGGTTGGCCCTTTAAGTTTAGACTCCTTAATTTTCTGAAATCACTTTGTCAATCCAAAACAGTCCAGTTTAGTTTCAGGGAACTTGTCCAAATCAGTTTTGCACAGTCTTTGAATATGTATCTTTTGAAGATCAGTTTTGTGTGCAGTGTTGAATGAATGTAAGTACTTTGTAAGGTAAATCAACACAAGAGTTTATAGTGGTTCAGAGACTCAAGCTCCTACATCCACTTTCCCTGATTTAACAGGATAATTCCTTCTCTCTTGGAATTAACTTGTTTTATAGTGCCAAGGTGCACTTGATCAATAACACCACTCCTTGGTGAATTGCTCCCTAGGATGTCTAGAGTCCTAGTACCCTCTTCTCAACTCAGAACTGAACTGTTCTTCTCTCAACAGTCAGCTCCTACCACTTCTACTACTACAACCTTCTCACTTTCTCACTTGAAAGGGGTAAGGATTGAAGTAAGGTTCCAACTAATGAGATATCCTTTACAATGAAGATCTGTGTATAAGGATAGGATATCTCTCTAAGCTTGTGTATGGATATACAATTGGGATTAGCTTAGAGGAAGTGTATGAAGACTAAGATAGTCTCTTTGAAAGCTTTAAAAGCACTTTGACGTGTAGGATAGTTTGATATTCTTGTCAAGGTTGAGATCAGTTGGATAATGTTGAGGTGCTTTCAAATGGTCTTCACACTTCTGTATTTATAGACAAAATGGAGGATTTGCCCGTTGGAGAGGCAACCCCAAATTGCTATAAATGTCTTCCTTGAGTTCTTTAAACTGGAAGACAGATTCTTGATAGTGACATGTCCTCATTTGGGTAATAAACGGCTTGTAAGACTTTGTCTTCATTCTGCAGCACCTTTCCCAATGTTTGACTTCTTGTTAGGACTTGGACATGGCTTCTGAAGGTTGATCCAATGATAGGACAACATTCCTTATCAAGTGGACAACTCTCCTTATCACTATCAGCAGTCTTGCTTATCAGCAAGGTTGGCTTGCTCTTCTTTAGATGACTTGGCTCTTCCCTTTATTTCACTTCAAGGTGATCTAGGCAAGTTGCATTGCATTTCTTTTAGGGTATGGTTGTCTCTAATACTTCAGCATAGTTGACCTTCAACCTTTAGAGCATCTGTTCTGATTCAATCATGCTGAGACAACTTATCTGGACAACTCTCCTGATCAGCATATTTGGTCTTTTAGCATCAGAGCACTTTTCACATAGAGTTGGCTTCTCTGGACAACTCTCCTGATTAAAACCTTTGAGTAGTCTTGTCCTTTTGAGCTAGGTAAACTTGTTCTTGCATATGGCTAGCTTCTCTGGACAACTCTCCTGATCAGAGCATCTTATTGGACTTGTCCTTTGAGCTTTACAATCTTGTTCTCATATATGAACATCTTCTCTGGACAACTCTTCTGATCAGAGCATTTGGTTTTCCATAGAGTGTCCTTGCTCTTAAGTGATTGTTTTCAGAATTTGAGCCTTGAGGGGACTTGATCTAGATCTTCTTCAAAGCATAGTTTCCCCCTCAAATTGTGCATCTAATTGTCTAAGAGCTGCCTAACATTTCAGCTTCTCATCTAGCCTTATGCTATGTGTTCTAACATACTATAAGTTTGACTTAGGCATGTCTCAGGGGGTTTTGGTATTTAATCAAAACATGTATCATTTTATTCCCAACAATCAACTAAAATATATTATTTTTATTATGTTTAGGGTGGACTTAGCGAAACATGTACAATATGTAATAGTAGTATATAAAAGAGGTATGTACATATGCGCACAATCAAACCCACTAGTAATTATATGTATTCTATCAACAATCAACAACTCTACATATATATAGCTTCCACGTGTGTGTGCATATATATATATATATATAATTGCAATTTAACTAATTTTAATGGATTTATCTATTAATAAGGTTTTAAATTATTTAAGTAGTACAGGATTGCAAATGATCATTAGATAAGCTTCAAATAAATTAGATAAGCAGATATCCAATTATCACTAAATTATTTCAAAATTCACTTAAATTTTCATAAGTCAAATAAATTATAATAAGGTTCTCTCACTGCTAGTCACGTACCAGTATATAATAAATAATTATCAATATTTAAAAGAAATATTAAAGCAGAATATGATAATGTGAGATCACAAGCAACACATAAATATAATTAAACACATATAATGCACAAAGTATATTTATAAATGAGTAGTGTGAAGCGCGGGTATCACATCCTTCCCTCCTTATAAAAAATTTCGTCCTCGAAATTTAACTCACTGCACTTAATCGACTTAATCTATAAAAGTCACGTTCTTCATATTCTCGTTTTCTCCTTTTCCTTGAGGATCAACCACTATTCATTCTATAATTATTATGCTTAGTTATTTTGATTTGCCTTGTAATTCTATCCTTATAAAATTGGTTTGCACATTTTGGGGCTAAATATATTCATTACTCTTCTTCAACGATTGCAAAGCATAGTATATTATTCATGAATTTAGTGGCAATCCTTAACCATATCATGTATTATGAGGGTATTACAACTATTAGATATATGTGTAGCAGTCTGATTGGTCATTTAGAAAGAACAGATAAAAGATATATATATATAGTGTCAATAGCACAATGCAACCAATGCTAAACTTTCTCAAGTCAAATAATTTATTGGTATGGAGTTACCATCTAGCTTTCTTTAACGTTTATAAAGTTCTTTTTATGAGAATTATTAACTTCTATATGGTCTTTCAATTGTTTGGAATATTCACTCATATATCTTATTTTTCCAATTATTGTATATAATATATTCTTTACAAAACGTGGATATGTGTGTTACATATGTTGTAAATGAATTTTAATAGTCTAAAAGTTTTGATGAACCTATACATTTCTTCATTGGTAACCTTGGTTTCCTCCTACGTAATATATATATATTTTTTGCATCAAGATATCTAATCCTTATGTGTCATTGTTTTTCTTAAAGTCCACGACAATTGAAATATGATTCCCTTTTGTAACTTACATGATGCTAAGAAGACTTCAATATTGAAATAATGAACAAGATCATGATAAAAACGAATCATATATTAAACAATGGTGTTGTGAGGTATGGTAGTTAAGCAAATACTCTTTTTGATAGGACAAGAACCATGAAACACAAAATTATTCAGTTTACATTACAAAATTTGTATGAGAACAAACTAGTGTGCAAGTTATGTCTTACAAAGATTTTGAAGTATAGTTTAACAAAGAAAAAGAACTCAAGAATATTATACTCACAAAAATTATGATCATCTAACTATAGTCTACTACATGCATGGGTAGCATCTTATGAGAATCCAAAAGGTTCATTCAATTTTAATATTTTTCTCTTATGACTCTCTCATCCAAACATCTTTGCAAATGCTAGTCAACGAATTTTTAACATTTATCCACCAGATTTTCATTTCTAAGTTCATTATTTTCATTTTTAAGACTCTGAATATTTAACTTCTCATCTTTTACCATTACTTTATCTTTGACTTTGAGAATTGCTTCGCGTTATCACCTATAGACGGACATCTATTGTGACATTATAAGATAAAATTTTCAAAATTAAATATATTTTGGTCTTATGGATTTGTTTAGATGTACTCCTCTGATATATATATTGCTCTAAAATATTTGGTGGATTCTAGAGTGGTGAATGCAGAGTTACTATCACATTTGTCGATGTCATATAGTGAACAGGCTGATGATGGAGACAAGACTGGATATAGGTACAAAGAAGTATTTCGATTTAAATCATGCAAATATTTTAGAAAGAGGATACATTATGCTGTAAATTTATAGATAAGACTACAAATGAATAAAATAGTGTAAATACAATGTAATCAATTTCAGATAACAAAGAAGAAATCATAACTGTTTCGACATGGATTCTCAAGAAAATTCTTATAATCACTTAGTTTTATTTCTTTTTTTCAGACCATCATGTAATTTACTCAAGTAGCATTAGTCATTGTAATATATAGGGTTTCACCACAACACAACTTTACATATCACTTAACTTATGCATGTAAGATAAACTGACTCTATCATATTAAAGGCTTTAGTATAGCTAAGTAAGTGATTTCTCAGACGTAACATTCACAGTGCTGCATTTTGTATCAGATACAATAGTTTTTTTATTTTATTTTATTTTCTTTTCTAAATTTTTTCACGTCAACCTAAAACCTCAGATACCATGACTACCACACACGTACCACGCGCCGATACACATGTACGACCACGGCACAGCGGCGGCAATCAGAACAATAGTATCTTTGCAACAGTAACATTATGCAGAAGTAGGGTAACGTGAATCACTCTATAGTATATCATCCTTAAGTATTTTATGCAGTCAAATGAAGTCATGTTTAAAAATTTGTGTTTTAATTAATCTCTAAATATTCCATAATATGACTATGATTTCTCTTCTCTGCTTCTGATGTAAAATAAGATATTCAACAATCTGTCCCTATTTAATTAATGTGTTGTAAAAGAAATATGAATTTCTCCTATTGGCACAATCAGGCTAGGATCTTATAAACTACTTATTTCAAAAATATTATGAATCTAGTAAATCTCTTATGATGTGTAGAACATTCGAAATTTCTCAAACATGGAACTAATTATCATTTCATTGTACAATCATTCACTCATCAGCTGTGCACTATTAAATTTCAATGCCAATACAGTACTATTTAGTCTGATAGTAAAACCAAACAATGGAGTAAATTACATTTATTATTCAAAGTCATAAGTCCTTCCTTCAAACACTATTCGCTCATATCAACAATAATATTTTTCTTTTAGTGTAACAAAAATCTTATGAAAATAATAACAAAGCAAATATCATATAGAACATAAAATTACATCATCAAAGGAAAACCAACATAACTTTGCATCACATAAAACTTACTGGCAAAGCTGCGCTCCCCCAAGTTTTGAGCTCGTGTACATAGACAGTCTACAGGACACAAACCGTGCTCTGATACCACTCTGTCACGACCACAATTACTAATATAAACCTAATATGAATTTAAAAGTAATACAACCTGTAAACCTAAAAATTTTTTTTTTTTTTTCAACATCATCTCACACCCAGCAACCATTTGTTTGCATTCATTTATTCCCAAATACCAATTATACCAACAAAACTTAACACTTTTAAATCGATAAACTCATATGTCCTAGATTATACAATATCATACATATTCAAAAGAAACACAATATATAACAAAAGGAAGCATAATAAGTCACGGTCCTGCCCAACAGGTCGTCATCTATGTACACAATCACTCAAAACCTTGTAGGACTCCACAACTTGTCCAGTAGGTTCACAGGGTCACTGATCATCAAAGTTACCTACAATGCATAAACTACGTGAGATAAATCTCAGTAAGTAGAAATTATGCATGATAATATGATCCTGTAAATAACCTTCACGTATACTTTGTTTCGAAACCACGTAGATCACTTTCTAACACTCGCCTAATTCAATTTCTAACACTTGCCTAATTCAATTTCTAACACTCGCCTAAATCAATTTCTAACACTCACCTAATTCAATTTCTAACACTCGCCTAATTCAATTTCTAACACTCGCCTAAATCAATTTCTAACACTCGCCTAATTCAATTTCTAGCACTCGCCTAATTCAATTTCTAACACTCGCCTAGTTCAATTTCTAATCAACTGCTGGGAACCCCAGACTTACCAATATACACTGGCATAAGCTCAGTATACAGACCATCACATGGCCAATATAAATATAACTCGAATTTACAACTTTATTCCTTTGCGGCTAAAACACATCATTTACTTTCATGGTAAATGCAATGTAACATAAGATATCTCACATTATTACATATCGTTGAACTCACAGGTTCAATTCATAATAACTATTGAATTCACAGATTCAACTCAAAATAATCACGAAGCTCAAAAGATCATTTAAAACTCAAATTTCTTAATTAAAGAATACTCACATATCACCAATCAACACAATTAATTTAAAATATAATGTTGGGATATGAATCCTGTAAACAATGTTCTAGTTGATGAAAGTATGTTTTGATGGCCAAAAGCAACTTAAAGTTAGTGATATATGTGGTACTAAGTCATCTTAACTAAGTCATCTGAATATAAGCTTACTAATCTGATGAGAAACTTAAATTGAGATTACTGATCTTAATGCTAACTGAAGTAAGTTTACTGATCTTATTTAGTAATACTAAGAATAAAATTACTGATCTTAACTGAGTCATGTGAAATAAGATTACTGATCTTAGTGTGGAAACTGAGAATATTTTTAGTGATCTTATATGAGATATTTGAAAATCTGAGTTACTGATCTGATATACTTACTGATCTGATGTGCTTACTGATCTTATATGTAAGTTACTGATCTTAAGTGTTTACTGATCTTAGATATTTAGTGATCTGATATGGAAGTTATTGAACTTACATGAGTTACTGATCTTATGAGTTACTGATCTTATGAGTTACTGATCTTATTAGTTACTGATCTGATATATGAACTGATAGGAACTAAGCTGATGTTTTGTATTGTATAGACAGCTTATAGTATAGGACTTAGAAATACTCATCTGTATATAGTTCAGTTGATGTATAGATAGGTTTTATATATGTAAAGTTGTATTTTGTTGTATTCAGCATTGTAAAGCTCAGAACAGTAAAATCAGAACACTAGATTAGGAATAGATTAGATGAAGATCAGAAGACTAGTGAAGACTCAGAGGACTACTTCAGACTAAGAAGACTTCAAGAAGAATTGAAGAAGAGATTAGAAGAAATCTGGAGAAGTTTTGAACAGTTTTAAGTTACTGTGCTGATTGAATCAGAAGAGTAAAAATCAGCAGAGTAAAATCCGAAGAGTAAAAATCAGAACAGTAAGTTACTGTGCTGATTTGGTGAAATTGAAGAATAAGTTTGGAAAGCTTATTTAAAGTGTAACTGGAGATTTATTGAAGATATGCTGACTTGGAAGGAAGTTACAAAGTCGGTTACAAGAAGAAGTTACAAAAACAGTTTTAGAGTTAGTTGAAAGTTAGTTCACAAACTGCTAACTGTCATACTAAGTTCTATAAATACTGTGTGATCTCCTACTTGAATAGACTACTGCTACTACTGAGAAATTACTGATCTTAGAGAATTCAAGAGCAAGTCTACAAGCAAGAACTCATAGAGTTGAAGGAAATCAAAGCAAGAAGAAGCCACTGAACTGAAGAGAAGAATCAAAGGCTACTCAAAGAGAAGTTTTACTTTTCAAGTTTAAGTTTGTATTTTGTAAACAAGTGTGCTAGTTACTTGTAGAATTACTAGTAGATCGAAGATATACCTGGAGGTATAATCGAAAAGATCAAAGTCTTAATCTTGGGACTTTAAGCCACAAGAAACTCAAGAAGGAAGAGTTAATAAAACTTCACAACTGGGATTGTGAGAGTGGATGTAGACATTTGTCGAACCACTATAAAATTCTGTGTTCTTTACTTTACTGTTTGATATTTGTTTGAATTGTTTAATCAAGAACATTAAGAATTAACAAAGATAAAGATCTAGATAAAAGTTGAGTATAAACTAGTAAGGCCCATATTATTCTGAAAGTACTGATCTGAGCTGAGTAAGCACAGTACAGTACATAAGAAGACTAAATTCCGCATTGCATATTCTGATATTTTGAAAGATTTTTGAAAGTCTATTCACCCCTCCCCTCTAGACTTTCTTAGCTTACTCAATCTTAACTCAACTTTGGGACCAACAAGTGGTATCAGAGCAGTAGTTCATTGGACTGCTGTTTCTTGATAAACCTTGTAAATCTTGAAGGTTATCTTTACTGATCTTACTGTTAATTCTTGATACTTGTTACTATCTGAATACTTGAAATCTATCTGCTATACTACAGATCCTATTTGTATAAACAAACATGGATGACACTAATGTGAACAAGCTGCCTAAGTTCAAGATTGCAGATTATGACTACTGGAAGCTTAGGATGGAGGCCATCTTTAGCTCAACCCATGATCTGATGGTGTCTGTGGTGACTGAAGGACCAATTGTCATCATGGTGGAAAACACTACTGTTCTGGATCCATCTAAACCAGTTGGAGCACTGGTCCCCAAACCCAGGTCAGAACTGACTTCAGAAGAAATGAAACAAAACAATTTGGATAGTCTTGCCAAGAACTATATTTTACATACCTTACCAAATGAGTATCTTGGTAAAGTATTAAAATGTAAGACTGCAAAACAGATGTGGGACAAACTGGCTATTCTTTGTGAAGGTACTACACTGATCAAAGAAAGCAAGTTATCCACTGCTGTCCAAAAGTTTGAATCATTTAAGATGAAGCCAGGAGAATCAATTGATGAGTTAGATACTCGATTTACCAAAATTATGAATGATCTTGATGTATTGGGAAAAACTTATACTGAAAGAGAGATTAACCTGAGAATCTTGAAAGCATTGGATGAAAGGTGGAAAATGGTCAAGATGATCATTAAAACCACACAAGACATTGATTCTTGGCCAGCAGAAACTATGTTCCAAACACTTAAGGCACATGAGTTTGAGTTGGATGAAGAAGATCCTATTTCTGTGATTCATAAGGATAAGGATGTCTCTAAAGACATAGCTTTCAAAGCCTCTACTTCAAAGGGGTCTAAATCATCTAAGACTAAGGCTTCGAGCATAAAAGATGAACTAGATGGTTCTGATCTAAGTCTGAAAGATCAGATGAGCCTTATGATCAAAAGATTTGATAAACTGAACAAGAGGTATGGCAGGTACAAAAGATTCTATAAGGAATCTAAGGGTTCTAATAACAGGGACTCTTCTGTGAACAGAAGGGATCAAAACTCTTCTGAAAGAAGGGATGAGATCTCTAATGAAAACAGGAGAGACAGGAACTCATCTGAAAAGAGAGACAGAAAGTATTCTGATAAGAAAGACAGGAACTCAATTGACAAGCATGACAGGAACAGAAAGCATTCTCCTCCTAAAAGAACTTCTAACAATCCTGTTTGCTATAATTGTGATAAGCCAGGTCATTATGCTTATGAATGTCCTGATCTGAGTTCTGAAGATCGAGAAGAAAGGAAAGCCAGAAGAGATCGAAAATATGCAAAGGGTAAGAAGGCAATGGTGGCTTACAATGACTCTGATTCGGAATCAGAAGAGTTACCATCGACTTCATCTGACTACCCCTCTAGCAATGATGATGAAGCCTTCATAGCAGATGATGGACTGGCAATGATGGCCAAAATAAATGATGAGGTATCATCTGTTAACTCATTTCAATCTTGTGACAATTCTGACACTGATGAAAGTGATGCTGCTGTTAGCAGTGTAGGAAGTAGTCTTCACCATTCCCATGGAGTGACTGAAGAAGACCTTCTACAAGCTAACAAAGCATTCATTGAAATTAGTGATGAGAATATATCTTTAAAGCAAGAAATCATTAGGCTAAAAGAAGCTCAGTCAAAAGTAGATCCTAATATAGCTGTCATAAATGCAAGGCTATCAGAAGAGTTGTCCCAACTCCAAGAAAAGTATGCATCCATTGACAAACTATATCAGTGTATGCTTAAAACTCAAGCTAAAGAGACTAATGAATTCAATGATTTAAAGATCAAATGTGAAAAACTTGAAGAGCGCAATAGATTCTTAGAATCTGAAGTAGTGAGCCTAGATCGAAAGCTATATGGGATGATTAACTCTACTAAGATTAATCAAACAATCTCAGACAGATATAGAGCTCCAAATGATAAAAGAGGAATAGGTACTGATCTGCCTAGTCCATCTACTTCAGAATTTAAGAACACTAATGGAGCTAGTACAAGTTCTTTGCAACTGGATAAAGGAAAAGAACCTATGACTTATGATGATGAACCAAAACTCAAAGTACAGTCTAAATACATCCCTCCTACTACCAAGAATGGTAAAATGAAGAATGTATTAAGATCAGTACAGTCAAGACCATACCAGAAGAGTTATACTCCTCTGACCAGATCAGATCAGTCCTGGATTCAGAAGAGACAAACTCAGAACAGTAGGTCAAGACAAGCACAGGCAAGTTGGGAACAGCCTAGACCTCCTTTCATAAGGCAGTCTCAGCTGTATTCAACTAAACCTAGGAGATTTGTGCCTCATTATCATAATAAACCTGTTCTTTATCCTCCACCTTTATCTTATGATATCCATGGAGAGAAGAGACCAAAGCAAATTTATAAGCCTTATGGTCCACATGCTTTTAGACCATATTCAAACTATTACAGACATACTGATCTTACTGAAAAAGGGATAGAACCAAGGAAAGGCTATCTCAGAAAAATAGATCCTAAGTCTGCTGATAATTCTGAACTGGTTAATAAAGTACTGTTCTGTGATAAATTTGGAAGGAAACTGAAGAGGTCTCATTTATTCAAAACTTCAATGTTTATTTGGGTGCCTCTTACTGCTACTAACACTCAAGGACCTCAATAAATAGTGGGTACCTAAATTACATGTGTATAGAGATATGTACTAACATTTCAGGTACTGATCTTATACCAAGAGAAAGATAAAGCAGAAAGTAAGAGCAGTACATCAAAATTCAACAGTCAGAAGAGACTATCCTATGTCAGATCACTAAAACAGGTAACAAGGTTACTAAAGTGACCTTCATCCCAATGAGGAAGCTGGTAAAGCTGAGGGACACTGAGAATATACATTAAGGGGGAATCTGTGATTTCTTAAAGATCCTTTTGTTGACTCAGATCACTAAGTCACTTTAGCATAAATCTTGATGTGGTCATTAAATTAAACATATTGTTACTAATCTGAACTGTTTTACACTTATATTTCATGAACTAACACTTCTACCAAGGTGAAACAGGCACAGAAGAGGAATTCTCCATTGAAGGGGGAACTGATCTGATTACAGACTATAGCAGTCTACAAATATATTCTGATTAATACATTGACTTGTCTACAGAACTGTGCTGATTACAAAGTTTCTTTGTCTACAGTACTGATCTGATTGCAATTCAGTTATTCTACAGAACTAATCTGATTACTGACTAATCTGTCTACAGAAAGACATGTTTACTACTAATCTGTCTACAAGAAATCTACTAATCTGACATAGTACTGATCTGAGGATTACTGTGCTGATATCAAAAAAGGTGAAATCAGAAAATTGGGTACTGATCTGAACACTACTGTGCTGACCCATCTACTGATCTGAACACTACTGTGCTGACTCAACTACTGATCTGATGTCTGAAAAGTTTACTCAGCTGATCACAGTACTCAGCTGAATCCAGATAAGTAGTTCTTATAATAAAATTATGATAAAAATGATGTAAATGTGTGCTGGAAACAACTGTGCTGATAAAAATCAGCAGAGTATTTTTAACCTAACTTGGTGATGTATATACTAAACAATATACTAATGACCTTACCTAGACCTTGAAGGGTGAAATCATGCAACAACTGAAATCTATTAGGGAGTTGTATGATGAAGCCAAAAAGGGGGAAGGTAAAGTAATAAATGGTTGAAAAGATAATAACTGATCATCAACATATGATGGATATAAAAGCAAGGATGTATGTTGCATTCAGAATCTGAAGATGCAGAATGAAGATGAAGGACAAGCTCAGAAGATAACATTTCTATCCTTAATCTTTATTTTTATATTTTTGTGATTTTCATATTCTGTGATTATTTGTAATATTTGATCTTATTTGAAATATGAATCTGAATTCTGAATTGATGAACTGTTATGATTGACTACATACTTAACTACTGATTTATTAACATTTAAGTAGTTTTAGCTTCATCAAAAAGGGGGAAATTGTTGGGATATGAATCCTGTAAACAATGTTCTAGTTGATGAAAGTATGTTTTGATGGCCAAAAGCAACTTAAAGTTAGTGATATATGTGGTACTAAGTCATCTTAACTAAGTCATCTGAATATAAGCTTACTAATCTGATGAGAAACTTAAATTGAGATTACTGATCTTAATGCTAACTGAAGTAAGTTTACTGATCTTATTTAGTAATACTAAGAATAAAATTACTGATCTTAACTGAGTCATGTGAAATAAGATTACTGATCTTAGTGTGGAAACTGAGAATATTTTTAGTGATCTTATATGAGATATTTGAAAATCTGAGTTACTGATCTGATATACTTACTGATCTGATGTGCTTACTGATCTTATATGTAAGTTACTGATCTTAAGTGTTTACTGATCTTAGATATTTACTGATCTGATATGGAAGTTATTGAACTTACATGAGTTACTGATCTTATGAGTTACTGATCTTATGAGTTACTGATCTTATTAGTTACTAATCTGATATATGAACTGATAGGAACTAAGCTGATGTTTTGTATTGTATAGACAGCTTATAGTATAGGACTTAGAAATACTCATCTGTATATAGTTCAGTTGATGTATAGATAGGTTTTATATATGTAAAGTTGTATTTTGTTGTATTCAGCATTGTAAAGCTCAGAACAGTAAAATCAGAACACTAGATTAGGAATAGATTAGATGAAGATCAGAAGACTAGTGAAGACTCAGAGGACTACTTCAGACTAAGAAGACTTCAAGAAGAATTGAAGAAGAGATTAGAAGAAATCTGGAGAAGTTTTGAACAGTTTTAAGTTACTGTGCTGATTGAATCAGAAGAGTAAAAATCAGCAGAGTAAAATCCGAAGAGTAAAAATAAGAACAGTAAGTTACTGTGCTGATTTGGTGAAATTGAAGAATAAGTTTGGAAAGCTTATTTAAAGTGTAACTGGAGATTTATTGAAGATATGCTGACTTGGAAGGAAGTTACAAAGTCGGTTACAAGAAGAAGTTACAAAAACAGTTTTAGAGTTAGTTGAAAGTTAGTTCACAAACTGCTAACTGTCATACTAAGTTCTATAAATACTGTGTGATCTCCTACTTGAATAGACTACTGCTACTACTGAGAAATTACTGATCTTAGAGAATTCAAGAGCAAGTCTACAAGCAAGAACTCACAGAGTTGAAGGAAATCAAAGCAAGAAGAAGCCACTGAACTGAAGAGAAGAATCAAAGGCTACTCAAAGAGAAGTTTTACTTTTCAAGTTTAAGTTTGTATTTTGTAAACAAGTGTGCTAGTTACTTGTAGAATTACTAGTAGATCGAAGATATACCTGGAGGTATAATCGAAAAGATCAAAGTCTTAATCTTGGGACTTTAAGCCACAAGAAACTCAAGAAGAAAGAGTTAATAAAACTTCACAACTGGGATTGTGAGAGTGGATGTAGACATTTGTCGAACCATTATAAAATTCCGTGTTCTTTACTTTACTGTTTGATATTTGTTTGAATTGTTTAATCAAGAACATTAAGAATTAACAAAGATAAAGATCTAGATAAAAGTTGAGTATAAACTAGTAAGGCCCATATTATTCTGAAAGTACTGATCTGAGCTGAGTAAGCACAGTACAATACATAAGAAGACTAAATTCCGCATTGCATATTCTGATATTTTGAAAGATTTTTGAAAGTCTATTCACCCCTCCCCTCTAGACTTTCTTAGCTTACTCAATCTTAACTCAACTTTGGGACCAACATATACTATGTTTATGCATTGTAGTTGTAAATTAATTTCTACTTACCTGGAATTCTTGAAGATTGTGGCTCTCAACACTTCTAAGACATTGTTTGGGCTCTCTCCATATTAAATCTAAAGAGATTTTTCTCCCTTTAACATATAACCGTGAAACATGCTAAATTGCTAATCTGTTTATCACAATTTGCTTAGTTAAGCATCCTCTTCTACTCGTCTCTCTCTCTCTCCCCGACCGAAGCTCTAGCCGTGGCCCTGCTGTGTGTATACGAGTTATGCCTTGAAGGCTTTACATATTCCCACCGCCTCATCATAGCTTCTAAGATAAGCTTTCCCTTTATTTTCATTTTATTTAATATCAACTAAAATATATTATTTTTATTATGTTTAGGGTGGACTTAGCGAAACATGTACAATATGTAATAGTAGTATATAAAAGAGGTATGTACATATGCGCACAATCAAACCCACTAGTAATTATATGTATTCTATCAACAATCAACAACTCTACATATATATAGCTTCCACGTGTGTGTGCATATATATATATATATATATATATAATTGCAATTTAACTAATTTTAATGGATTTATCTATTAATAAGGTTTTAAATTATTTAAGTAGTACAAGATTGTAAATGATCATTAGATAAGCTTCAAATAAATTAGATAAGCAGATATCCAATTATCACTAAATTATTTCAAAATTCACTTAAATTTTCATAAGTCAAATAAATTATAATAAGGTTCTCTCACTGCTAGTCACGTACCAGTATATAATAAATAATTATCAATATTTAAAAGAAATATTAAAGCAGAATATGATAATGTGAGATCACAAACAACACATAAATATAATTAAACACATATAATGCACAAAGTATATTTATAAATGAGTAGTGTGAAGCGCGGGTATCACATCCTTCCCTCCTTATAAAAATTTTCGTCCTCGAAATTTAACTCACTACACTTAATCGACTTAATCTATAAAAGTCACGTTCTTCATATTCTCGTTTTCTCCTTTTCCTTGAGGATCAACCACTATTCATTCTATAATTATTATGCTTAGTTATTTTGATTTGCCTTGTAATTCTATCCTTATAAAATTGGTTTGCACATTTTGGGGCTAAATATATTCATTACTCTTCTTCAACGATTGCAAAGCATAGTATATTATTCATGAATTTAGTGGCAATCCTTAACCATATCATGTATTATGAGGGTATTACAACTATTAGATATATGTGTAGCAGTCTGATTGGTCATTTAGAAAGAACAGATAAAAGATATATATATAGTGTCAATAGCACAATGCAACCAATGCTAAACTTTCTCAAGTCAAATAATTTATTGGTATGGAGTTACCATCTAGCTTTCTTTAACGTTTATAAAGTTCTTTTTATGAGAATTATTAACTTCTATATGGTCTTTCAATTGTTTGGAATATTCACTCATATATCTTATTTTTCCAATTATTGTATATAATATATTCTTTACAAAACGTGGATATGTGTGTTACATATGCTGTAAATGAATTTTAATAGTCTAAAAGTTTTGATGAACCTATACATTTCTTCATTGGTAACCTTGGTTTCCTCCTACGTAATATATATATATTTTTTGCATCAAGATATCTAATCCTTATGTGTCATTGTTTTTCTTAAAGTCCACGACAATTGAAATATGATTCCCTTTTGTAACTTACATGATGCTAAGAAGACTTCAATATTGAAATAATGAACAAGATCATGATAAAAACGAATCATATATTAAACAATGGTGTTGTGAGGTATGGTAGTTAAGCAAATACACTTTTTGATAGGACAAGAACCATGAAACACAAAATTATTCAGTTTACATTACAAAATTTGTATGAGAACAAACTAGTGTGCAAGTTATGTCTTACAAAGATTTTGAAGTCTAGTTTAACAAAGAAAAAGAACTCAAGAATATTATACTCACAAAAATTATGATCATCTAACTATAGTCTACTACATGCATGGGTAGCATCTTATGAGAATCCAAAAGGTTCATTCAATTTTAATATTTTTCTCTTATGACTCTCTCATCCAAACATCTTTGCAAATGCTAGTCAACGAATTTTTAACATTTATCCACCAGATTTTCATTTCTAAGTTCATTATTTTCATTTTTAAGACTCTGAATATTTAACTTCTCATCTTTTACCATTACTTTATCTTTGACTTTGAGAATTGCTTCGCGTTATCACCTATAGACGGACATCTATTGTGACATTATAAGATAAAATTTTCAAAATTAAATATATTTTGGTCTTATGGATTTGTTTAGATGTACTCCTCTTATATATATATTGCTCTAAAATATTTGGTGGATTCTAGAGTGGTGAATGCAGAGTTACTATCACATTTGTCGATGTCATATAGTGAACAGGCTGATGATGGAGACAAGACTGGATATAGGTACAAAGAAGTATTTCGATTTAAATCATGCAAATATTTTAGAAAGAGGATACATTATGCTGCAAATTTATAGATAAGACTACAAATGAATAAAATAGTGTAAATACAATGTAATCAATTTCAGATAACAAAGAAGAAATCATAACTGTTTCGACATGGATTCTCAAGAAAATTCTTATAATCACTTAGGGCATGTTTGTTTTGGGATGGGAAATCCGGATTTGGGATTTCGAAACTCCACCCCCGTTACACTTTGGGATTTTGATTTAGGATTTCAAAATCCCACCCTATAAATACCTATAAACCCTATAAAAGTCATCCCTATAAATACCTACAAAACACCTATAAATACCTACAAACCACCTATAAAACCTATAATCCTATACTATAAAGTTAAATCCTACCCTACCTAAATCCCAAAACAAACACAAAACACAAAAGTCATTAGGATTTTGAAATCCACTAGATTTTGAAATCCAGATTTCAAAATCCTCAAAATCCCAAAACAAACATGCCCTTAGTTTTATTTCTTTTTTTCAGACCATCATGTAATTTACTCAAGTAGCATTAGTCATTGTAATCTATAGGGTTTCACCACAACACAACTTTACATATCACTTAACTTATGCATGTAAGATAAACTGACTCTATCATATTAAAGGCTTTAGTATAGCTAAGTAAGTGATTTCTCAGACGTAACATTCACAGTGCTGCATTTTGTATCAGATACAATAGTTTTTTTATTTTATTTTATTTTCTTTTCTAAATTTTTTCACGTCAACCTAAAACCTCAGATACCATGACTACCACACACGTACCACGCGCCGATACATATGTACGACCACACACGCTCACGAGCACACGCTGCTGCAGTCAACGGCTCAGCGGCGGCAATCAGAACAATAGTATCTTTGCAACAGTAACTGTTGGGATATGAATCCTAGAACAAGTCCTAAATGATGATAAAAGATAAAAGATGAAGTTTTGATAAGCCAAAAAGAAGACTTGAATATTTTCTAAGTGTTGACTGATCTAGTTAAGTTGAAGTCGTCTTGTACAGATCAGTAGAATTCACAAGACAAGTACTAGTTTTTAAAAGACAAGTATTATTGAAAGATAAGTACGATTTATAAGTACTTCATATTTGTTAATTGTATATGTTAAGATTGTTATTGAGCTATGAATAATTGTTGTATAGAGCTCATGATTTTAAATGTAATAGATAGATTCATTGTATAGTTTTCTAAGTTGACTAAGCTTTGTAACAAGAGCTTAATGTAATGTAATAGTCTTGTTAGGATTAGTTGATAGGACTAGATTAGTTCTATGTTGTAAATCTGAAGAAGTCTACTGCACTAGATAAGTAGAAGACGCAGTCTACTACTACTACATAAGACAGGTACGACTCAACAAGACAAGACAAGAAGACTTGAAGTTAGTTACAGAAACGCGTATTGGAGATAAAATTGAAGGAATTAGTTAAGGAATAACTAATTAACTGGAGAAACGCGTGAAAGGATAAGAAGTTTCAGTTAGAAGTTAGTTTTCAAGAAAAGTTGGTTACAACTAACTAAGTTCTTGATTTCTAGAATCTATAAATACCTCAAGGTATTTATCATTCAAAGACTACTGGAAATACATATACTGAAGCTACAATACTGAAGAATTGTTCGAAGTTTCTCTCAGAGATTGAAGTTCAGAAAGTGAAGCTACACAAGACAAGTGAAGAAATCAGAAGGCTACTACTGAACAAAGAGAAGTTTTATTTTTCATTTACTGTTTCAAGTTGCTAGTTACTTGTAAAATAGCTAGTAAGATCGAAGATATATCTGGAGATATAATCGAGAAGATCTAAGTCTTATTTCTTGGGACTTAAAGCTACAAGAACATATTACTCGATTGGAAGAGTTAATAAGAATTTCACAACTGGGTTTGTGAGAGTGGATGTAGACAAGTTGTCGAACCACTATAAATCTCGTGTTTGATTTTCTTTACTGTTTTGTTTGTTTTTAATTGATTGATTGTTTACCTGTTTAACATACATAACTGAACAAGATTAGTTGAGTAAACCACTGAAACAGAGTTCTTGAAATAAGTTGAGTATAATCTTTAATTGGGCTCATTGTTAATTTCGTATTCCGCACATTGTAATTCTGATATATCGAAAGATTTTAGAAAAGTCTATTCACCCCCGTCTAGACATTTTCTTTAGCTTCCCTCGATATTAACTCAACTTAGGGACCTACAAGTGGTATCAGAGCAGTAGTTTACGAACTGCTGTTTCTTGATAACCAACTCAAAGACTTGGTTGAAAATCTCAGTCCAAGATCATATTTGCTTACGTGTTCTTGATCAATATTCTTGATATATTGTTTTCTTGTTCCCTGTTCTTGACTCATATACTTCTTGATCATAAAACTGATTAGCACTAGACTACTCATTTAAACATGTCTCTTGAAATCAGCGCTAACAAGTTGCCTAAGTTCCAGTTTCAAGATTATGACTATTGGAAACTAAGGATGGAAGCCATCTTCAGTTCCACTCACGACTTAATGATCTCCGTCATCACTGAAGGTCCGATAGTGACCATGATCCCCAATACTGCTGCCCTTGACACAAATCAACCCGTGGGTACACTCGTCAAGAAACCAAGGTCAGAACTAACCTCAGAAGAAATGAGACAGAATAATTTGGATAGCTTGGCCAAGAATTACATCTTACACACTCTTCCTAACGAGTATTTGGGAAAAGTGTTAAAATGTAAAACTGCCAAAGAAATGTGGGATCGCTTAGCTATCATTTGTGAAGGAACATCCCTAATCAAAGAAAGCAAGCTTTCCACCGCAGTCCAAAGATTTGAATCATTTCATATGAAAGCTGGCGAAACTATAGACCAGTTGGATACTCGTTTTACCAAAATCATGAATGACTTGGAAGTCCTTGGTAAATCTTATACTCCACGTGAAATCAATCTTAGGATTCTCAAAAGCCTTGATAGTCGATGGAAAATGGTAAAAATGCTTGTTAAGAATACCCAAGATATAGATGTATGGACAGCACCAACCATGTTTCAAACTCTAAAGGCCCATGAGTTTGATTTAGACGAAGATGAACCCATAGCAAGTAGTGACAGAGAACATGCTGTATCTAAGAACGTTGCTTTTAAGGCTAGCTCGTCTAAGGTAGACAGGTCGAAGTCTAAGACTAGGTCTACTTCTGTGAAAGATGAGTTAGATACTGATCTTAGTCTGAAGGATCAGGTAAGCCTCATGGTTAGAAAGTTTGATAGGCTGAACAAACGTTTCGGAAGATATAAGAAGTTCTATAGAGAGCATAGAGGGTCTGCTTCTAAGAACTCGTCTGAGACCAGACGAGACCGAAACTCATCCGAAAGGAGAGACGAAGTCTCGAAAGGTAACAGACAAGATAGAGAGTCTAATGGTAGGAAGATTACTCGTTCTGATAGACGTGATAAACGAAGGAACAACTCTCCTATTAAAAAGGCTACTAATGATCTCTTGTGCTATAACTGTGAAAAGCCAGGTCACTACATATATGAATGTCCAGACCTGAGCACTGATGATCGAGAAGAACGGAAAGCACGAAGGGAAAGAAGATACAACCGTGGCAAGAAGGCAATGATGGCCAATGATGACTTTGAGTCTGACTTAGACGAGTTGCCATCATCCTCATCTAGCTACCCGTCTGATCCAGATCACGATGAAGCCTTCATAGTAGATGATGGTCTATGCTGCATGGCTAAAATCGACCAAGAGGTATCATCTGCAACATCTTTTCAATCTTGTGATGAATCAGAATCTGATGAAAGTGACACTGCCAGTAGCAAAGTAGGGAGTAGCCTTCAGCACTCTACTAGTGCAGTTGAAGACGACCTCCTACTTGCCAACAAGGCAATCATTGAAGTCAGTGACGAAAACATCATCTTAAGACAAGAAATCATTGATCTTAAGGAAGCTCAGTCTAAAGTAGATCCTAATATAACAGTCCTAAATGAACGCTTGCAAGAAGAGTTGAGGCAACTTAAAGACAGGTGTGCATTGACAGACAAGTTGTATCAAGACCTACTTAAGACACATGCTACTGAGAAACATGATTTCAATGTTTTAAAAAGCAAGTGCAAAAAGCTTGAAGAACGTAATAAGTTCTTAGAAACCGAGGTTGTCACTCTAGACCTTAAACTTACTGACCTGGTTAACTCTTCAAAGGTTAACCTTGAATTGTCAGATAGGTATAGGGCTCCTGCTGACAAGACAGGCTTAGGTGCTGAGACATCAAGCTCGTCTACTCTAGTTCCTAAAAACTCTACTATTTTCATCTCAAGCTCTTTGACTAATGATAAAGGAAAAGAACCAATGATATACGATATTGATACTCCATCTAAAGGTACTATACCAAAACAAGCTCGAGTTAACATTCCAATTACCAAAGGAGGTAAAAAGAATGGTAACAACAAGCCTGTTCAACCTAGAGCTAATCTTCTAAGGACCACTAATCGTAGACGATCCAACCAGGTCAGATACGAGGATTGGTATCCTGAGGAGACGAGTACTAGACAAGTACAGACTAGACGACCAGAGTCTAGACCTCCTTTCATAAAGAAGTCTCAACTCTACTCATCTAGACCGAGACAGGAAGGTCCAAAATATCGTACACAAGCTGTTCTATATCCTCCACCTTTGTCATATGATATCGAAGGAGAAGAAAGACCTAAACATGTCTATAAACCGTATGGACCTAATGCATATAAACCCTACTCTGACTATCATAGACAAGTGCCTGCTCAAGTAGAGATCAAGTCGAATGGCTATCTCCAAAGAGTAGACCCGAACTCGACTGATAGGCCAGATAAGGACAACAAGGTCTTATTTTGCAACAAATATGGTCGAAAGCTCAGAAGATCAAACTTGTTCAGGACTCCAATGTACATTTGGATTCCATTGAACTCGACTAACCCCCCAGGACCCCAATAAACAAGGAGGGTACCTAAATTATGAAATATCATCTAATGCAGGGTCGACTCGAACTATACAAGAAGGGTGGCTCAATAGGAGAAACTTGGTACATAAACAGTGGCTGTTCGCACCACATGACTGGTACCAAGACTCTCTTATCAAGCTACCATGAGCAAGAAGGACCAAAAGTAATATTTGGTGATAGCTCCACTGCTGTTACCAAAGGATTCGGTTACATTCGGAATGGAGACATAGAGATCCAAGATGTCTCATATGTTGAAGGCTTGAAATACAATTTACTCTCTGTTTCACAATTTTGTGATCGTGGATACAAGGTGCAGTTCAAGAGTCGCAAATGTGAAATCATTGACAAGAGAACACACACAGTCTTACTGGTCGGCATAAGACAAGGAAGTGTGTACATAGTGAACTGGAACAGTTGTCCGAGGGACACCTGTCTACTTACTAAGAATCCTAAAGAACTTGGCTGGCTCTGGCATAGACGCCTCTGTCATCTAAACTTTAAGGTTCTTAATAAGATAGCCAGAGACTACCTTGTGGAAGGTATTCCCAATGAAGTCTACTACAAGTCACATGTATGCACGTCCTGTCAGAAAGGTAAACAGGTAAAAGGTTCCTTTAAATCTATTCCATCCCTCTCAACAAGTAGAGTTCTTGAACTTCTACATATGGACTTACATGGCCCAATAACTCCTCCAACTTTGAACGGTAGAAGGTACACACTTGTTGTGGTAGATGACTATTCTAAGTTCACTTGGGTAGTCTTCTTACACAAGAAGAGTGATACACAAACACTTTTGCCTGATCTGTTGAAGAAGTTACAGGTTGAGAAGAATCAGTCAATTGTCAAGATCCGTAGTGACAAGGGTACTGAATTCATTAACTGCTATATTAAAGAATTTTGTTCTAAGCATGGCATCCAACACCTTACTAGTGCAGCAAGAACACCACAACAAAATGGAGTAGCAGAACGAAGGAACAGAACTCTTAAGGAGGCCTGCAGGACCATGCTGACAGAGTATAATACGCCTCAGAAGTTTTGGGCAGAAGCTATCAACACTGCATGCCACTCACAAAATAGAAGTGCTATCAATAAAGCACTAGGTAAGACACCCTATGAGGTATGGAAAGGTAGAAAACCCAGAGTCTCATATTTTCATATATTTGGTTGTAAGTGTTTTATCCATAACAATGGGAAAAGCAAGTTGAATGCATTTGATGCTAAAGCAGACGAGGGGATATTCTTAGGATACTCCTCGACTAGCAAAGCATTTAGAGTATTCAACTACTCAACCCTTTGTGTGGAAGAAACACCACATGTGGTTTTCGATGAATCTCAACAGGACTCGTCTGCCAACAAGATCAGTGAGAAAGTTACTGAGATAACTATCGAATCTGACAAAGACTCAGAGGTATATGAATCCGTTCAAGCATATAATCCATTCATGAAAGCCCTCGAAACTGATGACAAGGAAAGGGTAAGTGCTCAAGGTAAGTCTACTAAACCAGTAGACATGCCTACTCTAGTTGACTCATCTACTCCAGGTAAATCTATTGATGATATAAATGATGTTGACATGCATGATGCTATAATTGATCTAGATGATGATACTATGCTTACGAAGACTAGAAAAACATGGAAATCTACTCATGATACTGAAAACATCATTGGAGACTCTACTATTGGTGTAAAGACTAGACGACAACTCTTTGAGTCACAAGAACAACCTAGTCCATCCCTGTTTTGCTGGTGTTGTTTCCTCTCATCTATCGAGCCTAAAACCATTAAAGAGGCTTTAACTGATAGTAATTGGATCATCGCTATGCAAGACGAGTTGAATCAGTTTGTTCGAAATGACGTCTGGGAACTTGTTGATAGACCTAAACATCATAATGTAGTTGACACTCGATGGATTTTCAAGAATAAGAAAGATGAGAATGATGTAGTTGTTCGTAATAAGGCTAGACTAGTCGCCCAAGGCTATTCACAAGCTGAAGGCATAGATTATGATGAAACATATGCTCCTGTTGCTAGACTAGAAGCCATTCGATTGTTCCTTGCATATGCTGCTTACATGAAATTTACCGTATATCAAATGGATGTTAAAAGTGCATTTCTTAATGGTATTCTTGCAGAAGAAGTGTATGTTGAACAACCCCCAGGTTTCGAAGTCAAAGGTAACCAGGTATACAAATTAAAGAAAGCCTTATATGGACTAAAGCAAGCTCCAAGAGCCTGGTACGATACGCTTTCTCAATTTCTGTTAGAAAATGGTTTTACTAAGGGCAAGGTAGATAGAACCTTGTTCAGAAGACAAGAAGGGAAAGACATTTTACTCGTCCAAATTTACGTAGATGACATCATTTTTGGATCACCTAACAAAAAGCTGAGTGAAAGTTTCTCAACACTCATGCAAAGTAAATTTGAGATGTCTATGATGGGTGAAATGAATTACTTTCTTGGACTTCAAGTAAAACAGACCCCAGAAGGGATTTTCATAAATCAAGCAAAGTATACTCGTAATCTACTAGACAAGTATGGTATTAAGACATGTAAATCTTCTGGAGTACCTATGCAACCTACTTACAGGATGGATCCAGATGAGAATGGTAAATGTACTGATCAAACTCATTACCGTGGTCTTATTGGTTCATTACTCTACTTGACTGCTAGTAGACCTGATATTGCATTTTCTGTTGGTGTATGTGCTCGTTTTCAAGCTAATCCAAAAGAGAGTCATATGGAAACCACTAAAAGGATTCTGAAATATTTGAAAGGAACCATCAATCGTGGTATATGGTATCCCTCAAATGATGATCTATCTCTAAGTGGCTACTCTGATTCTGATTTTGGTGGCTGTAGAATAGATAGGAAATCTACATCTGGTTCTTGTCAATTCTTAGGCACAAAACTCATTTCATGGTTTTCGAAAAAGCAGACTAGTGTTGCTACCTTTACTACTGAAGCCGAGTACATGGCTGCTGGTAGTTGTTGTAGTCAATTATTATGGCTTATTCAACAGCTTAGAGATTATAATATCTGTGAATCAAATGTTCCTATTTTCTGTGATAGTAATAATGCTATTGCCATTACACAAAATCCTGTTCTGCACACACGATGTAAGCATGTCGACGTGAAACATCATTTTATACGTGATCATGTAGAAAAGAAGGATATTCGCATGGAAAAGATTCATACTGATTTTCAAAGAGCTGATATTTTCACAAAACCATTAGCTGAGGCCCGATTTCGTGATTTATGCATTAGTCTAGGACTAATTGATCTTGATCCTACTAGTATGTAGAAATGTACTAACCAGACATGTACAGTCCTAAGAAGAAAGACGAAACAGACAAGTTACCACAAAAGGAGCAGAGCACTCATCTACTCATTCAACAGACAGGTATACAAGGTCAGACAAGTTGACCAAACAACCCGATGAGGAAGCTGGTAAAGCTGAGGGTAATACTAAGGGAATAAACATTTAAGGGGGAATCTTTGATTTCTTAAAAAAACCTTATGTTGACTCTTAAGTTTGTTAACAGTCATCTTGTTTGAATCTTGACCATTATGCTAGACTGATACTCACTTAATTTATTCTACTCGACTACCTGTATTGCATCTAATCTGTAACACAAGATAAGACAGGTAAAAATAACAGTTTGATGTTCAAAGTAGACAAGCACAGTCGAAGGGGGAACTCGACTGGTGGTCATAAGACTACTCGTCTTGTGCAATTAAGCCTACTCGCCTTATGAAGCTTAGGCCTACTCATCTGTTCTGGATGGACTCGAACAGACAAGCTAAGTTTTCTTTGATTAAAATGTGTTAAGTGTTTATTCGAAACAAATTAAGGGTATTAAAGTAATTTGATAGTGTTAAAATTTGAATATCCTAGAAATGGATTTATACACCCCCATTTAATGAGGTGTACACATTCAATTCGCGCCAAAATACGAATATGTTAGGTCAGATGAGTACACTCCTCATTTCTGCCAATAGAAAAGGCGGATTTCAACTTTTACAAAATCAAATCACATTATATTCTCGGTTCCGTAACCGAATACCAAAAGGCACAACCGTTGGATTTAATCCTTCAATCTTGACCGTCGGATCAAAAATTCAGTTTTAAACAAAACCCAACACTTGCACACATTCTAACCCACGTTTTCATAACTCTACTACTTGCGCACACATTGATTTCTTACTTATTCAATTCTATTGTTCATTACAAATCATTCATCATGTCGATTCGTTCTATTTTCGATGTAAGCTCCAACATTCAGGCACCATTCGATCTAGGCAGATACATAAACGACAACAAAGTGCATGTTGAACCATCTCTGTTCTTCAAAGGAAATCACAAGGAAGGAAATGTAGAAATCTTGACCAAATGCATCAGATGCGGTCTAAAACCCTACTTGGAGGCGTTTCCTCAAGTTGTTTTGGAGGAAGAAGTTCTGGAATTCTATGCCAACACCAACAGACAGGGAGATGTCATTGAATCATTTATTAGTGGAAATCGAGTGGAAATCACTCGGGAAGTTATGTTCGAAAGGTTGAAGCTACCCATCGGAACGATTGATGTGGAAAAATATGCTGAAGGTCAGGAGATGAGGTATTTAAGCATCTTCTGTGGTAAGAAAATGAAGCTGAAACCAGATGGTAAAGCTCCTACAGCCAAGAAGGGCGAACTCTTGGAAAAATATCGCACTCTACTGGACATAGCAAGCAAGATGCTTCTATGTGCCACTGGGTCTCATGACTCAGTTACCCAATCCAAAACAAGGGTAATGGCAGTTATATATGATGGAATCACTGAGGGTAATTGGTTTAAGCTGATAGTTGACAGGATGATCTACTTCGAAAGAAGTGTTAGAGTGGATGTTGATACTCGCAATTGGGTAGTATCACAGGCGGTTGGATATGGTAACAAGCTGAGTATATTACTCCCACTATTGATGCCCAACAAGAGTGATTGGAGCAAAGGAAAGCCATTTCATCCTCTTAAGTTCTACTTAAAAATAGAAGCGATGAGGAAGCAGGCTGCTGCAAGGCCAGCTGCCCCTAGGCAAGTTCAATTTGATGATTCAGAGGTATTGCCATATGCGAATTCATCCAGTTCTTCACAAGCCGGGTCTGAAGAGGCAGAGTCCAGTGCAGACGACTCAGAGAAGACTCAGTCAGATGAAGAGTCGAATCAAGAGAATGAGTCGAGTGAACAAATTCCTGAAATGTATACTCTCGTAAGAGTTGAATCGCCTACTCGTCCAGTCGAGTCGAGTTTACAGGTTGGTACTTCTACTCAATCCGTTTCAATTCCTCTCTCTCTCTCCCGTCTACTTCTATTCGAACCAAGGCTAGGTCACATCGATCTAGGCCTCGCCCTGTACCCCCAACCTTGATTAGTGTGAAAATTGCTTGAAATTCATGTGTTTATTTTGCATAATTTTGAGAATTTTGTTGCATTATTCACACTAAATTGACTAATTGCACTTGAAATGAGAAAGGTATGTGTTTTGCTATTTTTTAGGTAAATTGAACTTATTTGGAAGCAAAATACGTGTCTGCGAATTCATGAAGTCAAGACGACAACTGCACCATTAGATGCGTCTCGTAAAACTGAGTGGAATGAAAAAAAGAATCAAGTCAATCGGAGGTCGGGAGCTCAAGATATGATCGAAACAAGAAAGTGTGAAATTGTAACAGATTCCACTCGGGCAGCCGAGTCAACCCACTCGGTTGACCGAGTGAAATCTGCTTCCAGAGCAGTTTCTGGACTTCCATCTCACTCGGTTGACCGTTTGAGGTCACTCGGTCGACCGTTTGAGCCCGTTTCTGCGCGAAAATTCGAGAATTTTAAAGGATTTCAAGGGCCTAAGTGCAAATTTCGTCTCCAACACTCTTCCCAACTATAAATAGCTCCCCAAATCAGATTTTTGAGAGGTTTTGCCTCATTTATACACACTCAAACCCTAGCTCATTTTGCTACAACATGTGATACATAGAGAAGCAATTAACTTAGGTTTGGGGAGCTTATCTCCTCAAACACACTCTTCATTTTTATGCTTTTTAGTTTAGAATCATTTGGGTATTTCATTTTCATGTAAGAATGGAAGAATTTCAAGACTCTCAAGGTGCTATTTTTCTTTTATTTAAGCTTTGTTTGGTAAATTTCATTTTCATGTTTTATTTTGTTGTTTTGGCCATGGGTGTTTCCTCAAACACCATGGGCTAAGATTTTTATGCTTTGGGTGTTTAAAACCATGTGAATATTTAGTGTTGGAATGGTTTATGCTTTGAATATTGTTGATATTTGGATTGTTGCTTCTTTTATTGAGTTTTATTGGTGCTTTGTGTATTAGCTTCTATTAATCCGTATTTTGAGGCATGTTTAGCGCAGACGAGAGTTACATGAACATGTTTAAATTTATGGTGTGAGTTGTTGGTATACAAATGCGTTTATTATACTTTTAATTCGTCGAGAGAGAGTTAATTGTATTAGAACCTCATTAAGAGACATTAATTACATGAATGGTTATTTGGGTAGTTGGTGAGGATTAGGAAGAGGTCGTAGTACCGGGTTTGGGAACACCTTAGATGTAAGGCTATAGTACCCGAAGGGAAAAGATTTTCATCCTAGCATTTAGGTGTTCTTAGCAAATATTGATTAAAGCAATTAACAAAGTAAAAGCAATTCCTCTCTATTTCACTAGGTGGAGAACACCCGAAGCATTCTCTCACCCTTGCACTTCTTCGAATTATATTCGTAGTTGTTCTTTGTTTTAATTGTTAAATTCTTGCTTAGTAGTAATTTTCTTTGTTAAGTTGTGGTAATTTCTCTTATTGGTGCTTTTCACACTTTTAGTAGTATAAATCACTTGTTAGTTTCTAGGTTGGTAGTTGATTTAATTTCTAGCATCTTGGTAGTAATTTAGCTTTAATTTTAAAAATTCAAAAAACCCGACACCGTAGTTACATTAGCTATCACAACATAAAACTCTAGGGATCCATTGCACAAACCCACCTCCTAGGTCGATACTACTTGGTCGAATACTTCCATTACTACTACGAACCCTTATGCTTGAGGGGAAGTAGTTAGTCAACCTATAGTGACCAAAAATTCGTTCAAGTCAAACCTCACAAGTACTGGCAGCACGACCGCTGAGAGCCAGTCTTCCCTTAAACACTCCCATAATTGACACAACTGATACTCCGACAGTTGTCACACCAAACCAAGATACATTGGAGCCCCCAAAAACCACAGTCCAAACTCTCTCCCTACCCTCAACAGAATATGTTGAACCTCTTAACACATCTACTTCAGATAAGACGCCAGTTGCCACTGCAACAACTGAGATAGGGACCCCACCTACTCAGACCCCGTCTGAAGTTAGATTCGAATCCTTGGTATATTATCCTATGAGCCTAAGAGAGAAGAGAATCCGTTCGAAGATGAGCAGAAACTTGAAGAAGAAGCTCTCGGCTATTAAAGTCGACTATGCATCAGAACAGTTTGAAAAACTTCTAAGAATATGCACTTGGGTGGCATTGAAGAAGTCTGGCACGGATGATCTTTTCGAAGTCATCTTAGGAAAAGGAGGCATCTCAAACTTTATGGACTGGGAAATGGAACAGAAGGAGAACAGTGGTGTTCAAGACCACTCAGAGTTATTCCCAGCTCATGCCATCACCGCTCTTGCAAAGAGATTGCTAAATATTTCTGATGATTTGATGTGCTCAGAATCGAAATTTGATGTGGGTATTCAAGTTTCAGATTCAGATTTTGAAGATGATGTGGTTATGTCTGAAGCCACACAAGCTGAAGAACTCCAGTCTACTGATCCCATAGTGGAGTTAGACAATGTCTCAAATCAGTTGAGAGGCATTGTGTTCAGATTTCAAGTGGATCATGCTAACAGTCCAAGGTCAGATTTTGCTTTTATTAATCGATATTCTGATGTTTTACTTCCCATTGAACTTTGTGGATATATGGAGAAGTTGCACGCCTTGTTGAGAAAGGACTTGGCTGATGCTATAAGGAAGGCTAAGGAAGCTAAGTTAGCTATAGTGCCGTATTATCCGTTTCCAAGTCTGAAAGCCATAGCTGAAAGTGTGCTACTAGAATCAGAAGTAGTGGAAGACGAGGTCTTAACTACTGCTACAGAAGGCCAATTACTTGAAGTAATATCTGTTGCTGATGATGTCATCATGGAAGAAGCCACTCATGTTGAAGTTGGTCATTCATCTCAAGCATTCTCAACTGCTTCCATAGATGAGTTGAAAGCAGACTTAAAAGGTGTTATAAAATCGTCCATTGATGATTTTCTCAAATCTGATTTAAAGAAGACTCTTGTTGAACAAAACAATGTCCTTGTGACAAGTTCAAAAGAGATGATCTTGAATGAAGTCAATCAGATAGATGATGAATTCAGACAACATATGTTTGAGCAACTTGAAGGATTTCTCCAAGATCAGGTTGAATACTCGGAGAAAAGTTCAGTCGATTTTGCTCGTGTACTAGCTACTGAATCCAGGAAGTTGGAACGAGTCTATAGAGCAAGAATCGAGGTTGCTGATGTTCAAAGGAAGGAAGCTTATGATCAGTTAGCCCAAGCTAAACAACTTATTTGTGCTATGACTGATGAGAATAAGAAGTTACGTTTGACTGCAACACATTTTAAAAATGAGTTGAACTTGTCTACTCAAAAGCTGGAGTTGGTGGCAACCAAGCTGGACAAGTTGAGTCAAAATAGTTCCCATGAAAGGCAGATTGAAAGAGCTACGAGCCTAATGAAGCAAGCCATGTATGAAGAGATGACTCGTTTTACTTCTCTTTTCTCTCTCCAGGCGACTGATGAAGCCAAAAAGGGGGAAGAGACAAAGACGAGTCGAGTGGATATTAGTACTGAAGAAGAAAAAGCTAAATCCAGTGCTGAACCAGAAGCAAAGGAAGCTGCTGAAGCTATGCAAGATCTCAGAAGGCCTAAGAGAGGCAGAGGCAGGTTGGTTAAAACTGCAGAAGTTGAGCAAGCTAAGGCTGAAGCAGAAGAGTTGAAGAAGAAGGAGAAGGGCAAAGCAGTTGCATCTCCTGAAGTTGAAATTCAGAAGCGACTGATATCTAAAAGGAAATCTATTCAGATAGAAGAACCGAAAGAAATGGAGACAACAGCAAAAGTGAAAAAGCAGAAGGTTGTTGATCCAAGTGATGAATCTCACTATGCAAGCAAAAAGAAGATTGAAAAACATATTGAGAATTTGCAGAAGCTGAAGGATGATGAAGAGAAAATAGAAGATCAGTTCATTGACTACTTCATTGACAAAGAGCATCGTCAAGAATGGCTCAAAGTGAAGAGACAATGGGAACTTGATCACTGGATAATCAGAAAGTATGGTGACTCTGAAAGTTCAGATGAACTATATTCTATGTTTGATAAGTTTATGGAAGGTCAGAATCAAATGCTTTGGAATCTGATATTGAGGATATCTGCTGCTGCAAATTTCAACATTTTAGTACCGATCTTTCCAAGGTGGAAGACTCCCATGACCAGCTCAGGTAAAAGAGTTGATCTTAACCAGATCAAGAAATTTGAAGAAGAGCTACTTGACAAGGAGAAGATCGAAACTGAAGACCATATCAGAGTAATTCATAAGAGACTCCTAGATGCATTCTGTGTTTCAAATCCAGAAGAAGGTATCTTCAAGACTAGATTTTTTTTTACTCTGATTACTTAGTTTTATTTTGATTAAGTATTTGTAATATCTACTGATCTTATTTCGAAATGAATGAAAAGATAAGTACTATTTGATGTTTAAGACAAGATAACTACTTAACTAGTCTATTATTGTGAAAAGATTCAAGTAGTTTTGGCTTCATCAAAAAGGGGGAAATTGTTGGGATATGAATCCTAGAACAAGTCCTAAATGATGATAAAAGATAAAAGATGAAGTTTTGATAAGCCAAAAAGAAGACTTGAATATTTTCTAAGTGTTGACTGATCTAGTTAAGTTGAAGTCGTCTTGTACAGATCAGTAGAATTCACAAGACAAGTACTAGTTTTTAAAAGACAAGTATTATTGAAAGATAAGTACGATTTATAAGTACTTCATATTTGTTAATTGTATATGTTAAGATTGTTATTGAGCTATGAATAATTGTTGTATAGAGCTCATGATTTTAAATGTAATAGATAGATTCATTGTATAGTTTTCTAAGTTGACTAAGCTTTGTAACAAGAGCTTAATGTAATGTAATAGTCTTGTTAGGATTAGTTGATAGGACTAGATTAGTTCTATGTTGTAAATCTGAAGAAGTCTACTGCACTAGATAAGTAGAAGACGCAGTCTACTACTACTACACAAGACAGGTACGACTCAACAAGACAAGACAAGAAGACTTGAAGTTAGTTACAGAAACGCGTATTGGAGATAAAATTGAAGGAATTAGTTAAGGAATAACTAATTAACTGGAGAAACGCGTGAAAGGATAAGAAGTTTCAGTTAGAAGTTAGTTTTCAAGAAAAGTTGGTTACAACTAACTAAGTTCTTGATTTCTAGAATCTATAAATACCTCAAGGTATTTATCATTCAAAGACTACTGGAAATACATATACTGAAGCTACAATACTGAAGAATTGTTCGAAGTTTCTCTCAGAGATTGAAGTTCAGAAAGTGAAGCTACACAAGACAAGTGAAGAAATCAGAAGGCTACTACTGAACAAAGAGAAGTTTTATTTTTCGTTTACTGTTTCAAGTTGCTAGTTACTTGTAAAATAGCTAGTAAGATCGAAGATATATCTGGAGATATAATCGAGAAGATCTAAGTCTTATTTCTTGGGACTTAAAGCTGCAAGAACATATTACTTGATTGGAAGAGTTAATAAGAATTTCACAACTGGGTTTGTGAGAGTGGATGTAGACAAGTTGTCGAACCACTATAAATCTCGTGTTTGATTTACTTTACTGTTTTGTTTGTTTTTAATTGATTGATTGTTTACCTGTTTAACATACATAACTGAACAAGATTAGTTGAGTAAACCACTGAAACAGAGTTCTTGAAATAAGTTGAGTATAATCTTTAATTGGGCTCATTGTTAATTTCGTATTCCGCACATTGTAATTCTGATATATCGAAAGATTTTAGAAAAGTCTATTCACCCCCCTCTAGACATTTTCTTTAGCTTCCCTCGATATTAACTCAACTTAGGGACCTACAGTAACATTATGCAGAAGTAGGGTAACGTGAATCACTCTATAGTATATCATCCTTAAATATTTTATGCAGTCAAATGAAGTCATGTTTAAAAATTTGTGTTTTAATTAATCTCTAAATATTCCATAATATGACTATGATTTCTCTTCTCTGCTTCTGATGTAAAATAAGATATTCAACAATCTGTCCCTATTTAATTAATGTGTTGTAAAAGAAATATGAATTTCTCCTATTGGCACAATCAGGCTAGGATCTTATAAACTACTTATTTCAAAAATATTATGAATCTAGTAAATCTCTTATGATGTGTAGAACATTCGAAATTTCTCAAACATGGAACTAATTATCATTTCATTGTACAATCATTCACTCATCAGCTGTGCACTATTAAATTTCAATGCCAAGACAGTACTATTTAGTCTGATAGTAAAACCAAACAATGGAGTAAATTACATTTATTATTCAAAGTCATAAGTCCTTCCTTCAAACACTATTCGCTCATATCAACAATAATATTTTTCATTTAGTGTAACAAAAATCTTATGAAAATAATAACAAAGCAAATATCATATAGAACATAAAATTACATCATCAAAGGAAAACCAACATAACTTTGCATCACATAAAACTTACTGGCAAAGCTGCGCTCCCCCAAGTTTTGAGCTCGTGTACATAGACAGTGATCTACAGGACACAAACCGTGCTCTGATACCACTCTGTCACGACCACAATTACTAATATAAACCTAATATGAATTTAAAAGTAATACAACCTGTAAACCTAAAATTTTTTTTTTTTTTTTTTTCAACATCATCTCACACCCAGCAACCACTTGTTTGCATTCATTTATTCCCAAATACCAATTATACCAACAAAACTTAACACTTTTAAATCGATAAACTCATATGTCCTAGATTATACAATATCATACATATTCAAAAGAAACACAATATATAACAAAAGGAAGCATAATAAGTCACGGTCCTGCCCAACAGGTCGTCATCTATGTACACAATCACTCAAAACCTTGTAGGACTCCACAACTTGTCCAGTAGGTTCACAGGGTCACTGATCATCAAAGTTACCTACAATGCATAAACTACGTGAGATAAATCTCAGTAAGCAGAAATTATGCATGATAATATGATCCTGTAAATAACCTTCACGTATACTTTGTTTCGAAACCACGTAGATCACTTTCTAACACTCGCCTAATTCAATTTCTAACACTTGCCTAATTCAATTTCTAACACTCGCCTAAATCAATTTCTAACACTCGCCTAATTCAATTTCTAACACTCGCCTAATTCAATTTCTAACACTCGCCTAAATCAATTTCTAACACTCGCCTAATTCAATTTCTAGCACTCGCCTAATTCAATTTCTAACACTCGCCTAATTCAATTTCTAACACTCGCCTAGTTCAATTTCTAATCAACTGCTGGGAACCCCAGACTTACCAATATACACTGGCATAAGCTCAGTATACAGACCATCACATGGCCAATATAAATATAACTCGAATTTACAACTTTATTCCTTTGCGGCTAAAACACATCATTTACTTTCATGGTAAATGCAATGTAACATAAGATATCTCACATTATTACATATCGTTGAACTCACAGGTTCAATTCATAATAACTATTGAATTCACAGATTCAACTCAAAATAATCACGAAGCTCAAAAGATCATTTAAAACTCAAATTTCTTAATTAAAGAATACTCACATATCACCAATCAACACAATTAATTTAAAATATACTATGTTTATGCATTGTAGTTGTAAATTAATTTCTACTTACCTGGAATTCTTGAAGATTGTGGCTCTCAACACTTCTAAGACATTGTTTGGGCTCTCTCCATATTAAATCTAAAGAGATTTTTCTCCCTTTAACATATAACCGTGAAACATGCTAAATTGCTAATCCGTTTATCACAATTTGCTTAGTTAAGCATCCTCTTCTACTCGTCTCTCTCTCTCTCCCCGACCGAAGCTCTAGCCGTGGCCCTGCTGTGTGTATACGAGTTATGCCTTGAAGGCTTTACATATTCCCACCGCCTCATCATAGCTTCTAAGATAAGCTTTCCCTTTATTTTCATTTTATTTAATATCAACTAAAATATATTATTTTTATTATGTTTAGGGTGGACTTAGCGAAACATGTACAATATGTAATAGTAGTATATAAAAGAGGTATGTACATATGCGCACAATCAAACCCACTAGTAATTATATGTATTCTATCAACAATCAACAACTCTACATATATATAGCTTCCACGTGTGTGTGCATATATATATATATATATATATATAATTGCAATTTAACTAATTTTAATGGATTTATCTATTAATAAGGTTTTAAATTATTTAAGTAGTACAGGATTGTAAATGATCATTAGATAAGCTTCAAATAAATTAGATAAGCAGATATCCAATTATCACTAAATTATTTCAAAATTCACTTAAATTTTCATAAGTCAAATAAATTATAATAAGGTTCTCTCACTGCTAGTCACGTACCAGTATATAATAAATAATTATCAATATTTAAAAGAAATATTAAAGCAGAATATGATAATGTGAGATCACAAGCAACACATAAATATAATTAAACACATATAATGCACAAAGTATATTTATAAATGAGTAGTGTGAAGCGCGGGTATCACACTTAAGGCCATATAAAGCTTTATGAAGCTTGCATACAAAGTGAGGGTGCTTTGAGTCAGTAAAGCCTTCAGGTTGAGCAATGTATAAAGTTTCATGGAGGTCACCCTTGAGGAATGCATTGTTGATGTCAACTTGCTGAATGGCCCAACCTCTGGAAACAGCAAGAGTAAATACCACCCTTAGAGTGACAGACTTGATCACAGGGCTGAAGGTGCTGAAGTAGTCCACACCAGCCTGTTGCTGGAAACCTCTAGCTACCAATCGAGCTTTAAACCTTTCAATGTCCCATATTTGTGATATTTGACCCTAAATAGCCATTTAGTAGTGATTGGATGAATGTCTGATGATGGAGGCACCAATGTCCAGGTTCTATTCTGAATCAAGGCATCATATTCCAACTGCATTGCTGATTTCCATTTGGGATCTTGAATAGCCTCAGTAACAGTAGTTGGTTCAGAAATGGGAAGTGTAGCAGTAAAAGCCTTGGGTTTGTAGATCCCAGATTTGGATCTTGTTTTCATATGGTGAGAAGGAGTGTGAATAGCTGGAGTAGGGGGAGGAGCATTGACAGCTGAAGTGGGAGGAGGGGGTAGCATATATCTGGAGGAACTGGAAGAGGAAGTTGATTGTATGTGAGGTGATAAAGGACTTGTAGGAGGTGTGTTGGATTGAGATTGAGTGATGTGGGGAGAGTTTGATATAGAGGGAGTGGAGATGTGAGATGATAAGCTATGTAAGTGTGTGGGAGGAGAAGGTATAGAAGGAGATGTAGCAGATCCTGAGAGTGGAGTCTGTGAAGAAACAACAGGTAATTGAGCTGAGAAAAATGTAGGAGATGTGTGTTTTGATTGTGAGTTGCTGGAATAGGAGAAGCATGGGAATTCTTCTTCATTAAACTGGACAGATGCTGAAATGAAAATTTTGCCAGACTCATGCAAGCACTTGTATCCCTTGTGAGAAGAACTATACCCCAGAAAAATGCACTTTGAACTCCTGAATTGAAGCTTGGATGAGTTGTATGGTCTGAGAAATGGAAAACATGCACAACCAAACACCCTTAGTGAGTGATAATCAGGTGATCTCCCATGGAGTAATGTAAAAGGTGCCTTGTTTTGAATAACTGGAGAAGGAAGCATGTTGATTATATGAGCTGCAGTAGAAAAGGCAGTGTGTTCAATAGGAGTAGAAGCACCATTACCAACAACAAGAGCATGCATACCTTGGTAAGGAGTGTTAACCTGCAGATTAGCAAGTTGAGATGTTACATGGTGAGTTGCACCACTGTCAACACACCAGGAGGAGTTCTGAGGCTGATAAGAAGTGGAGGAGGCACCAAGGTCCATATGATTTGTGAGAGCAATGGGTGAAGGAGCAGGCTGATATGTAGGAGCAGGGGAAAATGGAGGGTATATTGGATAGGGAGTAGTGTGAGTAAGATGAGCTTTAAACTGAGGAGGTGGTCGATTGTTGGAGAGTTGTGATCTAGGCTGAGTATTTTCAAGGCCAGTAAAGGACTGATCAAATCGTTTATAGCATTATTTTTTTTTTTTTTTTTATCAGACAAGAAACATTTTATTGAGTCATAAGATGAAACACATTACAAATAGAAATGGGAAGGAAATCGTTTATAGCATTTAGCTGCTACATGATACTTCCTTCCACACAATTGACAAACAACTCTAGGTTTAGGATACACCTTGCCTTTGTTTGTGGTTTTAGCATTTGCACCATGATCTCTAGAAGCAAAGTGTGCAGAAGGAGTAGATATATTACCTCCAGCAATCTGAATCGAGTGAGGACTATGAGACAGCAGCCTTACTTCATAAGCTTGCAATATAGATTGCACCTCTGGCAATGAAGGTACAGTGCCTCTAGTTGTGAGATTGACCACCACAGCATCGAAATCAGCACCCAATCCCCCAAGTATATACAACACAAGCTCTGTATCATTGATCATTTGACCAGCATGATGCAAGCCATCTGCGATTGACCTCATCTTCAGAATATATGCATCTATGCTTAGATCACATTTCTTCAAAGTTTGAAGTTGTAGCCTGAGTATCATCGCTTTTGCACCAGATTGCGATTGGAATAAGGCCTCAAACACCAGCCACAGCTGAAAAGAATGCTCACAGCGACTAACATGACCGAGCATTGTATCAGAAACTGAGCTCAACAACAAGCTCAGAAGGAACTGATATTTCCTCTGCCACGAGATAGATTCAGAGGTTGATTAAGTTGGAGAAGCAGGTACGTTCGTGCAAAGGAGAACATCCTCAAAGCAATGAGCACGCGCAGAAGCTAACACCTGATTCCTCCAGAATGGATAATTGTCATTATCCAATCGAATGGATGGAGTGATGAAACGAGGAAGAGAAGGAGCTGAATTAGATTGATTTGCCATGTGAAATAGGCTGGATAGATCAGAGAGTAGCGGAAGAGAAGGATCGAATCTGATTTGATTGAGGAGATTGAAGAAAACGGTTACAGTTATGAAGATGTGAAGAAGATATAAAGATGAATGAAGAACACAGCAGTTACGCTATGAACAAGACGGTTACGGGTATGAAGATGTGAAGAATGTATGAGGAACGCGATGAAGATGAAGCAGAGAACAGAAAGTGTGAGAAGAAGAGTAGGATTTGCAAAACCGAAAACAAAATCATGGAGTAGGCCTCATGATACCATGTTAAATTTGTGTATATTCAACTCAATTTGCAATGTGTAGTATGTACAATATATATAGAAGGAGACTCACATTTTAGAGTCTTCCATCTAACTAACTAACAACTATTAGTTAGTGAGAACTACTCTTCTTCTAGAAACTACATTAGTGTATGTGTGTGTTGCTGCATTCCATGCTGCAACATTAACTGCAACATTATACTTCAACAAAATCTTACGTTAAATAATTTTTTTTATAAATAACTCAATTTTTTTCAATTTTTTCACACAAATCTCTCAACTTTTATATAATAGTTTTTTTTTTTTGAAGGTAGTGGAATTACACATAGGGGTGAATTACATTTCACTTGCCCTCATCTATCCAAACAGCAAATTCTACCAAAAGATCACAAATTCCAGACTCAATCGTGAGAGGGTGGAAGGATCAACGAACAACCAGCATACCTCGAAACTCCGCGATCTAAGAAGATATCAACGGTCGTGCTACAAACCTCCCAAACCACATAAGTACGGACCGAAGGCCTACCAGCTCCAACAGACACAACAAAGTGCCACCATGGAAAAACCCGAAAACGGAAAGAAAACCCATCATAACAGGGAAGAAGACAAACCAGCAGGGAAAGGGAAAATACCGACAGCGGGTAAAGGGAAAATACCGAAAGCATAAAATAACGGCATAGGAAGAAGAAAAGAAAAAACGATCCTAAAAACACCAGATCTAAACTAAAAAGCAGACTAAATTAACATGCAGAAAGGAAAAAAATGAAAATAAACTGGGATCAGACGGATGACTCACCCGATCGGTCACCGTGGCTCCGACGGGGAGATTCACCCATTGATCCCAACTAAATCCATAAAAAAAAACCCCTTCGCCCAATAGAAAATCGGTGCAGCGGCGCGGCAGGCGGCGACTCTACAGGCGGTGCGTTGAACGATGGTTTTGCAAGCGACGCGGCGGCGGGCGGCGGTGTTGCAAGCGGCGCGGCGGCACAACTTCTACCTTCTGTACAGAAAATAGGCTATTTTGTGTGATTTTAATTGGGGTTGAAGATGGTGGAATTATATGTTGGTTTTGGGAAGCAGAATTGGGGAAGAAAGGTTGGGGGAGAAAGGTTAGAGAGAAGCGAGAGGAAATTTAGAGAGAGGAATTGGGTACTTTTATATAGTAGTTTACTAGCGTAGTGCCCGCGTATTACGTGGATTTTTAAAAATATAATTCGTAGTAAACATAAAATAAAATAAATATGTAAAAATGTTTTGAAAAATATGTAAATTTTAAATAAATAAGAATACAATTTTGAAAAATAAATTAGATCAAAATTATGAATTATAGGCAATTAAAATATTAATATTTGTGATTGATTTTAATCATTAATATGATGGATTAACTTTTTTTATTTAAAAAAAATCACATGATCAAACTTTTCCGATGATACATAAATTGTTTCGATTAATTTACTTATATAAAATTATAGATTGTGAGAATTTATAATACTATATATAACTCCTTTAATTATTCTTATAATAGTGTGACACCACGTCATTATTTTTAATAAGAAAAACTCCATAAATACTTGACATCTAATAATTATCATATACTCCGACTCCCTAAAAAATGACACATCATTCAAATTCATAAGAATTCGACACATCAGCTTTTTAAAACTCGCTATTAGTAATATAGGGGATATAAAATTATAAATTGTGAGAATTTATAATACTATATATAACTCCTTTAATTATTCTTATAATAGTGTGACACCACATCATCATTTTTAATAAGAAAAACTCCATAAATACTTGACATCTAATAATTACCATATATACTCTGACTCCCTAAAAAAATGACACATCATTCAAATTCATAAGAATTCGACACATCAGCTTTTTAAAACTCGCTATTAGTAATATAGGGGATGATGATATTTGTGAAAAATATAATTCGTAGTAAACATAAAATAAAATAAATATGTAAAAATGTTTTGAAAAATATGTAAATTTTAAATAAATAAGAATACAATTTTGAAAAATAAATTAGATCAAAATTATGAATTATAAGCAATTAAAATATTATCAATATTGATGTAGATAAATATGTCGCTCCCTAAGGAGTCGACACGTGGAGACGGGAGGAATTGTGGTAGTTGTGATTGGGCCAATACATCAGAGGAACATGATTAATATACCCCTGGGCTTAAGCAGGGGAATCAGAGAAATCAGAGTAACTGGGCCTTTGGCCCATATTTGGAGAAATTAATAAGTCTTGGGCTGGGAAAGATTTAGCCCAAGGATGGGACTACAGTCCATTTTTCTTAACCAAGTCAAAGGAATCGTTCAAACCCACGAAAATAGGAGTCGATAAGCTGAAGAACCTAGTCTTCAGCGAGAGAGGTCGGGTCTTTAGGGATTTGAGGCCGGACTTACGGAGATGGACCGAAAATCTAGGGAGAAGAAGTCTTCCCCTCTCCGCAGAGAGGGGCCAGGTATAAAAACAAGGTTATTTCCATATTTTGGAGGTTAGGTTCTTAAACATACACATACGTCTTATTCACTTGATACACTTTGATATACGATATACATTGATTTGGAGGAAAAACTCCATTATTCGCCGGAATTTCCCTAGACAACAGGGGAATTCCTCTTTGATTTCGCCTTCGATAAATTCTGACTTGAGCGTCGGAGCTTCTACGCCGGAGGCCCCCTCCGGTGTACTTTTGCAGGTCAATTTTGGACTTACGGGAAGGTTTACACGAAGATTGTTAAAGGCGAACGAGTGATTAAGATCGGGATTAATAGTGCTCGTGAGAGAACGACCTATATCTGTAAGCGTTCTTTTTCGACGCATCAACTGGCGCCGTCTGTGGGAACATTTCAAGCTAAGGCGTGAGAAAAGTTCCGTACTGATATGGGTGGAGGACAAGATCCAACAAAGCAGACAAAGGAGAAAGGAGATTCCACTCCTCCACTTCCTCTTCCTCCGCCCCCTCCAGGATTTCCCTTAAATCGGAATTTAGGGAAACGTCCCATGGATCACACATCAGAAGATATTCCTCCTCCAGGTTTTCCCTCAAATCGAAATCTAGGGAAACAACCGGTAGACCACGCACCGGAGGATATCCCTCCCACTCAGGAAGGAGACACACCAGGTTTCTCAGGAGCATCAGGGAGTGGGAACAATAAGGATAACCCTAACACGCAACCAGAACTCTTGACCATCTCTCGAGATCAGTTGGATGAGATGATAGCGCAATCAGTGGAGAGGATAATTGCTGCTCGAGGACTTCGCCCTCCTGAACCTGTTCATAAGGGCACACGACCAAATCCACCCGAACATGTCATTGATTCGGTCCCAGTCCCTTCCAGGAACGAAGATCTCCCTCGAAACCCAGAAGAGAAAGTACCTTCCCAGGCTGAGAGAAGCGTCCTGGAAAGACCCCTTCGGAGGGATGCAGAGAGAGTCCTTGGGGATATCACCCTGGATACGGGGATGGGAGAAAGCACGGACGACACGTATCAAGGGGCCGTCAGTGATCAGATACAAGCTCTGCGTAAAGAGATGAGGGATATGCAGAGACATATTACTGACAACGTAAGTAAACCCTCTTACACCACTGGATATCAATTTTCATCTACTATTTTACAAGACGAACTGCCCTCTAACTTCAAATCTTTAAATTTTGAATACGATGGCACTTCGGATCCCTATGAGCACTTGATGAGATTTGAGAACGCGGCCTTACTGCATCGGTATGGGGAAGGTGTCAAATGTCGGGTATTTCTGACTACCCTGTCCAAGGCTGCACAGCAATGGTTCACACAGTTAGGACCAGATACTATCCACTCATGGTCCGAATTCAGCGAATTGTTCTTGCACCAATTCGCCAGCGCTAGGAGACAGCCTAGAGCTACCCTTACTTTGTTCAACATGCGCCAGGGAGAGAATGAGAGCTTACGGGCTTTCTTGAAAAGATTCAACCAAGCGGCCTTAGAGGTACCTACAGCCTCCTCGGAGGTTAAAATCAATGCCCTCACCAACGGGTTGCGTGATGGAGATTTATTCACCTCTTTAGCTAAGAAGCCGGTTCGGACTTTTGATGAATTGTTGAGGAGAGCAGAGAAATACCTCACCCTGGAGGAGGTAAGGAAAGCTAAGCGATCGGAGACCCGGGCTATGGTGGGTAATGAAGAAAGGAGGAAAGAAATTCCACTTAGAAGGCCAAGTCCAGAGAGACATCGGAGCTCCAGGAGACTGGAAAATGTAAGAAGAGAGGAAGTTGCACCCTGGAATCCCAGGAGAGGGGCGAAGAGATATACCCCTTTGAAGATAGAGCCAGCCGAAGTCCTAGAGGTGGCAGGGGACCATCCAGATATGAAATTCCCCTACTCAAGAAGCAGGGGTCCCCAAAACCCAAAGTCAAACAAGTTTTGTAGGTTCCATAACGATTATGGCCACGATACCAACCAATGTTGGCATCTGAAGGATGAGATAGAGAGGATGATTCAGGCAGGCCACCTGAAAGAGTTTATTTTCAGAGATCGACAAGGCCCCAGGGGTCAAAAGAGAAAGGACCCCGAGGGGAAGCAGGAAGACGACAGGAGAGATCAGAGGAAGGGCAATGAGGAGCCACCACCCCCTCCTCAGAAGAGGGGAACTATTCATATGATTATGGGAGGCCCTGCTGATGGGGATTCCTTCAGGCAGAGAAAACAGAGCGTTCGGTCGCTGAAGAACGAGAGAAATATAGAGCACCATGAAGTGGGAAAGATGGCAGAGGGCCCAGACATCCATTTTGGGCCAGAGGACGCTGGGGAGCCTAGAGAAATTCATAATGACGCACTGGTCATTACCACGGATATAGCAGGATACGATGTAGCAAGAATTTTTGTAGACACTGGAAGCTCTGCCGATATCATGTTCTTGGAGTGCTTCAAGAAGATGGACTTGAATATAAAGCTTAGACCGGTGGAAACAGCTCTGTATGGATTCTCAGGGGGAGCCATTCAACCCCTTGGTTCAGCGTTACTACAAGTAGGGTTAGGAGTTGCCCCTAACCGTCGAGTACAAGTCATAGAGTTCTTGATTGTAGATGTCCCATCTTCCTATAACGTAGTAATGGGACGGCCAAGCCTGAATATTTTTCAGGCAGTGATCTCCACCTTCCACATGAAGATGAAGTTCCCTACCTCGGGGGGTGTGGGAGAGATATGTGGCGATCAATACCAGGCGAGGAAGTGTTACGTAGAATCGGTCAGGATAGCAGACAAGGCTGTGTTCCGAGGAATAGAGAGGTTTAAGGGTGGAGACCCTGAGCTGAAGAGACAGAAAGTGGGGGAGCTAATGCAAGAGCAACCCAAAGCTAAAGCGGATGAGGAGTTAATGAGCATCGAGCTCTACCCAGGAAAGGAGGGATTTACAACCAGGATAGGTACGAACATGAATCCTGAACTCCAGAGAAAGATGGTACTCACCCTCCAGGAGAATGCAGACATCTTTGCATTCACAGCGACGGATATGACGGGTATCCCTCCAGAAATAGCAGTGCACCACCTGAATGTGGATCCCAAAGCCAGGCCCGTGAAACAGAAGTTGAGGAACTTCAGTAAGGAGAAGAACCTCATAGTAAAAGAGGAAATCGATAAATTGTTGAATGCAGGGCACGTGAAGAGAGTCCAGTTCCCTGAATGGCTCTCGAATGCAGTGTTGGTGTCCAAGGGAGCTGGCAAGTGGAGGATGTGCATTGACTTTAGGGACTTGAACAAAGCCTGCCCTAAAGACCACTACCCTTTGCCCAGGATCGACCAACTGGTGGATGCCACGTCTGGGTTTGAATTACTCAGCATGATGGACGCATATCAGGGGTACCATCAGATCCAGCTGAACCCCCTCGATATACCGAAGGTATGCTTTATAGCGACATTTGGTACTTTCGGTTATGTACGTATGCCTTTTGGACTGATAAATGCAGGAGCAACCTATCAAAGAATGGTAGACTCGGTGTTCCGAGGGCAGATAGGCAGGAACATGGAGGTTTACGTGGACGATATGCTAGCTAAAAGTGTCAAGGCAGAGGGACATATTGACGACTTGAAGGAGATATTTCAGGTAATTCGAGAGAATGGTATTAAATTAAACCCTGCTAAATGTTCTTTTGGAGTAGGGTCAGGGAAATTTCTGGGATATATGGTGACTCAGAGAGGGATAGAAGTGAACCCTGTTAAGGTAAAGGCGGTGCTCGACATGCAACCCCCTCGGAATTTGAAGGAATTGCAAACCCTGAACGGCAGGATCGCAGCTCTCAGTAGGTTCATATCAAGGTCAGCAGAAAAGAGTCATCACTTCTTCAGAACCTTAAGGAAGGGGTCGAAGTTCGAATGGGACGACCAGTGTCAGAAAGCTTTTGAGGAACTCAAGCTTCACCTCGAACAGCTTCCGAAGCTGACAAAGCCCTCTCAGGGAGATGTATTGCTCTTATATCTTTCGGTAGGGGAACACTCCCTGAGCACCGCCCTGATGAAAGAGGAAGGTTCTGCACAGCAACCCATATATTATGTGAGCAAGGTCATCCAAGGAGCGGAAATGAGGTACTCAGAGGTAGAGAAGGCAGCCCTGGCGGTGGTGGTAACGGCTAGGCGATTACGCCCCTACTTCCTCTCCTATAAAGTTATGGTGCGAACTAATTTCCCTTTGAAGCAGACATTAGGGAGAGCAGATTTATCAGGGAGAATGGTCAGATGGGCAGTGGAATTACAGGAGTATGATATAGATTATGAACCCAGGAGAGCCATCAAGGCTCAAGCTCTAGCAGATTTTATTCAAGAGTCTACCAGAGTGGAAGAAGAACAAGGATGGAAGGTATATGTGGATGGCTCAGCATCCGCCTTGGGATGTGGAGCAGGGATATTACTGGTTGACCCTGAAGGTCAGGAAGTGCAGGTGGCTGTCAAATTCCGATTTTCCACCTCAAACAATGGAGCAGAATATGAGGCCCTGATCAGAGGAGCTAGCATGGCTGTAGAGTTAGGGGCACAGAAGGTCACCCTGTACTCCGATTCACAGCTGATAGTACAGCAGGTCATGGGGGAGTACCTCGCCAAGGATGAGAGAATGATCACTTATCTAGAAGAGGTAAAGAAACTAAAAAATAAATTCCATACTTTTGAAGTGGTACAGGTACCAAGAGAAGAAAATACGAAAGCGGATGGACTGTCAAAACTGGCTAGTTCCACTGAATTCGAGGGAGATGGAAAGGTAACCCTGTTGGTGGCAGATCAAGTAGCTACGGAAACCCTGATTGGAGAGATAACAACAGAGGATGATTGGAGGAAAGAAATATGGGAAGAACTGAATAGGGGCCCAGTAACCCCAATGTCCAGAGAGGCAAAGGCTTGGAGAAGGAAGTATTGCATCCTGGGAGGCCAATTGTACAAGAGGTCCTTCACTCAACCTTATTTGAAATGTCTTTCAAAAAGAGAAGCAGAGCTAGTGATCAAGGACATCCATGAAGGTTGCGCATCCAGCCATGAAGGGTACCAGACCATGGTGAAGAAAGTATTTAGGGCAGGTTTCTACTGGCCTAATATAATCAGAGACGCTAGAGAATATGTGAAGAGATGTGAGAAGTGTCAGAAGAATGGACCCTTGATACGGGTACCTGCAGAAGAAATGGGGGCTATGTACTCGCCCTGTCCCTTCGCTAAATGGGGAATCGATCTGGTGGGACCCTTCCCCTTGGCACCAGGAGGGAGAAAATTTCTAATCGTAGCCGTGGATTATTTCAGTAAATGGGTAGAGGCTGTGCCCTTAGCTAAAATCGAAGAGGACAATGTAATTATTTTTCTTGCTAGACATATTTGTTGCAGGTTTGGAGTACCTAGAATCTTGGTTTCCGATAACGGAACGCAATTCAATGGAGAGAAAGTAAGAAGATGGTGCGAGAGATGGAACATCACGCAGAGGTTTACTTCAGTAGCCCATCCCCAAGCTAATGGGCAGGTAGAGGTTACAAACAGGATCCTGGTCGATGGTATTCGAACACGATTGGCAGAGGTAGGAGGAAAATGGGTGCAGGAGTTGGACAACGTCCTCTGGTCCTACCGAACCAGCCCTAAGACAGCTACAGGCGAATCTCCCTTCTACTTGGTATATGGAGCAGCAACAGTGATACCTCCTGAAGCCAGACTCAAATCACACCGGATCACTTATTTCGAAGAAAAGAGAAATGAAGAATTGATGAGGGAAGCGCTGGACCTAGTAGATGAAGAGAGGGAGATGGCGAGATTAAAAGCAGAAAGGTACAAGAGTCGGATCAAAGCAGCATATGACCGCAGGGTAATCCCTCGCTCTTTTAAAGTTGGGGATTTAGTCCTTCGGAGGGCAGATGCTTTGAAGAACACTGGGAAGATGGAACCCAATTGGGAAGGTCCGTACAGGGTAATACAGGTACTCAAAGGTGGAGCATACAAGCTCCAAGACATGACAGGGAAAGAGATACTAAGGCCATGGAACGTGTGCCACTTGAAGAGATTTTATGTTTGAGGAAGGTGTAATTCCCCTGCTTCCTTTTTCTTTATGAACAATTTTGAATATTTACTTCTCGTTCGAATAATTGCTTCACCGGCACTCTTTTTCCCTCTACGTGGGTTTCCCCTTGGGGTTTTACCACGGAGAGGTTTTTAATGAGGCCGGCATAGGTTCCCCTTATTTGCCTATGTTGATAAACGTTTTCGATCAATGGAGCATCGGTTTTGATAAAATTTCAGCAATTTCCCTAAATGCATGTTAATATTGTGATGAGATTACTCTTATGCGCTAATTTTATGATGAAATGTTTCTCATATGTTAATATCGTGTTAAGATAACTGTTGAAGGCCTGCATGATGAGTGCTGAAATAACGAATATGTTTTGGAAACTGAAATATAGCGTGATAGAGACATTGCAAGATAGAGAAATTCACACCAATTCATACATGCTCGAATAGAGAATACCTAGGAAAAATTCCTAAAGTTACTATTCACGACAGCCTCTAAAGCTAGGGGGAGTAAGGGGTACAGTAGCGGAAGACATGATTAACTCGTCAACAAACCCTATCCCTAGCGACTCTCAAAACTCTTACGAGTATAAACAAACTCTTACGAGTATAAACAAACTCTCACGAGTATAAACAAACTCTTACGAGTATAAACTAACTCTTACGAGTATAAACAAACTCTTACGAGTATAAACCAACTCTTACGAGTATAAACCAACTCTTACGAGTATAAACCAACTCTTACGAGTATAAACCAACTCTTACGAGTATAAACTAACTCTTACGAGTATAAACCAACTCTTACGAGTATAAACCAACTCTTACGGGTATAAACTAACTCTTACGAGTATAAACTAACTCTTACGAGTATAAACTAACTCTTACGAGTATAAACAACTCTTACGAGTATAAACGAACTCTTACGAGTATAAACAACTCTCACGAGTATAAACACTTTAACTTCAGGGAGAGTATAATCCCTAAGAACTCTTACGAGTATAAACTAACTCTTACGAGTATAAACTAACTCTTACGAGTATAAACGAACTCTTACGAGTATAAACTAACTCCCACGAGTATAAACGAACTCTTACGAGTATAAACTAACTCTTACGAGTATAAACAGCCTAAGGGAAAAGATGATTCCTAAGATCCCTAAACACCCTAGTACTAAGGGAGAGACTAGAAGCCTTATCAAATTATCAAGTAAGTACAGGGATATCAACCCTATCTCCTCATTAAGGTTCCTCTAGGAGCTTTAGAGCCTTTACGTGTTAATAAAATGCTGAAAACATGCTAGATGCATAAGCAGGACGAATATCATATTACACATCTAATAAACAGAGTCAGAGATATATGTGTATATGCATGCCAAATGATAAATGTGCAGGTACGATGTTAAACGGAAGAAGAGCAGGAATATTCAAGACTTAGGGCACCATGCCTAAAGCCCTCCACAGAAAAACCCCGGAGTGTGGAGTCTCCGGAAAATACCAAAAGGGGGCCTTAAAGGCCTTAACAAAATAAAGAGTGTTTTAAAAGTACCAAAATATTATCAGGGAAATGAAAGTTATCAAGAGAGAGGAATATCATTGTTCCCCTCAGAGCCTGCTCCGGTCTCCTCCGCTCGTCCACTGGAACCGCCTCCCTCCGCCTTCTCCATCAAAGCATCCGCTGCCACAGTAGCCACTGGAGTTGGGTTTTCCACGTGGATAGGGAAAAGTATATCCCTCGCTGGAGTAAGATCATCTAATTTCAGGGAAGCATCCTTCAACTCCAAGATCGCCTTCCTCATCCCAGGTAACCACCAGGGAGTACTGATGTCTTCTTTAGCATCTCCAGGGAACTTAGGGGGAGTGTCCAGTTCATCTAACCGGAGAACACGGGTATACTGACCGTTAAACCCCGGAGCAGAATGTTCAGCCACAGCGTTGGAAAATCCATGATCAATGAAATGTGGGATATAGGCGCCCATTGCTCCCAAAAAACTGCTACTCTGAAGAAAGGCCTCCAGCCACTCCTGATGCAAGGTACCTAGGAATTTTTGACCTGCGGCAGAGGTAAACAGGGAGTCTATGCACAAATTCATACCAGCTTGAGGAAGAGTGACTTCCAGTTGTTCCACCCGTTTACCAAACTCTTTCTTCAATGAAGAAATCTCCCCCGAAAGCGTCGTCTGGAGTACCTTACACCTTTGGTTAGCATCATGTAACTCTGCTTCGAGGATATCCCTCTTCACCTTCTCCAACTCTACCTGGCTGTGGAGGTCATCCACCAGTTGAAGGGACTGAAGGGCTCGTTCAGACACATTAGAAAACAGGAGGCCGAACTACATAACGAATTATTTAAAGAAGTAAGACAAGTGTACTCTTTCTTATTAAAATTGCTTAGAAATGTATTTGCATGAGGAGACTACCTGGGTAAAACTATGAGCGGCATGCACAACCCGTTCTCCGAAGGACAGAGCGTTAAGGGCCTCAGTGGCAGAAGTCGGAGTGTAGCGTTCTATAAAAGTCAAAAGATGGTTGACATTGATTTCGTCTGGAGCATCGGAAGCAACATTAGGCAGAGAGGATTTGGTTTTGGATTTCTTCTTCTTAGAAGCATCGGAGACAGGAGGCAAGACAGAGACCATGACTTTCTCGGTAGAGGAACGGGTGCGCTTAGCAACGGACCCAGTGGCAGGTTCCACAGGGGAAGGAGGAATTGGAGCTTTGGAGGAACTTGCAGGAGCTGGAGATTTATTAACCATCGAGAGAGGGGCAGCATCGCGCGAAATTTGAGTTAACCAACTCATAGCTGCAAATGAAAGTACGACAATGTTTCAATAATCACAGTAATTCAGACTTTGGAGACAATATCAAGGTAACGGAAATGATATTACCATCATCAGGACCTAAAGGATAATCGGAGCGACCAAAACCAAAATGAGAGAGAGCTCTGGGATTTTTACTGATACCCATTACATCAAAAAAGCCATGAGCGGAAACATTGTCATTTAGATGGTTCATCACATCCAAATTTAGAGAAGAACAAACGGAAAGAGGAGGACGGGGTATCCCAGGATTCTCATAAATCCACCCTTCATGAGGAAAATCCCAAGGAGCGGGGTTTGTAACAAAGAAGTAATAGTCCTTCCAGTCTTGGACTCCTTCATGGAGCTTTTCCATGAATTTCCCAGCCCTGGAAGGACGGCCAGAAGTATAGAAAAACCCATCTGCGTACTTACACATGTACTGAGTTAGAAAAAGCTGGGCTGAGGGTTCGCCACCATTCCCCTTCATCAAAATGTAAAAACCTAGCATTGCTCGAATAGCATTAGGGGTGAATTGGTTGAGGGGTATGTGAAGGTAAGTAGAAATCTCGGAAAAATAAGGATGGATCGGAAAGCGGAGGCCCGCTTTTAACTGAGCCTCCCAGAAGGCCAAGGTGTTAGGACCGGGAAAATTCGGGCGTTCCCTCCTATGGGCGGCCCTAACGATGTAATCGGCGGGAAAGATTCCCGACCGGAGAAAAGCGGCAACGCGCTCAGGAGGAAGTATGGAAGAACCAGCGATGGTATTTTTTAAAGCAGGGTCGATTATAGGAAAGATAGAAAGCGGATGGGAAGTCGAACTTTCCATGGAAACGGAGTCTGAAGGAGATGACATGTTGTAAATGAGAGAAGAAGGGAAGGAATAGGTACTTGGAGAAAAGTCGGTTTTAAGAAGTGACGACGAAACGGCCGCTGGATGTGCACGGAGAAGTTAGGATAGTAGAGGTGAAAACGAAGATAGAGAATAGATAAACTTGAAATGAAAGGAAAAAAAAAGGGTTTTGGTGGAAAAAGGAGATTTTGAATGATTACGCTGGAAAGAGAAAAGAGAGGACCGAGGAGAATTAAATGATCCCCCCAATTGAAAGACGCGTGAAGGAAAAACGGCGGCCTGATGTTGGATCTGGGCGCGTGACTGCGGGATTCGAGGGCACAGTTGCGTGTGGAAGTGTAAAAGACCCGACGCTTTCTGAGAGTAATTATTACTAGAGGGAATCAAATCACTGAAAATATTTCGAGGGGTATTTTAAGTTTTAAGAAAGGAAATAAAATATTTCTTTGGTATTTATCTTAGTGTTATTATTTTCCTACTCTCCTAAAATTTATTCCTTTTATGAGAGTAGGGGGGAGTGGTTGATGTAGATAAATATGTCGCTCCCTAAGGAGTCGACACGTGGAGACGGGAGGAATTGTGGTAGTTGTGATTGGGCCAATACGTCAGAGGAACATGATTAATATACCCCTGGGCTTAAGCAGGGGAATCAGAGAAATCAGAGTAACTGGGCCTTTGGCCCATATTTGGAGAAATTAATAAGCCTTGGGCTGGGAAAGATTTAGCCCAAGGATGGGACTACAGTCCATTTTTCTTAACCAAGTCAAAGGAATCGTTCAAACCCACGAAAATAGGAGTCGATAAGCTGAAGAACCTAGTCTTCAGCGAGAGAGGCCGGGTCTTTAGGGATTTGAGGCCGGACTTACGGAGATGGACCGAAAATCTAGGGAGAAGAAGTCTTCCCCTCTCCGCAGAGAGGGGCCAGGTATAAAAACAAGGTTATTTCCATATTTTGGAGGTTAGGTTCTTAAACATACACATACGTCTTATTCACTTGATACACTTTGATATACGATATACATTGATTTGGAGGAAAAACTCCATTATTCGCCGGAATTTCCCTAGACAACAGGGGAATTCCTCTTTGATTTCGCCTTCGATAAATTCTGACTTGAGCGTCGGAGCTTCTACGCCGGAGGCCCCCTCCGGTGTACTTTTGCAGGTCAATTTTGGACTTACGGGAAGGTTTACACGAAGATTGTTAAAGGCGAACGAGTGATTAAGATCGGGATTAATAGTGCTCGTGAGAGAACGACCTATATCTGTAAGCGTTCTTTTTCGACGCATCAAATATGATTGATTTTAATCATTAATATGATGGATTAACTTTTTTTATTTAAAAAAAATCACATGATCAAACTTTCCCGATGATAGATAAATTGTTTCGATTAATTTACTTATATAAAATTATAAATTGTGAGAATTATAATACTATATATAACTCCTTTAATTATTCCTATAATAGTGTGACACTATGTCATCATTTTTAATAAGAAAAACTCCATAAATACTTGACATCTAATAATTACCATATACTCTGGACTCCCTAAAAAAATGACACATCATTCAAATTTATAAGAATTCGACACATCAGCTTTTTAAAACTCGCTATTAGTAATATAGGGAATTTTCTAAAAAGATGAGTGAAAATAAACAAAAAACGAGTAAAAATTGAGCAAAAAAACAAAACAAAAACTCAAAAAGGTCGAACCAACAGTTCAATATTGTAACCGGTCCGATTCGTAATTTCCGAAAATCTAAAAGTCTACGTCGATTACTATTTCACTGCTAAAGTTGGTTTAATTTTAGTAATCAAATATGGGATGAGCACAAAAGTATTTAAAATCTCGTGAGGTGTAAAATGTATATTTTTTAGATACATTTGTATGAAACATTTCATAAATAAAATATGTCTAATTATGATATTTTTTAAAAATTTGTGGATCGCAATCAGATGATTTACTATATGACCAATATATTGTTACTATCAGGCTAAAATATTAATCACTACAAGACCAACACACTACTACATGTCAAAATATATTAAGTAGAATTCGCCCAAAAATTAAGTAGAATTCGCCCAAAAATTAAGTGTCCAAAATATTTTTGAACTTGTAGTAGTATACTTTTGACCTAAGTGACAATATTTTGGTCATGTAATAATATATTTTTAGTCATGTAGTAAAATAATATTTAAAAGCGAAAAAATATATTTTAATAAAGTTTCACTCGTGTTTACCCGGGGTTGACCCACAATTTACCTTAATTATCTATATTTCATATAAGTTTTTGTGATTTTTTTTTAAAATTTTTGTTGTTTAATTTTTTAAATTTGATTATTATATTTTTAAATTAATTTATTTTTCATTTATACTCTCCAGTCCTTTCGAGAGTTGTTCATTTACTTTTGACACATTGATTAAATAATATAATATTATACATGTAGTGAATTTTAGATAGAGAAAAAATGAGAAACACAGAAAATTCCCCTTTGATTCTCCTGAGAATAATTCTGACTTGAGCGTCGGACGCCGGAATCCCCTCCTGCGTGTTTTTGCAGGTCTTTAAAGGAGCTTGAAGGAAGATTGTTCGTGAAAAAGCTTGCGGAGAAGTGACGATCTAAGCCGTAATTCTCATTATCCACACGAGAATATTCGGTATCCTTAGACGTTATTTTTTGACGCAACATATCCTAATTAAAATGAGTGCTAGTTGATTAAAATTACAATTACAATTACACAACTTTTACTTTTAATAATTAAGAAATTGTAAATAAAAATAATTGTGAAAATCGAAAAACTTTATAAAAAAAAAAAAAAGAACAAAATGAATATAAAATAGATTTTAAGATTTACCTAACAAAAAATTATCAACATCTCTTAAAAATACATTTCGAAAGTAAAAAGTTTTTAAAAAATACATAAACATATATTTAACATGACTACTTCTTCCAATCAACTTTTCTCAATCTTGACCTGGATAAGTTGATTTGTTGTAGACAGGAAATTTTCTCTTGCCACCAGAACACTGATAGAAGATGATACAATCTAAAGGTAGGTACAATTAGTTTCACATATTAGTATAGAAATATATTAAAAGTAATGTATGTGATATTCAAAATTTAAAGAAAAAAATTAGTTTCACATATTTGTATAGAAATATATTAAAAGTAATGTGATATTCAAAATTTAAAGAAAAAATGACCTCCTTGTTTTTTTGATGTTATCGATGAACTATGTTGAACATGGATTGCAGTAACACTTTCATCATCATAGGATAATGTGGTTGTACCTTTGATGAAGAACTTTTGCATTGAAAGTGTGTTATCAAATTATTGTCATCCGATAACTTGACCTATATAGTTATTCCAGTTACTCTTCAAGTCTTCTTCAGAGATGTGGATTCTGAAAATAAATTTATGAACCAAATGTTCAAACGGTAAAGTGCCCTGTAATCCTTCCTGAAATTATACAAATTGTACGTAGCTTGTATTTTTGTTCCCTAAATAAATAGAAAATAATTGTCACATCAAATGGAGAATAAAAAAAAATGAAATGGAAATTAAGAGTAAACTGAAGAAATTTAGAGTATAAATGCTCACCTTTTCATCAATGACTACTAATTCAAAGTAATTCTTCTGTTTACCGTCATTTGAAAATACAGTCCAACATCGCACAACTTTTACTTTTAATCTCCATGTTTCCTTGTCGGAGAAATATCTTCTATGAGGGAGAATTGTGATGACATCGATACAGTATAATAGAGAAATCAATTTTTTTTTTGAACGGTAAAACGTATATTTCACACGAGTACATGGGGTACTCAACCCGTATAATTTACATCAATATATTACATCACAACTCCCTATCCATTGTTACTATATCACAATCAGTGCAGCAATCCTCAGTCTTCAACAGAAGAAAGAGAAGCAGCAGAAACAGCAGAAAATGAATACTAACTCCTATATATATCCTCTCTTTGCCTCCCAACTTGTATATGGATCAACACACCAAGCATTAATTGATGAATTTGATTTTATGAGATCTCTTCCATCTAACCACGACCATAATTGTATTTTTATGTTCTCCACTGACCTTTTCACCATTGGTTCCACATTCGAGAATACCTTTTCATTCCTACTTCTCCAAATTTCCCAAACAATTCCCACCCATAAACTTGTTGCTATTTTTATGCATCCTTTTTCACACCCAAGCATCAGGCTATGTTGTAGAAGGTGAGTAGGCATTTCATTGTGTAAAGCCATACTTACCTTGAACCAGTTTCGACATTCTTCCCATAGTGCCGACGAGAACTTGCACTCCAAAATGAGGTGCTTGTTGCTTTCCTCCTTTTCTCCGCACATTTTGCATACTAAATCCGCGTCCGAGATCTGAATGCCTCTCCGCTTTAACTCGTCCGTCGTGGCCAGCCTTTGCTTCACAGCTTTCCAGCACATAGTTTGTACCCTTCTTGGTGCTATGCAATCCCAGATTCTGCTGAATTCCTCCTTCCACCTTTCCACCTCAGTTGTCGCAGCTGTCCCCTCCATCATCTTCTTGTATGCCTCTCTTGTCGAGTATATACCACGGGGTGCCAACTCCCAGCTCCATGAATCCTCTTCGTGTTGTTTTATTTTGTACCTGCCAATGTTGGATAAGAGCACAATAAAATCATTAGCCTCCCTTGGATTTAAATCTCTCCCCCACTTCCACTCCCAAACCCAGCCAAGATCCCCCCAAGCTCCCATCTCACCAATCCTAGTATTTTTTTGTAAACTGCATTTGTATAATCTCGGGAACAGTTTCATGAGCCTCTCCCCCCCCTCTACCCATACATCTTCCCAAAACAGAGTTTTCTCACCATTACCCACAATCTTTTTTATCTCAGTTTTTACACCCTCCCCGAATCCATTCCCCCCATCATATATCCTTTTTATATCCTTCCACCAAGTTGACTCTCCTGCCCCCCTTCCTCTCCTATTGTTGTTTCTTTCTACCCCATCCAAACCCCCATACTTAGACCTTAACACCTTCACCCATAAGCTGTCCTCCTCGTTAAGAACTCTCCATATCCATTTTTCAAGTAAAGCTTTATTAAAATATTGTAGATCTTTTATACCTAAACCTCCTTTTTCCTTTTCCTCACATATTTCTGCCCACTTTACCCAGGATATTTTCTTTTTGTTTCCACTCCCCCCCCCCATAGAAAATCTCTTTGTTGTTTGGTGATCTTATTCAACGCTCCTTTTGGTATCAAGAAAAAAGAAAGGTAGTAGGTTGGCACCGCAGATAAGACCGCTTGAACTAGAGTTATTCTTCCACCCATCGAGATATGACGACTTCTCCATTTTTCCAATTTGCCACCAATTTTCTGAATTAGTCCCTTCCATGTGGAATTTCTTCGGTGATTGATGCCCACATTCAGACCCAGGAAGGCCATCGGTAGTTTACCCGGCTTGCACCCTAGAAATCGAGCCATCTCTTCTATTTCCTCCTCCCGTAAATTTATCCCCGTAAGGCTGCACTTGTCAAAGTTGACCTTTAGTCCAGACACCAATTCGAACAGCCGCAGTATGTGTTTGATCGCCACAATATCCTTCCATCTTCCGTTACATAGGAAAACTGTATCATCAGCGTATTGTAGGAGAGGTACTTTGATTTTCTGTTGGCCAATGCATGCTGGTTCCATCTCTCCCAATTCAGCCACCTTTTTCGTCATTACACTCAGGCCTTCCGCTGCAATAAGAAAGAGAAATGGGGACAGTGGGTCACCTTGTCTCAGGCCTTTTTTCAGTTTAAATTCAGCAGTCGGACATCCATTTACTAGCACTGCTGCACTCGCCGTCGACACACACTCCATAATCCAGGCCCTCCATTTGGGTGAGAAATTCATCTCCATCATCATCTTGTTTAGGAAGGCCCATTCCACTGAATCATATGCCTTGGCGAAGTCTACTTTGAACAGGGCTCTTCGTTTTTTTTTCTTCTTCGCCTCATCAATAGCCTCATGTGCTACCAGGATCCCATCCATGATCTGTCTGCCTCCTATAAATGCAGATTGACACTCTTTGTCCAGGACTTTGGCCAACCTTTTTGCAAGTAGTTTTGAGATGATCTTGTATAAGCCTCCAATTAGCGATATAGGTCTGAATTCCTCCATTCTGCTGGCACCTTCCTTCTTCGGAATGAGTATAATGAAAGAAGGGTTAATGCCTTTCACCAGTCTCCCATGTGTGTGAAATTCATCCACCATTCTCTTTATTTCCTCCTTAAGCAAATCCCAGCAGTTTTTGAAGAACCCAAAAGTGAACCCATCAGGGCCTGGGCTTTTAGATTCCTCACAATCCCAGATTGCTCCTTTAATCTCTTCTTCAGTAAAGCAAGCTGTAAGAAATTCATTGTCGCATCGATCAATTTTTTTGATGTTCAAATTCGGTCCCAGCGATGGTCGTGCGATGCCTTCCGATTTAAAGTGCTGCTCGAAAAACTGAGAAATCCCTCTTTTCACCTCCTGTGTTTCCTCACACCAGCGTCCATCAATATGTAGTCCGAAAATTTCATTTTTCTTTCGTCGACTATTAACCACTCTGTGGAACAGCTTGGAGTTCACATCACCTTCTTTGAGCCATTTGATTTTTGCCATTTGATGCATTTGCTTATCTTTCCATTGCAGGTCTTGTAACAATCCTGCCAATGTCTCCCGTCTCTTGTCGGACTCATCTTCATTTAAACCAAATGTGTCATCAAGTATATCCAATCTATCAATTTCATTTTTCCTCTCTTCAATTCTCGACTCTAGGCTTCTAAACACCGTCATTCTCCATTCCCTCAAATCCCCTTTGAGGCACTTCAATTTTTCTTTCAACACATAACCCCCCCAGCCTTGGATTTCATATGTAGACCACTTCTTCTTGACAAATTCTTTGAAACTTGGGTGCCTTAACCATGCATTAGAGAAGCAGAAAGGTTTGGGTCCCCAGTCAGCTTGGCTCATTCTTGTGATGATTGGACAGTGATCTGAGACAGTTCGCCCTAAGCCTTTCAATCCTTGGTTCGGCCATTTTGCAGCCCACGTTTCATTCACTAGGAGTCTATCCAGCCTGCTCTTACATGTTCCATCGGGTCTATACCATGTATACTTTCGACCCAATAATGGTACATCAATAAGATCGCTGGATCGGATGAAGTAGTCGAAGGCCAATCTATAGCATTGAAGTCTCCCATCAGACAAAGACATACATGTCGGTTCTGTTCCACCACAATTTTTAGTGCCTCCCACAACTCTCTCTTTGCTCTGCCGCTATAAGGTGCGTATATATTTATTATGCAGCAGTTCGTCCCGTCCTTCAGGATTCCGTTAACTATTAGGCACCCCCTCATGTGCCAGACACTAGATTTTGAGAATACCTCTTCATCCCACACCGTAAGGATCCCTCCAGAACGCCCTTCTGCCTCTTTACATGCCCAATCAAATCCCGAATTTTTCCATATTGATTTGCACAAAAATTTGTTCATTTTCTCGATTTTTGTTTCCTGAATGCAACATAGGTCGATTTTGTTCCTATCTACCATCTCCTTGACTTCCTTTCTTTTTTCCCTACCCCCCATACCCCTTATATTGAAACTAAGAATCTGCATTATTAACAGTAGACTCACCTTTCAAATGTCTCGATATTTCTGTTTCTCTTGCCTTTTTTCTATCTTTTTTCTCCATCTTTTTTAGCTGCTCGATCATAATCCCGTCTGGTGTCGGACTGGTGATACCAATATTTTTGCCCAACTCCCAAATCTGTCGTGCTTCGGCCGCAATTTCTGCTTCGTCACACGTAAATTGCCATCGCAGGACTTCGAAGCTGCTCTCTAGGTCTGACACTCCCGTCTCCAAGCACATAATTTTCTTCCCCTTCTTTATCTTCTTATGTCTGTGTCCTTCGTTTCCCTGGGATTCTTCATCACCGAGATTGTCTATTTCGCCCAGCTCAGATTCTTTCCGTAAGTTTCTAGAGGAGTCTTGACCGTATTGCACCTCCATTAGGTCACATGATTTTTCTTGGTCCAGCACGTCGGTGGCCCATAACTCCCTCTGGCCAATAAAAGTTAGTGGGCCATCCAATTCATTTAGTCCAGCATGGGTTTCCATCTCCTCACTCGGTATATTTAAGTCTAGTTGGGCTCCCTCTGTTAATCGGCCCAACAAAGGTCCCCCACTTATCTCCTCATCTTGGCCCATGTTACATTGGGCCTCAGAATAATCTGTCTTTGACTTACTTTCTAATGGGCATAGGTGAGGCCCAGTATATTCATCGGGACCTTTGGACTCCGCCGCAATTAATCGTGTGGGGTCCCCTTCTCTCGGGACTGATCGACAGGCACTTGTTTCCATAAGCGTGTCCTCGATAACGGTTTCCAATGTGCTTGGCGGCGGTGCCCTAATAATTGCAATATTCTTCCTGTCTCCTCCGCCGATTACTTCGCCTGACTTCTCGTCTACTCCGGCCGCCATGCACTCTAGATTCGTGTCCCATGTTTCGTTAATTCCCACATCATCATCATCTCCGGTGAAAAAATCTTCGTTCTCCTCCCAGGACTCTGCATCAAATGCCTCGTCTTCTTCCTTAATTCGAATATCATGAACTCTCCCATCGATACGTATTCTCGTTGGCTTTCGAGGTAATTCCGGCATCGACGTACGTATCAGGATTCTAGCGTATTGCAAGTTATTGTGATTCTCAGTGTCTTCGTCAATCTTGACGAACTTTCCAAACCTTGCGGCAACCTTTTCGAAAAATCTTTTATTCCATGCTTGTAGGGGGATGTCGAACCAATTCGTCCACACCACTCGGCTTCCCAAAAGAAGATCAGGTCCCCACGGGCGTACCATCTCAAACCATTTTCGGGCCCATGGCGACTCTTCGGGGTTTAACGCCGAGATCTGCAGCAGATTCGATGGTTTTAGTAATACCATATCACCGCCCAGGGGTAGTGTTCTGTATTGAACATCTTTTTCCTCGTTGATGATTTCCCCTTCTCCTGGCCATGATGTACCTTCTTTGAGCTTGCCTATCAAGCACCCATGTAGCCATTTTGTCTCTTGATCGACTGAGTCGTATGACATGCCTCTAAACTCTCCTTCTTCCCTTGGGGCTCTCCTGGTACTTTGTTCTGTTTTCTTTATGTCCTCTGCTTTTCTCTCCATCCATATGTTTTGCCCATTATTTTTTTTCTCCTCGGGACCCATTGTAATTCCTGCGTACGATTGTTCCTCCCTTCTCAGTTTATTCACCCCGTTCTTGATTGGGATTTTCTGCATGTTCGTTTGTCCATTTCCTTGTTTAGGCGTGTCCCTTTCGAATTTCGAAGGGTTTGCCCTTAGCTTGTATGACCCGAACCAGATGTTGTTTAATTCACACTCAACCTGTTCCAATTCAATGTGTCCCCCGAATCGTACAAAACCAAATCTCAGCCCCTTCTTGTCCTTTCTAACTGCCGTATACATGTCTTTAACCTTTTCGATCTTGTTGAATTTATCCGCCAAATCCTGTCTACTGCAGTCGTCCGGAAAGTTGCAGAAAAAGAACGTCACATCTGATTTGTCGAAGAAGCCCTTTCGCTCCATCGCTCTCAACCACGGTGTTGTCCAACCTCTACTCCTAAGGTTTGGGTTAAAGCTAGGTTTATGCCTCACCGGAGATCTCTCGGAGGTGACCGTTGCCGGTCGGGTCCTATGCGCTACCCGTCTCTCACTCACCCTCACCCACTCGCTCTCACTCTCTCTCTCTCTAGCCATCCTTAACACTAGTATTGTAATAGAGAAATCAATTAACCAAATGTTCAAACGGTAAAGGAATTGTTGAATTGTTCGATACAGAACCAAACTCATCATTCAACAATTCATTTGATTAATTGATTTCTCTATTATACTGTATCGATGTCATCACAATTCTCCCTCATAGAAGATATTTCTCCGACAAGGAAACATGGAGATTAAAAGTAAAAGTTGTGCGATGTTGGACTGTATTTTCAAATGACGGTAAACAGAAGAATTACTTTGAATTAGTAGTCATTGATGAAAAGGTGAGCATTTCTACCCTAAATTTCTTCAGTTTACTCTTAATTTCCATTTCATTTTTTTTATTCTCCATTTGATGTGACATTTATTTTCTATTTATTTAGGGAACAAAAATACAAGTTATTGTACCGAAATACCTCATACACAGGTATCAGAACGTTATTAAAGAAGGATTTACGTACAATTTATATAATTTCGAGGTTGAAAAGTCCAACACCCTTATATTAGCTACAAAACACCCCTACAAGTTTTTCTCTCGTCTCCTAACCATACAGGAAGGATTACAGGGCACATTTGGTTCATAGATTTATTTTCAGAATCCACATCTCTGAAGAAGACTTGAAGAGTAACTGGAATAACTTACAGTAATTTGATAACACACTTTCAATGCAAAAGTTCTTCATCAGAGGTACAACCACATTATCCTATTCTTCATTACTCTTATATAATCCTACATATTTTACAAATAATTATATTGTGTTTTTTATAAAGGACTTGCTGTTCATATTTTATAAATAATTATATTGTGTTTTTTTTAAAGGACTTGTTGTTTGATGATGAAAGTGTTACTGCAACCCATGTTCAACATAGTTCATCGATAACATCGAAAAACAAGGAGGTCATTTTTTCTTTATATTTTGAATATCACATTACTTTTAATATAGTTCTATACTGAAACTAATTGTGAAATTGTACCTACCTTCATTGTATCATCTTCTGTTTCTGATAGTCAGTTTTCTGGTGGCAAGAGAAAATTTTCTGTACTTCATTACATCTACAACAAATCAACTTATCCAGGTCAAGATTGAGAAAAGTTGATTGGAAGAAGTAGTCATGTTAAATATATGTTTATGTATTTTTTAAAAACTTTTTAGTTTGAAAATGTATTTTTAAGATTTGAATCTCTATTTTTTATACTATGATATTGATAGGCCTAATTAACATATATTTATACTTCAATTATAATTATGATAAAGTCTAGTATGCACTCGAGTGCATGCTGTGCACCCTAGTCCATGTGCACTTTTCAGTTTACTGACTTACACTTTTTGGTAATGGTGTTGCACTTTTCAATTATTACTCATTTACCAAAAAGTGTAAGTCAGTAAACTGAAAAGTGCACATGGACTAGGGTGCACAGCATGCACTCGAGTCCATAACAGACCAACCCTATAATTATAAATGAGGTTTGTGATGTTGATAATTTTTTGTTATGTAAATCTTAAAATCTATTTTATATTCATTTTGTTCTTTTTTTTTTATAAAGTTTATCTATTTTCATAATTATTTTTATTTACAATTTCTTAATTATTAAAAGTAAAAGTTGTGAAATTGTATTTTTAATCAACTAGCACTCATTTTAATTAGGCCATAATTTAATCTCCTTATATACATCATAATTTTAATTAAACCACTAACAAATGTTCTCTATATTATTCTACAAACTTTTACAAAGTACTACACATTTATATCTAATGTTCATAATTGTTCTCCTAACAAAAAATAATATTGTAAACTCAATAATATTTCATCACTTCATGTAATTATATTAATTTCAATTTCATTGTTTTATTCTTCATCATTTGAAGTGAGTTTAATTTTCTATGTCGTGTTCTAAATTTCTTATGTTTATTTTTTATAATTTTATAAGCATTTTAAAATACAAGTTATACATGCATACCTTAGGCCGCACGTACGAAAATATTATTAGACAAAGACTCACATATTACAACCATACACAAATAACTGCAAACTTATGCAAAAGTATTGTTGAAAATGACATGAATTATCAAATACTGTAATTATATAAAATCTTATTAAATAATAATATATTTTTTTTCAATCCCGCGAAATTCGCGGGTCTTACACTAGTGACATAAATAATTAAGAAGAGAGAACTGTAAATAAAAATAATGGTTGAAAACCCAAAAAAATGGAGAAGGAGGAGAGAAAACAAAAAAAGAGAAAAGATGGAGAGGAGGGAATGAAATAATTATTTAAAAAAACATATAAAAGAAAACGGTAAAAAAAACCCTTAAAGAATCTGAAAGAGAGAAAGAGGAGAAAGATTTTTTTTAAATAAAACTGTGGAGATTGGAGAACAAAAGAGGAAAGATGGAGAGGGGAATCTGAAATAATTATTTAAAAAATATATATAAAAGAAAACTGTATAAAACTGTATAAAGAAAACAATTATTTAAAAAATATATATAAAAGAAAACTGTATAAAACTGTATAAAGAAAACAATTATTTAAAAAAATAATTTAAAAAACGGTCAGAAAAAGAGAGAGGAAAAAAGAGGGAGATAGAGGAGAGAACTGAAAAATTATTTAAGAAAAAAAATTATGAATAAAAAATAAAGAAAACAATTATTTAAAAAAATATTGAATAAAGAAAACTAAAATATAAAAAAATATATAAAAAATAAATAAATCAATTATTATTTTAAAAAAAGAAAAGAACTTTTGAGAGGGAACGAAAAAAAAAGAAAGTGGAAGAGGAGAGAATTAAAAAAAGAAAAGAAAAAAACTGTCGAGAAAAAAAATAATAAATTATATAAAATTTAGTTTATTATAATAATATTATACATTGTTTTCTCTCCTCCTTCTCCATTTTTTTTGGTTTTCAACTGTTATTTTTATTTACAGTTCTCTCTTGCTTAATTATTTATGTCATTTTATCCGTACAGAACCAAACTCAGACTGTATTTTCAAATGACGGTAAACAGAAGAACTACTTTGAATTAGTAGTCATTGATGAAAAGGTGAGCATTTCTACCCTAAATTTCTTCAGTTTACTCTTAATTTCCATTTCATTTTTTTTATTCTCCATTTGATGTGACATTTATTTTCTATTTATTTAGGGAAAAGCTACTGTACCGAGATACCTCATACACATGTATCAGAACGTTATTAAAGAAGGATTTACGTACAATTTGTATAATTTCGGAGTTGAAAAGCTATTAAAGGACACTTTACCGATCCAGTTTGAACATTTGGTTCATAAATTTATTTTTAGTATCCACATCTCTGAAGAAGAGTTGAAGAGTAACTTGAATAACTATATAGCAGTCAAGTTATCGGATGACAGTAATTTGATAACACACTTTCAATAAAAAAGTTCTTCATCAAAGTACCACATTATCCTATTCTTTATTACTCTTATATAATCCTACATATTTTACAAATAATTATATTGTGTTTTTTTTTAAAGGACTTGCTGGTTATAAGAGTTGTTAAATACACCCTTTCCTACATATTTTACAAATAATTATATTGTGTTTTTTTTAAAGGACTTGCTGGTTATAAGAGTTGTTAAATACACCCTTTGTTTGCACCCCTTTATAGATGTGTACACTCTTTATTTACTACTTAGCTAAAACAGTTGGTTAGGTAGTTAATCTGTTTGGTTAGATTAGGATTAGCAGTTATTAATCTGTTGTATATAAGAAGGGAATTAGCCTTCTTCTTCATTCATTCAATTGATTCATCTGTAAAAACCTTCCTACTTTGCATCTTTAATCTTTCAATTCAAAGAGATGTTTTGATTCTTTAATTCAATATGGTATCAGTTTCTTGATGAAATTGACGACCAATTCGATCCTTTCGCTTTCGCTTTAAGCCTTTCGATTCTCATATCGAGTTCCGTTTCTTGGGGGCTTTTCTTTCTCTTCTGCCGATCAATTCCGATCGTGTTTCTCCTGCCTTCGTTTGATTCGGTAATTGCTCTGACCGGCAATCTATTCCACATCCATGGCGCCTACTGTCACCGATCCTAATTCTCTCGACCCAGCCAAAAACCCCTTCTCCGTTTTAGCTCTTCACCAGAATGACAATCCGGCGGTGGCCATCGTCCTTGAGCCTCTCAACGGCACCAATTATGTTTCTTGGAGTCACGCCATCAAAAGAAGTCTCAGCGTGAAGAATAAGATTCAATTGATCGACGGTTCCTTGGTCATCCCTTCAGAGGATGATGATCCTGCCACCTACGCCGCCTGGGTAAGGGCAAACAATCTGGTTTTGGTATGGATTCTTAACTCTATTTCACCTGATATCAAACACACCTTGGAATACTTTTCTCTTGCCAAAGATGTGTGGGATGAATTAGTGATTCGATATAAACTTTCTGATGGGACTAGGGTTTATCATTTAGAAAAATCCTTAAGCACCATTTCTCAAGGTTCTCAATCCTTAGTTTGTTACTACAATCAATTCAAGTCTCTTTGGGATGAATACTTAAGTTTTAGACCCATTCTTAAATGTTCTTGTGGGGCTATGGATGGGTGCACTTGTGATCTGCCTAAACTCATGACCAAAACCTTAGAGCAAGATGCTGTGATGAAATTCTTAGTTGGCCTCCATGATTCATATAGCACTATTAGGAGTCAATTCCTTTTACAGTCTCCCTTTCCTGCTTTATCCAAAATATATGGGTTACTGCTTCAAGAAGAGTCACAAAGGGCACTAAACACTGTCCCTGAGCCTGCTTCCATTGACCCCATTGCTATGTTAACCAAGAACTCCAAATTCTATAAGGATAAAAGAAAACCCCTTAAGTGTAGCCACTGTGATGGTTTAGGCCATACTATTGACAGATGTTTTCAAATCATTGGTTTTCCTCCTGGTTGGAGAGGCCCTAGAGGTCCTCCAAATAAAGATTCCACTAAAGCTGCAAATACCTCCATTAGATCCCCTACTAAGAGGAACCTCCCTATGGATTCTAACCCTCTTTGTACTCAGGATCTCTTTGACAAATTCTTAAGTTTCTCTAAGATGCAGAACTTAAATGATGGGAGGGACATACCACACTCTGTGGCAGGGGCCTCCACTTCTCATACTGAGGACATTCCAGCTCCCAAGGATACATGTATGTCACCTATGTTATTACACAATTCATGTTTTAATACCACTAAAGTCTCTACTTGGATATTAGATACTGGTGCAACTGATCATATGGTATTTGACAATGCATTGTTCATTACTCCTCCCTCAGTAGTTGATATTAAGATTTCATTGCCTAATAATGCTATATCTATAGCTACACATATGGGGAATATTGTCATAAATGAGCATCTCACTTTATATAATGTGTTGTATGTTCCTAATTTCACTTATAATCTCCTGTCTATTAGCCATTTAACTAGATATTCCAACTGTATTGTCAGTTTCTTGTCATCTCATTGTATCTTACAGGACAATTCAACCAAGATGGTGATTGGTTCTGCTGAACAAGTTAGGGGCTTATATCTGTTACAAACTGCTCACCCATCTATCAATAATGTCATTAGTTCTACTGTTTCTTCTAATGTTGTTGCTAGTGACTCTTGTAACTTTGAATTGTGGCATAAAAGGCTAGGGCATATCTCTAGCAAATGTTTGTTACAAATTCCCAATCTGAATGTAAAAGCTTCCAGTATACACAACAATTGCATGATTTGTCCTTTAGCTAAACAAAAGAGGAAGCCCTTTCCTTTAAGTACTTCTGTTTCTCCTAGCATCTTTCATTTGATACACTGTGATGTTTGGGGTCCCTTTTCTGAATATTCTATCACTGGACATAGATTCTTTCTCACTATTGTTGATGACTATAGTAGATGCACATGGATTTATCTCTTAAAGGCCAAAAGTGATGTTAAAATCTCTTTACAAAATTTCTACAATATGGTTCTTACTCAGTTTGATGTCAAAATAAAAATATTGAGGAGTGATAATGGCACTGAGTTCATTTTATCAGATTTTTATCATACTTTAGGCATTATACATCAAACTTCATGTGTTGAAACTCCCCAACAAAATGGTATTGTTGAAAGAAAACACCAACACTTACTTCAAATTGCTAGGGCTTTACTCTTTCAATCTTCTTTGCCTTTAAAATTCTGGAGTGAATGCATTAAGACTGCTGCTTTCATCATAAATAGAACTCCTTCATCTGTTCTTAAACAGAAAACTCCCTTTGAAAAATTATATGGCAAGCCTCCTTACTATTCCTTTTTTAAAACCTTTGGTTGTTTATGCTTTGCTAATACACTCATGTCCCATAGACATAAGTTTGATCCCAGGGCAACAAAATGTGTTTTCATTGGATACCTTTTTGGTACAAAGGGGTACAAGCTTTTTGATCTTTCTTCTGGCAAAATTATTATCTCTAGAAATGTGCAATTTTTTGAGAATGTATTTCCCTTTAAACACATGACTGAATCTCCTACACATACATTTCCTGTTCCTGTCTCTATTGATGATGATTTTGTTGATGACTCTTCTGTTACTCATTATGATGCTTTTCCTATTGTTGACACCCTTATTGATCCAGAGGTTTTTGATGTTCCATCTGACCATCCCAATGCTCTTCACTCTGATCCTGATACTACTGATAACTTGCAAATTGAGGCTTACACTAGACCTTCTAGGGCTAAATCCCAACCTGCATACTTACAAGTCTATGAAACTGACTTGCCTGCCTCTATTGATCATGCCAAATTGATTTTTTCTTCTGGAAAGCAATATCCTATACAAGATTATCTATCTGCTAATAGGTTATCTACACTCCACAAGCAATTTACTGCCTCTATTTCCCAAATCCAGGAGCCTAAGTCTTATAAACAGGTTGTCCTAAATGAAAATTGGATTCTTGCTATGAAAAAGGAAATTGAGGCTTTAGAAAAGACCAATACTTGGACTCTTGTAGATCTACCTATGGGCAAAAATTGTATAGGATGCAGATGGGTTTATAAAGTCAAATATAATTCTGATGGTTCTATAGAAAGATATAAAGCTAGACTTGTTGCTAAGGGTTACACTCAACAAGAAGGAATAGATTACTTTGACACTTTTTCCCCTGTTGCTAAAATTACCACTGTTAGAATACTATTGGCTATTGCTGCTGCTAAGAATTGGCATATACACCAATTAGATGTGAATAATGCCTTTTTACATGGTGATTTGGACCAAGAAATTTACATGTTTCCCCCTCCTGGATATTGTTCTAACAGTGATACAAGGGTATGTAAATTAAATAAGAGCTTGTATGTTTTAAAACAAGCTTCAAAACAATGGTTTACTAAATTGAGTACATCTTTGACTTGCTTGAGATTTACTCAATCTAAAGCTGATACTTCTTTGTTTACAAGGCATGATGGTGATGATTTTACTGCTATTCTTTGTTATGTTGATGATTTGATAGTTTCTGGTTCTAACATTAAAATCATTAACAGTGTTAAGCATTTTTTTGAATGATAAATTCACTATCAAAGATCTTGGTGTTCTTAAGTATATTTTAGGAATAGAGGTTGCTAGAAATGGTACAGGTCTTACCCTTTGCCAAAGAAAGTATGCCTTGGATTTGTTACATGAATCAGGTTATTTGGGCAGCAAGCCTTGTTCCACACCTATGGATTCTAAGGTAAGTTTTGATGTTAATTCTCCTTTTCTTACTAATCCTGGCCATTACAGAAAACTTGTGGGAAAATTGCTTTACTTGACTGTCACAAGACCTGATATTTCATATGCTGTTCAAACACTTAGCCAATATATGCAAGCTCCCACTATGTCTCATTTAAGTGCTGTTCATAGGGTTTTGAGGTATATTAAAAGCAATCCTGGTAATGGTGTTTTCTATCCCAAAGATATCACTTTCAAATTGCATGCTTTTTCTGATTCTGATTGGGCAAGATGCATTGAGACTAGAAGAAGTATTACTGGTTTCAGTGTCTTTCTTGGCTCCTCTCTAATATCTTGGAAATCCAAGAAACAATCTACTGTGAGCAGGTCTTCTGCAGAAGCTGAGTATAGAGCTTTGGCCTCCACCACTTGTGAGCTACAATGGATTCATTATATCCTAGATGATTTGGGAGTCCTTCATTCACAGCCTTTAACAATGTACACTGACAGTCAAAGTGCTTTCTCTATAGCTCATAATCCATGCCTTCATCAAAGGACAAAGCATATTTCCTTGGATTATCACTTCACAAGGGAGAAGATTCAAGCTGGCCTCTTCAAACTTGTTCACATCCCTACTTCAGAAAATTTGGCTGAAATTTTCACTAAGCCACTTCCTCCTGCAGATTTCTCCAGCCATAAGTCCAAAATGGGCTTGTTGGACATCCATTCCCATTTTGAGGGGGGGTATAAGAGTTGTTAAATACACCCTTTGTTTGCACCCCTTTATAGATGTGTACACTCTTTATTTACTACTTAGCTAAAACAGTTGGTTAGGTAGTTAATCTGTTTGGTTAGATTAGGATTAGCAGTTATTAATCTGTTGTATATAAGAAGGGAATTAGCCTTCTTCATTCATTCAATTGATTCATCTGTAAAAACCTTCCTACTCTGCATCTTTAATCTTTCAATTCAAAGAGATGTTTTGATTCTTTAATTCAATACTGGTTGATGATGAAAGTGTTAGTGCAACCCATGTTCATTCAGATTGTATCATCTTCTTCTGTTTCTGATAGTCAGTGTTCTGGTGGCAAAAGAAAATTTCTTGTACTAATGAGGATAACATCATTCATTACATCTACAACAAATCAACCTATGCAGGTCAAGATTGAGAAAAGTTGATTGGAAGAAGTAGTCATGTTAAATATATGTTTATGTATTTTTTTAAAACTTTTTAGTTTGGAAATGTATTTTTAAGATTTGAATCTCTATTTTTTATACTATGGATATTGATAGGCCTAATTAACATATATTTATACTTCAATTATAATTGAGGTTTGTTTATGTTCTCCTGACAGATGTTGATAATTTTTTGTTATGTAAATCTTAAAATTTATTTTACATTCATTTTGTTTTTTTTTTTTTTATAAAGTTTTTCGAGTTTCACAATTATTTTAATTTACAATTTCTTAATTATTAAAAGTAAAAGTTGTACAATTGTATATTTAATCAACTAGCACTCATTTTAATTAGGCCATAATTTAATCTCCTTATATACTATCATGATTTTAATTAAACCACTAACAAATACAAATGTTCTCTATATTATTCTACAAAGTACATGTTCTCTATATTATTCTACAAACTTCCACAAAGTACTACACATTTATATCTAATGTTCATAATTGTTCTCCTACCAAAAAATAATATTGTATACTCAATAATATTTCATCACTTCATGTAATTATATTAATTTCAATTTCATTGTTTTATTCTTCATTTGAAGTGAGTTTAATTTTCTATGTCGTGTTCTAAATTTCTTATGTTTATTTTTTATAATTTTATAAGCATTTTAAAATACAAGTTATACCTGCATACCTTAGGCGAAAATATTATTAGACAAAGACTCACATATTACAACCATACACAAATAACAACACATTCTCTTATTCAATTATTCAATCTGAACTTATCCAAGAGTATATTCTCTTATTATTCAATCTGAACTTATGCAAAAGTATAGTTGAAAATGACATGAATTATCAAATACATTAATTATATAAAATCTTATTAAATAATAATATATTTTTTTCAATCCCGCGAAATTCGCGGGTCTTACACTAGTAATATAATATGAGTTGGTCTCTTGTGCATAGTGTGCATGTGCACACTAATGCACATGGAGACCCTCTATGTATTAATAAAGACAGAATTACAAAATAAAGTAACTATTCTCCAAGTGGTCACAAATACTTTGTATAAGTACATGGTCACGTAGTTACCACTTTCCAGTAACAAAATTTCCACTTTTCACTAATAATAGTTACCACTTTCCAGTAACAAAATTTCCACTTTTCAATAATAGTAACCACTTTTCAATAACAAAATTTTCTCTTTTCACTAATAGTAACCACTTTTCAATAAGAAAGACAGTGGGTAAATCTTAAGTTTTCAATAAGAAAGACAGTGGGTAAATCTTAAGTAGAAACCCTACTTGCTGTAATTCTACACCACATAATTCCTCTAGTATGATGCAATTCGATCAATCATGCTTGGAATGGTTTGAAAATCAGTATTGTTCTGCCTCACTTTTAAAGGAAGAAGAAGAAGAAACCAACATTTTTCAGTATTAAAAATTACCACTTTTAAATAACTATAGTTACATTTTTTAGTATTAAAGATTACCACTTTTCAATAACTATAGTTACATTTTTCACTATTAAAGATTACCACTTTTCAATTAAAATATCTCCCACTTTTCAATAATAAGAATTACACTTTTCAATAATAAGAATTACACTTTTCAATAAAAAATCTACCACTTTTTATCAAGCAACACAGATTTTAAACAGCACATTGCCTCACAAAGAACTGAATCTTAGCAGTATTATCAATGGTCAAAAACTTATTTATGCTTGAGGAATCCCAATCCAAGCAACATAAACATTCAGTTTAAATCCATAAATAAAATTGTTTTAAACGTCAAATACTATCACAATGAGAATAATCAACTAAAACAAACACTTAGTAAAATTCTGCAACAACAAACTTGCAAAGGTAGAACCCTAAGGTTCTCCTCTTCTTCAAATTCGCAACAAATTGAGCAATCGATCAATCATTCCCCTCTTTTGAAATTAAACTAGTGAATCAAATCGATTGTTAATTGTAAAAGCCCCACGGTGCGAACATACCAGATCGGATGATCATGAAGCTTGTCGACGATGTCCTCTCTCAGTGACGACGAAGGAGAATTGCGCTGCGCTTGGAATCGGAATCTACAGGCTTCGTGAAGAAATCAATACCCCGGTATTAGTTAGGAAATTGAAGAAGATTGGGGTATTGAAGGAATTTGGAGAATTGCTCTCTCAGTGACGACAAATTGCAAAATAGAAAAGGAAGGCAGAAAAGGAGAGAAAAGGGGAAAATAATTTGTAGAAAAAAAAGGGTAAAAAAATCGTGTGCACCGATACTCGGTTGGTGCACCCTGTGCATATAAGATTTTCTCATATAATATTATACATGTAGTGAATTTTAGATAGAGAAAAACATTTAGGTATGTTTATTTTGTCCGAACGAGAAACGTAACATTCCAAGGCCATATGGAGGAGCGAGTTGAGAACCCGTGGATGCTCACAACTTTGAGCTAAAGTTGGCATTGATAGTCATGGTCCAAAACAACCAATTTGGTGGGCTTTCAAGGAGGATCCTAACCTCCACTTGTCTCAATTCCTCGAGACAAGTGGAACGGTTAAGATCAATCGAGTTCCACAAGACTACATCGGTTGCAACTATTCCCCTTCTCTCTCCGAGACCGAGCTAAGCAATGGTACCTCTCCCTTGATTTGAGGACCATCGAGAATTGGAATGACCTTATTGATGCATTCTTGATGAAGTATTTCCCTCCAAGCAAGACTATCAAAATCCGAGGGGAAATATCTTCATTTATGCAAGATGATGATGAGTCTCTAGCCGAAGCATGGGAGCGCTTCAAGGATTTGATTAGAAGTTGCCCACAACATGGTTTCTCACGAGACCAACTCATTTGCTACTTCTACAATGGAATGGACCACCGAACTAGAGGAATGGTGGACGCTTCGGCGGGAGGAGGATCTTTATTGGGGAAGACTATGGAGTAAGGATACGTTCTTTTTTGGAGGAGATGGCTAAAAATGGGAATCAATGGCCATCCGAACGAAGGCAAAACCGAATGATAGCTTCTACTCAAAATACGGAAGAAAATGCCAATTTATCCAACAAAGTGGATAAGTTGATCTCTTTGATGACGGTCAAAGCACTAGTGGAGCCTAATGATGCACAATACGAAGAGGTCCATTACATGAACAACCAAAGAGATCGAATTCTTAGAGAAAGAGGTTGGGGTGAAAGACAAAGTCGTGAGAACCATCATCTTCCTAATCCGAACAAATATTACTCCAGTTTAAGGCATCATGAGAACCTTTCTTATGCTGATCCAAGAAATGCCATTCAACCTCCACTAAATTTTCATGTGAGAGACAAAATGATTGTTGAGCCTTCGTCAAAGCTTACCATGGAGGAGATGTTCACAACTTTCATGGGAGAAACCAAGAACTTCATGGGAGAGACGAAGAACTTCATGACAAGGACTTGACAAAAGATTGAAAGCCAAGATGAGAAAATTGGTCATTTGGCAAATGAAGTGATGGGAATCAAGATTGATGTGAAAGTCATTGAGATTCAAGTGGGCCAAATTGCTACTATGGTTGGAAATCAACACAAGTCGGGTCAATTCCCCTCAACCACGGAATTGAACCCCAAAGAGCAATGCAAGTCAATCAATTGAGTCTACAAGAGACCTACCCCAAGAAGACGGGTTTAGATGCAAAGTTCGTCAAATTCTTGGAGATGTTCAAAAAGATACACATCAACATCCCGTTTGCGGAGGCCCTTGAGCAAATGCCTCATTATGCCAAGTTCTTGAAGGAGATTATGAGCAAGAAGAGAAAAATGGTGGAGTATGAGACGGTTCACCTCACCGAAGAATGTAGCTCCATCATCCAAGCTAAGCTACCTCCAAAGCTTAGGGATCACGATTCGTTCACATTACCTTGCGTAATTGGCAAAGAGGGAACTTATCGTGCTTTGTGTGATCTTGAAGCAAGCATAAACCTAATGTCATTATTACTCTTCAAATCACTTGGCTTAGGAGAGTTGAATTGAAGCCCACTACCATGAATCTTCAATTGGCGGATCGCTCCATGGCATATCCCTTAGGCACGGTTGATGATGTGCTTGTAAAAGTGGGAAAATTCATCTTTCCAGTGGATTTTGTGGTACTTGATATGGAGGAAGATAGGGCAATCCCCTTGATTTTGGGAAGACCGTTCCTAGCAACGGGAGGAGCCATCATCAATGTATGAAATAGAGAGCTCGAACTAAATGTTGGTGATGAGAAGGTGTCATTCAACATCTATAAAGCCGTTAGATTCCGTGACGATGATGATGAGGATGAAGAGTATTGGTATTCCAAGGAAGATCACTATCCAATGCCCATGAAAGAGAAGATGGACGAAGAGCCCAAGATCAATTTTGTGAAAGAGAACCCCAAGGTGGAAGATAAAGATTTGAAGATAGACAAGAAGGCCAAGTTTGGAGGAGTTTTCTTCAAAAACTCCCTCAATTTAAGAAAAGCCACTTGTGCAAGCTTGGGGTTGAATGAGGAATCAACTTCCTATGATATCATTGAAGAGCCGGATGAGTTAGCTAGTGGGTGCTTCAATGGATTTAAGAAAGTTGGATGGGGAAAGAAGTTCAAGAACAAGGATGATAAGGGGGTGATTTGATAATCATCTCAAGAGAATCCGTCCGGCATAGGACGTTAAAAATAGCGCTACTTGGGAGGCAACCCAAGATTTTATTGTTTTCATTTATTTTTATTTGCTTTTAGTAGTTGTTTGATAGCTTAGTCGTTTTTGTAGATGTGGAGGATGTGGATCTAACTTCTTGAAGAATGGAGAGGAAATTAAAGTCAACCTTGGAAAGAGAGAGCAATTGGTGCAATGGTGATCCTTCTGAGAAGCTTTGGATGTGCAAGGAGGAAGGTAACAAATTCTAGCCCCAAACTTAGAACTTTTACATAGTAAAATTCTAAGTTTGGGGGAGTTATTTTTTTTTATTGCTTCACTAGTTTGTTATCCCTTGCACCGGTTCTTCATTCTACTTGTGTCACATTTTGCACCGGCGCACGATTGCATCTTATGTGTTTATATTGGGTGAGTTGGCTTTGATCATATTGTTAGGTAGTGTATTTGTGGTGAAATGTAAGCATGGGTAATCTTTGAAATCCATAGTTGAGTAGTTGTGGTGATATCTATTTGCTTTGAATGTATGCATGATTAGTGATGGATAGTAGTATCATGTTGTGTTCATATTTGTTGATCTTTGATGGCATGAATGCATGATGTGTTGTTGTTTGGGGACATTTGAAAAATGTGAAAGTTCTATTGAATAAACCGGTGAGAATTGAGCCCTAAATCGAACACGTAATCCGATTTAGTTCATTTGAGAGTGGATTAAGTTATTGCTAGTGATCCTAGAACTTGTCCAAGTTCTTGTTTGAAAGCATGATTGTGTGAGATTTTGTGATATGATATAGGTCATCTTGTTCTAAAGAGTCACTTAGCCAAAATTTCCTAAAACCAAAGCAATCTCCCGTAGTTAGCTCCTTTGAGCCTAATTCCTCATTTTCTTGGTAAAACTACAATGTTAACCACTTAGCTTTTTTTAGCCTTTGATACTTACATCTAGTGGGGGATAAGAGACAAAGTGGATAAACATGTGCTTAATTATCTTTGGTGTAAGGAGAAATTGGAAGGAGTTGAAAAAGAGAAAAGATGAAAAGAAAATCAATGGAAAAAAAAAAGAGGGACAAAGAGCCCCAAGGACTTGAAAAGAAAGAAAATTGGTTCAAAAAGACGAGGTGATAAATGCTTGAAAAAGAAAAGAAAAGGAAAAGTGAGAATGGAGTTTGTAAGCTTTGAAAATGAAAAACACAAATTGTAAAACAACAAGCTTTGTCCTCCACTAGAAGAGTCACAATTCCCAAATTCATCCCACCTTATCCAAAGAGCCAATGTTACATCCTTGATTAAGCCCTATTGATCACATTGTCAAACACTTGAATGGTATGGAAAGTAGAATGTGGGCAAGCTTATGGTGATTGCATAGCATAACTTGGTTGTTGAGTGCATTCATATCCTCAATTTGTTTGTGTGTTTGAGAGAAACACTTTATCATGTGAGTAGAGAACTTGAGCATTTGGATTATGTTTCCCCATCACAATGTGTTTTGTACTTGTGCATTCTTTGATCTATGAGTGTGAATTGCAATGATGAGCCTATTACCACCATTGAGAAAGCACTTTGAGAAAGAGACATCACCACACTTTACTTTGCATGTGTGATTTGCATTGAATATTCCATTGTGATCATTCCACCCTCATTGCTTTAAGTGCTTAGTTGTTTGAGAACAAACAACATTTTAAGTTTGGGGGAGTTTGATTCGGGTGGAATTTACACGTTTTTTATGCACATATGAAGCTCATTTTGATTGTGATTTCATTGATTTATTGGTCAATTATGGATGTTTTGGTCAAAATAAGAGAAATGTGGTGTTTTGTCGTTTTTGTAGGGAACATGACTATTTTGGAAGGTAAAAATACATACCTAATTTTCAGTGAAGTCAACGAAGGAAGAAATCGAGTTCGTGGGTAAAACGAGCCAAATTAATTCAAAGAAATAATTTGGGCCCAATAAGCAGCTTGAGCCCCAAGCAAGTGACCGAGAGAAGAGAAGGAAAAAAAGAAAAAGGAGAGGAGAGGATACATACCTTTGGAGAATCCGTTCACGAGGAGAACACATCAAGAAGAGACTAAGTTTTCTTTTTCCCTTTTGTTTTATTTTTCTGTCTTTTAAATTTTTCAAGACTTTGATTATGTTGATTGTTGACTAGAACACTTTTGGTTCTAGGGCTTTGTAAATATTTGGATTGAAGTTTATGGATTAGTGTTTTACTTTAAATGGTGTTTGTCTCTTGTTTGTGTGCTTAATTATTATTTCGAAAGCATGTTATTAGTGGCCAGGATAATGTGTTTTATGTATTGTTAATTGAGATAAGATCGAGAGATTTATTTCATTAATCGTACATAAGCATGCAACCTAATATTATTATGAGCTCGAGAGAAGATTAATTATTGTGAGGGAATTGAATGATCCTTTCGGCTAATTTAGGTGATGCAATATTTGTGAGGTAGAGATACGAACTTGTATTGTATTTTCCTTTGGATTAGTTAGATCGAGAGATTGATTAATTCTTCTTTAGTGGTCAACCTTATAAGAGGACAAACTTAATTGCCATTTGAATGAATCATTAACCATAGATGAATATCTTAATATTGCAAATGCCTTGGAACCTATTTTCTCTTATTTGAACTTCACTCGTATTTTCTTTGTTTTCGTGATTTGCATGAACTTTGATCGAATTTCCTTGTTACTCTTTATTGTTTATTTGTGACATTTAGTAGACAATCTTAGGGTAATCAACACTACAAACTTTCGATCATCGTCTATTTAGAATTCAATCAATAAAATACGATTTTACACTACACCTCCCTGTGGGATCGACCTTGTACTTATCATGCTACGGCCTCGGCTTGTTAATAAATCGAGTTCGACTCATTTATCTACACAAGCAAGCCACGAACCCCTTTAACGAGCCAAGCTAAGGTCATGAACAACTTGATTCGCTTAACAACGCTAGTTAGGAGTTATGACTGACTCGTTAGGTTTGACATTTAAGATTTTTTTTATTACATCAGACTCGAATCAACTCGACAAACTCGTTTACATCCTGGTGTTGAGACTAGAGTGCCCCGCTTTGGCTCTACCCACAGCCTTTTGTATCTCGATCCTAATCTCAAGTAAGTTTTTCTTTTTTTTGGAAAATTAAATTGAGTATTTCTTTAATTTGAATTAATTAGTAAAGAATTGTACATTATTATTGCAGAAAAGCCACAGCGTACATGGAACCCCTAGTAAGATCATTGGAAAAAATAGGCTACATTGATGGAGAAAATCTGTTTGGTGCACCTTACGATTTTCGTTACGCATTGGCTGCAGAAGGGCACCCCTCACGCGTGGCGTCTAAATTCCTCTCGGACATTAAAAGGCTTATCGAATCAGCGAGTGATTTCAACGAAGGAAAGCCGGTGATCCTTGTTTCTCACAGCTTAGGTGGTTTATTCGCCCTACACCTCCTAGATCGAGCACAAATTTCTTGGCGCCAAAAGTACATCAAACATTTCATCGCATTGTCCGCCCCGTGGGGCGGAACCGTCGATGAAATGGTCACCTTCATATCGGGAAACACATTAGGAGTGCCACTAGTGGATCCGTTGCTAGTACGAGAGGAGCAGAGGAGCTCCCCTAGCAATTTGTGGCAATTGCCTTCTCCAGCGGTTTTCGATAAAGCGAAACCGCTAGTGGTGACGCATCAGCGCTCGTACTCGAGCGCTGATATCGCGGTTTTTCTTAAAGATATAGGGTTCTCGGAAGGTGTACGCCCTTATGAAACGCGCGTGTTGCCTTTGGTTGAGAAGTTGCCTTGGCCAGAGGTTCCGGTGACGTGTGTGGTGGGGAGTGGGGTTAAGAAGAGACTAAGTTTTCTTTTTCCCTTTTGTTTTATTTTTCTGTCTTTTAAATTTTTCAAGACTTTGATTATGTTGATTGTTGACTAGAACACTTTTGGTTCTAGGGCTTTGTAAATATTTGGATTGAAGTTTATGGATTAGTGTTTTACTTTAAATGGTGTTTGTCTCTTGTTTGTGTGCTTAATTATTATTTCGAAAGCATGTTATTAGTGGCCAGGATAATGTGTTTTATGTATTGTTAATTGAGATAAGATCGAGAGATTTATTTCATTAATCGTACATAAGCATGCAACGTAATATTATTATGAGCTCGAGAGAAGATTAATTATTGGGAGGGAATTGAATGATCCTTTCGGCTAATTTAGGTGATGCAATATTTGTGAGGTAGAGATACGAACTTGTATTGTATTTTCCTTTGGATTAGTTAGATCGAGAGATTGATTAATTCTTCTTTAGTGGTCAACCTTATAAGAGGACAAACTTAATTGCCATTTGAATGAATCATTAACCATAGATGAATATCTTAATATTGCAAATGCCTTGGAACCTATTTTCTCTTATTTGAACTTCACTCGTATTTTCTTTGTTTTCGTGATTTGCATGAACTTTGATCGAATTTCCTTGTTACTCTTTATTGTTTATTTGTGACATTTAGTAGACAATCTTAGGGTAATCAACACTACAAACTTTCGATCATCGTCTATTTAGAATTCAATCAATAAAATACGATTTTACACTACACCTCCCTGTGGGATCGACCTTGTACTTATCATGCTACGGCCTCGGCTTGTTAATAAATCGAGTTCGACTCATTTATCTACACAAGCAAGCCACGAACCCCCTTAACGAGCCAAGCTAAGGTCATGAACAACTTGATTCGCTTAACAACGCTAGTTAGGAGTTATGACTGACTCGTTAGGTTTGACATTTAAGATTTTTTTTATTACATCAGACTCGAATCAACTCGACAAACTCGTTTACATCCTGGTGTTGAGACTAGAGTGCCCCGCTTTGGCTCTACCCACAGCCTTTTGTATCTCGATCCTAATCTCAAGTAAGTTTTTCTTTTTTTTGGAAAATTAAATTGAGTATTTCTTTAATTTGAATTAATTAGTAAAGAATTGTACATTATTATTGCAGAAAAGCCACAACGTACATGGAACCCCTAGTAAGATCATTGGAAAAAATAGGCTACATTGATGGAGAAAATCTGTTTGGTGCACCTTACGATTTTCGTTACGCATTGGCTGCAGAAGGGCACCCCTCGCGCGTGGCGTCTAAATTCCTCTCGGACATTAAAAGGCTTATCGAATCAGCGAGTGATTTCAACGAAGGAAAGCCGGTGATCCTTGTTTCTCACAGCTTAGGTGGTTTATTCGCCCTACACCTCCTAGATCGAGCACAAATTTCTTGGCGCCAAAAGTACATCAAACATTTCATCGCATTGTCCGCCCCGTGGGGCGGAACCGTCGATGAAATGGTCACCTTCATATCGGGAAACACATTAGGAGTGCCACTAGTGGATCCGTTGCTAGTACGAGAGGAGCAGAGGAGCTCCCCTAGCAATTTGTGGCTATTGCCTTCTCCAGCGGTTTTCGATAAAGCGAAACCGCTGGTGGTGACGCATCAGCGCTCGTACTCGAGCGCTGATATCGCGGTTTTTCTTAAAGATATAGGGTTCTCGGAAGGTGTACGCCCTTATGAAATGCGCGTGTTGCCTTTGGTTGAGAAGTTGCCTTGGCCAGAGGTTCCGGTGACGTGTGTGGTGGGGAGTGGGGTTAACAAGAGACTAAGTTTTCTTTTTCCCTTTTGTTTTATTTTTCTGTCTTTTAAATTTTTCAAGACTTTGATTATGTTGATTGTTGACTAGAACACTTTTGGTTCTAGGGCTTTGTAAATATTTGGATTGAAGTTTATGGATTAGTGTTTTACTTTAAATGGTGTTTGTCTCTTGTTTGTGTGCTTAATTATTATTTCGAAAGCATGTTATTAGTGGCCAGGATAATGTGTTTTATGTATTGTTAATTGAGATAAGATCGAGAGATTTATTTCATTAATCGTACATAAGCATGCAACGTAATATTATTATGAGCTCGAGAGAAGATTAATTATTGGGAGGGAATTGAATGATCCTTTCGGCTAATTTAGGTGATGCAATATTTGTGAGGTAGAGATACGAACTTGTATTGTATTTTCCTTTGGATTAGTTAGATCGAGAGATTGATTAATTCTTCTTTAGTGGTCAACCTTATAAGAGGACAAACTTAATTGCCATTTGAATGAATCATTAACCATAGATGAATATCTTAATATTGCAAATGCCTTGGAACCTATTTTCTCTTATTTGAACTTCACTCGTATTTTCTTTGTTTTCGTGATTTGCATGAACTTTGATCGAATTTCCTTGTTACTCTTTATTGTTTATTTGTGACATTTAGTAGACAATCTTAGGGTAATCAACACTACAAACTTTCGATCATCGTCTATTTAGAATTCAATCAATAAAATACGATTTTACACTACACCTCCCTGTGGGATCGACCTTGTACTTATCATGCTACGGCCTCGGCTTGTTAATAAATCGAGTTTGACTCATTTATCTACACAAGCAAGCCACGAACCCCCTTAACGAGCCAAGCTAAGGTCATGAACAACTTGATTCGCTTAACAACGCTAGTTAGGAGTTATGACTGACTCGTTAGGTTTGACATTTAAGATTTTTTTTATTACATCAGACTCGAATCAACTCGACAAACTCGTTTACATCCTGGTGTTGAGACTAGAGTGCCCCGCTTTGGCTCTACCCACAGCCTTTTGTATCTCGATCCTAATCTCAAGTAAGTTTTTCTTTTTTTTGGAAAATTAAATTGAGTATTTCTTTAATTTGAATTAATTAGTAAAGAATTGTACATTATTATTGCAGAAAAGCCACAACGTACATGGAACCCCTAGTAAGATCATTGGAAAAAATAGGCTACATTGATGGAGAAAATCTGTTTGGTGCACCTTACGATTTTCGTTACGCATTGGCTGCAGAAGGGCACCCCTCGCGCGTGGCGTCTAAATTCCTCTCGGACATTAAAAGGCTTATCGAATCAGCGAGTGATTTCAACGAAGGAAAGCCGGTGATCCTTGTTTCTCACAGCTTAGGTGGTTTATTCGCCCTACACCTCCTAGATCGAGCACAAATTTCTTGGCGCCAAAAGTACATCAAACATTTCATCGCATTGTCCGCCCCGTGGGGCGGAACCGTCGATGAAATGGTCACCTTCATATCGGGAAACACATTAGGAGTGCCACTAGTGGATCCGTTGCTAGTACGAGAGGAGCAGAGGAGCTCCCCTAGCAATTTGTGGCTATTGCCTTCTCCAGCGGTTTTCGATAAAGCGAAACCGCTGGTGGTGACGCATCAGCGCTCGTACTCGAGCGCTGATATCGCGGTTTTTCTTAAAGATATAGGGTTCTCGGAAGGTGTACGCCCTTATGAAATGCGCGTGTTGCCTTTGGTTGAGAAGTTGCCTTGGCCAGAGGTTCCGGTGACGTGTGTGGTGGGGAGTGGGGTTAACAAGAGACTAAGTTTTCTTTTTCCCTTTTGTTTTATTTTTCTGTCTTTTAAATTTTTCAAGACTTTGATTATGTTGATTGTTGACTAGAACACTTTTGGTTCTAGGGCTTTGTAAATATTTGGATTGAAGTTTATGGATTAGTGTTTTACTTTAAATGGTGTTTGTCTCTTGTTTGTATGCTTAATTATTATTTCGAAAGCATGTTATTAGTGGCCAGGATAATGTGTTTTATGTATTGTTAATTGAGATAAGATCGAGAGATTTATTTCATTAATCGTACATAAGCATGCAACGTAATATTATTATGAGCTCGAGAGAAGATTAATTATTGGGAGGGAATTGAATGATCCTTTCGGCTAATTTAGGTGATGCAATATTTGTGAGGTAGAGATACGAACTTGTATTGTATTTTCCTTTGGATTAGTTAGATCGAGAGATTGATTAATTCTTCTTTAGTGGTCAACCTTATAAGAGGACAAACTTAATTGCCATTTGAATGAATCATTAACCATAGATGAATATCTTAATATTGCAAATGCCTTGGAACCTATTTTCTCTTATTTGAACTTCACTCGTATTTTCTTTGTTTTCGTGATTTGCATGAACTTTGATCGAATTTCCTTGTTACTCTTTATTGTTTATTTGTGACATTTAGTAGACAATCTTAGGGTAATCAACACTACAAACTTTCGATCATCGTCTATTTAGAATTCAATCAATAAAATACGATTTTACACTACACCTCCCTGTGGGATCGACCTTGTACTTATCATGCTACGGCCTCGGCTTGTTAATAAATCGAGTTCGACTCATTTATCTACACAAGCAAGCCACGAACCCCCTTAACGAGCCAAGCTAAGGTCATGAACAACTTGATTCGCTTAACAACGCTAGTTAGGAGTTATGACTGACTCGTTAGGTTTGACATTTAAGATTTTTTTTATTACATCAGACTCGAATCAACTCGACAAACTCGTTTACATCCTGGTGTTGAGACTAGAGTGCCCCGCTTTGGCTCTACCCACAGCCTTTTGTATCTCGATCCTAATCTCAAGTAAGTTTTTCTTTTTTTTGGAAAATTAAATTGAGTATTTCTTTAATTTGAATTAATTAGTAAAGAATTGTACATTATTATTGCAGAAAAGCCACAACGTACATGGAACCCCTAGTAAGATCATTGGAAAAAATAGGCTACATTGATGGAGAAAATCTGTTTGGTGCACCTTACGATTTTCGTTACGCATTGGCTGCAGAAGGGCACCCCTCACGCGTGGCGTCTAAATTCCTCTCGGACATTAAAAGGCTTATCGAATCAGCGAGTGATTTCAACGAAGGAAAGCCGGTGATCCTTGTTTCTCACAGCTTAGGTGGTTTATTCGCCCTACACCTCCTAGATCGAGCACAAATTTCTTGGCGCCAAAAGTACATCAAACATTTCATCGCATTGTCCGCCCCGTGGGGCGGAACCGTCGATGAAATGGTCACCTTCATATCGGGAAACACATTAGGAGTGCTACTAGTGGATCCGTTGCTAGTACGAGAGGAGCAGAGGAGCTCCCCTAGCAATTTGTGGCTATTGCCTTCTCCAGCGGTTTTCGATAAAGCGAAACCGCTGGTGGTGACGCATCAGCGCTCGTACTCGAGCGCTGATATCGCGGTTTTTCTTAAAGATATAGGGTTCTCGGAAGGTGTACGCCCTTATGAAACGCGCGTGTTGCCTTTGGTTGAGAAGTTGCCTTGGCCAGAGGTTCCGGTGACGTGTGTGGTGGGGAGTGGGGTTAAGAAGAGACTAAGTTTTCTTTTTCCCTTTTGTTTTATTTTTCTGTCTTTTAAATTTTTCAAGACTTTGATTATGTTGATTGTTGACTAGAACACTTTTGGTTCTAGGGCTTTGTAAATATTTGGATTGAAGTTTATGGATTAGTGTTTTACTTTAAATGGTGTTTGTCTCTTGTTTGTGTGCTTAATTATTATTTCGAAAGCATGTTATTAGTGGCCAGGATAATGTGTTTTATGTATTGTTAATTGAGATAAGATCGAGAGATTTATTTCATTAATCGTACATAAGCATGCAACCTAATATTATTATGAGCTCGAGAGAAGATTAATTATTGGGAGGGAATTGAATGATCCTTTCGGCTAATTTAGGTGATGCAATATTTGTGAGGTAGAGATACGAACTTGTATTGTATTTTCCTTTGGATTAGTTAGATCGAGAGATTGATTAATTCTTCTTTAGTGGTCAACCTTATAAGAGGACAAACTTAATTGCCATTTGAATGAATCATTAACCATAGATGAATATCTTAATATTGCAAATGCCTTGGAACCTATTTTCTCTTATTTGAACTTCACTCGTATTTTCTTTGTTTTCGTGATTTGCATGAACTTTGATCGAATTTCCTTGTTACTCTTTATTGTTTATTTGTGACATTTAGTAGACAATCTTAGGGTAATCAACACTACAAACTTTCGATCATCGTCTATTTAGAATTCAATCAATAAAATACGATTTTACACTACACCTCCCTGTGGGATCGACCTTGTACTTATCATGCTACGGCCTCGGCTTGTTAATAAATCGAGTTCGACTCATTTATCTACACAAGCAAGCCACGAACCCCCTTAACGAGCCAAGCTAAGGTCATGAACAACTTGATTCGCTTAACAACGCTAGTTAGGAGTTATGACTGACTCGTTAGGTTTGACATTTAAGATTTTTTTTATTACATCAGACTCGAATCAACTCGACAAACTCGTTTACATCCTGGTGTTGAGACTAGAGTGCCCCGCTTTGGCTCTACCCACAGCCTTTTGTATCTCGATCCTAATCTCAAGTAAGTTTTTCTTTTTTTTGGAAAATTAAATTGAGTATTTCTTTAATTTGAATTAATTAGTAAAGAATTGTACATTATTATTGCAGAAAAGCCACAACGTACATGGAACCCCTAGTAAGATCATTGGAAAAAATAGGCTACATTGATGGAGAAAATCTGTTTGGTGCACCTTACGATTTTCGTTACGCATTGGCTGCAGAAGGGCACCCCTCGCGCGTGGCGTCTAAATTCCTCTCGGACATTAAAAGGCTTATCGAATCAGCGAGTGATTTCAACGAAGGAAAGCCGGTGATCCTTGTTTCTCACAGCTTAGGTGGTTTATTCGCCCTACACCTCCTAGATCGAGCACAAATTTCTTGGCGCCAAAAGTACATCAAACATTTCATCGCATTGTCCGCCCCGTGGGGCGGAACCGTCGATGAAATGGTCACCTTCATATCGGGAAACACATTAGGAGTGCCACTAGTGGATCTGTTGCTAGTACGAGAGGAGCAGAGGAGCTCCCCTAGCAATTTGTGGCTATTGCCTTCTCCAGCGGTTTTCGATAAAGCGAAACCGCTGGTGGTGACGCATCAGCGCTCGTACTCGAGCGCTGATATCGCGGTTTTTCTTAAAGATATAGGGTTCTCGGAAGGTGTACGCCCTTATGAAACGCGCGTGTTGCCTTTGGTTGAGAAGTTGCCTTGGCCAGAGGTTCCGGTGACGTGTGTGGTGGGGAGTGGGGTTAACAAGAGACTAAGTTTTCTTTTTCCCTTTTGTTTTATTTTTCTGTCTTTTAAATTTTTCAAGACTTTGATTATGTTGATTGTTGACTAGAACACTTTTGGTTCTAGGGCTTTGTAAATATTTGGATTGAAGTTTATGGATTAGTGTTTTACTTTAAATGGTGTTTGTCTCTTGTTTGTGTGCTTAATTATTATTTCGAAAGCATGTTATTAGTGGCCAGGATAATGTGTTTTATGTATTGTTAATTGAGATAAGATCGAGAGATTTATTTCATTTATCGTACATAAGCATGCAACCTAATATTATTATGAGCTCGAGAGAAGATTAATTATTGGGAGGGAATTGAATGATCCTTTCGGCTAATTTAGGTGATGCAATATTTGTGAGGTAGAGATACGAACTTGTATTGTATTTTCCTTTGGATTAGTTAGATCGAGAGATTGATTAATTCTTCTTTAGTGGTCAACCTTATAAGAGGACAAACTTAATTGCCATTTGAATGAATCATTAACCATAGATGAATATCTTAATATTGCAAATGCCTTGGAACCTATTTTCTCTTATTTGAACTTCACTCGTATTTTCTTTGTTTTCGTGATTTGCATGAACTTTGATCGAATTTCCTTGTTACTCTTTATTGTTTATTTGTGACATTTAGTAGACAATCTTAGGGTAATCAACACTACAAACTTTCGATCATCGTCTATTTAGAATTCAATCAATAAAATACGATTTTACACTACACCTCCCTGTGGGATCGACCTTGTACTTATCATGCTACGGCCTCGGCTTGTTAATAAATCGAGTTCGACTCATTTATCTACACAAGCAAGCCACGAACCCCCTTAACGAGCCAAGCTAAGGTCATGAACAACTTGATTCGCTTAACAACGCTAGTTAGGAGTTATGACTGACTCGTTAGGTTTGACATTTAAGATTTTTTTTATTACATCAGACTCGAATCAACTCGACAAACTCGTTTACATCCTGGTGTTGAGACTAGAGTGCCCCGCTTTGGCTCTACCCACAGCCTTTTGTATCTCGATCCTAATCTCAAGTAAGTTTTTCTTTTTTTTGGAAAATTAAATTGAGTATTTCTTTAATTTGAATTAATTAGTAAAGAATTGTACATTATTATTGCAGAAAAGCCACAACGTACATGGAACCCCTAGTAAGATCATTGGAAAAAATAGGCTACATTGATGGAGAAAATCTGTTTGGTGCACCTTACGATTTTCGTTACGCATTGGCTGCAGAAGGGCACCCCTCACGCGTGGCGTCTAAATTCCTCTCGGACATTAAAAGGCTTATCGAATCAGCGAGTGATTTCAACGAAGGAAAGCCGGTGATCCTTGTTTCTCACAGCTTAGGTGGTTTATTCGCCCTACACCTCCTAGATCGAGCACAAATTTCTTGGCGCCAAAAGTACATCAAACATTTCATCGCATTGTCCGCCCCGTGGGGCGGAACCGTCGATGAAATGGTCACCTTCATATCGGGAAACACATTAGGAGTGCCACTAGTGGATCCGTTGCTAGTACGAGAGGAGCAGAGGAGCTCCCCTAGCAATTTATGGCTATTGCCTTCTCCAGCGGTTTTCGATAAAGCGAAACCGCTGGTGGTGACGCATCAGCGCTCGTACTCGAGCGCTGATATCGCGGTTTTTCTTAAAGATATAGGGTTCTCGGAAGGTGTACGCCCTTATGAAACGCGCGTGTTGCCTTTGGTTGAGAAGTTGCCTTGGCCAGAGGTTCCGGTGACGTGTGTGGTGGGGAGTGGGGTTAAGAAGAGACTAAGTTTTCTTTTTCCCTTTTGTTTTATTTTTCTGTCTTTTAAATTTTTCAAGACTTTGATTATGTTGATTGTTGACTAGAACACTTTTGGTTCTAGGGCTTTGTAAATATTTGGATTGAAGTTTATGGATTAGTGTTTTACTTTAAATGGTGTTTGTCTCTTGTTTGTGTGCTTAATTATTATTTCGAAAGCATGTTATTAGTGGCCAGGATAATGTGTTTTATGTATTGTTAATTGAGATAAGATCGAGAGATTTATTTCATTAATCGTACATAAGCATGCAACCTAATATTATTATGAGCTCGAGAGAAGATTAATTATTGGGAGGGAATTGAATGATCCTTTCGGCTAATTTAGGTGATGCAATATTTGTGAGGTAGAGATACGAACTTGTATTGTATTTTCCTTTGGATTAGTTAGATCGAGAGATTGATTAATTCTTCTTTAGTGGTCAACCTTATAAGAGGACAAACTTAATTGCCATTTGAATGAATCATTAACCATAGATGAATATCTTAATATTGCAAATGCCTTGGAACCTATTTTCTCTTATTTGAACTTCACTCGTATTTTCTTTGTTTTCGTGATTTGCATGAACTTTGATCGAATTTCCTTGTTACTCTTTATTGTTTATTTGTGACATTTAGTAGACAATCTTAGGGTAATCAACACTACAAACTTTCGATCATCGTCTATTTAGAATTCAATCAATAAAATACGATTTTACACTACACCTCCCTGTGGGATCGACCTTGTACTTATCATGCTACGGCCTCGGCTTGTTAATAAATCGAGTTCGACTCATTTATCTACACAAGCAAGCCACGAACCCCCTTAACGAGCCAAGCTAAGGTCATGAACAACTTGATTCGCTTAACAACGCTAGTTAGGAGTTATGACTGACTCGTTAGGTTTGACATTTAAGATTTTTTTTATTACATCAGACTCGAATCAACTCGACAAACTCGTTTACAAGTCGAACTTGTTTTTTTTAACTCTACTACAACCCCGAGAATTATACGCATCACTTTTCAAAATAAAAAGTGTTTTTTTTAAGTCGCTCTGTCAAAACGATATTTTGTTTACGAGCGTACGCTTACCTTTAAGAACACCAACTAAACTAAACTAAAATGGAGGAAAAATAATAACACTAGTGTTAAACTACTTTTAATTTTTTTTTTTAATTCGAAATTGTACACAAATTAAATTATACTCCATATAAGTTTTTATACCACTCACTCGTGAACAGATACAAATCATTTTTTTTAAGTAGTAAAATGAAGGTGCTGGATGTTATACGATTAATTGACTTGATTAAACCACATTTTGTGTTTACTATACTAACACACTAATTAAATCACATTATCACAGATTTGAAACTCAAGAATTTATTAAAGTGAATAATGTGTCCTTTATATGACAAATATGTGTGTACTAGTTACATGTAGTTCAAAAAGGGTATAATATTGCTCCAAAAAAAAGTATAATATTAGTTTAAATATAATATAGTATTAATTCAAATACAATATAATATTAGCTTACATATTATATAATATTAGTTTTGTCAAGATGATTCCGATCAGCTAGACGTCTCCAACTAATTAGAACACTTGAATATAGAAGAAATAACTGCTCTAGGATAGTAATTCAGAAAAGTAAGCAACGAGACAAACAGCACACAAGAATTTAAGTGGTTCGATCAATGTGATTTACATCCACTGGACCAGACTAGTACTTCTTTGATTGATAAAGAATGTTTACACACTCATTCACTCGGAATTGGATATTTCCTCACTTCACTCGTGAACTCACACAACTCAAAGAATACAATAACGTACTAAATCTCTCATCCAAAAAATCAACCTTTACAATGTACACAAACAAGAGTTTATAAAGACCAAAGGTAGTTGCTGCTGTTAGGAACTGTTTTGAGTAGTTATCAACCGTTTGCAACCGCTTGTAACAACCCATGTGCTCTGTTATTGCCCAACTGAAATGGTAGTTATGCCCTCAAGTTGTTGTAACTGTAAAAATGTTAGTTAAACTAACTAACTTCGAACCAGAAGACTTGCCCATAAAGATCAGATCACTACTTAGTGTTCTGATACCCAACTCTTCCGCTCTGATGATCAAAAGCTAACTCTGCTGATAGACTTCATACTGTGCTGATCTTTACTGCACTGACCAAGTAATGTGCTGACCCAAGTACTGTGCCGATCTGGTACTGAGCTGATCTACTCTGCTGAAGTACTGAGCTGATCTGATACTGAGCTGATCTACTCTGCTGAAGTACTGAGCTTGGTACATTCTGCTGAAGTACTGATCTTAGTCCAGTCTGCTTAAGTACTGATCTTAGTCCAGTACTGTGCTGATCCCAACTGTGCTGAACTCTAAGCATCACCTTCTCAGTTGATTGAAACCCTTCAACTCATCTGATAAGGCCTAAGTTATCTTATCTGATCCTATCAGCTCAGTACTTTACTGTGCTGATTTTGAGATTATGAGATAACACTCACAATTCTCCACCTTTAGCTCATAATCGAACTAATCTCCACCAAAACAAAACACCAACACTATTCTCCTCAAAGAATAGCCTCCACTAGTGATCTTCTGCCACAAGAACAGTAGCCTTCTCCTCAGAGGAATTAATGCAGTCCAATAAGTCTAAGACACAAGCCAAACTTCTCTTTTGGCAATGCCTTAGTGAACGCATCAGCAGGGTTCTCCTCTGTAGCAATCTTCACTACCTGGACCACCCCCTTCTCAACAATATCTCTTACAAAGTACAGCTTTACATCTATATGTTTAGTTCTCTCATGATACCCCTGATGCTTTGCAAGATGTATTGCACTTTGGTTATCACTGAAGACAGTCACACTTCTTTGTGATATACCAAACTCCTTCAAGATCCCCCTAAGCCACATGCTCTCCTTTACTGCTTCAGTCAAGGCTACATATTCTGATTCTGTAGTAGATAATGCAACTACGGACTGATGTATTGACTTCCATGATATAGCTGTACCAAATAAGGTGAATACATACCATGTTAAGGACTTTCTTGTGTCTACATTGGCTGCATAGTCGGCATCAACATATCCCACAAGTGCTTCTCCCTCATCTGATATCTTCTGAAATTTCAGACCTTTCTCAGCTGATCCTAGAACATATCTCATGACCCACTTAACTGTCTCCTAATGACTTAAACCTGGATCACTCATGTATCTGCTGATTACACTCATTGCATGAGTTAAATCTGGTCTACAGCACACCATATCATACATTAAACTCCCTACTACACTGGCATAAGGAACCTTACTCATCTGAGCTCTCTCTTGGCTGTTCTTGGGACACATCTGATTTGATAGCTTCTGATGCTGACCAATTGGTGTAGAAACTGACTTAGCTTGATTCATCCTGAATCTCTCTAACACCTTCCTCAGATAGGTAGGCTGACTAAGCTGAATTGCTCCCTCAACTCTACTGATCTCCATCCCAAGAATCACTTTAGCTTCACCAAGATCTTTCATCTCAAACTCCCTTTTGAGAATCTCCTTAACTTGATTGATACTGTTAATAGACTCCCCAGCTATTAACATATCATCTACATACAGCAGAAGATAGGTAACTGAACTCCCAACCCTCCTGAAGTAAACACAGCTGTCATACAAGCTTCTTGCAAAACCAACTGAGCAAATGTACTCATCAAACCTTAAGTACCATTGTCTAGGGCTTTGTTTGAGGCCATAGAGTGATTTTCTGAGTAAGCACACTTTGTCTTCTCCATCTTCTATGTCCAACCCTTCTAGTATTTTCATGTAGATCTTCTCATCTAAAGTCCCATGAAGAAATGCTGTGGTCACATCCATCTGATGCAGCTCCAATTCATATTGAGCAACCATAGCCAACAAGATTCTGATGCTACAATACTTTACAACAGGTGAGAAGATTTCATTAAAGGCAATACCTTCTTTCTGTGTAAATCCTTTAGCTACAAGCCTAGCCTTGTACCTAATCTTGCCACCTCTCTGAGCCTCCACCTTTTTCTTGTAGATCCACTTACACCCAACAAGTTTCTTGTTCTTAGGCCTCTCAACAATCTCCCAAGTCTGGTTCTTGTTAAGAGATAACAGTTCTTCATCCATAGCAACTAACCACTTCTCTTTATCATGGTAGTTGATGACTTCTGTGTAAGTTTTAGGCTCCAAAGACTCCACCTCAAGAGCTGCACATAATGCAAATGATACTATGTCAGCTTGACCATACCTCTGAGGTGGGTGGACTTCTCTTCTAGTTCTGTCCCTAGTCAGCTGATAGTCATGAAGCTCAGTATCACTATGAGTAGTTTCCTCCTCATCTGGATCAATCTGCTCTTCAGTTAGTGTTCTGATGTCACCATGCTCCACCTCCACCTGTGTCTCATCTGGTTTGTTGTGTGCTGTACTGGAGCTTGCCTCCTCTTTCAATGGCATTCTATTCTCATCAAAAGTTACATCTCTACTGATAATACACTTCTGCATCCCAGCTTCAAGGCACCACAACCTATACCCTTTCACACCTGAAGGATACCCTACGAACACACATTTCAAGGCTCGAGGCTCAAGCTTATCTTGCTTGACATGGGCATATGCTGAAAAACCATACACCTTCAAATTCCTGTACTCAGCTGCATGGCCAGACCATAACTCTTCTGGGGTTTTAAATTGCACAGCTGAGGAAGGGCTTCTATTTATCAAGTAGGCTGCTGTTGACACTGCTTCTCCCCAAAATACTTTAGGCAATCCAGAGCTGCTCAACATGCATCTAACCCTCTCAAGCAAAGTTTGGTTCATTCTCTCAGCTACTCCATTCTGCTGAGGTGTACCTGGTACTGTTCTATGCCTCACTATACCCTTCTTCTTGCAGAAAACATTGAACTCTTCTGATATGAACTCCAGCCCATTATCAGTTCTCAAATGCTTGAGATTCTTTCCAGAAATATTCTCCACCTCAGTGAGCCATTCCTTAAATTTTTCAAATGCTTCTGACTTGGATTTCAGGATAGTGATCCATACCTTTCTTGAGTAGTCATCTATGATAGACATGAAGTATCTCCCACCACTTCTGGTCTGATTCCTAGCTGGCCCCCATAAATCTGAATGGACATAGTCCAAAATTCCTTTGGTAGAGTGTGAACTCTTTCCAAACTTCAATCTCTTGGATTTCCCAAGAATGCAGTGCTCACACAAATCAAGCTTTGTGATATTGTAACTACCTAGCAATCCTTGCTTACTTAGCTCAAGTAGGTACTTCTCTCCTACATGACCTAATCTTCTGTGCCACAACATTGAGTTGTCTTGCACCCTTGCCACATCTGATCTGCCAATAACTGTTCCCCCCTTAAGAAAGTAGAGATCATTTCTTCTCTCACCTTTAAGAACAGTAAGCTTCCCCTTTGAAACTCTGAGCTCTCCATCTTCTGACTAGAATTTATAGCCCAATGAATCCAGCATACCAAGAGATATCAAATTTCTCTTGAGTTCAGGAACATACCTGACCCTCTTGAGAATTCTCACTACTCCATCATACATCTTCAAGTGTACTGTACCTTCACCTCTGACTTTGCAAGTGTGATCATTCTCTAACAACACAGAACCTCCATTCTGATGCTTAAAATCATGAAACCACTCTCTTCTTGGAGTCATGTGGAAAGAACACCCTGAATCTAAAATCCAATCTTGCTGATCTTTAGTGGAAGTGATGGATAGGGACTGAGCTGACTCATAGCCTTTCTGCTCCTTATCATCTTGAGTTTGATTTGCTTGATTTTTATCAACAGGGTTCTTAGGACCAGATTTTCTCATAAGATGTTTGTACTTGTAACAAGTACTCTTAAAGTGCCCAGGTTTGTTGCAGTGGTGGCACACTACTTCCCCTTGATTTGACACTGCTGATTTTCCCTTATCAGCTCCCTTGGGTTGACTAGACCCTTTCTTGGAGGCAGATTTCTTCTGTCCTCCCTTGATTGCCAATCCTTCCCAACTGCTACTTTTATCTCCTTGAGATGTTTTGTTATGTAACATCTTGGACTTGACAACCAAGATCACATCCTCCAATGTGATTGCTTCCTTTCTACCATACAAGATGGTGTCCTTTAGGATTTCAAAGGACTTAGGCAGAGCACTCAACAAGATCAGAGCCTTATCATCTTCCTCTAACTTGACATCCAAATTCTCCAGATCATCAAGAATCTTGTTGAACTCATCTAGCTGCTCCGTAATGGGTTTGTCATCTCCCATTCTAAAGGCATACAGCTTCTGTTTCGAATAGAGTCGGTTTGCAAGAGTTTTCACCATATATAGCTTCTCAAGCTTATTCCAAACCTCCTTCGCTGACTTCTCTTTAGCAACCTCCCTCAAGACCTTATCTCCAAGGCAGAGTAGGATCGTGCTTCGAGCTTTCCTGAGCAACTTGCTCCTTTCAGCCGCAGCTGTTGCAGATTCTTCTGCAATCTCTTCGGATTCTTCGAGGGCCTCGAATAATCCTTGCTGTTCAAGGAGGGCCTGCATTTTGACCTTCCACAACCCAAAATCTCCAGTGCCTGTAAACTTCTCTATGTTGTACTTGGTAGAATTCCCCATCTTTAGATCTGCAGCTACTTCGGTTTCCCACAGACGACGCCAATTGTCAAGATGATTCCGATCAGCTAGACGTCTTCAACTAATTAGAACACTTGAATATAGAAGAAATAACTGCTCTAGGATAGTAATTCAGAAAAGTAAGCAACGAGACAAACAACACACAAGAATTTAAGTGGTTCGATCAATGTGATCTACATCCACTGGACCAGACTAGTACTTCTTTGATTGATAAAGAATGTTTACACACTCATTCACTCGGAATTGGATATTTCCTCACTTCACTCGTGAACTCACACAACTCAAAGAATACAATAACGTATTAAATCTCTCATCCAAAAAATCAACCTTTACAATGTACACAAACAAGAGTTTATAAAGACCAAAGGTAGTTGCTGCTGTTAGGAACTGTTTTGAGTAGTTATCAACCGTTTGCAACCGCTTGTAATAACCCATGTGCTCTGTTATTGCCCAACTGAAATGGTAGTTATGCCCTCAAGTTGTTGTAACTGTAAAACTGTTAGTTAAACTAACTAACTTCGAACCAGAAGACTTGCCCATAAAGATCAGATCACTACTTAGTGTTCTGATACCCAACTCTTCCGCTCTGATGATCAAAAGCTAACTCTGCTGATAGACTTCATACTGTGCTGATCTTTACTGCACTGACCCAAGTACTGTGCCGATCTGGTACTGAGCTGATCTACTCTACTGAAGTACTGAGCTGATCTGGTACTGAGCTGATCTACTCTGCTGAAGTACTGAGCTTGGTACATTCTGCTGAAGTACTGATCTTAGTCCAGTACTGTGCTGATCTTACTGTGCTGATCCCAACTGTGCTGAACTCTAAGCATCACCTTCTCAGTTGATTGAAACCCTTCAACTCATCTGATAAGGCCTAAGTTATCTTATCTGATCCTATCAGCTCAGTACTTTACTGTGCTGATTTTTGAGATTATGAGATATCTTATTACAATTTTAAACAACAAAAATACATTAAAATTAAGTTTGAAACTTTTAAACTTATAACTTTATATTACAATTCTGTAAATCTGTTTTTATTATATACTTTTTTTTTTTAATTCGGCAGTTTTTTTTTAACAGTTAGTATATTATAATTTTTTGAAGTCTAAACAAATTTTATTAATTTTAAAAGTCTAAACAAATATGTTAACTACCTAAAATTTAGCAACCATTGTTAAATTTAAATGAATAATATAATTATAATTAATTTAATTAAATAAATATTAAATATATTTAATTATAAAATAATAATATAATTTTTTAAATCTTGCCATCATAAGCAACCCCTTCTCATCTCTTCTATTTAAAATCTACTAGTACGACTATTTAGGGGATGTTTGTTTTGGGATTATGTAGAATGGGGGAAATTTTGGATGGGAAAATTCTGGATGTAGAAATTCTGATAAATACTAATTGTGTGTGTTTGTTTTGGAATTTTGAGTAGGATGTGATGTAACTTTATGTCAAATCAAATTATGTAAGAGTAGTTGGATGAGATGTAATAGTAGGATGTATAAGTATTTTTAAGGGTGAATGTAGTTGAATTGAGAAATTCGAATGTGAAATCCCGAAGTAGAACAAGTTCCACGTACCAAAACAAACATGCCCTTCGAATTTTGTGGGTGAATAAAGTTGAGTAGGGTATACCTGCAGCCATGGCTTAATGGTTTAATTTATTTAATGTTATTTTATTTGCTTTTTTTTTTTTTTTTCAAGAGTTAGACTTTAGGTTTTATAACATATATATATATATATATATATTTTGAATATTATGTTTTATAATACTGTGTTACATATTGCTGATATTTAAAATTTATACTTTTAAATATTAATTATTAATATGGAGTATGTGATTATTTTTTTCATAATTTATGTGCTTCTTGTTACAATATAAACCATATGCTATGGTGGTGGTTACCCTTTTTGTTAAATTAATGCTATGGTGGTGGTTACCCTTTTTGTTAAATTAATTAATTGTTCCAATTAGTTAGAATAGTCAGTTAGTCAGAAACCATCTTCAGAAGGTTCATTACAAAAACATGTATTTGAATACCTAAATGATTAATTGAATCGAAAATATATTTTTCAATACTTAGATTATTTTTTCATAAATATGATGTTTCGTATCGTATAGAGTATTTTTTATTTGAATTTAATGCAGCTTTTCATAACTGACTCTAGGATATTCTTTGTATTTTTATTTTATAAATGCATATCTGAAAACAAGTTTGTAATACTATATATATGAAAAAAAGTAATGTTGTATAACTTACTGTAAACACAAATTCGTGAATTAAATAATAAAACGCGAAAATGCGAACAATTTTATTTAATTTTGGATTAAAACCGAGTATTTGCGGGTTACAATCTCTAATTTCTCCTCTGATTCTCCCTTCTTGAACTTTACTTGAACTTCTTGAGCACTTTTGGAACTTCTGGAGTTGGATCCGCAGCCGAATCCTTTCTGATCTTGTATTTGAGGCTTTTATAACGTTAATCCAAAGGTTTAGCACCGTATTTTTGGATTGAACGTTGAATTTAGGGACTTTTCGGGACTTTTTAGGACTTATTGAGACTTTTCCGTTGAAGACCCACGAAGAACTTTGAAGAAACGCCGAATCGAAGAGGCTTAGCACCTTGATCTCCACTCGAACACTGCTTCTTGCTGCTTTTCACGAAGAACGCCTTGAAGAAACACCGAATCGAAGAGGCTTAGCACCTTGATCTCCACTCGAACACTGCTTCTTGCTGCTTTTCACGAAGAACACCTTTGAATCTCCTCCAATTGCTGAAGAACACTCTAAAATCTCTGCAGAGAATTTTAGAGCCTTGAATGCTTCTGATTTCTTGATGATCAAAATGAATGAAATGAGGCCTCTATTTATAGGTGTAGGCCTGGAGATATTTGTGCAAGTGGTTAGGACTTTTAATTCAAATTTTTGAATTGTTTGATGGGCTAAGAATGCCCTTTGGGCTCAAATTATCTGGTGGGCTCAAATTACAAAACTTGGGCTCAATTTAATTTGTTGGACTTTAGAGGCCTGTTTGGATTTTCTGGATTTTAGAGATCCGTCTTTACTTATCGAGCTTTAGAGACCCGTATTAATTTTAGAGGCCCGTCTTGAATTTTCACTTGATTTATTGGGCTTTGGAGACCCAAATTAATTGGAGGGAATAATAATTAATTATATATTTATTTTTAGGAATTAATTTTATTCCAACAAATAAATAATAAATTTAATTAATATTTAACCCGTAATTTCCACGTGTCGCGGTTTAATTCGTATTTGAATTTTACTCGTCTACAAATTGCCCCCTCGCATTTCATCCACGAGTACATTTGTCTTTAAAGTGGATGAATTGCGAAATTATTTCAATGTTTTTCCCATACCTAAATTTTGTATTTATTGGACTTTATGAATTGTCACAATTAATAAAATTTATCTCGTGGACTCAAATAGTGTAGTCTTTTGGGCCAAAATGAACAAACAAGTTCATAAGTGTATAGAGTACTTCAAAGCCCAACTCTTCTTTCTTACAATTAATCTAGTCCAAGAAGAAGACCCAATTGTATTTGAATATCTTTCATCCGTAAATCACAAAATATGTGTCACCAAATCTTTGAAATATGATTTTGCAAGTATTTTGGAATTTAGTTGAGATACACCAAAATATATGCTTGTTGATCCTTATCTTTTCACCTTTTCAAACCTATATAAAGGATGTCTCCTTCAATCATCACTTCATAATTTATCACATTCACAAAAAAGCAAAGTAATTATCAGAGTTCAATTGTCACGAAGCAAAACAATTATCAGAAAGCAATTGTCAGAGACTCAGAGTTCACGAGGTAACCTTTCCTTCAACATTCTCTTGATTTTTTTTTTTGCACGTATATGTATGTATGTATCCGTATCAATTTGTTAAAACTATTCTGCTTTTCCTTTCATTGTTTTGTACTACATATATGCATTGCCCAAAAAATATATTATGTTCATGCACTGTGAAATATGTTCATGCACTGTGATCCGATTACTTCATACCCATGTGACGAATTCTTATCGATTTCACGGGTTTTCAAACGAGAGATCGTCGGTGTCCCTTGAGTCTTTTTACTCTCTTTGAAACTTGTGAATATCGAAAAAGAATTAACACCACCAATGCAACGAAAGGCTTTCTTAAATATTCACAGAATTCGAAAAGAGAATGTGGGTGTCCCGTGGGTCTTTTTACTCTTTCGAATCTGTGGATTTTAATGAACTGGAAGAATCCACAACTTATTTTCGCCCAAGTCAATTTTTCAACAGCCCTTCTTAATCAAATTGACCAAATTCGAAAGAGAGTGGGTCGTCGGTATGTTAATCTCTTCGGATTTGGATAGTTTGAAAAGAAGGGGGACTTTGAAATTACTTGTTTTGGGCCTGCGAGGGAGGCGGTGCCGCTTGTTTTCCGGCGACGGTAGTGACACGTATTTTTCAATACTCACCTCTCAAGTATAAGAGGATCCTCGTAGTAAAAGTAAGTGCCCGGTTAAATTATCGAACCACGAGACTAGTTTGCTAGCGTAGCCTTAGTGTTGTGTGCGTCACGTAATTATAGTGAAAGAGCATGGGGGTGAGCTAAAGACTAAATGTAAAAATCAAAAAGATAAAAGCTAACTAGGAAAAGCAAGTAAACGATGATCAAATATCAAATGTGAAAAGTAGTGTTCGGGTGTTCTTCATTATGTGGAAATCGATTAAAGCTTAACTTGGACGTTTAATTCATTAGTCGGTGTATGATAAGAGCAATCACTAAGGATGTATCTAATAAAGCACCTAAGATCGGGAGGAAGAATAGAGTCGTTCTTACCCGGGTAATTACACAATTAGGGGGTTCTACTCTATCTAAATTAATCTAAACTAATCCCTAATTATGCTTTTCCACTTGAATACTAGAAACCGGACTCCTATAGTCTCTTCACTAATCACTCAAACTCTCATTCAAATAATTAGTGTAAATTAATGGGGTTCTAATGAAATTTACCCAACTCTAGTTGCGATAAACCAATATATACTCAAATCACACTATCCCAACCCTCGATTATACAATCTACACAATTAACCAACTCTCGTTGCACTAATTATGCTTCAATATAAAATCTAATAATTGAAATCATGCAATTGATCAATAAATACTCACTAATTTAATCAATACACCTTCCAATTAAATTAAACAATCAAAATTAAGCTAAAAATTTAATCCTATCATAAATCCAAACACCCAAACACCAACAAACCTAGCCAATAACTAAATTATCAAATAAAAGCAAGCTTATAAAAGATAAATAACAAAGCATTAAATTAAAGAAATGTATCACCTCAAGTCTTGTGTTGCTTGCAAGAAAATAAAACACTACATTTCAATTAGCTAAGAGAGTGAAATTAAATTTAATCAATATTCACTAAGAGAGTGAAATTAAACTAATCTATTCTATTTCATTTGAGTGGAGTGGAGAGTGGTGTGGGAGGATTTCCCCCCATTGGAGCTAATGCGCCTCTGTTCCCCTCTGCGTATGCGTGTCCCAGCCCTCCCTTGTTCCATTAAATATCATGGGCCTTCTTCTATAAATATCGTGAGCCTGCCTTCCTCCAATTAAACATGATGGGCTTCTAATTAAAAATTGTGTGGGCCTCCAAATTATTTAAAGATGGGCCTAGATGTAATGATTTAATTAATTCCGCATGCTAGGGAGCTCGGCCGTGACATTGAGCTCGGCCGTGACCCTCAATTCTCAAAAACTTTCTGTCACGGGCATGCCTATTCCGAGACGTGGGCTCGGCCGTGCACCTCCTCTATTTAGTTCTTGTTTTGCTCATATCTTTTGATCCGGGTGTCCGATCGGCTCGATTCTTGTCTCGTTTCGACCCTCACTTCACCTTCTTTCATGTGGTCAACTCATGGACTCGATCCAATGGCTGATTTTTTCATGATTTGATTCAAAACACCTCGTTTTACCTACAAAAATAACAAACAACACCATTTCTCCGAATCAAGTTCAATTAGTCAATTTAGTGTAAATAATGCACGAAATCCTATAAAATTATGCAAATTAAACACACGAATTTTGAGCAATTTTCACACTAATCAGGTAGGCGATGGCCATTGCAACTGGGTTGCGACGGCTGAACCCAGGCGAGGCGGCGGACTCCCGGTTGCTGCGACTGGACCTCGGGGCAAGGCGGCTGGACTTCGGATTTCTATCAGCAACAAACTTCAGGCGGCGCGTGAATAGGTGTCGCGAAGGCTGGCTTCAGGCGGCGTTGGCTTTGAGGCACGACGACGACTGAACTTTGGGGCGCGGCGGCAGGATCCAAGCGAGACGGCGAGCTTCCGGGCGCGGCAGCGCTGTTGACGGTGAAGTGCGACCATGGCGCGACGTTGGCTTTAGGCGACGCGTTCCGGTGGACACATTAGGCGAAGTACGGCGGCGGACACATTAGGCGGAGTACGGCGGCGGACACTTTAGGCGGAGTGCAGCGGCGTCGGGCTACGGCAGTCGGAACCCAGGGGAGGCACGGCGGCGCGGCTTCAGGCGAGGCGGTAGCTTTAGGCGACGCGTGGGGGTGACAGCCGCTCGGTTTCCGTGGAGGTTCGCCGGTGATGAAGCAGTGAATGGGGACGGGAGTTACCAAACAATTTGGGATTTTGGATTCTGCCTTTTAAGTGAAAAATAGGGCAGCATATGTATTGGGCTTGATTTATTAAGAAGATAGGCCCACTGAAATATCTTTACTTAATTAATTCAACCCAGTCTGAATATGGATTGTGGACTTTATTTGCTAAATTAATTAAAACAGGCCCAAACTTCTTATTAATTTAGATAAGTCCAATTCCTTATTTGTCAAATTAATTTAGAATAAATTAATTGTCCCTCTTTACGATGAATTCTCTAATAATTTTCTTCTTCTCTTCAGGTTCCTTAAAATGGTCCATTTCAAAACTAATGTTACTTCTTCCGGAGCTCGTTATTTGGTGATCCTCAATGATAAACGCCAACCCTTAGAGAAAGGGACGCATTTACGTGTAGAAATGCCCCTTATTGGTAACTCTGCAAAACCTTGGCCTTTATCAAATGTCGGACTTCACTTGGACAATTGGTCGAATGAGATATCCTTGAGCAAATCGACGAAAGCTTGGGTTCTTGACAACACTTCTCATCGTAATGAGATTGAAGAGGATGTGAGCCATCTGCCAACCTTGGGGAGGCGTATAGTTATAGGCAAGGACAACTGGAGAGGAACTATAGAGTTTTCTGGAGAATTCGGTTATCACAAAGGATATTGGGAGTGGACTGAAGACGTTTTGAGCCGATGTGGACATACCCTCAAGGACGCCAGGATTTATTACGCTGTCTTTGCCTCCCTTTTTACTTATGACTTTAATTCTGAAATTATCAAAGCTTTCTGTGAGGCATGGTGTCCATCTACAAATACGTTGCTCACTACTTTTGGAGAGATGTCCATCTCATTATGGGACATGCATGAGCTAACAGACCTTCCTCTAGACGGCTATCTATATGACGAGGTGATACCTGACGCGCCCGAACTTTTTGACGAAACTGGGGACTTATGCCTTCCAAAGAGTTGCAAATATTTACTCCACGCTTACCACATACTTCGTGGGAGCGTTTCTAGGGGCGGCGTATCGATTGATCGATGGATTGAATTTTGGTCAAGAAAAACTGGAAAGTATCGTCAACCTCCCACACGAAGTGAGAAAAAGAGAAGTTGTCGCCCTAAGTCGACTCATAATCCTCTTGGGAGTCTTGGAGTCCATAAGCCGTGGTCCGATGCAGAAGTTACTTTGTTTAAAACACTCAAGATTGAACCGGCCCAGCAAGAAGAGACATATCTTGCTGCTCATTTAGCTTGTTGGCTTTGCGTATTCGCCCTTCCTAATGGTGAAGTGAATATGATACGTCCTGCTACTTTCAAAATGGCTAGTTTGATGGCTGCGGGTAAGACAGTTAATCTTGTCGTACCGGTCTTGACTAATATTTACAGGGGTTTGAATCGGATTTCGCTGCACCCCGAACCGTCCCGAGCTCGATCTGCCTTTCTGGTTCATTTTGTGTACGTTTGGTTAGCCCGATATTTTAGGACTCATTACCCTGCTGTTCATGATCACCGTGCCCCTATGATGGTGAAGTATTCTGGAGAGAATGGTGCTAAGTACCATAACCCTGCGGAGGCTCGTAAACGGATTCATAGAGGAGAGTCTGTCGAATGGACATGTAATATGTTAAATCGGCAGCAACTTATTTCTTATATAACCGTTCACATGTAATATGCCCGAACTTTTTGACGAAACTGGGGACTTTAGAAAATATATATAAGTTGAAAGTGTGAGTATAATGGAGTAATATAATTTAACTAACTTCATAGGTTTGGGTGAACACTCAACACAGACGTTACATACACACCAAAGTGATATTTGTGTGAGACCGTCTCACGCATCTCATTCCGTACCGTGAGACGGATCTTTCCTAAACCCATTCATTAATATAACCGTCAAACTGCACTAAGGGTGTGTTTGCAAACAACAATGATTGATTCAAAGTGATTAAAATTGATTTTTGAAATAAAATTGAAAGTCGATAGTGTTTTAAAATTAAGCACTTTTAATCAATTTTGTATATGTTGTGATGTTTGCAAAACAAATAGCTTCTCTATAATTTTACAAAAACACCCTTATTACATTTGGATAAGTAATGAGTAAACATAAAATATTATTTAAATTGTGAGGGCAAAAATGTAAAATTGGTTACTACAATGATGAGAAACACATAGAAGCTATTAAAAGTAGGTGGAGGGGTACTTCACCAAAATCACTTTAAACTACTTAATTTAATCACTTAGTTGTGTTGCCAAACACTCCAAAAGTGATTATATTTTTAAAAAGAAGTGCTTTTAAGCACATACTAGTGCTTGCAAACACCCACTAATTAATGACTAAACCACCCTCTCCCATTAATTATTTCAGCCCACCTCCCCCATCCATGGGCCACGCAAACATGAGGCATGCATGCAGACTTCATATTCCAACTCTCAAGCCCACCATTAATTTCACTTGTTTAAATTTTGTTAAAAAAAATTTAAATGAACCATTAATTTATAAAAAATTATAAAGTAATTAAAAAGTAATAATTTATTTATTCCACATAAATTTACATACTTATCATATTTGGATATTCCATATTAGTTTGTACACTCCATAAAAGTAAATATATTCATAATCCTCGGCCTTAAAATATACTAATATACTCGAACTTTTTATTGAGAAATGATTAAAAAATTAGTGGTTACCCAATTGACAATAAATATTTAACACTAAGACTTGTGTTCACATAATTATTTTTACTAATTACATCACTTTTTTACTTGATATAATTAACTATTCAAAAAGTGATAAAAGTTTAGTTGAAAATTTATGATAATTTATAAAAATATGACTATCACTTTTCAATTTTGAATTAATGAATGAGATTATATATTAGTGGACATGATTATCTTTACTAATTGCATTAGTTCTATGAGTCAATTGTCACTTTTTATTTAAAAGAATATCACTATTCAAAAAGTGATAAAAATTTAATTGGAAAGTGATAATGTTTTTATTAAAAGTGACTATCACTTTTTACTTAAAATTTATCACTTTTTACTTAAACTTTATCACTTTTTAATTTAAATTTAATGACTTATATTATCAGTTGGTGAACACGTGATTATTTTTATTAATTACATTTTTTTTAGTTAATTATCACTTCTACTTGATATAATTCACTGTTCAAAAAGTGATAAAAGTTTAGTCGAAGCGTGATGATGATTTATCAAAAGTAAATATCATATTTTACTTAAACATTATCACTTTTCAATTCTAAATTAACGAATGACATTATATATTAGTAAACATAATTATCTTTACTAATTGCATTAGTTTTATGAGTTAGTTGTCACATTTTATTTAAAAAAAATATCACTATTCCAAAAGTGATAAAAGTTTTGTTGAAAGGTGATAATGTTTGTATTAAAAGTGACTATCACATTTTATTTAAATATTATCACTTTTTAATTCAGATTGAATGAATTATATTAATTGTTTGTGGACATGATTATTTTTACTAATTATATTGCCTTTTTTAGTTAATTATCACTTTTACATGATATAATTAACTATTCAAAAAGTGATAAAAAGTTTAGTTGAAAAGTTATGATAATTTAAAAAAATATGACTATCACTTTTCACTTAAATATTATTAATTTTCAATTATGAATTAAGGAATGAGATTATATATTATTGAAAACATTTGCATTAGTTTTATGAGTTAATTGTCACTTTTTATTTGAAAGAATATCACTATTCAAAAAAGTGATAAAAATTTAGTTAAAAAGTGGTAATGTTTTTATCAAAAGTGACTATCACCTTTTACTTAAATATTACTCCCTCCGTCCCGGAATTACTTGCATAGTTTGACTGGCACGTTGTTTAAGAAAAGTGAATTTAGTGGTTGATGATGTAAGATAAATGAGGGATATTTTTAGGTAATTTGATGATGTGTAAAGTGAATTTGATGATGTGTAAAGTAAAATGTATGGAAAAAAAGAGTGCCAAATTTGAAAATAAAATGATGTTGTGAGGTTATTAATTTTGTGGGGTATTTCCATATTAAGAGTGTGCAAGTAATTTTGGGACGGCCCAATAAGGAAAGTGTGCAAGTAATCACGGGACGGAGGGAGTATCACTTATTAATTAAAATTTAATAAATTATATTATCTTTGCTAATTACATAAAATTTTGAGTTAATTCACTTAATTGCCACTTTTTACTTGATAGAATATCATTGTTCTAAAAATGATAATTTAATTAAAAAGTGATAATTAATATTTATCAAAGGTGGGTATCACATTTTAAATAAACATAATTATTTTTTATATAAACATTATCACTTTTTCAATTATGAGCTAAATGAATGAATTATTTGCTATCTTTACTAATTGTATTACTTTTTTGGGTTAATTGTCATTTTCTTTATATAGAATATCACTGTAAAAAATTGATGTATTATTTTTAATTTAAAAAATTATTATTTAAAAAAATTTTGGAAATGTCAGAGAATAAAAATATAAATTAGTTATATAAGTTGGTGGGCCACCGACCTTCTTGAATTGTTTTTTTACATTAGGGATGGGGTATATACCCCTCCAGCTTTGTTAGATACACTACCCTTCCACTTTTATTAATAAAATATTCATGTAAAATGATTGTTTACCCTTTTAATAAAATACAAAAAAATAGATACACTCCCCACAAATTTAAACTAACACTAACCTTACCCCAACTCTAACCCTAATTTGACAAGCTGCCGCCGCCACCCCACAGCGAAAAAAATAGATACACTCCCCACCATTGCCGCCACACCTCCGGTCATCACTGCCGCCGCACCTCATATTTTTAAATTTTTTAAAATCAAACTTGAAAATTTTAAAAAAAAATTATTTTCGACGACAAATCAGAGTCGACCAAAAACACTCCGGTCGACACTGGTTTGTCGACCAAAGACATTCCGGTCGACACTAATTTGTCGATCAATAATAATCCGGTCGACTCTGGTTTGTCGACCAAAAATACTTCGGTCGACTATTATGTTTTTGTTGGTCATGAAAGGAGTATATAACAAGTGTATGGGGGGGAAATACACTTGTATGCAATTCTTTTGCTAATTTGATCAAACCAGAGTTCAGCAAGGTTGTCTTGGACAACTCTGCTGAAGAAGATTAACTCTTCTAAGATAATCAGACTACTAAGTACTATTGAGTACTTAGTTGAATAACTATCTAGGGGAGTTATATGTGCGGAATAGTGGTTGGCCCTTTAAGTTTAGACTCCTTTAATTTCTGAAATCACTTAGTCAATGCAACACAGTCCAGTTTTCAGGGAACTTGTCCAAATAGGTTTTGCACAGTCTTTGAATGTTTATCCTTGAAAGATCAGTTTTGTGTGCAGTGTTGAATGTATGAAAGTACTTGTAAAGTAAATCAACACAAGAGTTTATAGTGGTTCAGAGACTCAAGCTCCTACATCCACTTTCCCTGATTTAACAGGATAATTCCTTCACTCTTAGAATTAACTTGTTTTATAGTGCCAAGGTGCACTTGATCAAGAACACCACTCCTTGGTGAATTGATCCCTAGGATGTCTAGAGTCCTAGTACCCTCTTCTCAACTCAGAACTGAACTGTTCTTCTCTCAACAGTCAGCTCCTACCACTTCTACTACTACAACCTTCTCACTTTCTCACTTGAAAGGGTTAAGGGTTGAAGTAAGGTTCCAACTAATGAGATATCCTTTACAATGAAGATCAAGGTATAAGGATAGGATATCTCTCTAAGCTTGTGTATGAATATACAATTGGGTTCAGCTTAGAAGAAGTGTATAAAGACTAAGATAGTCTCTTTGAAAGCTTGTGAGCACTTGTCAACTTGTAGGATAGTTGGATATTCTTGTCAAGGTTGAGGTGCTTTTGGATTGTGTTGAGGTGCTTTCAAATGGTCTTCACACTTCTGTATTTATAGACAAAATGGAGGATTTGCCCGTTGGAGAGGCAGCCCCAAGTTGCTATAAATGTCTTCCTTGAGTTCTTCAAACTGGAAGACAGATTCTTGATAGTGACATGTCCTCATTTGGGTAATAAACGGCTTGTAAGACTTTGTCTTCATTCTGCAGCACTTTTCCCAATGTTTGACTTCTTGTTAGGACTTGGACATGGCTTCTGAAGGTTGATCCAATGATAGGACAACATTCCTTATCATCTGGACAACTCTCCTTATCACTATCAGCAGTTTTGCTTTTCAGCAAGGTTGGCTTGCTCTTCTTCAGATGACTTGGCTCTTTCCCTTTATTTTACTCTAAGATGATCTTGCCATATTGCATTTCTTTAGGGTATGGTTGTCCTTAATTCTTCAGCATAGTTGACCTTCAATCTTTAGAGTTTCTGTTCTGATTCAATCATGCTGAGACAACTCTTCTGGACAACTCTTCTGATCAGCATTCTTGATCTTTTATCATCAGAGCATTTTACTCATAGAGTTGGCTTCTATGGACAACTCTCCTGATCCAAAGCCTTTGAGTAGCCTTGTCCTTTTGAGCTAGGTAAGCTTGTTCTTGCATATGGACAGCTTCTTTGGACAACTCTCCTGATCAGAGCTTTTGGTTTTCCATAGATTGTTCCAGAATTTTGAGCCTTGAGGGGACTTGATCTTGATCATCTTAAAAGTAGGTTCCCCCTCAAATTGTGCATCTAATTGTCTAAGAGCTGCCTAACACTTCAGCTTCTCATCTAGCCTATATTCTATATGTTCTAACATTTCTAGAACATGTTTATCTTGACTTAGGCATGTCTTAGGGGGTTTTGGTATTAGATCAAAACATATCTCATTTTATTCCCAACAATTTCCCCCTTTTTGATGATGCCAAAACCTACATTATCTAAGCAAAAGTGACTTGTCTACATCTATTACATGTATCTTCAGAAGACATGACTAAGGTCAATATTCCTGAAAAGATAATGTGTTAGTGTTTTCACTGTTTTTGTTGCAAGTAGGTTTCAAAATAGGCATAGAGAGATTAGTGTTTCTTGATTCAAAATAAGTTCAACTATTATTCATTCAAAGATCATTACAAGCATGTTGATAGTTGAAATTAACATATCAGAGCATGAATAAAAAACACTTAAGTACAACAGAGCATTTCATTCTAACAATTCAAGACATAGATAAGATTTTCAGCATCAGAGCACAGAGCTTGTATCAGAGCAATCCATAACAAATCAGAGTAAACAGATTAGCACACCACATCAGCAATCTTGACCATATTTCAGCATAGTTCATCAATCAAGAAAGGTCAGAAGACTTAGCCATTTCAAAGATCATCCTCAGGGGGTGGCAGCATTCCATACTGTGCCCACACTCTTCTTTTCAATGCCATGGCTTCTTGGTTGATTCCCTTAGGTCCAAGAACCATCTTGTTTAGCTTAAGGATCTCAGTGAATTCTCTCAGAATTCTTGCTTGGTCAATCCATCCTTCAAGCTTTGGAGGCATGTAGATGATAGGCTTGGGAGCATTGAGTTCAATTCTTGCAATGTCAGCAGCTGCAAGTAGTTGTTGATACAACTCTCTGTAGTATTCTAACATGAACTCAGTGAAGGCAGAGTTTGCATCTCCTCCATTCCATCTGTCAATGACATAATAGTCATAGACAAACTCCCTTTTGGCTTCTTCCCATGTGTCATTCAGTTGAATTGGCACCCATTTATCCAAGTGTGGATATTTGGTGTCCATTGGGATTAGAAGTTGAGGCTTCATCTTGCTGTAAGTTGCTCTCCTTCTTCTTGGTTTCTGAAAGTTTGCTCTCCTCTCATCTCTTGCTCTGTTGGCTTCTTCCATCAAGTCCATTTTCTCTTGGGCCCTCATCATGGCCAATTTCTGTTGTGTTTCAGGGTCTTTGCCATACCCTTCATGAAACAGCTTTGATGGATCATGGGCTAGAACAGTTGTCTTCTTCTTAGGTTCAGGTCCAAATCCTTCAGCAAATAACTCTTCAATGTCTTCAGAGGACTTGGTACCTTCAGCAGTTTTGCCAGATTCAGAAGATTTGTCCTTTTCAGTAGATTTGGGCTCTTCAGCAGTTTTGGCTTTCTTGGATGTGGGCTCATCATCAACAATTCTGAATTCAGGTGGAAGATCAAGGCTGTTGGGAAAGTCAGTGAATTTCTCAACTTGTCTCTTCTTTCCTTGGGCCTTCTTGATCTTTCCTCTAGTTTGGACACCTTCAGTATTCTTGTCCAAACCTGATACTTCACCACCTGGTCTTTGTTGTAACCTCATCCTTTCTTCTTGAGCTGAGGCCATAGAATTCTTCAAAGCAAGTGCCAATTGCTCTTCTTCATTTAATTCTTCCAGATTCAGTACTTCAGGCTCTTTGCCTTTTCCTTCAGCAATGTTGTCTTTCCCTTTGACTGGGCTCCCAATCACCAAGGCACCTTTTGCTCTAGCTCTTTCCCTTTCCCCCTTTTTGGCAGCATCAAAACACTGGGGCTTGAGGTCACTCATTGTTGAGGCCATCAGGGATTGGGCCTGGTTTAGAGATTTCATTTCTTCCAACAAATATACATTCTCATCATGTATATTTTGCATCTTGTCACTGCTCAAGCTAAGAAAAGCAAGAACAGGTTTCATTTTCTGTTGAACAACCTCCTCCATGGTTGCCTTAAGAGATGCATCCAATTGGGTCTTCAGAAGCTCAGTGAGGTTGGCCACTGCACCTTCAGCAATGTTGGCCAACACTTCTTGGGAAAACTTTTCAGAGGCTGCCTTCACCATGGCTAGCCTTTGCTCTTCAGCTCTTCTCTTTTGCAGTGCAGTCTTCTTTCCAATAGCTTGTTTGACAGTTAGTCTGAGAGCTTTGACATTGGCATTGTGATTGTCTCTCAGCAGCTTTTGCTCTTTCTTGACCTCCTCTGAGATGGCTTCCATGGTTGATTTGGCATTTTGAACTTCAGTGGAGATGGTTTGGAGACCAGATTCCACAACACTGATCCTTGCCTCAAGGGTTGGTAGCACAACATCTTCAGAGCCAGTGAGCCTCATTTCTACAGATGCTAGAGTCCTTCCTTGCTCATTCAAGGTTCCCGAAGTTTCAGCATGAGCAGATTGGGCTTGATGAGCCAAGGAGTCCAACTTCTCTGATTGCATTCCAAGTAAGGCCTGAGCTGAGCCTGAATCTACTTGGATAGGTGCATCTGTTAAGAATTCATCTGCAAAAATTTGATCAAGAGAAATACCTGCAACATCAGACAAGTCAAACAAGTTAGGAAATAAGCACTCATCACCCTCAATTTCTTTTGTATAAGACTCTGATACATCAGCAGTCTTCTTCTCATTTTCAACTTGTTCTTTTCTCCCTTCTTTAATAATGTTCTCACTCAAGGAATCAGGCCTCCTCTCATCAAGTGATTCTTGAAGTTCAGATTTGACTTCAAGAATAACCTGTCCTTCCTCACTTATTCCACCCTCATATGGTGGTACACTCACTATCTTAGTGATGACTACCTCTCTTTCATCCTCAACTCCCTCTGATTTTTCAACTATTCTCTCCTTTTAAACTCCTTCTCCTAAGCCTGCAGCATCTTTACCCTCAACAGGGTTCAAAGATGGCAGTTGTGAGGAGATCACAGTGCTTATCTCAGCAGCCACTGAGTCATCCTGAATGATTAAGGGCTGATCAGTGTCCAACTCTTCTGACACTGAATAGGCCTTAATCAAACTAGCCTCTAGTACAGGAACCTCAACATCTTTAGGCTGTGCCTTGGGTTCAGAAGAACCTTCATTGGAAGATGTGTCTTTGGTTGTGTTACCACCCTTGGTCAACACCTCTGAAGATACAGAGCCTTTCCTATGATAGGTTTTAGGGGGGTTTGAAAGTCTGTCTGCTATAGAAGACTTGGGTTGAAAGGATTCAGGGAGATTGGCTTGAGGGGTTTCAGGAGGGTTGGGATTTGAAGGGTTTGAGGGATCATCAGGGGAATCATCATCATTGGAGCTACTGTCAGGGTGTTTGATTCCCTTGGCTTTTCTTTCTATCTCCTCCTCAATCTTATCAGCTACCAACTTTGCAAAAATCTCCTCATCAATGAGAAATCTTGTCTTTGAAACTCCAGCAAAGTGTAGCAATCTGTTTTCCTCTATTTGCCACCAGTTTGCACCCTTATCTTGGATGACTTGTGATATCTCCATCATAGATTTGTCTTTCACATCAACAAGCATCCTTAAATCATGAAAGGCCTTCTGAATCTTTGGAAATTCAGCAAGTTGTGGATACAAACTGTCCACAGTAGCCTTGGCTCCTCCTCTGAGCATACTTTCATAAGTATACTCCTCCTCATCTCCACTTGAGTGGGGACTTTGGGTTATAGGGGAGTTGGCTCTGGGTTCTCCTAATGTGGCTTCAGGCAGATTAAGTTCAGGGATATTGGCTTCAGATGGGTTGGGTACAGTAGAAGGATCTTCAGTTGCTTTTGAGAGCAATGGATCTGAAGGGGCTTTACTCAGGGGGGTTGGCTCATTGAGTGCATGCTCTAAGATCTTTGAATAATTGAGCATGGATGAGTCAAGGGGAGACAGGAGTCTTGTCTCATCTACTGCTAAATCAGCAAGCACATCAATGCCACTTCTTTGCACATTCCCTTCTGGAGAATATCTCTTAGTGAGATTTACAGGGGTAATGGGTTGGTTGGAAGGGGTGACATGGGTTTCAGGGGAGTTGGGCTCAAGGTACTGAGTTTCAGGGAGGTTGGCCTCTATAGGTTGACCTTCAGGGACTTTGGATTCTGGAGTTCCAGAATCAGAAGAATTAGTCCTTGACATGGATTTGGTCCTGCTTTCAGCTCTGCTCTCCCTTAGAGCCAATTGAAGAGACCTTTCTTCTTGAAGCACCAACACCTTCTCAGTAGGTTTGGCCCTTCTCTTGCTGGCCCTACTGCTTCCACTTCCTTCCATCTCAGGGACAACTTCCCTGATTCTCTTATCACCCTTCTTCTTTTGCCTAGTCTCATTGTACTTCCTCCTCAACTCTTCTGAGTGGTCAGAAGGCACACTCACTCCCTCTTCTGCCACTGCATCAACTTCAGCTGATGCTCCTGAGGCTTCTCTTGAAGACAATTGAGACATCTTTCTTGTTTTGACAGCCCTGGCCTTTGTTCTCTTTTTCATCTTAGGCTTCTCTTCCTCCTGTTCTTCAGCAGGTTTGACCATGAGCATCCTTCTCTGTTCAGTTTTCTTGCTAAGTTTTCTGAACAGGATCTTCTGGGCTGGGAGGGGCTTTGCAAAGGTCTGCATCTGGGTATAGTGGGAAAACCTCTCAATCAACAAGCTTGCCCTGGTGCAATACTTGATTTTCCCTTCTAGCACCACCTTATTGTGGGTTTTCACCTTGAATTTTGCCTTCTCCTTCATCATCTCAGACATGATGAAGGTCCTCCAATCAAATTTAATGCCCTTACCACTGGCATCAATGATGGCAGCCATGATTCTGATCCTTGGATGACTAACCTGCTCTAAGCTTCCAGTGTTACTTAAGAGGCTCTTAGCAACTACCTCAAAAAGGTTGAGAAACTCTAGCTTGAGAGTTTTCTTGTTTTGAGTTGAGGAGAGAGGGCCTGGAACTAATAGCCATTCTTGGGCTATCTCATCTTCATGTCCAGTGCCATAAGCCTCTGGATTCCTTCCCTCATAAGGCAGTCCAAAAGCTCCTTCCAGATCTTCTGAGGAGAATTTTACTCTGTGGAATCTCTCTTCTTCCTCTCCTTCTGCTGTGTAAGATAGTCTGGTTGATACTTCACCATCTTCAGGTTTGCCTCTCCACTTGAGGAAGGCAAAGAATTCTGCCATGTAGCTTTCCAAGCAAGAGCTTGGTCTTTCCTCCATGAACTTTTGAAGTCCAGCTCTCCTCAACCATCTCAAGGTTGGTGTGATTTCAGGATCCTCATTCTCAAATGATACTATTGGCTCAAAATGAAGATTGTGTTTATTGCTTAAGTAGCCAAAATCCAGGTCTAGATCCTTGTTAGAGAAATCAACAAGCATCTCAGGTCTAACTTTGGGGGCCATTGAAATTTGCAGAGAGAGCTTTGAGAGAGTTTGATGAAAATTTGAGTTAGGGTTTCGAATACTTGGGGAAGAAGTGTTTGTGGGGATCTTAAGACTTGTGAATATTCTAAAAAGAATGTTTGTCAATGAGTTGGTAAGGTCTTGAAGCAATTCAAAGATGAGCAAAAGTGGAAATCCAAAATGGACGGCTAGGATTGATTTCAGGGGAGTTGTCCATTTTTTATCCAATGGTCAAAAACCAATGTAACAGTGAAATAACTGTTTTATTCAAAACGTGGGTGGTTTTTAATGTTTGTTTAAGGCTGGGGGTTTTTCGAGATAGATCATGTCCCAAAAAGTTTAATGCAAACAAGAGTTAAATCTTGGCATTTAATGCATGGAAAGTGACCTTTTGAGTGGGAGACAAATTAAATCCCAGAAAGGTGAAAACTGTATTTCAATGGGACAGATTTCGAAATAGGTATTGATCACCAAAAATAGGTGCTTATCATACCAAGATTTGGTTTGATAGCTGGGACAACTTATCTGACCCCACTTTGGACAAGTGTCCTGAAGAAAAGTGGACAAGGGTCCTGAATGTTAATGGACAAGTGTCCTGAAGAAGTAAGGTCATATTTCTGATTTTCAGTAGACTTGACCAAGTCTGCTGAAGTTTGAGTTTATTTCCCTTTCAATCAATGAACTTCTTTGGACTCATTTTTCCAGCTTCCCTGGATCAAGAAGTCCCAACTCTGCTGATAATTCCAGGAATCTTGCCTCTGCAAGTGGCTTAGTTAGTATATCAGCTTTTTGATGGTCTGTGTGAATTTTCACCAACTTGATATCCTTCTTCTCCACATGATCTCTAATGAAGTGATGCTTGATGTCCACATGTTTGCATCTTGTGTGCAAGACAGGATTTTGTGATATAGCAATGGCACTATTTTTATCACAGAAAATTGGCACTTCAGTAGAGTTGACTTTGTAGTCTCTGAGTTGTTGTCTTAGCCAAAGGATTTGAGCACAACAACTTCCAGCTGCAACATATTCAGCTTCAGTGGTGGAGGTGGCCACTGTATTTTGTTTCTTGGAGAACCAAGATATGAGTTTGTTGCCTAAGAATTGACAAGTCCCTGAGGTGGACTTTCTGTCAATCCTACATCCTCCATAATCAGCATCTGAGTAGCCAGTTAGCTCAATATTGTCATCAGCAGGGTACCAAAGGCCTAGATTCTCAGTGCCTTTGAGGTACCTCAAAATCTTCTTTGCAGCCTCAAGGTGGCTTTTCTTAGGATTTGCTTGAAACCTTGCACAAACACCTACTGCAAAGGTGATATCAGGTCTGCTGGCAGTGAGATAGAGGAGTGAACCAATTATTCCTCTATACTCAGTAGAGTTGGTTGGAATACCACTCTCATCAGGATCCATCTTCCAATTTGTGTTCATAGGGATCCTTACTGGCTTGCTAGTTGTACACCCAAACTTTTTGATCATTTCTCTGGTGTACTTAGCTTGGTTGATGAAGATTCCTTCTTTAGATTGCTTGACTTGTAGACCCAAAAAGAAGTTCATCAACCCCATCATGGACATCTCAAACTTGCTTTGCATGAGCTTGGAGAATTTCTCACACAGCTTCTCATTAGGGGATCCAAAAATTATGTCATCCACATAAATTTGGACAAGCAAAATGTCCTCTCCTTCAGAGATTCTGAAGAGAGTTCTGTCCACAGTTCCCTTGGTGAATCCATGATCCAAGAGGAATTGTGATAGTGTATCATACCAAGCCCTAGGGGCTTGTTTGAGTCCATATAGAGCTTTCTTGAGTCTGTAGACTTGGTTTCCAACTTCAAAACCTGGTGGTTGCTCCACATAGACTTCTTCTTTCAAGACTCCATTCAGAAAGGCACTCTTGACATCCATTTGGTATACTTTGAACCTCTTGTGGGCTGCATAGGCTAGAAAGAGCCTTATTGCTTCTAGCCTTGCCACAGGTGCAAATGTCTCATCATAGTCAATGCCTTCATGTTGGCAATACCCTTTTGCCACAAGTCTTGCTTTGTTTCTGACAATCACATCATTTTCATTTTTCTTGTTCTTGAACACCCACTTTGTTCCAATAACATTTTGATGTGAAGGCCTATCCACCAGCTCCCATACTTCATTCCTGGTGAATTAGTTAAGTTCTTCCTGCATGGCTGTGATCCAATTGGCATCTTGAAGTGCTTCCTCAATATTACTTGGTTCTTGCTCTGACAAGAAACAACAGAACATAGCACTTTCACCATGAAACTTTCTGGTTCTGACTCCTATACTTGGATCACCAAGTATCAGATCAGTAGGATGGTCAGACAACCAAGTCCTTCTTTTCCTGATCTCTTCAGTAGAGTTGTCCTCTACTGAAGGTGAGTTATTTTGATCATAGAATTCAGAATAATTTAATGCAGGATCTAATTCAGGATCATAATCAGGGGTGTTGTCCTCAATGTCAGGGACATTGGCATTTTCAACATTTTGAGTTCCCCCTTGATTATTTGACCCATTAACTACCTCAGCAGGAACTGCTTCTTCATTGGTAGTTATTACCTGGATGTGAACTGGGATTGGTTCATTCAGTTCACCATTTCCTTCTGTAGGATTTGTCTCAGGAAGGTTGCCTTCAGGATTGTTGTCCAATGTGGATTTTTCAGGCAGATTGGCTTGAACAACATCTATGAATTCAGTGTCTTTGTCTTTTAGGCTTAATCTGGTTGTCCTCTGTTTGATTTCTTCAGGTTCCAAATGATCATTCCTGATCTCAAAGATAGACTCATCAAACACAACATGAGGTGTTTCTTCCACTATAAGGGTTTTCTTGTTGTAGACTCTGAAAGCTCTACTGATTTGAGAGTATCCAAGAAATACTCCCTCATCAGCTTTGCTGTCAAAGGCTTTCAACTGTTCTTTCCCATTATTGTGAATGAAACATTTGCAACCAAATATATGAAAGTATGACACTTTAGGCATTCTTCCTTTCCAGAGTTCATAGGGAGTTTTGCCTTGCCCCTTAGTGATCAAACATCTATTTTGAGTATGGCATGCAGTGTTTATAGCTTCAGCCCAAAACCTCTTAGGTAAATTTGAATCAGCAATTAAGGTTCTAGCAGCTTCTTTTAAAGTTCTATTTCTTCTTTCTGCAACTCCATTTTGTTGGGGAGTTCTAGCTGCTGAGGTTTCATGAGCTATCCCATTAGATGAGCAATACTCATTGATGTAAGAATTAATGAACTCAGTGCCTTTATCAGATCTTATCTTGATAATGCTAAGGCTTTTCTCATTTGACAATCTCTTAAGAAGTTCAGGTAGTTTGACTTGTGTTTCCTTCTTATTAAGGAGAAATACTACCCATGTGAACCTAGAGAAGTCATCTACTACCACCAATGTGTATTTTCTCACATTTATGCTCGTAGGGTTAATTGGTCCAAACAGATCCATATGTAGTAGTTCAAGTACCCTTTCAGTGGAGATGACTGGTTTACCTTTGAATGAGGCTTTAATCTGTTTTCCTTCTTGACATGGCTTACACACATGTTCTTTAATGAAAACCTCATTAGGCAGTCCTTTAACTAATGCATTTCTAGCAAGTTTATTCATAGATTTGAAGTTCAGGTGGTTTAGCCTCTTGTGCCATAACCAACTTTGTTCACTAGAGCTTTTAGCAATAAAACATGCAGCATCAGTAGACTTGTCCCAGTCTGCAAAATACACATTTCCCTTCCTAGTTCCAGTCAATAGGGTTTGTTGAGTTTTATCCTTAATTAGACACTTTCCACTTGAGAACTCAACATTAAAATCTTTGTCACAGAATTGACTGATACTTAGGAGGTTATATTTGAGACCAGCTACATAAGACACATTGGTTACTTTGATGTTACCAATCATCAAAGTACCATAACCTTTTGTAGTTGCCTGTGAGCTGTCTCCAAAAGTAACATTTGGGCCTTCTTTTTCAATGAAGTCAGTGAGGAGTTCCTTGTTTCCAGTCATGTGCCTTGAACATCCACTGTCAAGGTACCATGCTGTCTTTTTGTTCATGCTCCTCTTCTTGTGGCCCATTGGTACCTGCAATTAGATAGGTTTAGGTACCCTTTGAGTTTTGGGTCCTGAGAGGTTAGCTGTACCTTTGGGAACCCAAACTTGCCTAATAACCTTGATTGATTCAAGGTGGCTAAGTTGTCTTCCTCTAGCATCTACATACACTGTCTTCCCTTTAAATGCCTTTGGGAAAGTGTGTGTGAAAGTGTTTAACTCTATAAGCTTCAGGAGAGTTGTCAAATCTCCTGAACTTCTGAGTTCTTTGTGCTGCTTGAGGGAATCTTTGAGGAAAGGCTTTCTTTTGACCATTACCCTTTGGCATGAAGGGTTTTGGTTGTCTCATTTTATTTTGCCTTTGAGGAAAGTTATCCTTGGGTCTATTCAGCTGAGGCTTTTTCAGAAGAGTTAGCCTAGGCTGATAACACTTTGGATAACTCCTTTGAACATTATTCAGTAGAGTTGCCCTTCCATTGGGTCTACTCTGCTGACCAACATTCCTCTTATGTTCAGGAGCTTTGGCCATTTCCTTAGGTTTTGGCCTATTCTCCTGAAACACTTGAGTAGATAGATCATCCATTTTGCCCTTTCCTTTGTTCAGTGGTTGAATCACTTCATTTTCAGTTTGTGCCACTGACTTAACAAAGATTCTCTTAGTGTTACTTACAGAAGCAACACTAAGACAAGGTGAAGATTCAAATGGATCAAAACCTAATCCACTTCTTTGAGCCATAGGTCTTTGATAACTTTGAATTTCCTCTATTGCTCTAGAGGATTTGTTCAAAGCAGACATCTTTAATTTCAGACTCTCTTCACTTGATTTAAGAATATCATATTCATGTGAGAGATTTTCAAATTTGGCATTAAGAATTTTAAGTTCAAAATCTTTTCTCTTCTGAGAGAGAAGTTGATCATCAATCTCCTTTTGTTGGTCAACTATCCTGAGATTTGCTTCCTCAAGCTCTCTCAAGACTTGTTGATACAACTCAGTAGACTTGACATCAACAACTACCTCAGAATTTTTGGCAAGTTCAATGGCCAATCTTTCATTTTCTCTCACACAGTTATCATGAAATTCTTGTAACAAGGTGAAATCTTCCATCAACTTTCCAAGGGAAAGCTTCAAGTTGACCTCACTATTGTTCTGTGAGATGAATGATGGTGAGCTAGAAGTAGAGGATACCTCATCATCCTCAAGGGCCATGTTGCAGACATCATCATCATCATCACTGTTGGAGAATAATCCATCAGAAGAGTTGAAGCTTTCAGTACTTTCAGATTCATCACCAGCCATCATGGCCTTTCTATTGGTGAACTTTCTGTCTCTTTTAGCTTGTCTCTCTCTTCTCTCTTTAGAGCTTAGTTCAGGGCAGTCATGCTGGAAGTGCCCTTTCTTTTTGCAATTATAGCACAGATCTTCATTTTCATCCTTCTTGGATTCATCTCTTCTCTTAGATGATGAAGGGTCAGCTCTACTGGATCTTCTCCTATCAGAGGACTTGTCCTCTGATCTTTTCTCTTCAGGTTTTTTGTCCTCAGCCTGATCTTCAGGGGAGTTGTATCTTCTCCTGAATTTGTTGTCTTGGTAGAATTTCTTGTATCTACCAAACCTTGTGTTGAGCTTGTCAAACCTTCTAGCCATCAAGGCTAGTTCTTCCTTCATTTTAGTCTTAGAGACTGTTTTTGATGATCTGGGAGTGGGTTGCATTTCTGGTTCAGCAACTTTGGCTTTGAATGCCACTCCCTTAGTAGGATTTGAAGGTTCCTCAATAGGGTTTCTTCTATTGAGGTCGAACTCATAAGCTTTGAGTTCAGAGAAGATTTGTTGCATGGGCATGGTGGAAAGATCCTTTGTGTTCTGCATCATCACAGCATAGACATCCCACTTTTGAGTGAGACTCCTTAGGATTTTCAGTCCAACCTCTCTCTTGGTGTAGACCTTGCCCAATGAGTTAATCTCATTCATCACATCAGTGAATCTACCAGCAAATTTGTCAATGGACTCATCAGACTCCATTGAGAATTGTTCAAACTTCTGCACAGCAACTTGGAGCTTGTTCTCCTTGATTTTTTCAGTGCCCTCACACATTTCAGCAAGGGTATCCCAAATTTCTTTAGCTGTGGTGCAGTGGTAGACTCTACCCATAACTGCATCTGGAATTGTTTGATAGAGGGTGTTCATGGCAAGATAATTCAAATTATCTTTCCTCTTTTCATCAGCAGTGAAGTCATCCTCATCTTTGGGAATCAGTTCCCTTATATCTGCTCTTTGCTCATCTGTTAATCTGGGGTTAGTTTGAGTAAACACAAAAGGTCCTCTTGTGATTACTCTAAGCATATCAGTATGAAGAGATGCAAGATGAGCCCTCATTCTAATTTTCCAGAAATCATAATTATCTATTGAAAACATGGGCAGTTTGTGATGAGAAATATGGTTGACTGGATTTGTGGCCATATTGTCCAAACCTTGGACAGCAGGTGGAGGAACAGCATTGTTGTTGGCCATATCTCACAAATAATCAGTTAGTCAACAAGTGATGGATTTCAGATAGAGATCAGTTCAGTGACCACACAAATATGAGAGTTTTGAAAATCAAGATGGATTTTCAGAAGCAGTGGTCTTTGAACCCCTGCTCTGATACCACTTGTTGGTCCTGAAAGGAGTATATAACAAGTGTATGGGGGGGGGGGGGAATACACTTGTATGCAATTCTTTTGCTAATTTGATCAAACCAGAGTTCAGCAAGGTTGTCTTGGACAACTCTGCTGAAGAAGATTAACTCTTCTAAGATAATCAGACTACTAAGTACTATTGAGTACTTAGTTGAATAACTATCTAGGGGAGTTATATGTGCGGAATAGTGGTTGGCCCTTTAAGTTTAGACTCCTTTAATTTCTGAAATCACTTAGTCAATGCAACACAGTCCAGTTTTCAGGGAACTTGTCCAAATAGGTTTTGCACAGTCTTTGAATGTTTATCCTTGAAAGATCAGTTTTGTGTGCAGTGTTGAATGTATGAAAGTACTTGTAAAGTAAATCAACACAAGAGTTTATAGTGGTTCAGAGACTCAAGCTCCTACATCCACTTTCCCTGATTTAACAGGATAATTCCTTCACTCTTAGAATTAACTTGTTTTATAGTGCCAAGGTGCACTTGATCAAGAACACCACTCCTTGGTGAAATGATCCCTAGGATGTCTAGAGTCCTAGTACCCTCTTCTCAACTCAGAACTGAACTGTTCTTCTCTCAACAGTCAGCTCCTACCACTTCTACTACTACAACCTTCTCACTTTCTCACTTGAAAGGGTTAAGGGTTGAAGTAAGGTTCCAACTAATGAGATATCCTTTACAATGAAGATCAAGGTATAAGGATAGGATATCTCTCTAAGCTTGTGTATGAATATACAATTGGGTTCAGCTTAGAAGAAGTGTATAAAGACTAAGATAGTCTCTTTGAAAGCTTGTGAGCACTTGTCAACTTGTAGGATAGTTGGATATTCTTGTCAAGGTTGAGGTGCTTTTGGATTGTGTTGAGGTGCTTTCAAATGGTCTTCACACTTCTGTATTTATAGACAAAATGGAGGATTTGCCCGTTGGAGAGGCAGCCCCAAGTTGCTATAAATGTCTTCCTTGAGTTCTTCAAACTGGAAGACAGATTCTTGATAGTGACATGTCCTCATTTGGGTAATAAACGGCTTGTAAGACTTTGTCTTCATTCTGCAGCACTTTTCCCAATGTTTGACTTCTTGTTAGGACTTGGACATGGCTTCTGAAGGTTGATCCAATGATAGGACAACATTCCTTATCATCTGGACAACTCTCCTTATCACTATCAGCAGTTTTGCTTTTCAGCAAGGTTGGCTTGCTCTTCTTCAGATGACTTGGCTCTTTCCCTTTATTTTACTCTAAGATGATCTTGCCATATTGCATTTCTTTAGGGTATGGTTGTCCTTAATTCTTCAGCATAGTTGACCTTCAATCTTTAGAGTTTCTGTTCTGATTCAATCATGCTGAGACAACTCTTCTGGACAACTCTTCTGATCAGCATTCTTGATCTTTTATCATCAGAGCATTTTACTCATAGAGTTGGCTTCTATGGACAACTCTCCTGATCCAAAGCCTTTGAGTAGCCTTGTCCTTTTGAGCTAGGTAAGCTTGTTCTTGCATATGGACAGCTTCTTTGGACAACTCTCCTGATCAGAGCTTTTGGTTTTCCATAGATTGTTCCAGAATTTTGAGCCTTGAGGGGACTTGATCTTGATCATCTTAAAAGTAGGTTCCCCCTCAAATTGTGCATCTAATTGTCAAAGAGCTGCCTAACACTTCAGCTTCTCATCTAGCCTATATTCTATATGTTCTAACATTTCTAGAACATGTTTATCTTGACTTAGGCATGTCTTAGGGGGTTTTGGTATTAGATCAAAACATATCTCATTTTATTCCCAACAGTTTTGAAAGAATTTTTTTTTTAAAATTAAGAAAATTGAATTTTTCGACCATTTTGGGTCGCCCAAAAACATTCTCATCGACACCCTATTGTCGACGAGAGTGTTTTTAGGCGACCCAAAATAGTTGAAAATAATAAAAAAAAAACTGAACTGTTTTTTTCGTCGGCGACGCGGAGAAGAGACGAGGCGACGTTGGGAGAGGGGGGCATGACGGGTTTGGGGGTGGGGGAGGCGCGACGCGGCCAGCGAAGGTGGGGGCGGCGCGACGTGGCGTCGCTTGGTGGTGGTGGGGGGGGGGGGCGGCGACGGCTGGAATTGGGGATGAAGAAGAAGGAGGAGAGGAAGAGTTAGGGTTTTAAGTGTGGGAGTGTATTTATGGAGAGTTTTTAGAGAAATGGTACTATGGGTAATTTGGGGGGAGTGCATGTATAATTTATCAGTTTTAGGGGGAGTGCGTGTATCGGGGGAGTGCATTAAACAAAGCTGGAGGGGTATATACCCCATCCCTTTACATTATTCCGGGTTTCCAGCCTTTAAATTTCCGCAGAGGACGGCCCATTTATGTGGCCTTCCCTTGTTAAGAGGGATGAATGGAGCTCCGTCTCACGGAGTGAGATCCGTAAGACAGTCTCACACAAGACCTTCCCCTTTTTTTTTTTTTGCTTTTTTTTTAACGCTTTTTTTTTTCTACTTTTTTTTAATTGCTTTTTTTAACCGTTTTTTTTTTCTGCTTTTTTTTTTTAACCGTTTTTTTTTCTGCTTTTATTTTTTTAATCACTTTTTTTTTTTTTGCTTTTTTTTAACCGCTTTTTATTCTTTATTTGAGAGAATATATAAACCCTAAAAAATATTCACACCTTTCACTATGTTTGTCTTCACACCGTAGTCGTCGCCTTCTTCAGTTCCGGCCACCTACTCCCACTCTAGGTTCCTCTTCTGACCGTCCATGGAGACCGTTGCCTTCTCTGCACGCCGCTCAACATCTTGACGGCGATGGTGGACCCCCGCGACGGATCCATCCACTTGAATCGTTTTCTCGAATTTTTTGTTCTTTCTCTTCCCCTGTACCTTAAAACCCTCGCTTCTTTGTCTATTCCAGAATCATGTATAAAAAATTTCTTCGTTCATTGCGAAATTATCCGATACATCGGCTATGGCGCTCTGATCTGGAACAACTCCTACTTCCACGATGAAGATGGTACCTGTAATAATTTGTTGGAGAATTGGTTTTTTAATTTTGTTGTGAATAAGAAAATTAGAATGGAATTTGAATAAGAGTTGGGTTTTTGATTATTTTGAATAGTGTTGTTCTTTTTTATTGAAATGTGATAACTTTTATTTTTGAAAAGTGCTAACTATTATTGTTGAAAAGTGGTAATTTTATTACTGAAAAGTGGTAACTATTTTTATTGAAAAGTGGTTACTATTATTATTGAAAAATATAGTTCTTTCTTATTGAAAATTGGTATATTAGTGAAAAGTGGTAACTATTGTTATTGAAAAGTAATAATTTTATTATTGAAAAGTGGTTACTATTATTATTGAAAAGTGATAATTTTGTTATCAAAAAGTGTAGTTCTTTCTTATTAAAAAGTGGTAATTTTATTAAAGTGGTAACTATTAGGCTATGTTAGAGTAACCACTACACTAATAGTTACTTTGTTTTTAAGTTGCGCCTTTTATTGTTCATAAGGGTTGACTGGCCAGCATAGTGTGCATGGTGCACCCTACGCACCAGAGACCAACTCAATGAAAATAAGTAGAGTACTTTATATTTAAATATTATCGTGTTTTTATTTTATTTTATTTTGACTTTGAAATTATAAATTATTTATAATTTTATTTGAAGTTGTTATATAGTGTAATGTTATACTGGTTATAACGTTTATGAATTATGTAGAGTTAATACATTAGTATTGCATATTTTTAATTATAATTATTTGTATAAATAAAAATTATATGTGACTATGTGACCAAGAGCAGTGATATAGAACCAACCTTCGATTTTTTATGGAACCAGATTCGTCATCATCCACCTAATTCTTATTAATATATTTTTAAAAATAATTTAAAATAAATCTTATCCATTAAAATATATTTTAATTTTTTAATATCTAATCTCTCACTTAATCGTTAGTAAAAACAGTTCTGGAATTATTTTCAGCAAAAAAATAAGCAAATCAAGGGCCGACTAATTCATGGGCTGACCATAGACTAAGTTGGACTCACATTTTATAGGCCCGACTAATTCATGGGCCGACCCGATCCAACTAACGAACATTATTTGGCCCAATGGACTGGATTGGACGGCCGGATTTGCGAACACTACTCCCATTCTACATAACTAGTATTTCTCTCGTGCGATGCACGATTTATAAATTAATAAATTTATATAAACAGCCACTAAAAATAGTGGGTTGGACCAGAATTTTCCAAGCCTGCCAGGAGTCGGGCCCAGACGGGCCGGCCCATTTGGTATACGGTTTTTGGCGGGCTGGCCCGCCATATTTTGATTTTTTAAAAAATATTATATTTAATTAAAAAATAATCCCCTTTCTAGGAAAGGAACTCAAGACCTTATAATTGAATAATGGTGCTCTAACCACTTAATCTATCCAACTTTATTTAATAACAAAACATAATAAACCTAACTAATATTAAAAACTCTAGCGCATAACAGATTATATAAGCAGCCACATTTTTTTTCCTTCTTTCTTCATTTTTTGTACTCATAATACCCTATTTTATATCATATATATAATATAACTATATTAATTTAATATATATGTATATTATTACTGTATTTATAATATATTATACAACTATTAATAACCATATTTCAAATTAGTTTTTTTGTTCTTTCATTATTTTTGTACTCATAATACCCTATTTTATATCATATGTATAATATAAGTATATTATTTTAATATATATGTATATTATTACTGTATTTATAATATATTATACAACTATTAATGACCATATTTCTATTTAGTTTTTTTGTTCTTAATTAATAATTAATGTAATTCTTGATGTTTATTTCTATTATGTACAATAAATATATATACTATAATTTTTTATGTTTCTTGATAAATTTAATAAATATTTTGTAAAAAAAAAAAAAAAAAGTTGGCTCGCCAAAACCCGCGGCCCGCCCATTTTTGGTAGCCCGCCTTGCAAACGGGCTGGCCCGCCCCGCCAAGTGGCGGGCTTTTGCGGTTTTGGCCCGCCCCGCCGGCCCGTTTCAACAGGTCTAATAGAGAATAATGAAGAAATCTAAAGAAGAAAAATTGACCACCATTGAGAGAGGAGAGAGAAAATGAAAATAAAGGAAGAGAGAGAAAATGAATTTTAAAAGATGATATTTTATTAGTGGACCCCACAATATTTTAGGCGGGAACTTGATAGGGAAGCCACTATTCTGTTATTATATATATATAGACTAGTGTAAGACCCGCGTTTTACGCGGGATTGAAATAAATTTATAATATATTTTAATTTATTAATTAAAAATAATCTTTAAAATATTAATAGATTTATAAATTTTTTATTCTATTAAAACATAAGAAATGAGATTACATTATATATATATGATAAGAATTATAAATTTATTTATAAACAAATTTAATATAATAAATTACAAATTACGGAATTTTTTTTATACGCAGTATATTTTTTCATTTGAATCTAGATAAATAATTTTCAATCATTCTTGTTCTTGTTCTTGACTCAAGAGACTACAACTTACAATTGTCCGTGTGTAAATACAGGTTTTGAAAGGTAGACACCTACTATGAAAATGGACTAACAATGACTTTTATTTATCGTCATTGCATAAGACAGTAGAATGTGAAATTACTCCATCAAAACTTTACGCGGGAGTCGTGTCATTCGAAAAACTCAATGTCATTATCGGGATAAAAATTTTATTACCAACATTTCTCCCAAAAAGAATTTGTCCTTCATTGAATCTTAAAAAAATGAAAAAAGGAAGATTAAAAAAACAATAAAATTAAAAAGAAAGATGTAATAGAGCAAGACAAATGAATGATCAGATTGACAAACGACACATGTGTCGAGAGAAAAATGTGAGTACAAAAAATTTAGATTGGAAAATCGTGGTTAGATTTCAATTTTTTTTAATAAATGAATTTTACCCTATTAAATTTGTAACTTTAACAATAAAGTTCAAGATGGTGATGACCACACGTAGATAAGAAATTTACTATGCGACAGAGTCAAATAGACAAAAAACTGAGAATTAAATAAAAATACATGTAGGTAATATAAACATGTACTAATCATATTGTGTTAATTATGTTAGAAGCTTAGTTATATGTGTCGTAAAGGTATAGTTATAAAATTTTTGGAAAATCCTTGAAGACATATGATCCCCGTCCTTTGCTGATTGGATGATCAATCATTCAACCCATGCATTGACGTGAAATTGAACATCATGTTGTACGTTCGTCTATTTTTTATAAAATGCCGACTTTTTGCATCATTCTCATTCAAAATGTTTTCAAGGTTTCGAGTGCTTCTTTCATATTGGAGAGTTGAAATTTTTCATTGGAGTGGAACTGTGAAAATTTTGAAGGATTGTCATACATTTTTTTTCATCCGCTCTTCATTATACATTTTGACATTGCAATAATTAAATGCACATGTATGCGACATCACCAAAATTAAGATAATCTTGAAAAATTAAATAAAATTTTAAATAATAAGCTACATATACTTTTTTTAAAATGAAATAGAATGTTATGATTAAGAGAAATTGAATATCATACCATTGATTAGTAATCTTTGTTCATGTGTTGTATTTTTTGCGAGTGTGCATAATAGAATGGTGCATACCTAAGATGCTTGTAAGTTGTTCTTTACTTCGTAATAGAGCCATTCTTTTCTTTTTTGTTATCAAGTTATTTGAATATATTTATATAATAATATAATTTTTTTAAAATTAAAATTAAAGTACTAACTTGAATGAGCGTCAAGTATACACTTTGATAGTTATCTAGCACTGTTAAGTTTTAACCTTGTTTCTCTCAATAACTTGAAATAGTTTTAGAAAAAGTCAAATACATATAATTATATTTAACCTAAAATAGTTTTTAAAATATTTTATATATACTATAGTTAATAATTTATTTATGTTAGGAAGAGAATAATGAAGAAATCTAAAGAAGAAAAATTGACCACCATTGAGAGAGGAGAGAGAAAATGAAAATAAAGGAAGAGAGAGAAAATGAATTTTAAAAGATGATATTTTATTAGTGGACCCTACAATATTTTAGACGGGAACTTGATAGGGAAGCCATTATTCTTCTGTTATTATATATATATAGATTTGAAAACAAACATGCCAAAAGAAAAATGTAAGAAAAATATGAAAAAGATAAAATAGGGAGGGCCGAGAGACAATGGTGTTGTAAAAATAATCGTAAATTTCGGTGGAATGCTAAAAAAAAATGCAAAATGGGTAAGTATCGAAAGGAGAGAGATAGTATATTTTTGTGGATTTAGTTAATTTTATAATATTTTTTAGATTTTATTAAAAAAAATTTATCAGATTCTTTAAAATCAATCTATTTCAGATTTTAATCTTCATATTAAATTATTAATAGAACGGTAACGGGCATTGGTATATTTTAGTATTGATGCCCTTTAAATGGCATCAATGAGGTGTAAAGCGCCAAAAGAAATTGTTAGGATTTCCACCAAGTGATTCGTCAGTGATATCCAGGATTCGCTAATGGCCGGAGAAATTCCCAAATCCACGGACGAGGAGAAGTTTCAGCGCCTCACTCCTCAGACCACCAAGAATCTCCTCGATTCCGTCGATGCTTTTCTCTTCGACTGCGATGGTTCGCTCTTCAAATCTAAAACAAACTCTTCATAATTTTCAGGTCTAATAATCGTATTGTTTTTAATTTCAGGTGTCATATGGAAAGGAGATGCTCTCATTGACGGAGTTCCGGATACTTTAGATATGCTTCGAGCCATGGTGGTTTAATCCTCCTTTTAATTTTTGTCAAGTTTGATCAATATAGTTTCAGAAACAACTGACCTTTTTTGTGTAGGGGAAGAAGCTGGTTTTTGTAACTAATAACTCGACCAAGTCCAGGAAGCAATATGCCAAAAAGTTTCATTCCCTAGGAATTTCCGTCTCTGAGGTTTGTGCAACCGATCAATGTTTAAGTGAATTCAGAGCGTGTTGTGGTTAATCGGTTGTTGATTGCAGGATGAGATCTTCTCCTCGTCATTTGCTGCGGCGATGTACTTGAAGGTCAATAACTTTCCTAAGGAAAAGAAGGTTTGTTTTTGTTTCACTTCGTGAACTGTGAGCATTTCTTTGGTTGGTATTTGGAAGTTAATAAGCTTGTTAGGGTTAATCTTTCTTTATAGAATGTCCAAGTGACTAGTTGTCTAGTATTTTCTATAAGTCAAAGTAGAGTGTAATCATGTGAGAAATCAATCTTTGTTTTACTGAGTAAGTGCATATCATGGCTTTAGGTTTCTCTTTGATGATCATTTCCATCAATCCTGGTAATCTATCTCAGATAAATAGGTTTAAACTCGCAAAGTAAATAAAATTTGGAGTTACCAAGCAGCATCTTCAAAGAAATTGCACAAGTTAGTTAACCCTTAAAGACATTACTGAAAATCCCAGAACTATAAAACTGGTAGTTCTCTGACATCAAAATGCAATGCTAAACTGTTATATTTATAATTTGATCTGATTTTTACGTTGCATAAAGTCACACTCAGGTGAATTACAATATGGGTATTTGTAATGATGTAAAATCCTCATTTTTTATGCATTGATCCCACAGGTGTATGTAATTGGTGAAGAAGGCATACTGGAGGAATTGGAAAATGCTGGTTTTTCAGCTCTTGGTGGTCCTGTAAGCTTGCTGTAATTTCTCTAGATTTTGTTGTGATACAGATCAGTTCTTTTCACAATATATCCTCTTCATAATTGATGGATTTATGTTGTAATCTTTATGCTGATGTATGTTAGGCCTCTTTTCTGCTTGAAGATATTTTCTGAAAAATCTTTTGTTGATAATATCATTTGGCAATTCTCTATCTGGTGTAATTATGGTCTGACTACTAATTTTCTTTCGTGAAGCTAAGCAAGAGATTAAAGTGATAGGTTTTCTAGATGAATTATATGGATACTATGTCTATATTAACTTTCCAAGACGATTTCATCAATTAGATATTCTGTTATGCCAAGCCAAAAGATTTCACCCACTCAATAGTAAGATATGGACAAGTAGATGTTTTCTAATCAACTTCCTTCCTTGAGTTCAACGTGAGGTCTTTTATATGGATCTTGCTCATAATTTCTTTCTTAGCTTGCTTAAATATACATTATCTTGTTTTCAATTATCGAGGAGAATTCAATTGATTCATTGATGCTTTAATTATCAATTGAGAATGACTAATTGAACTCCATTTCTAGATTTGTGCAGTTAACATCTTGTTTAGTTAGTTTTCAGATAACATGATATAGTGGGTTGTGTATATGCTAATTATCTTGATAACTAGGCTAGTGTTGTTTTATTTGTTATATTAGAAAGTGTTACCACTCTGATTCTTTAGAACATGTAATCAGCATTTCTCTTGCAGGAAGATGGGAAGAAAACTATCCAGTTGAAAGCAAGCAACTTCTTTGAGCATGACAAGAGTGTAATGCATTCTGCTCCACAAAACATTGCACCTTCATTTGCCCATTGATTTATCTGTACTGCTGTTTCTACCACAGGTCGGAGCTGTGGTTGTTGGACTTGACCAATACATAAACTTTTACAAGCTACAGTAAGCTCTTTGTTTCACATTCTAGCTAAAAGTTCTTAAAACATCATTCTAGTTTATTTAGCTGATTTGAATTCATATATTTAAAAAAAACTACTGGATTTTTATTAAGAGAATAATTTATGTCATGTGTAAGGTATGGCACACTTTGTATACGCGAGAATCCTGGATGCCTGTTCATTGCAACAAATCGTGATGCTGTGGGACACCTTACTGATCTACAAGAATGGCCAGGTAGGTTTAAGCTTTTTCCCGTAAAACAATGATTTTACACAGAAGTATAATCTTCTATTTTTCTTCTCGGGTTCAGGCGCAGGATGTATGGTTGCCGCAATATGCGGTACAACACAGAAAGAGCCAACTGTAGTCGGGAAACCCTCTACCTTTCTGATGGACTTTTTACTACAAAAGTAAGTTCTTTGACACAATAATCAGATCTCCCATTCAGCATCTTTGAGTAGATGTTGCATACTGATACCAGGCACATTTGAAACTCCGCATACGCATATAGTGTGTGTGCGCACGCGTGTGTGTATATATATAGAGAGAGAAGGTATTATGTACACCTTGTGCACCGTGCACTTTTAACAATAGTATTAGTTCTTACAAGCTATTAATATTAGTGGTGTACAATGCACAAGGTAGACATAATACTTTGTCATGTATAAATTGAGGAAATGGGCCATTTTATGAGTTTGAATATTGTAAACTTTTTTGTTGCAGATACAAGATCCCAACTTCTAGGATGTGTATGGTTGGGGACAGATTGGACACTGATATTTTATTTGGACTCAATGCTGGCTGTAGAACTCTTCTTGTTTTTTCAGGTAGGAATAAGATGAAGTAAATTGCTTCATACAGAGTTTTGTTGTTTAATGATTGATGCTATATGCAGGTGTGACGAAGTTATCAGATCTTCAAGATTCATCTAACCAGATTCAACCAGAATACTTTACAAATACGTTGTCTGATATTGTTGGATTATTCAACAATAATCAGTAATCAACCTAATTATTTCTCTCTTCAAGCTGTAATAAAGATGCAGCAGTACTGCTTGAGGATTTATTTTTCCCAAACTTCTCTCGTATCATCATTGATGCATTTTAATTATCTGCCCAAATATCACTGTCTCCTCTCTGTTTATGGGATACTTAATTTTTTTATGGTAATAACATAAACTTATGTCAGATCATCTTACAGATAACATTATTTGAGATTAAGCTCAATTTTTTTTAGGGGATTTAGGATTTTTGTTAGAATGGATGTAGGAAAAATAAAAGTATCGTCAAATGAGAATACATTAATTTACGAGATTTACTAATAATGTGTTAGTTACATGCACATACAAATGGAAATTAATTATTGTATATTAATTTCTAATAGAGATGTGTTCAAAGCATTCCAACAAGGTAAGAAGTATGATAAATATTATTTTATTAAAAAAAAAAAAAAAAAAAAAGACCCCAACACGACAACACCCCCACCCACGTGCACTCCAATACCACAAACATTGCGCCCCTCCCTCCTCAAGGTTACCGAAGGGATCTCCTGTTACACACAAACGATGTTAAATGCATTTTCTGTTACATCCACAAAAAAAAAAAAAAAAAAAAAAAAAGAAGGTTTTTAGCATCGAATTTTTTTTTTATACTAAAAATGAAATATTTGATACCAAAGGGTATTAGTATCAAATTTATTTTCAATGCAACTTTCGATATCTATACTCCCAATCCTAAAGACTGAGTATCAGAAAAAAAAGTTTGATACTTGTTTTGATACAACAATGCATTTATCGTAAACTTTTATAGATACTAAACATATAGTATCAATAAATATTTTTTGATACAAAATGATTGAACTCTTTAGTATCAAAATAATATTTTGTATCGGATAATGGTATAATTTTTTTTTGATACTACATTGTATTTTTAGTATCAATTTTTTTTAACGATACTAAATATATAGTATCTATAAATTTTTCTGATACTAAAATGATTTAACTTTTAGTATCAGAAAAATATTTAGTATCGAATAATGGTATCAAAAAAATTGTATTTTTAGTATCAATTATTTTTTACGACACTAAATATATAGTATCAATAAATATTTTTTCTGATACTAAAAGATTGAATTCTTTAGTATCAAAACAGGCATTTAACATCAAATAATTATATTAATTTTTTGATACAATATTATATTTATTGTATTTAAAACAGAACCGACTGATTCTAAAATTAATGATATTATAAAAAAGTTTTAATATTAATTTCCGAATAGCAAAAATCACACTAGCTTTATTACACACATAAAATGCTAATATTCAATATGATTCAAATCTAGCTTTATTTGCCCTCCATATTACTAATTCAAATATCAAAATACTCCCTCCGTCCCAGCATTTTATGCACACTTTTCTTAATGGGCGTCCCAACATTTTTTACACACTCAAAAAAAGGAAACAATTCACATAATTTTTACCAATAATACCCCTCCTTTATTTTACCTTCTCTTCCATCTAGTCAAATGTCCCCCACTTTAATCAATAAATTATCAATAATACCCCTCTTTTATTTTAACTTACACATCACTTTATTCCATTTTCTTAATCTCCGTGCCGGTCAAAGTGTGCATAAAATCATGGGACGGAGGGAGTAACATTTATCAACAATGAACCACAAGTATATTAGTTTCATATACAAATACTAGTATATAAGCTCCATTACAAAATATCTAATGAGAAGTGCTTTTCAAGAACTAGTATATTAGGTTGGTTTGTGGAGCATTTCCGAACATGCAAATTGTGGAAAGCCTTGCAGTTGCCATAATCTTCTACAATTGAGCCACTTTCAGATCTATCATATACTCCATCTCTCCACCAAAAGTGTGCTCACTTTTTTTTATATATGTTTTTAAAAAAATCATATTTTAATTATAAAGAATATATTTAATATAATGAGTAAAAAATATACGTATTTGATAGATACTCAATCTTGTTAGTAAAGTAGAAAAAATATTCAAAAGTTAACTATTTAAATAGAATAAGCACGTTTTTTGTAGACCCAAAAAAAGAAATGAGCACACTTTTGGTGGACGGAGGGAGTACTTTCCACAAATGATCAAACATTAAAGCACAAATTAATATAAATGAAATTCAAACAGTCTAATTATATCAGCTTAAAGTAAAGTAATGAAAAAAACTTCACAAGTATCAACCATATAATACTTCAAGAAATATGTCGAAGAAAAATGTCATACCTGAAAACGAAACCACAAGTATGAGACACGTTTGCAAACACTTTCAACAATGTCACTTTATCACACATATGTTAAAGCATAATGACATAGATTCAGTTTCATTTAATCAACCCAATTTTTTCCAAAATAAAGTTAGAAGCAATCAAGGCCTATCAGCTTCATCTCCAACAACTTCAAATTCATATGCAAGTTACATGGTCCAGGACAGCTCAAGGCAACAAACAAATCGGGGAAATCAAACAAAACTGCCACTGAAATACAAATTCTAAACAATTTATGCATGCGTACCGCACAATTAGTGGAAGATACACAATGAGGTGGTTCCTTATGCAGCAAGAATTGTAGCTAAACTGCACTGAAATAAAAGACAAAAGCTTCTCAAAACATCTCACATAACATGAGTTGATGTGACTACAAAACATTGAAAATAATGTGTTTCTAAAACCACCTAAAAGTAGTGATCTTTTCATGTCAAATCTTTGATTGAACGAGAGTTAAAGGGGAAGACTTATTTACCAAGAACCAAAAGAATGAAGCAAGCTCAAACGCATTCTGTAGAATTAACATAGAAATATTGCATGTCAGTTAGCTCATCTAAGAATTTAAAGAAAAATAAGTGATGATTAACCTGGAAAAGGATAAAATGAATCAAGGACAACATAAGTTCTGGCTTATTGAACCAAAACAGTTAATCTCGGTGCATAAACTTAGGTCCATGAAAACACCAACATATAAATGCTTTAGAATTGAGAGAGAGAGAGAGAGAGAGAGAGAGAGAGAGAGAGAGAGAGAGAGAGAGAGAGAGAGAGAGAGAGAGAGAGAGAGAGAGAGAGAGGATAATGCTTTAGAATTAATCTCAAGAACTGAATTCTAGTTCTAAGGTAAGACGATAAATCTTGTCATTTCCATTTTGAACACTTACAGTGACAGGAATAAGTGCAATCCATAAATGGAGATTAGATCCTGCAAGTGAAAAAGTTAAACTGCCACATGTTAGCAAGTTGAACATGTTTACACATCACATTAACATAAAAGCAACAACGAATCCCCAGAGTGGCACACTGTAAATTTCGGCAAAAATGAAATCTCAAAAAAGCATCCAGAAAGCAAAATAATATTCATTTGAACTAATTAACTCCGTACATAGATAATTTACAATATCAAGCTTCGGTATATCAAAAAACAAATTGAACCTTATGAACATGGTAAAATTCTATGTACAGCACTGTGAAGAGTTTACCAGCTCAGGAGTTAAATTCTCAGTTGATTTTGCAGCTGCAGAAAATTAAATTTAATCCACCACGTGAAAAACTCAATCATATGCAACAATTAAACATCAAAAAATATAATCGGTTACAAGAATAGATCAAATGACACATATACAAGAATATTAGACACCTATGTTATGTGTAAAGTCGAAATCAAGATCCAACTACATTAAAAGTGCTTCACATACCAATCATCAAACAACAAACACGTGCAAGAAACGAAGCCATCTGATCTAAAAAACATGATAGATATATCATTATTTCACATTTGTCACAAGTTTCTCAAAACATATGATTTACAGTTTATAATCCTTGAAATAATATGATCTACCTCCAATTATAAATTATAAATAATATAATCCTTGAAATTAATAAAATAAGAAAGTAAATTAGATGCAGACCTTGAGAGTTCCTTTGCAATGAGAGCATTTGAAGCAAGATTTGTGATAACTAATTCCATCACTAGAGATAAGAGCTTTCGATTTTTGATAACTAATTCCATCACAGGCATTGCATTTCTGCTGTGTTCACTTGAAAGACATTTTGCTTCAAAAAACAGTAGATCTGAGCTTTCGATTTCACTGCGTTGAAACCTATACATTTAATTGCAAAAACAGAGCATCATCACTCATTTTTCATTACTTAAAGCCAAGATGATTACAGAGATTTAAATACAGGAATCACGAGCTCTTGTTCTTGTCTAAAATGTCTGAACTCCATCGAATTCAAATACAAAAATCTGCCACTGATGATTACAGAGATTTATGAGCCTGAAAAAGCAGAACAATCTTCATATTTAAAAGCATATTTTAAGTTTATGAAATTATGCTCGTAGACAGATGGATGGCCACAAAATACAACACATGGTTAGGTTATGCCCTTGAGAAATTACAGTCCAGTAGATGTCACCTCATAGATCATTCCTCAAATCCATAATAGCAATTGCATCTCTCATTCAAATAATTTTCTAGAATATGAAAGATATTTTACCAATTGCACCTCTAATTCAAATAATTTTCAGAATACTATCATCAATTTCCCAAAAAAATAAAAATCAAAGTATGTACCTAGAAATCAGATGGAAACGCGAGACGCCGGTGGATTCCGATGGACACCGGAGGCCGCTGGACGCCGAAGCTCTACAACAGGCGACAAACGGAGGAAGTTAGTGAAGGATTTTGCGTAGGTTTAAGAGTAGTTTTTTCTATTCATCGTGTCGGCGGCGTAGGTAGGTCTCGAGGATTTCCATAACACGCACGAACTTCTTCATATCATCGAGGCGGCGGCTCAACTCAGCTTCCGTTGCCCTGACTCAGTCGATCCCTCTCCACAACTGCTCTATTTCCATTCTCCACTAGCGGGAATTCGAAGGCGTCGTCTCTCTACGGAAATCGCCCTCTGCCGTAGAACATTGTGGTTCTGTTACTGTGCTTCATCGACTTGTACCTTGGTTATTGTCTCTCACTGGCCAAATGTGGGTCGTGACTGAGCGTGAGCGTCGCGGCCGAGGACAGAGACGGCCACACGCGGCGGCCGTGACTGAGGAAGAACCTCACTATGTGTAAATCGCACAGAGTGAAAGGGTGATTTTTCCCTTTTTTTTCGAATAGAAGGGGATGAGTTTGGGGAAGAAGATATGCTTTCATTTAGGAGAAAGACTGAAGAGACCGTAGTTAGCAATTGGTATCAAATATTTTTAATATATGATAATAATAATTATTACTATTAAAAAATATTAAATACAAATGGTATCAATAAATAAATTTTTAATACTACTAAAATAATAATAGTATAAAAAATGATGAATGTTATAAAATTATTCAAGATAATTAATACTAAAAATATAAGTGTATTAATAAAAATATTATTAATACTAAAAATAAAATTAATAATATCGAAAATTTAATTTCCGACACTAATGATAAGTAGCATCAAAAAAATATATTTGATAAAAAAAATAAGTGATATCAATAAAATAATTACTAATACTAAAAATAAAATTAATAGTATCGAAAATTTAATTTCCGACACCTATGATAAGTAGTATCAAAAAAATATATTTGATACAAAAAATAAGTAGTGATATCAATAAAATAATTACTAATACTTAAAATAAAAATAATAGTATCGGAAATTTAATTTCCGACACCAATGATAAGTAGTGTCAAAAAAATATATTTGATACAAAAAATAGGTGGTATCAATAAAACAATTACTAATACTAAAAACAAAATTAATAGTATCGAAAATTTAATTTCCGACACCAATGATAAGTAGTATCAAAATAAAATTTGATACCAAAAATATGTGGTATCAATAAAATAATTACTAATACTAAAAATAAAATTAATAGTATCGAAAATTCAATTTTCGACACCAATGATAAGTCACTACAAAATATTGCCCAAAAGGCATCGGCATTTTGCAACGGCAGGCGGGCCGATGCGAAAAGGGGACGGCATTTAATGGCCGATGCAAAATGGCATCGGCAGTGGGCCCCGATGCGAAATGGCATCGGCATTTAATGGCCGATGCAAAATGGCATCGACATTTAATGGCCGATGCAAAATGGCATCGGCAGTGGGCCCCGATGCCATTTGGTAACGGCCCCCCCGATGCAAAATGGCATCGGCAGTGGGCCCCGATGCCATTTAGTAACGGCATTTAATGACCGATGCAAAATGGCATCGGCAGTGGGCCCCGATGCTATTTGGTAAATTTATCTCCCTTTCATTTATTTTATGGTATTTTTCAAATCTAGTCACATAAAATATTTTTACATAGATATTAGTTTTCTATCTACAAACACACGATATTTTTCTTCCCTCTTCCATTCTCATTATTTTTGGGTTAATTCTATTATTATTAATTCTATATATATATATATATATATATATTATATATATATATATATATATTATTAATTCAAGATTTTAAACGTAATTTAAGTGAATATATGTAATTTAAGTGAGTATACATAATTAAGAGCGACAAATGTATAAATTTATAAACTATTTACCAATTTATCATATTTAATAACTAATGTAATGATTTATATTAATTTATCGATTTTACTTAAAATTATGTTACTTTAAATGAATTTTACTTATTTTTAATTAATATACTAAAAAACATTTGTTTCTCAACATATAGTGTTTAGGGTTTAGGGTTCAGGATTTAGAGTTTAGAGTTTAGGGTAAAGGGTTTAGGGTAAAGGGTTCAGAGTTTAGGGTAAAGGGTTTAGGGTTTAGGGTAAAGGGTCCGACTACTCCTTTCAACATGTACATTTAGACTTCATTAATAAATAAACTTCAAATGTGTATTATGAATTTATATTCAATATGGTAACTTATCCCCGAATACTCGTTTCTCAACATATATTGTTTACGATTTAGGGAAAAGGGTTCGGAGTATAGGGTAAAGGGTTTGGGGTTTAGGGTTGTTAAAATGAAATATTTTACACTTAGGGATTAAAAAATTCATAGTTTTACACCAAGATTGTTAAAATGAAATATTTTACCTTTAGGAATTAAAAATTTTCTAATTTTACACCAAAATTGTTAAAATGAAATATTTTACACTTAGGAATTAAAAAATTCATAATTTTACACAAGGTTGTTAAAATGAAATATTTTACACTTAGGAATTAAAAAATTCATAATTTTACACCAAGGTTGTTAAAATGAAATATTTTACACTTAGGGATATGATTGAAAAAATCCTAATTTTACATCAAGGTTGTTAAATGAAATATTTTACACTTAGGCATTAAAAGATTCATAATTTTACACCTTGTTAAAATGAAATATTTTATACTTAGAGATTAAAAAATTCATAATTTTACACCAAGTTTGTTAAAATGAAATATTTTACACCTAGGAATAAAAAAATCCTAATTTTACACCAAGATTGTGAAAATGAAATATTTTACACTTAGGGATTAAAAAAATTCTAATTTTACATCAAGGTTGTTAAAATGAAATATTTTATAATTAGGGATTGAAAAATTCATAATTTTACACAAAGTTGTTAAAATGAAATATTTTACACTTAGAAATTAAAAAATTCATAATTTTACACCTTGTTAAAATGAAATATTTTATACTTAGAGATTAAAAAATTCATAATTTTACACAAAGTTTGTTAAAATGAAATATTTTACACTTAGGGATTAAAAATTACTAATTTTGTGAAAATGAAATATTTTACACTTATGGATTAAAAAAATCCTAATTTTACACCAAGTTTGTTAAATTAAATATTTTACACTTGGGGATTAAAAAATTCCTAATTTTACATCAAGGTTGTTAAAATGAAATATTTTACATTTAAAAAAATCATAATTTTACACCAAGTTGTTAAAATGAAATATTTTACACTTAGGGATTAAAAAAATCATAATTTTGTTAAAATGAAATATTTTACACTTATGAATTAAAAAATTCCCAATTTTACACGTTAAAATGAAATATTTGTTAGATTAAGGTTTATTAAAATTAAATTAGTGTTTGTTAGATTAAAATTAAAATTAAAACAACTCATCTCTACCAAATCAATTTCAATATTCAATATCTCTCCCTTTTTAATTAAATGGATAAGTGAATTCATATTTTTAAATGGATAAGTGAAAATAATTATATATATTTAATGTTGCGAATTGAAAATTGGAATGAATTTAAATGATGTGATTAGAATAAATTTAAATGTATAAGTGAAAATAATTATATTCAATGTTGTATGTAATTATAATGTTGTGAAATTAAAAATTAGAATGAATTTAAATGTTGTAAATTGAGGATTATAATAAATTTAAATAGTGTGAATTGATACCGTAATTAAATTATTTAATTTGAAAAACATAATTTAGTTAATTTGAAAAACATAATTTAGAAATAATTATGATATGCTTTGATAAATAATTTAATAAGCAACAATTAAAGTTAGAATGAATTGAATTAATTAAAGAATTAAAAACTCAAATTAAATTGAATATATATTAATTGCATTCACAACATGTCGACTAAAAGCTCCTAGCCTAAACGGCACACAGGGGGCGCTCAAAAGCCTTCGAGACCGCGAGGTCCCGAGTTCGAACCCCACAATTCGCGAAAATGGCCAGATTTCCGAAAAATGGGGTGGCCCAGCGGTGGGGGTGGGTGTTGGTGGCCTCGATACCTGGGTTCGAAACCCAGATTCGTCTTTTTTAAATTTTAATAAAAAGGCAACGGCAAAGGGGACGACAATGGGCCCGATGCGAAATGGCATCGGCTGTCCCCGATGCGAAATAGCATCGGCAGTGGGCCCCGATGCCATTTGGTAACGACCACCTGCCGATGCCAAAAGGCAACGGTTTTCCCCAAATCCGATGTCATTTAAATAGCATCGACCATATTGGCATCGGCACACTGCCGTCCCCTTTGCCGTTGCCTTCATCATTGGGGACGGCAGATCCGATGCCTTCCCCGATGCCATTTCCCAATTATTTTGTAGTGAGTAGTATCAAAAAAATATTTGATACAAAAAATAAGTGGTATCAATAAAACAATTACTAATACTAAAAATAAAATTAATAGTATCGAAAATTTAATTTCCGATACCAATGATAAGTAGTAACAAAAAAAATTTTTGATAAAAAAATAAGTTGTATCAATAAAACAATTACTAATACTAAAAATAAAATTAATAGTATCAGAAATTTAATTTCCGATACCAATGATAAATAGTATCAAAAAAAAAAAATTTGATACAAAAAATATGTGGTATCAATAAAACAATTACTAATACTAAAAATAAAAGTAACAGTATCGAAAATTAAATTTTCCGATATCAATGATAAGTAGTATCAAAAAACAAATTGATATAAAAAATAAATTGTATCAATAAAACAATTACTAATACTAAAAATAAAATTAATAGTATCGAAAATTAAATTTCCGATACCAATGATAAGTAGTAACAAAAAAAATAGTTGATACAAAAAATAAGTTGTATCAATAAAACAATTACTAATACTATAAATAAAATTAATAGTATCAGAAATTAAATTTCCAATACCAATGATAAGTAGTATCGAAAAATTATTTGATGCAAAAAATAAGTACTATCAATAAAAATAAATATGATGCCAAAATAACTTTAGTATTAAAAAATAATGGATACAATAAAATTAATGGTATCAAAATTTTATCTTTTGATACCAAGTATGAAAGTAGTATCAATAGTTTTATTGTTGATACTAAATGATAATATTTAGTATCGGAAAATGCATCAGATACCAATTTTCCGATACTAAAAACCTCTTTTTTTTGTAATGATCATTTAGATGAATACCATGTGTCTTAATTACTTATTTAGTCCATAACTAATTTTGATTAATTATGATAATCTCTCCCCAAATCTAACTAAATCTCTCAACATTTAATTTTCTTTTAAAAAACTTACGCAAATTTTTTATACAAACTATAGAAAAATACTTTAATATTTTATTTTTTAAAATAATTTTATTCAGAAAAATCTTAAACCATATTCAAAAAGATTTTTACAATCAGTTTATTTAAATATAATTAAATATTTTTAAGTGATTTATAATTTTTTTACATTTTATTTAAATATAATTAAATCAATAAAAAACAGAATATATAAAATTATTTTAAAAATATGTATAATTTAATTTTGTTGTTTCATATTTTGTATTCATAATTTTTATCACAATAATTTTCAAATTTGTTGTTTCACAATATCTCAATATTACTTTTTATAAAAAAAATCATATTTTAAAAATGTTTTCAAATTTTATATTTAGACGGAGTGTTGATCATTTTTTTTTCATTAGCTTCATAAAATTAAATTCAATTTTTATATATAACATTTTATAAAATAAGTTTAATTAAATTTCATTTTTTATATTTACGTAAATTATATATAAAAAAATTAAAAGCTAGATTTAGTTAGATTTGGAAACTGAATAAAGGGGGTTTTATTTTGTTCTTAATTAATCAAAATTAGTTATTAATTAAATAAGTAATTAAGATACATAACATTCATCGATTTAAACACCGTAACAGAGGATGTAACATAGTTGTGTAATAAGAGATCTCATTCGCAAAGCTACCCTACTGTATCAGGTTTTTTGGAAGGTAAAAAAAGGACATTAAAAAAATTAAAAAGTGATAACACAATTAATCAGTATAATTCTTAGTTCTTATTATAGACAACTAGACATTCCTGTGCTCACTACGTCAACGTTTCATTAATTGTCCTTGTATATACTCCTATTATTTGAAAAAAAAGGTCAGACACCTTGGGTTGAATTGGTGATGTAAATGTCAATTTTTTATTTAAATATGAACAACAAAAACTTAACATAAACAATTAAGAAAGTTATTTTATCACGAAGCAGCTTTGAAACTTAACAATTACTTCCTCCATCCCATAAAGATAGCTACATAGGAGTATGAGATTTCAAGGGTAAAATTGACACATTAGCTGAATTTAACTACATTGATTAATTTTTTTAATCTATGTGTAAAGTCAAATGTAGCTATATTTGAAGGACGGAGGCGGTCCCTCTGTTCAATGTTTATTTCTCTAAACACGAATTTTAATTAGTTTATGTATAGAGTAATAAGTTGACCGAGGTATAATAAAGTAGTGTGAAGTTCATTTATAATGAAATTGTTTTTTTTTTTCCCCAGAACATAGCAATTGTACGTTGCAAGCACGTTGAATTTTCCAACCTTGCGCGTTTTCCATTTATTTTATCAATCTTCTATAAATAAAAGCGTGAAGTCTATTTTCACAATTAATATTATTCTCCACAGAATTAATCAATGGTGCACGTTGTCAAGTTTGTATTGGTGCTCACAATAGTTTGTCTCCTCCTCACCTCCGCTGTTGCTCCTCCAAGTGGCGGTGGGGGTGGCAGCAGTGGAGGCGGAGGAAGGGGTGGTACCGGGGGATCCAGCGGAGGTGGATCAAAAGGTGGCTCTGGCGGTTCCAGTGGCGGTAGCAAGGGAGGAGGCAGCAAAGGTGGAAACAAAGGCCGTGGTGGGACCGGAGGGGGAGGGGGAGGCGGAACTGGTAGCTCATCTACTAGCATCCACGGTGGAAGTAACGTTGTGCCTAATGGGAGGACTGATAGCAGCAGCAGCACCACATCTGTATTTTTGGAATGGCCCTTTTTAGTCATATCCTTTTTAACCCATGCTTCATTTCTCTTACATAATTAATATTACCATATTAATGCTAGATTATTAATCGAATTCTTTCTTGTAATTACTGAAATTCATTGTATTTTCTATCACCATATATAAATTACATACTTCCAACGTCTCTCGTCTAATTGTTCATTTGATTTTGACATGAAATTTAATATAAGAGTTAATATTTATTAGTATTATAAAAAGTAGAATAATTTTTTTGTTGAATATTGCATCTCGACTCTCATGATGCGACCCGACCCGAGATGATAAAAGAGTCATTATTGTGGAGGATTATTCCATTTAGGTTGTCCTCGATGAATGCTAGTTATTGCAAGGGTGGCGCGTTTGCCGAAGAGCTTGCCACACAAACTTGATGCACATTGTCCAGTGCATGCAAGTGATGCAACTCAACCCTTTTCCACCTGTTTGACAAGAACATCTCTAGTTGGCTTTCGCCGGCACAGAACCAATGTCAGATTGGAATCATGTCGACCTCATGATTTTGTTTCCCTATGGCCATAATTTTAAAAGATGCGACTAATGAACATATATATAGTACAATAGGATCATGTTCGATAGGTTAAATTTTTAAACCTAGATTAACTATATATCATTTTTATTGATTGTTTGATAACTTAGATTAAGAGTAGATTATACTTTAAAATTTATAAAGTTTAGATATCATCATAATCTTAAATAATCAATCTTTGCTATCAAATTGGATTCTGAAAGTTGAGGATGGTGACGATTTCCTATCATTGAGATTCCTCGAGATAATTTGATAATTAATGTGGGTGATCCTATTGATGCTATTGTACGATCACTTATCCATCTATACTTCGTGATTTTCACTTTGACAGTTATTTCGAAGACAATGCCATACTCGCGTGGATTCTATTTGTGATAGCGTATGCACGGCGGATAGCAAATCTGCTGATGATGTTGAATTGTATTCAGTTGATTATTTGAACTCAATTGAGTGTTTCTGGATTTCTTAAGATAGGTGTACTCATAATGCTTTTGAGAAACATTGATTATAGTGCACATCCCGCAACTTCAGATGAAACAATTGCTGTTAGTTTTAAAAGGAGACAGTTAACAAAAGTCAAAGACAATCTCTTTCCACTGTGGAATTGTTTCTTCCAATGTCGTTTCTAGAGTTAAGAGCAGAACAAGATTGAAAATACTGGCCCTTGATAACGAAGGCAAACCGTGCAAATACACTACGAATGTTGTTTACATGGAAGTGTTTAGGAATTTATAATGTATATTACTTCTTCACTTATTCGCTACAAATTTTAATATATTATGTAGACATAATAACAGTGAATTTAATAATTGTGTTACCTAGGCAATTTTTTATTATATTCAGATACTTCTCAAAAGCAGTCAATTTACCCATTTAATTTTCTTAAATATTATTAGAGTATAAAATTGGATAAATCAAAAGTAGTGAATTTACTCACTTATAATATTTACTAATTCAATAATTGTAAACAAAACATTTCAATCAACACTCTCATATTATCTACTCCCTCCGTGCCATTTAGATAGACTTGTTTGACTTTTTATAAAGATTAAGAAATTGTATTGGAAAGACAAGTAAAATTTCTATTATAACCCTATTTAATGAATGCATAGGGTTATATTAGTAAATGAATTAGAAAATATTACTTTATATGGAAACAAGCCTATTTAAGTGGGACATCCATAAATCTAAATGGGACGGAGGGAGTATAAAACATCCCTACAAACTAATAAATGACAAGACATTCTCTTATTCAAATACATTAATTATCATCAAATATATTTTAAAATAATAAATTATATATATAAAATTTAGTTTATTATAATAATTTAATTTTTTTCTAATCCCGCGAAATTCGCGGGTCTTATACTAGTATATATATATATATATATATAGTAGATTTATAAAGTTTAGATATCATCATAATTTTTAGATAATCAATCTCTGCTATCAAACATGCCCTAAACATCCTAGATGCGGAAATTCTAGGACAACAACTTGAACATCCTAGATGTGGAAATTCTAGGACAACAACATGCTCAATGATCAAGGATTAGTGGATTTAGTGAAATACCTGGATCCATATCAATATTTTGTATAGGAAAAGCCTCACTAATGCAACACGATCGAAGTGGTGGTTTTATCGCCTCCTCAACTAAATCTCCGTATGGGTCCTTCGTTTCCCCTCTTGATGGGGGAGAGTAGAAAACTGTATGCGATTTAGTGTATTGGGGGCCATATCTCCGTATGGGTCCTTCGTTTCCCCTCTTGATGGGGAGAGTAGAAAACTGTATGCGATTTAGTGTATTGGGGGCCATAACCATGATGCTCTTTATATAGTACTCAATTAAGGTTTCCATAATCCCCGTAATTAGGGGTGGGAATGGGCCAGGCTACCCGACAGGGGCCTACGGCTCGACCTATTAAAGCTCGGCTCGGCTCATTTAATAAACAAGCCGGGCTCAAGCTTTTTTAGAAGCCTATTTAGCTAAATAGGCCGGGCTCAAACTTTTTCGTAAGGCTTTTAAGCCCAACAGGCCGGCCTATATAACTTCACACACATATATATATATATATATTGTATATATTATAAGTATATACTTATATAATATGTGATTTTCAAATAAATAAATAAGAAAATTTAGTAACAGTAATTATATTTTTCTTTGTAATAGTTGAAAAAATAGTTGAATATCTTTTTTGGAACATTCTATTACTTCCATTTTTTCATTTTGAGATTTAAAGAGTTAATTTTTATAATTTGATGATAATACTGTTGTAGTTTTTTTTTTTAAAAATACGCTAATAAGATTAAGAGGCCTTTAAAAGGCTTTCGGGACATGCCTATTTATTAAAAATGCCAAACTTGAGCCTTAAAAAAAAAAAAAGCCTATGATGGGCCAGGCTCGGGCCTAAGAGATATATAACATGCAGATTTTTTTTCTTAAAGCCTACCAAGGCCTGACCCATTCCCACCCCTACCCGTAATTAAGTCCTATTTGGTATCTACTCATAATTCTATATCAATTTTAATAGTCAATGGTATCACCTAATACTATAAACGATTAATACAATTGATTAAATATGTGGCCTATATAAGAAATAATAATTTCCTAACAAATAACAATGGAGGCTATAGGTTGTGCACATTTTTTTTTTTGTGTTTAGTGAGATACAAATTAATTCTAAGACTTGCGCCTTTTTAGGTGCGCCTCAGAGCGCCTAGGCGCGCTCCTCTTATTCTTTTCAGATTCCCGTCACCCCAAAATGTGGTTTGTATTAAAAAAAATTGAAATTAAAAATCATTTATGCCACAAAATAACTCAAAAGAAGACAAAGTCAAATAACAAACAAGAAATCAATGTTGAATTTAGGCCTAGGGTTTAAGAAACAACATTGTTGCCCCTATACACTAAGCTTTTCCCCCATTTTCCATTAATTGTGAATCTTTGTTGCTACATTTTTTATTATTATTTAAGGTGAAAATGAGACTAGACTATTGATTCTTAATGGTTGATTTTACTACATTTGATGTTTTTTCATGTTTACATTAGCTATAAAGTTCATTAGTTAACATTTGAGTTTTATTAAGTGATTTTACATGATATTGAACTTTAATATGTAGGACAATATATATCAAATAATCTCTTCAATCCAGTATTATTTGTAGAATTTTATCTTTTAGATGTCTCACTATTATTTGTAAACACAAATAATTTTTTTTAATCAAATTTCTTACCCACACAAGGCACATTTATTTACACTACATGTCATTATTTTTTCACTCTTAAAAGTTAATTAACTTCATTGAATGAACTTCTTTGCCATCATTTGTGAGGAAGTATGTTATATAAATATACGAATAATGTTTAGTGAAAAAGGATAAGAGGCGTTCCCAAGGCACACGCCTGGGTGCTAAAGAGTGAGAAAATAAAAAAGTATTATTGAAATCAAATGAATACAACCGTGAGCATGCTACATCATTATTCCTGTGTATTTATAATAGAGAATGAGTCATACTATCTTGGTAAGAAGTCAAATATATACAAATTGCTTTGAGATCAATCAATTATATATTGTTCTCCATTAAATCACATGATTAACTCCCTAAATTATGGAGAATATATTGCAACTATGACGTGTTCTTGTATTGTCCACTATAATTAACATATATTGATTAGAATTGATTATTACACTTTCTTTAATATCCTCCCACAAATTTTGCCGAGGTCGAAGGCAAAGTTTGTCTCTAAAAAAGCGCAACACTGCTTTCGACATGGGCTTTGGGAAAACATCTGCATTTTGCTTATAAAAAAATATATGTCGTGTTATAAGGAGTCCAAGGGCAACACGTTCCCGAACAAAATGGTAATCCAACTCAATATGCTTGCTTCGTGCATGAAACACATGATTAATTGTCATATAAATGGTGACTTGTTACGTATTTTGCACAATTAAAAACAATAATACGACCTCTACAAGCGTATGAGTTCTGAAAGTGTAGTATCTAGTGTTTAAGTAAAGACAAAATAATGTTACACTGAATGTTGTGATAAATAGTGCAACACTGACTCTAACAAAATATAAGAAATATAAAGACACACATCGGAAGCCTAAAACACTAAAATAAGAAGAATACAATGTAAATACTTTTTTAACATAGATTTTTTACTAAAAAATCTATGCTAGCCTTACGACTAAACACTAAAATAAGAAGAATACAATGTAAATACTTTTTTAACATAGATTTTATTAGTAAAAAATCTATGCTAGCCTTACGACTAAACACTTAACTTGTAAGTACAAAATGTCGTGTGAAATGTTACAACAATAACTTTCACAAACTGAAACTACAATCGATGCAAATGCTTGAATCTGAAAAAAGACTTAAGTGTAAAACACTGTCCAAATACTAATCCTATATATGTTTACACTCTCAATTGACATATCTTGATTAGAATTGATTATTACACTTTTTTTAATACCCTCCCTCAAACTTTGCCGAGGTCGAAGGTAAAGTTTGTCTCTAAAAAACCGCAACACTTCTTTCGACACGGGCTTTGTGAAGACATCTGCATTTTTCTTATCAAAAAATATATGTCGTGTTATAAGGAGTCCAAGGGCAACACGTTCCCGAACAAAATGGCAATCCAACTCGATATGCTTGCTTTGTGCATGAAATACATGATTAATTAAAAACAACAATACGTCCCCCACAAGCGTATGAGTTTTAAAAGTGTGTGGTATCTAGTGTTTAAGTAAAGACAAAATAATGTTACACTGAATGTTGTGATAAATAATGCAACACTAACTTTAACAGAATATAAGAAATATAAAGACACACATCGGAAGACTAAAACACTAAAACAAGAAGAACACAATGAAAATACTTTTTAACATATATTTTATTAGTAAAAAATCTATGCTAGCCTTACGGCGAAACACTTAACTTATAAGTACAAAATGTCGTGTGAAATGTTACAGCAATGACTTTCATAAATTGAAATTACAATCGAGGCAGATGCTTGAATCTGGAAAAAGACTTAAGTATTAAACACTGTCCAAATACTAATCTTATCTATGTTTACACTCTCAATAGATCAAAGACCAGTTTTGAGCTGCACTGGAAGTTGGTATACTTCGACACAGTCTAAAAGATGTAGCTACTGGCCATAACTCCTAACAGGGATGAATGCTCGGTCTAGGATGTTAATCGAATAGTACATGCTGAATAATGCAGGCCTCCTTCGATATTTATAGATAAAAAACCAAGTTCTAGAGACCTTCATTTAAGATCCTACTTTTTAGGATCTTAACTCCCATGATCTCTCTTGATCATTCTTCAAGGTTCCAGGTCGATCTATAATGCTCTAGGTCCTTCTAGCACGTCCTCCTAGGTTTTGGAATCTTCCAGGTTCCAGTCCCTTGTAGAAGCTTCTAGATCGTCCCTGAATGTGACAACATTTAGCTCAACATTTAATGTAACATTTCAGGACTTAGAAAAAATCAAGGAAGGTCAAATTAAGATGTTGTTGATAATGTCAAAGCATTTAAGAGTTAACAATATTTACAAGTTCGATTGTAGTATGCAAGTACGATCAAGTAGTTTTTCATTCGAATAACCTAATTGAGTGTATGTGAATCTCTAATCCTACGAGTTTTCATGCTATTGTAATAACTAAACGATTGCTTTTGAGTTTTTGAGAAAACTAAGGTAAAACTATAATTGAAACACAAACTAGAATGCAAGTATCACTAAAATTAAGCTAAGCAACACTCAAATGAAACAATGATTAAACTAGCTTTGATGAAATTCAAGTGGAGAAATTGCTTCAGGTGCTTCTATTTTGTGAGCTTACTAATGAATTAACGAACTAATCACAATAATTAAGCCTAATGTCTTGAATTATACTAAAGGCTATCATATATATGGGTAAACGAATCCCTCGCGAGGCTTAGGTGAACACGTGCACTAATTGGTAATTTTGAGATCTAATTAGTACCCTAAGCTCCTAGGATAGTGACCCGTAAACACTTTCAAGACGGTTACTAATGTTTACGACTTGCCCTCTCACTAATCTCCTATACGACCTCTAACCGATTAATGTCTAACGTTGTCGATCTAAGCAATCAACCCTCTCTCGGTTAAGCTAATCACTATGTAACTTTAATTAATTAATCAAGACTCACACCCACACCCCAATCATGCAAACCCGATCGGCATTCCAGCCGAGCAGAGTGTTGTCTTCGGGGTCCCTCCGCTCGGCCGACGAGCTCGCAGTAACCTCCTGCGACCGTTTGGTCTTGCGAGGAGGAGATTACTTCCTGGGAGGTGGCAAATTCCTCCTCGCCGGGGATCTCCTCGGAGAAGGTCTCCGGTCGGCAGTAGGAGGGCGATGACCCCCTCGGGCCATTTTGGCAGCTTTCTTGGGAAGAGCCTCCGTGGTCTCCGCCCGTTCTTTCCTCTTGTTAGAGCCCTCGACTATGTCGCGCTCGCGGTTCACCAGTGCAAAATGGAGGGATCGGTTCACCATCACGTCTTGGAGCTCGACGGTCGGAGGAAGATAGGTGATGACCTTCGTGGGAATCAGTACTAAAATTAAAGGGTCAGCATTTTTACAAAGGAAAGGAGCAAAAATGAAAAGAAAATTACTCATTACCTGGAGGAAACTCTCTAGTAATGTGGTGAGGAGGTACTCGAAGACCTGCTCGCTCCCTTATGCACTCGCGGTTTAAGAAGCGACAAGATCTCTCCAAATAGCGACGACGAGCGATGCAGCAAGTATGATATTGGAATAAGGGTGACAGTCGATGCGCAGCGGTCTTCGCGCGAACAGTTTCACCTACAAAAGCGAGGAGTTATTCAGTATAGACAAGAACGAGCACAAATAAAAGGACTTACCACGAATTCTTCTATATTCAGTCGCGATGGGAATGCGATCAGAGGACCCATCGAGTTTCACAACACTTTTCCAGTCCCCGGCGACCCACCACCATTTGGTTTTCCAGTCCCGAATTTTGTTGGGAACACCCTCGACCAACTTGACGCGATCGCGACCTTTCACATAATACCAGCCCTTTCCTACCTTCTTTCCGGCTTCGGCCACCTGAAGGAGATAGTTGATCTCTCGAGGACTGAGGCAGGTATGGCGACAACCGTTCTCGACGGCCTCCAGACCGAACACTGTGAGGAGTCCGATTATGTTCGACCACCCGTTCGGTGTCACTTGAGAAGGTGCCACCCCGAGGAAATGCAAGAAGTTAGAAATTCCAGGGTGTAGTGGAAACCTCAGCCCGGCCTCCATCATGCCAATATTGACGGCGACCATCCCTTCAGGTGGCTGGTCGGCCCTCTCGTCTTCTCGCGGAACGAAGAAGCAATCATCTTGAAGCAGTTGGTATTTTTTTCGAGAATTTGCTAATTGGGCCGAGGAGACGGTGCTCGCATATTCACTAGCTGCGTACTCCGATTCGTATGCTTCTCGGTATGAGCGAGGAATCTCTCTAGGCGGATACTCGGAAATATATTTGTTGGTCCCAAGTTGAGTTAAGATTGATTAAGCTAGTAAAAGTCTAGAGGGGAGGGGTGAATAGACTTTTAAAATTCTTTCAAAATATCAGAGTTTAATGCGGAATAGTGTTCTGAATAGTACTGTTCTTACTGAGTTAGATCAGTACTTCTAGTTTCAGTTTTATACTCAACTTTTAATCAGATCTTTACTTTGTAAATTCTACTGTTCTTGGTTAAACAAATATCAAACAGAAAAGTAAAGAACACAAGATTTATAGTGGTTCGACAAATGTCTACATCCACTCTCACAATCCCAGTTGTGATGTTTTATTAACTCCTTCTTTGAGTTTCTTGTGGCTTAAAGTCCCAAGACTAAGACTTTGATCTTTTCGATTACACTCCCAAGTGTATCTTCGATCGACTAGTAATTTCACAAGTAACTAGCACACTTGTTTACAACAACACAAACTTAAAAATGAAAAGTAAAACTTCTCTTGAATAGCCTTTGATTCTTCTCTTCAATTCAGTGGCTCTTCTCTTCTTTCTTGATCTCTTCAACTCTGTGAGTTCTTCAAATTGCTCTGTAGACTTGCTCTTCAATTCTCTTAGATCAGTAAATGTTCAGTAGTAGCAGTCTTTAGCAGTATGAGATCACACAGTATTTATAGAACTTAGTATGACAGTTAGCAGTTTGTGAACTAACTCTCAACTAACTCTAAAACTGTTTTTGTAACTTCCTTTTGTAACCAACTTTGTAACTTCCTTCCAAGTCAGCATATCTTCAAAATATCTTCAGTTACGCTTTAAATAAGTTTTCCAAACTTATTCTTCAATTTCACCAAATCAGCACAGTAACTTACTGTTCTGATTTTTACTGTTCTTAGCCAGTCAGCACAGTAACTTTAAAACTGTTATAATTTCTTCAGAATTCTTCTAAGCTTATCTTCAATTCTTCTTGAAGTCTTCTTATTCTGAAGTAGTCTTCTGAGTCTTCATAGTCTTCTGATCTTCTTCTAATCTAGTGTTCTAATCTACTGTTCTGAACTATTACAATGCTGAATACAATAGAATACAACTTTACAATTATAAAACCTATCTACACATCAACTGAACTATATACAGATGAGTATATCTAAGTCCTATACTATAAGCTGTCTATACAATACAAAACATCAGCTTAGTTCCTAACAGTTCTTATATCAGATCAGTAAACATAATAAGATCAGTAACCATATAAGATCAGTAACTCAGATTTCAAATATCTCATTAAGATCAGTAAACTTATTTCAGATGACTTAGTTAAGATGACTTAGAACCACATATATTACTAACTTTAAGTTGCTTTTGGCCATCAAAACATACAATCATCAATCAGAACATTGTTTATAGGATTCATATCCCAACAATATTGGTAATATGTCTCCCTCGAGAGCTCGTCCCCGTCCAGTTCTTCCCGACCGCTCAAAATATCTTTGATGCTCGCCGCGTAGCGAGCAATCTCTTCATACTCCTCGCGAAGAGTGTTCGTCAGGGTGTCCTCAACTCGGGCCGAGTCAATCTGGTCGCCCGCCTCTACATCCATGTCCTGGTCGCCCAAATCTGAGTCAACCTCCTCTATATCGTCCTCGGCATCGTTGCCGGCGTCTTCCCGTTCAGACTCATCGGTATCATTGGCGACCCTGACGCCGACCACCTCTAGCATTTCCTCCCAGCTATCGGCCGGAAGGTGTGGGATTCCTACACAAGGGGGTTAGGCGAGTGCACGCCAGAATTCGAGGAGACCACCCTCTCTACTAGGTCCCGACGAGGACTCTCGCCGGAAGGTCCAGCACCACCACCCAACGGCGGTGAACCACCACCAGAAGTCCCAATAACCACCATTTTTTCCGGTGAAAAGGGGGGAAGATGGGAGAATAAAAAGAAAATGCAAGTTGTTTACGTTTTTACCGATCGAAAATCACCCAAAGTCGCCGAAAAAGCTTGAAGAACTTGCTTGGAAGAAACTCGAGAAGAAATTCGTAAGTTGCAAAATGTGAAAAATGATTTCAAGAGGAGTGAGGTCCTATTTATAGGCAAAAATGTCTGAGGACCAAAGTGCAAAAAACGGGGTCAAATTTGTAAATTTCCAAAAATTCTGGGGTCATCCCCGAAATCGAGGCGGGAAAGTGGGCGTCACGCGCGACCTTTGAGGTCGGCACGCGCCCACGCGCCAAATTCAATTTTTTGGTCGTCATCAAAACGCTTCGAAAAGCGTGCTCGGTGCGGGAAACAAGGCCACCGCCACCGAATCTCGTCATCAAGATTTTGTAATTAATTTTGTTTTCTCGAAGACAAGTCCGCCTTCCAAGAAGATGATCACACTGCCCGCCTTCCTATTCTACGAACACAAAGAAAGGCGACCAGGGGGCAAATGTTATACCCAGTCAAAGAAGTCAATCTTTGACAAGTCAATCCTAGTCACCAGCTTGCGTGGCGACGACTAGTCAACCAAGTCAAGCGACGACTAGTCAACCAAGTCAGACGACGACTAGTCAATATTAAGAAAATGTAATTATGTGTGCTCGCCCAAAGATGTTGGCGAGCACGTGTAGAGTAAGCTAGATAAAGACAAGTGAAGAAGCCTTGGGAAGGCGATATGGAGCATGTTCGCCCAAAGATATTTATGCATTTTAATATATATTGATGCGAATATGAAATATCTAAATTTAGAATTGACCATTATCCTAAATTGTATTGGCCCCCTTCACTCAAAATTCTAGTTCCGTCCCTGCATGAATTTGATATTTGAATAAGATGGTCGTTAGATGTAGAGAAAATTTTATTTTTAGTCCTATAAGTTTGAGACATTCCAAAATAAATCATTTAAATTTCAACTTTACAAAATACGTTCTTTACCTTTCAATTTTAATCATATTTTACATCAATTTTAATCATTTATGTTTTAATCTTTTACAAAATGCCACATATCATGCCGCATCATTCTCTTCTATATATATATATATATATATATATATATATATATATATATATATTAAAAAATGTAAAACTAATAACACCCCAAAATACTCTATACACACCTCATAATTTTAAATACAAAAATAGATGCATATAAAATGACTAAGTAACCCTTACATAAATAGTAAAATAATTTTAAAAAATAACTTAAAAAAATATGAAAAATATGAAACAAAATAAATTTCACAAACGAAACCAAATGTGTTGCAGTTATGAATGATATGTTGTAAATCTTATTTTCCTCTATTAATTGAATAAAAATTAAAAATATAATTTAAAATTCAACCAAATCATTAAAACTATATATAAAATTTAAAAATTAATTAAAAAATTGTAACATCGTAAATTGTTAATTTCCCCTTTTTAAAAAAAAAAAAAAAAAAAAGGCCTAAACGAAAAATTACAATATTGACAAATTCTTCTGTGCAATTGAATGTATGAACACATTTTAATTTAAAATTTTAATTTACCTATTTTTATATTTAATTAATATTTAACTCAATTCATTAGAGTTCAATTTCAATTGTATATATAGGTGCAATAAATTACTCCTAAACATCACTCAACAATATTATAATACTATTAATAATATGTATAAAAAAAAAACCAGTAGAATATCTCCTGGATCAAAATGAGATATAATCGACTTAGAAGACAATATTAATTACCTATTTATATTACTTATGTTTTTGACAATATATATACATCACTACAAAATATTGCCCAAAAGGCATCGGCAGGCGGGCCGATGCGAAATGGCATCGGCATTTAATGGCCGATGCAAAATGGCATCGGCAGTGGGCCCCGATGCGAAATGACATCGACATTTAATGGCCGATGCAAAATGGCATCGGCATTTAATGGCCGATGCAAAATGGCATCGGCAGTGGGCCCCGATGCCATTTGGTAACGGCCCCCCGATGCAAAATGGCATCGGCAGTGGGCCCGATGCCTTCCCTGTCGCCCTAAACCCTAAACCCTAAACCCTAAAATCCTAAAACCCTAAACCTCTTAACCCTAAACCTTGAAACCCTAAAATTGAAAATTATGATTTTTTTTAGGGTTTAGAGTTTAGAGTTTATGATTTAGTTTAATTAATGTAGTCATTATTTTCAATTAATTATTTTTATAACTTTAATTTTAATTTTTTTGTTATTAAAAAAATTATATATATAAATGTATGGATTTTTTTAATTTAATAATTATATACTGATAATAAACACGTTAATAAATAATTTTAAAAAATCTTAAAATAATTAACCTTGATTAATTAAAAAATCAAAATAATTAATCTTGATTAATTAAAAAATCAAAATAATTAGCATTGGTAATCTTGATTATGGTATCTTTGTCCTACGTTTCCTAATTTTATAGGAATATCCTTTAATTTTTTAAATTTCTATAAAATAGTGTTAATTATGTAAGTAAATATAATGATGTAGATAATGACACATCATCATTTGACTCCATAAGGAGCCCATTATATGGGCTCAATATCATTTCTATATATATATATATATATATATATATATATATGTCATGCATGTATGACTTAGGAATTTAGCATTACTCGTGATCAGAGTGAAACGAACATTATATATAATACTCCCTCCGTTTTTTTTTATAAGATGTTTTAGAAAGATTTATTAGAATTAAGAAAGGGTATGTTTTGACAAATATACCCTTAGATAATATTAATAAAGAAGGTTTTTAATTACATTAATTTCATTCCATAATACATATTAAATTTCAATTCTTTCCAAAATTAAGGGAGGGCATAATTGGAATAAACATAGTAAAAAATCTAAAACATCTTATATTTATGCACAAGAAAAAAAGTCTAAAACTTCTTATAAAAAAAAAACGGAGGGAGTATACTACAACAATTAGGAAATTAATCAAGCTTATTCTCTGCAATTAAAAAAAAAAAGTATTCACTAGTACTCCGTATTAGATAAGTGTATTTTAATTGAAAATAAACTAGAGAATAATTTTATAATAGATGAAAATATTTTTAATTAAATGGATAAGTGAATTCATATTTTTAAATGGATAAGTGAAAATAATTATATATATTTAATGTTGTGAATTGAAAATTAGAATGAATTTAAATGATGTGATTATAATAAATTTAAATGTATAAGTGAAAATAATTATATTCAATGTTGTATGTAATTATAATGTTGTGAAATTAAAAATTAGAATAAATTTAAATGTTGTAAATTGAGGATTAGAATAAATTTAAATAGTGTGAATTGATACCGTAATTAAATTATTTAATTTGAAAAACATAATTTAGTTAATTTGAAAAACATAATTTAGAAATAATTATGATATGCTTTGATAAATAATTTAATAAGCAACAATTAAAGTTAGAATTGATTGAATTAATTAAAGAATAAAAAACTCAAATTAAATTGAATATATATTAATTGCATTCACAACATGTTGACTAAAAGCTCCTAGCCTAAACGGCACACAGGGGGCGCTCAAAAGCCTTCGAGACCGCGAGGTCTCGAGTTCGAACCCCACAATTTGCGAAAAATGCCAAATTTCCGAGAATTGGGGTGGCCCAGCGGCGGGGGTGGGTGTTGGTGGCCTCGATACCTGGGTTCGAAACCCAGATTCGTGTTTTTTAAATGTTAATAAAATGGCATCGGCAGTGGGCCCCCGATGCAAAATGGCATCGGCTGTCCCCGATGCGAAAAGGCATCGGCAGTGGGCCCGATGCAATTTGGCATCGGCTGTCCCCCCGATGCCAAAAGGCAACGGTTTTCCCCAAATCCGATGCCATTTAATAGCATCGAGCATATTGGCATCGGCACACTGCCGTTGCCTTCATCATTGGGGACGGCAGATCCGATGCCATTTCCCAATTATTTTGTAGTGCATTATGTAAGAATTAATACATATAAAACATTTGATTTAATTTTTTTTTCTAAGTATAAGACATGTAAAATTATATAGCATAATACTCAAATAAATACTACGACTATAAAAATAAACACATATTAATATCGCCTATCACTCAATTGTGACTCGCATGTTTTTTTAATACTACTAGTACTTAGTTTTTGCTTTAAGAAAAATTAAATATACTAATGATTCAATTTTTTAAAAAACTAAATAAAATAAAAATGAAAGAAAAATCAACTTAATAAAAATAAATATTAAGAAAATTAAATAAAAAATGAAATCTTACTTTTTTTATTGATTTTTTTAAATTTACTTTTTTTTACGTTTTATTGAATTTTTTCAATATTTTTAATTTTGTTTTGATGATTTATTTTTTAATTTCAGATTATATTTAATTTTTTAAGATTCTTTAAAAAAATTTAATTAATTTAAGTAAATTATTTATTTTTAAAGATTTAGTTAATTTTTTAAAATACTTTTAAATTTTAATTATTATTTTTTTTCCAGATTTTTTCAAGTTATTTTTTTAAAATTATTTTAATCTCTATTTATATAAGGGTTAATTAGTCATTTTATATACATCTATTTTTATATTTAAAATTATAAGGTGTCTATAAAATATTTTGGCGTGTTATTAGTTTTACATTTTTTTTAATATATATATAGATCAAGGAGAGAGTGATGTGACATTTTATAATATTAAAACATAAAGGATTAAAATTGATGTAAAAAAGGATTAAAAATGAAAGGTAAAAAGTTGAAACTTAAATGATTTATTTTGGAATGTCTGGACTAAAAATAAAATTTCCTCTTGGATGTATTCAACGTACTCCACGGATTTAAACATTAATTGATTTTGCATTACTTGGGCATGCAACAATGCATGTATGCATATTAATATATAACCTTAATTTTCCAATTATATATCCTTGGTATATATATAGATTTTACAGTAATGTTATTGAAATTGATTTTCGGTCTAATTTTATAGAGAAGGAAAATACATAAGAATTGTTCAATTAAACACATGGATGAAAATAGCAGCTAGCTATTCAGAAGTAGGAGTAATAATATTAGTGAGCATTTTGAGGGCCTCCACTTGATGTGTTGTGTATTTCTGTTCTGTGTAGTTGCGGAAGAATCCAGAATTACTTTTGTTTATGCCTCTAATTTTAAGAAACTCCCTCAAAGCACTCTGCAAATCGGCCTCCTCCTGTCCCCTCCTGCAGAAAGTAGATATCATATTAATTAGTAATGACATTAATATATATATATATATATATATATATATATATATTGAAGATGAATAAGCAGCTTCATGAAATGTATAGCTAGCTACTGCTAGCTAGAGTTGTATACAGATTATAGGGCCCAAAGCTTAGCAATGGGTGAGTGGAATTTGATGAGCATGATCAGAAATCTCAAATTGCAAAATTTTGCCATTTTGTTTGGAGACATTGACCGTTATGGGTCCATTAACGTCTACAAAGACATCAATTTCCTCTCCATGAAAATCCGTCGTGAAAATCATATCAGGATAATCGTATTTATGAATTGTGAAAGGGAGGAAGTCGTCGACATTTATGTCGTCTACGAGCTGCACCTGCTTTAACTTGATTTCAGATTTAAGGAATTCGGCTACTTTACGATCATGCATCTTCTTCTTCGCATCACTACACAAGTACTGTCGATGATTTCTTGATTTGTTACCACTAGTATTTTATTATTTATATATATACTACTTCTTTTAATTTGCAATCAAGAAACTCATCTTTTTTAATTTCCTAATTAAAACAATTCCTAATTACTCTGTGCATGATCTCGACTTATATTAATTGGTCAGCTACCATTTTTTAAAAATTTATTTATCATCGAATATATTCACCACCCTAGCTCACTCTTTTTATTAGTATTTAAAATAAGACCATTCCATTCCATCCTCACCACTTACTAACTTCACCCCGGCCGGAACGATATTCTATATATTAATATTATATAAGGCCTTAATTTCTTATGCTTATCAATATTATTCTTAAAAAAATTACTAGTATATAAAAATTTTATTCTTTTAAGTGAAATATAATGTGGTTAATTAAAATTATTTTCTAATATTTATTTTTGACTTAGGTAAGGACGTAATTAAATTTTCTAATAATATATTGATTTAGAAATTATTATATTTAATTTTTCAGATTTTTGAAAAATTTATTTAAAATTTTTAATATTATTCACAAGTTATTTTTATTTTATTTTTTGTTAATATTCATCATTGTTTCTGAATTAATAAATATAAATTAATAGAAAAATATAAGAAAATGTCACATAACATATAAAAAAGAAAAATAATTAAATACATGTGGCCGGGCATGACTTGTTACCATTACTTGATATTGCACGTAAAATGATCAATTTCAAAATTTTAATTAGCATACTTATTGGATTTGAAAATATGTAATTCATGCCAAATTCAAAATCAGTATAACTTAATGAACTAAAAAAAAATATCAAAACCCTAAATATAAGCAGCTAGCTTGTTTCCCAAGAAACCAACCAATTATAATTATGATGGTAAAATTAAAAAATCCTAAATATAAGTAGCTTGTTTCCCAAGAAACCAACCAATTAATGATCATGGTAAAATTTAAAAAAATCCAAAATATAAGCAGCTAGCTTGTTCCCCAAGAAACCAATTAATGATGAGGGTAAAATATAAAAAAAAAAAAATCACTTATAAGTAGTAAATTAAATTTTCTTCTTCCCTTCTCAAACTCAATAAAATAAAGTTCTTCTCTGCATCTTCTTCATTTTTCAAACTCAATCAAGTTCTTCTCTTCTAACCCTAAAATTCAAAATCCACTAAAAATCATTCAAAAAAACTCAATCAAGTTCTTCTCTTCTAACCTGTGGACCTCAATTAATTATTGATTTATTTCTTCAGGAATTCTTCAATTATTAAATAATTTTATCAATTTATATGCTTTATGAAGAGAGTAAAATATTCTAGGAATTAATATGTTTAACACTAATGATTACTGCAACAAAAATATTCTAGAAAATATTCTTTTTTTTGGAGTATTCTAGAAAATATTCTAAAAAAATAAACTGTTTAATGTACAAACATTTGCAATTGTAGGCTATAAGTATTCAAGTTTCATGTTACAAAAATAACACATCATTTCATGTTTCATTAGCACGGCTCTCTTGAGTATCACTTCCACTATCACCCCTCTCAATACCCTCATGCCTTATTTTGTTATTTTTCTTGCGTTTGCAATCTCTTTCTTTTGAGTAGAGGTGTTGGTCATCATCATTTTTTCTTTTTTTTGGGATTTTTAGGGTTAGTTTTATTGATTTTGATTTTTAGGGTTATAAGAGAAGAGATTGATTGAGTTTGAGAAGAGAAAAAGACGCAGAACAAGCAAGAGTTTTATTTTTATTTTTATAAAGTTTTATTTTTATTTAAAAAAAAAGAATTATGGAAAATCTGACGTGGCAAGCTCCGCAAGCCACATCATCCATTGTTTCCATTGTTGGCCCCATTGTTGGCCGGAGAAAAAAAATGTGTATCTAATTGCAACACAATGAAAGGTTAGAGTTTTTTACAATAATCGTAAAGGTCGTGATTAAATTGATACTGAGATTAAAGGTGGTGTATTTATTTAGAATTAACCCATTAATAAATGTGAAATAAATTATTAAATGAGTAAAAATAACTAAATTAGTAACAATTGAATATATATATAATTAATATTAAAAACTGAACCAAAGAGTTGTCTGCCCGAATGGTATGGTAGGCGCCCAGCTATGGGCGCCCATCCACCCGGGATCAATTCCCACTAAGACCAAATAAAGTATTTATTTAAATAAAATTGGGGAGGGGGTATGTGGGTGCGGGTTGAGTTGGGGTTGGTTGGGGCGGGGCGGGTGTGGGTTGAGTGTTGGGTCGGGTGTGGGTTGGGGTGGGGCGGGTTGGGTACGGGGTGGGGCGGGTCGAGTGCAGAAGTGGGTTTAGAGAACGATTGAATTGGTTCGGTTGGGGTGGGTTGTGGCGGGTCGGGTGTGGGTGCGAGTTGGGTTGGTCGAGTAAGGAAGTGGGTTTAGAGAATGATTCGTAAATCGAATATCATAGCCAAATATTAGCAACAAAAATTCTAATGTGAGTTAGCGATGAAATAATTTTGTCACGGGATTTGTTGCTATACACCCGTCGCTAACGTGTTTGCGACAAATGTTTAATTTTCCTCGCAAACATTTTGTGATGAAACTCATATTTTCGTCGCTAACATTTTGCGATGAAACTTATATTTTCGTCGCTAATATTTTGCGATGAAACTTAAATTTTTGCCGCTAATAGCGTATAGCAACAAATCCTGCGACAAAATTATTTCATCGCTAACTCACGTTAGCGACGAAAATATTAGAATTAGCGACAAATTTTTTCGCGGCTAAATTGCAGTTTTCTTGTAGTGAGGTAGCCATGCAGATGCTAATTCGTAGAGTTATAATTCCAAATGCACGAAGAATATTTGTGACGACTCGGCGGCACCGGCATTGTTTGTCCAAATCATTATATCCCCAAATGTTGAGCTGTGAAATTGTCAAAATGGTGGAATCAGAAATCAGAACCAAGCAGAAGGAGTACTTGTTCCCCAACAACCTGGTTGATTATAATATTAATTAATTAATTCTCGATCAATGTATTATATATTATTATAGCTAGCCTAGCTAGTATTAATTATTGTGAATTAAAAATAACATCAACAAATTAAATGAAAGAGGTATATAGACTATAGTAGTCTCTTTCATTTTTTGTTATTCTTCAATTCATATATATATATATATTTTGAAATTAATTAAGCTAGGTAGAATTAATTGCATGCATTCCTGCAATTCCAGCGGGCTTCCCTTTCACAATTCACGACGATCCTCTCATTCCGTCAACAATCATTTTGACAAGGGATGAGGTTGATGGAGAGAAGTTTCGAGTGGAGGAGGTGTTCAAGCTAGGGCTGTATTCAAGACGAACATATGGACGTGTCTGTGGAGATGTTCAAACAAAATAGAAAAGTGTTGGAATTTAACCTTGTTTTGAATTCCGATGCTGAGCTTCCGATCTGCAGGATGATATCTTTGGAAATGTACGACGGGGATGATCCATCCGACTACTTTTTTAATTTTCGGATGATCAAGAATTTGAATCGTATTTGATCAAGTTTCTTGAATTGAGGGGGATTTGTTTTAAAAAATTATATTACGGATTCTTATGCGAGTACATGAACACAAGGGAAAAACTAGGGCGAAATTTCGTCTCTGAAAGGGCTGGCCAAATTTATTAATGATTTGGAAGAGATTCCTGGTCCTAGTGATGATGATTTTCATTAGACATTCCCGGTAAAAAAGAAATTGCTTATATCAAATTGATTGCAGGCGGAGAGAGGATAATAGTGAAGGTGCTGAAAAATTATGTCTACAAAACTTGTTTTGTCTTAATGGTGCAAATATATTAATGGAAATGGAGGAGCAAGGTAGGACTTGAATTTCCATGCAGATCATCAGGGTATTTAATTATAACTTGGTTGCTCTTCATTTCACAGACGACCAATTAGGGAATTGCATTGATACACAATTGGCGTTCACACACCAACAACAACGTTTATGGACAGAGTTTATTCGAGTCAGAGGCCTTGATAATTCCATGGCCGCTTTTTTACATGAGTATATGACCGACAAACTAAATCGAGAGCGTTTCCTATTCTTCAACAAACTCAAGGAATTTGTCCAGTAGCTAGCTCGATCAGGTTTTATTATTTAATTTTAATTAATGTACGTTCACTACAAAAAAATGGCGTTTTGGAGACGGATTTACCGACGGATTTTCCGTCGGCCGCCGAGGTTACCGACGGAAAGTCGGCCGTCCCCTTTCTCGGCGTCAGCATTTTTTGCCGACGGATTTTTGAATTCCGTCGGCATTTTCCGACGGAAATACCGACGGAAAATGACCGTCATCTTTTTCCGACGGAATGTCCGTCGGTATTCCGGACAACCCGTTTAACAAACCGGGTCAACATTCGGTCGGTAATTCCGTCGGAAATAATGAATTAAATAATTATAAAAGAAATTAGAATAAATTAAAATAATTATAAAATAAATGAATTTTTGAATAATTGAAATTCAAATGCCGACGGAAGCCGACGGATTATCCGTCGGTATTATACTGACGGAATATCCGTCGGTATTATACTGACGGAATATCCGTCGGCATTATACCGACGGAATATCCGTCGGCATTTGACTGACGGAATATCCGTCGGACAATCCGTCGGCATATCCGTCGGTAAAACAAAATATGAATAAAAAAAATATAATTTCGAAATTAACATACCGACGGAATATCAGTCAGTAATACAAAATATTAATAAAAAAAATATGCGTGGCCGGGGAGACCCCGACCAGAATTTCATTTTCCGACCAGAATTACATTTTCCGAGAGGTTGGGAATGTGAAGAAATTTCGTAAAAAATGTCATTATGTAAAAATTAAAATATTATGTAATGAAACAATAATATTACATGAAATATTTTGTTGGGAATGTGAAGAAATTAGCATTGTTTTTAACAAATCAAATTAATTAGTAGCTTACTTGATCATTATCATCATCATCTAATACGTACTTCCAGAAACTGACGGTGGCTTCGTCTTCTTCCAGTCTCCGACGAAGGGCGGCGACTTCGTCTACTTCAAGGAAACAACCAAAAAATAAAAAAAAAATCGATGTTGAAGTTCAAAATTTTTCAATCTAAACTCAAAATCACTTACGTCGGAGTCGGCCAACTTATTAAAACGCCGGAGGAGCACAGATTGGGCGGCGGCCATGCTTCACGTTGGAGAGAAATCGGCGCGGAAGATTGGTGGAGAGAAATCGGCGCGGGAATAGGGCCGGTGAGGTCGCCGAAGAGTTGGTTGGAGAAGAGGAGTAGGGATTGTAAAGAGGAAAGTTTGGAAAGAGTGAAAGAAAAACCTAGGTTGAGTTATATATAAGGGTTTATTTTCCGTCGGCATGTTCAAATACCGACGGATATTCCGTCGGTAATTTTCAAAAAGTAAATACCGACGGATAATCCGTCGGTATTTTTCAAAAAGTAAATACCGACGGATAATCCGTCCGTCGGTATTTTTGGCGATTTTTTTATTTATGTTTTTAAATAATTCAATTTTTTCTATATACTATATACTAGACCTAATAAATTACCAAAACCCTAAACCCTACTATATAGTATATACTAGAACTACTAATTCATTTCTTCCACATATATTAATATATATATTGGTTGTGACTTATATTTATAGTAAATTTAATTTTTATAATTTGTACCTAAATGATAAATAATTAATTAACTTTTATAAAATGTGGAAGAAAGTTAATTCCGTCAGCATTTTGGCGATTTTTTTTTTTTTAAATAATTCATTTTTTTCTATATACTATATACTAGACCTAATAAATTACCAAAACCCTAAACCCTACATACTAGACCTACTAATTCATTTCTTTCACATATATTAATATATATATTGGTTGTGACTTATATTTATAGTAAATTTAATTTTTATAATTTGTACCTAAATGATAAATAATTAATTAACTTTTATAAAATAAGAAATAAATACATTACATTAATTGAATTAATTTTCATCTTCATCGTCTTCATCCTCCTCTTCGTCCTTATCCTCCTCCTCCTCATCATCATCTTCCTCATCCTCCTCCTCATCCTCATCTTCTTTATTCTCCTCTTCATCCTCATCTTCATTCTCCTCTTCATCCTCTTCTTCATCCCCCTCCTCTTCACCTTCAATTTCGATTAATTGGGGATTTGCAGCCGTCAAGGGTACAGAAAGATTGAAATCTCCCTTCAGTTGGAGTCTCTATTTGTTCTGCTTGAAATGGAGATTCATCTTCAGTATTTTTGTCCTTTTTAGGGACTTCTACCATTGACCTTGCCTTTACTTTGCAAACAACGTGCCATTCATAACCACGTGGAGCTCCCGGATATGTGCAGTAGTATACTTGAGATACTTGATGGGCAAATACAAATGGATCATCCCCAACATACGTCCTTTTCGAACTAACATCAACGAGCTTGTACTCCGGGTGAATTCTTGTTCCTAGATGGCCTGAATCAAACCAATGACACTTGAACAACACTACAGTCTTTGTTGGATATCCTGGATATTCTACTTCGACGACTTCCCGTAACACCCCAAAGTAATCACTTGCATCTGCATTGTAATTCGCACTGCTAACGCAGACACCACTGTTGGTAGTTGCCTTTGTCGATGCATACCCAGACGTATGAAATCTGTAGCCCTTCACAATATAACCGTTGTAAGTCTTTACACGACGTAGTGGTCCCTTGCTGAGATCTCGTAAGAATCGACTGTCTAGAGCGTTATCCCGTCCCTATACGACTCAATTTAAAATTAATTAAAATAAATATTAATTTATTTACGTAAAACATAATTAATTAAATGGTACTCACATAACGTTCGAACCATCGAGAAAATTCACGTTGAATACGAGCATCTATATATGCATCTGAGTAGTTTGGTTCTGCTCGTCGTAGTTCTTGAGTGTACATCCTAATTCACAACATTCAAAAACTTGGTTAATATTAAATGACATAAATGAAGTGGTATTTAAATAGACGATTTATATATGAAATACTTACTCAATGTATGGCTGAACTTCATCACAATTCAATAACACATACGTTTGTGCTATTTCCGCCTCCGAGTTCGTCTCCCAATATCGTTCAGTGGGTTTTCCTATTGGCCGTCCCTTAGCCTTAGACTTGAATATGGAGAGCATTCCATCGACCTCTTCACTGATATCGTCAGCGGATGTACCACCGAAGTTACGTGGAGCACTTCTTAACTTTGTGTTGACGTGGTCTTCAAAGTAATAAGAACAAAACATGCCAACCTCTTCATTCAAATAAGCATTCACAATCGATGCTTCAACGATTGCCTTTTGTTTAGCATTGCGTTTCAAGTTGTGGAGATACCTGATATACACACACACACATATATATATATATATAAAACTTATACGAATGCATGTGTAATTGTAATGAAATAAAAAAAGTAAGATTTTACCTTTCAAATGGGTACATCCACCTGTATTGCACCGGACCACAAATTCTCGCTTCATACGCTAAGTGAACGGGTAAGTGTTCCATCGAGTTAAAGAAGCTAGGTGGAAAAATTTGTTCCAACTTACACAAAATCACTGGAATGTCTTCATCTAAACGAATCATATCATCGATCGTGATCGTTGTAGCCGTTAAATCTCTAAAAAAATAGACTTAATTCAGTGATAGCCCTCCACACATTGAGAGGAAGAAGTTCTCGGAACGCAATCGGTATCAAGCGTTGCATAAATACATGACAATCATGACTCTTCATCCTTGCAACCTTACCCGTTGTTGTGTCTACGCATCGACTCAAGTTCGACACGTAGCCGTCCGGAAAGTTCAACTCCTTTATCCACCTACACAATCTTTGTTTTTGTGGCTTATCCAGTGTGTAGCTAGCCTTTGGAAATTTACCTGTACGCTCATCCTTTTTCAACTCTGGACGGCGACAAAGAGTGTCCAAATCCTCCCGAGACTTTGGAGTGTCTTTCGTCTTGCCTTCCGTGTTCATGATTGTGTGGAACACATTGTTAAACACATTCTTTTCAATGTGCATCACATCCAAATTGTGTCGTATCAATAGTGAACTCCAGTATGGTAAGTCCCAAAAAATACTCCTTTTGTTCCAACCACCCTCAATTCCTCTGTTGTGTTCCGCTGCATTTTTCTCAGTACTTTTTTTCAACCCCGTCCACTGAACCTCATATAACAACCTACGTCCTGTACGGAGAGTAAATTATAAGTGACACTAAAAGCAATAGATAAATATACGTTTAGTACTCGATCATTAAATAAATGTATAAAATACCATCTCGTAGTGGAGGTCGATTGTTTGTGACTGCTTTGTTCTTTACGAAGTTCTTCTTATTTCTTCGAAACGGGTGACCTTGAGGTAAGAACCTACGGTGATTATCGAACCATGAAACTTTTCTACTCACCGGGAGACTGAAAGCTTCAGAATTCTCCATACAATACGGACATGCTTTCTTTCCGGCCGTACTCCACCCGGACAACATACCATATGCAGGAAAGTCGCTAATGGTCCATAAAAGAGCAGCACGCATCGTGAAGTTCTGCTTTCTAAAAACATCGTATGTTTGGACTCCATTCTCCCATAAGAAGATCAAGTCTTTTATAAGAGGTTGGAGATAAACATCCAGTTTGTCCTTTGGATTCGTTGGTCCAGGCACCAATACAGTCAGAAACATTGTTTGAGGTTTCATGCACATCCACGGAGGAAGATTATATGGAGTCAGTATCACCGGCCACAAAGAATACTGCTTCCCATGCATCCCAAACGATGCAAAACCATCAGTACACAAACCTAATCTCACATTCCTCGGTTCACAACCAAAATCTGGAAACACGTTGTCAAGATGTTTCCAGGCCTCTGAGTCTGCCGGATGTCGCATCTCCCTCGACTCAGCCGAAGAGGAATCTGTAGCATGCCACGTCATGTGTTGTGCAGTGGCACTTGATTGATATAATCTCATCAAACGGGGAATGATAGGAAGGTAGTACATCTTCTTATATGGCACTTTCTTCTTTGTCTTCTTCGATTGACCACCAGGTCCCTTTCGACGTGCCTCTTTGTACCGGGGATGGCCACACAATCTACACATATTCAGACTGCTATCTTCGTCACCCCAATATAACATGCAACCATTCACACAACAATCAATCTTCTCAACCGGCAAACCAACATTCTTCAACATTTGTTTGCTTTGATGAAACGTCGTAGGCACCTTATTATTTTGAGGACAAATTTCACTGCATAACTGTGTCACTTGCTCATATGCCCTGTTAGAAAGCTTGTTCTCGGTCTTAATGTTCATGAGTCGTGCATTAAATGACAACTGTGAGTGGGATTCACAACCCGGATATAAATCTTCTTCGACTAATTTGAGCATCTCATAAAACCGAAATGCCTCATTCGTCGGCTCCTCTTCCATGTTTGAAAAACCAGCTTCCCTGATCATTGTTTGATACATATTCGGTTCTTCGTCCCCAAACTGTTGTTCTTCGTCCCCAAACTGTTGTTCTTCGTCCCCAAACCGTTGTTCTACCTCGTTACTAGTGCCAACATGATCGAAATTTGCTTCTTGTTGATAGATTCCAACAGTGTAATAGTAAAACACTTCATCAAATCTATAAGGCCAACGTGTTTCGCCATGACTAGTCCAATTATAATAATTATCAACGAAACCATTCTTCACAATATGTACTAGGACCTCATCAATCTCTTTATATTGCTTATTCTGACATTTCTTAGCATTACACGGACACCTAATGCAATTTCCACTCATGTAATGTGGCTGGCTTTTTGCAAATTCAACAAATAACACGAGTTCATTATAAAATTCCACATTCACATTTCCTCTAATCATTATAGGAGTACAATACATCCAACGACGGTCAGGCAAATCCATCTGCTAAACATTTAAGTGGAGCAACACATTACTAACGACTACTCTTATAATAAATTCACACAAAACTTATGATATATATAAAACATGTAATTACATTATATTGAATTTTATATATACAGTAAATTAAAAATGGTAGAAAATGTACCGTAATTTGATGTTTCTGAATACCCGAGCATGAGCATAAAAAATTTCGCAGTATAAAGTTTTGGTGTAAATTTGCAATACGAAAGTGAAGTGGAAAAAAATTAGGCAGTAGTAAGTTTTGGGGAACATTTCCCGACGGAAATGCCGACGGACCTATCTTTCCGTCGACATTTTACCCGCCCAAATATCCGTCGGCAAAGATAAATGTCGACGGATTATCCGTAGGCATTTATCAAATGGTGAATTCCAACGGAAAGTTAATTCCGTCGGCATTTCACCCACCCAAATTTCCGTCGGCATAGATAAATACCGACGGAATATCCGTCAGTATGTACCAAATTGTGAATTCCGACGGAAAATATATTCCGTCGGCATATTGGCGGTTTTTTTTTTTTATTAATTAATTCAATTTTTTGTATATATAGCAACACAAAGCTCACACACACCATATTCGATTTTTTCTATTTTGCAAAGAAATATCATGTCTTCTTCATCTTCTATTCGATTTCAGCAAGGCCTTGTTTGTTATTGTGAAAAGGCATGTCGTACATATGCTTCTAAACAACCTAGAAGTAAAGGGAGGATATTTCATAATTGTCCTGACTCCTAAAGTGATGGTGGTGGATGTGGTTTCTTTGTATGGGCTGATACTCTAGAAAAGTGTGTTGTTGACAAGAATCAAGGATCTAATCAAAGTGACCAAGAAACTGAAGACATGAAGAAAATGACTCAAGAGATGAAGAAATTGGTTACAGAGATCAATAATTTGGCTGAAGAAATCAAGGATTTAATCAAAGTGAACAAAATCATTTTGATTGTGCTAGTTGTCATGGTTGCATTTACCACCTTCAAGTGGTTTGGTTAAATATATGTATAATGCACTCTATATGAGGCTATTTTGTACTAAAATTCACTTCCACCTTCAAGTGGTTTAAATCTATCTAGAATGCACTCTAAATGAGATTATTTTGTACTCAATGAAACAAATGAATGCACCTTATTTTCATCTATACACCAATAAACTACACAAATAAACTGCAATATATAGTTCAACATATATTTCAACATAAAGATAAATATATACATAAAGATAAATAAGTTCAAAAGAAAAGTAAATAAGTTCAACAGAAAATTAAATAAGTTCAACACAAAATTAAAGTGTTCAACCAGGATAGTTGCCAGGATAGTCGTTAAAAAATCGGTCCACCACATCCTCATTCAAGTTGACCTCGTCACCATCGGTCTGACCTGCATCTTGACCTGCAGCTTGATCTGGAGCTGGAGCTGGCGGTGCTTGACCCATCGTCTGTTGATAGATGGCCTCGATCTGCTCAGCAGACATCCCCAACGTCCGACCCGCATTGACACTCCAGAGGCGGAAGTAGTTCTCGAACGTTGCCATGACGTTCGGATCCGGGACGGCAGTGGAGGATACGGACGGTTGTGATGCACTCCGGGCCGACCGACCACTTGGTGTCCTCACGGCGTTGCTCATCCCACCAAGGCCAAGGACCCTTCCCTTGGAGGTCGGGGCAACGTCAAGGTAAAGCTGGTCCACGTCAACAACCGGAGGGGTACCGCTGCTTCCGGATTCAGCAGTAGTCGTGGCTTGCGTCTCGGCCTCTTCAATCCTCTATCGGACGCTCAACTACATAATTAAAAAATTAAAATTAATTTAATTATCTATATATATATATAATGTAATTAATACATAAATTTAATTAAACTTACGTGGAGGTCAGTAGTGCGCCCGTAGGTGGACGTCTGTGTATCGGCATTAAACGGATGAAGAAGACTCATCCGATCCAAGTGAGTGTGTGGACGTCCAGTCTCCCGCTCCTATTACGTATCAAATAAACATATACAAATTAATTTAGATAACTAATATAAAATAATTAACTATAATTATTTAATTTTTAAAAATTAAATAAAACTTACGAGAGCAAGTGATTGCTCGAGGACGGACCGAGCTCCCCCCCGATGCACTGCCATCCCGCCTCCAACGTCGGTTCTGCGGTTGGCCCGAGCTTTCTCACACTTCTCTTGGTAAGCCGGGTCCAACCACTTCTCAACCAACGACTCCCACAGGTCAACACCATCCTCCTCCCCCAGAACAAGATTTTTATCTTCTTCACGCCAGGCCGTTCTCCAGTCGTACATCATGTTCGTGTACCGAGTAGAACAAACACCATACCACTTATCGTAAATAGCGTCGTCTGAGTAGATCGCCGTATCCCAACGGGCCTTTTTCTATACAAATATTCAACATATTTATCAAATAATATGTATAATTAGTTATTTAATAAACTTTAATTATTGTAATTATATACCTGGAACTCCTCGAAATATTCATCCTTTTTAGATTGTGGCACCATCAACCAAGTGATACAACCCTTGGAAATCTTACACGTCTTAAAGGATCGTGCGCAGATCTTGGACACCTCATTACCGGGCACCAACCTGTAAAATTATTAACAAATTTATAAACTAACACATTATAAATAAATAAATAAATAAAGTTAATCGTTATTGAATACTGTTAAACATTAGAATTATTGACTTACCTTCCTGAAACGATATCAATGGGTTGCCTTGGGTCTCGAACAGGATGCTGACGAGAAGAGGATGACGAACCAACCGACATCATAGTCGGCGGTGGCGGCGACACTGCTACAGGAGGAGGAGGAGGAGCCGTCACAGGTACTGATTGACCCCGAGCCCTCCTTGCACGTGACCCAGATGGCCTACGTGAACCAGAACCCGGATTCGGTACTTGTTCACCCATCTGTTTCAATCAATAAAAAATACATAATTTTACTAATTATCAATTTAATGAACATATTGCTAATTTAAAAATTTTACAAATATAGCATATTCCTAATTTAATCAATTACTAATTTAATCAACATATTCCTAATTTAAATCAAAACAATATATATATATAACCTAATTACAACGTGATACCACCGTCGAACCATCTAATTAACTAATAATTTAAACAATTGATTGAAACATGCATCACCTAAATTAAAAATATTTCTAAATTAACATATTCCTAAATTAACAAATCTAAACATAATTAAAATAATACTTTTCTAATTGGAGTTTTCTAATTATCAATTTAATGAACATATTCCTAATTTAAATTTTTTACTAATATAGCATATTCCTAATTTAAATTTTTTACTAATATAGCATATTCCTAATTTAATTAATCAACATATTCCTAATTTAATTAACAATAACCTAATTTAATTATTATTTTTCTAATTATTATTTTTCTACCTAACTTAATCAATAATAAAAAATTGAACATATATATTCCTAAATTAACAAACCTAAAACTAATTAAAATAATAATTTTCTAATTGGGTCAATAATTATCAATTTAATAAACATATTCCTAATTTAAATTTTTTACTAATATAGCTTATTCCTAATTTAATCAACATATTCCTAATTACAACGTGATCCAACGGTCGAACCACTATATCTAAACTAATTTAAACAATTGATTGAAACATGCACTACCTACATTAAAAATATTCTATATCAAAATTACACCATTAAATTAAACTAGTAATTAACTATATAACAATTAATTAATGTATACATATAACAATTAAGTAGTAAATTAACCTTAAAAAACAACTCTATCAAAATTATTCTTAATCAACAAATTAAATTAACTAACATACGTACTAACATGATCATAATATTTTAACAACTAACTAAATCAATATAACATGCAAATCAACATTAAATTATTCATATTTACATATATTCATGCATAAACATATATAAGTATTAAAACTAAGTAATAGAACTAATTAAGAAAACATACCGTATCAATGTAATCGGAGAAATTTGCTTCAATAGCCTCGTCCTCGTCTTCGTCTTCCCCACCGAATCCTCGCTCACGCACTCCCCTTTTTTTTTTTTTTGCCAAACGCATTCTGATATCAGGCCCTTATATATAAAAAAAAATTACGAATGCCAACGGATATTCCGTCGGCATTTCCCTCGCTAACCGCCCACTATTAATGGTAACCGTTACCTTTTTGGAAAACGAGGCGGTGCGGATTCAACGTGTCAGATGCCGACGGATTATCCATCGGCATTTCCGTCGGCATACGTTTTTCAAAATATCCGTCGGCATTTTCCCTCGGTAAATGCCGACGGAACGGAAATCCGTCAGCATTTCCCTCGGTAAATGCTGACGGAACGGAAATTCGTCAGCATTGATGTTGACTTTCCAATCCGTCGGCATTCCGTCAGCATATCCGTCGGAAATGCCGACGGACTATAATCCGTCGGCATTTGTCCGTCCCTATGGCCAGTGACGGACCCAGAAATTACAGATTGGGGGGCCCAATTTACATTAATACAAAGATAAAATATTTATATATACAAAAAAATTATTATAAATTTTTCAATACATCTCATTTCATTAATTTAAATTTAACGATTTTTGTTATATTTTGAAATAAAACAATTTTGATTGTTCTAGCTTTGAAAAAGTATACACAACTCCGATCGTTGTTGAGACTTTAGTCACTATTAGTCAAATGTAGAACTTAAAATATACTCCCCCGTTCATAGTGATTTTTATATTTTAATTGACTCACTTTTTAAAAAATGTAAATTTAGTGGAGTGTGAGATCAAATAAGTAAGAATCAGTTTGCGTGATTTAATAAAGTATAAAATAGATTTTGTGAGGTCTAAAAAAAATTAGTGAGGTGTATTAATAAGAGAAAATGTGGATATAAAATTAATAATAATTTTAAAAATAAAATGATATAGTAAATGTATCTATTTTGTGAATTATTTTTATATTTGAAGTGTACAAAGTAATTTTAAAACATAAAACATAATATAAATAATTACTAAAAAAATATATATAATATATATATAAAAAAAAAAAAAAAAATTGGTGGGGGGCCCAGTGACCCCCCTGGGCACTTCCTCGGTCCGTCACTGCCTATGGCGCGCGTTTTTTGTAGTGGTTGATGATAATAGCTAGACTTTGACAATCGATCTTTATTATTTAATTTATAATGTCATTCCAATTATCTAGCTAGCAGCTTTTTAAGTTTATTAGTATTTAACTTATATAATTTGTCATTCCAATTATCTAGAATATTATATGCATGCAGGCTTTTCTTAATTAATAGAATATATATATTTTAGTAATATTTAAAAAATAGCAGTTTAATTTATAATAATTTGTGTTTAAATTAACAAAACTTTAATAATTATTAATATTGTTTATGATCATGTATTGATCATTTTAATTACAATACAACAAATTTATATATTCCAGTATTATTTATTCTCAACTCATATTTATTATAATTACATTGAATATATAAATTATTTTTACTTGAAATTCATCAGCTATATATATATATATATAATATTATACTTGTGAAAGCTGCATTCTCGATTACTACTATTTGACTTGAGAGTTGGACTGGAATGATGCTGCATGTCTTGATGATCTTGTTCCAAAGATGATCCGGATCATGCATGCACATTAATTCATCCACTGCTCAAATTCATCAAGAAATTAATGGCTAAGATCGACTATTAATCTTAGCTAGTGATCATAAAGAAATCTAAAAGTCATCTGATCATGAGGTCGGGTCTTCTGATCGACTTCGCTCAAGAGTGAATTAAAGCTAATCTCCTAGCCAACTCTTCTTGAGCCTTTTCTTAATTAGTTTCCGAATTGTGAAAGTAGTATTATATAGGAGTAGTGTGAGAATAGGTATGTGATCACCGTTGATGAGGTGATAGGAATGATTCACTATTTATAAGAGTATTTACAAAAAGATAATTAAGGTAAATATAATTAAGGTAAATATAACAACCATATATACAAAGATATGGACCAAATTAAAATATATTATTCCTATATTATTATTTCCTATTATATATTATTCCTATATTATTATTCCCTATTACCCCCCGTCAAGCGATGCTATGGATGCAATCGAACACAGAGCTTGGAACGTAATAACTCGAAACTGGGGCGAGGAAGACTCTTGGTGAAGACGTCGGCGAGCTGAAGAGTAGATGGGACGAACTTGGTGATGAGGCGACCAGATGAGACCAATTCGCGAACAAAATCGCAGTCAATGTCGATGTGTTTTGCTCGTTTATGAGCAACAGGGTTTTGACTCCAAAACAAGGCACTCTTGTTATCACAAAGCAGGGTTGGAGCCGAGGAAGGAAGTTGACCAAGCTCCCGAAGAAGTTGAGTAACCCAAATCATTTCTTGGGCTGTGTTCGCGAGTGCCCTATACTCGGATTCACAGCTCGAGCGAGCAACAGTGGGTTGTTTCTTCGCACTCCAAGAGATTAAGTTTCAACCTAAGAAAATCGAGTAACCATAAGTGGAGCGACGAGTTTCAGTGCAACGCGCCCAATCCGCATCCGAATAACCAACGAGCGAGTAGTCACCAATCCGGCTAAAGGAGAGCCCATAATTGATAGTGCCCTTAACATATCTGAGGATCCTTTTGACCGCGAGGAAGTGGTCGGTGGTCGGCGAGTGTAGAAACTGACTAACATGATTCACAGCATATGAAAGATCAGGACGAGTGATCGTTAGATACTGTAGCGCGCCGACGAGCGAGCGATATAGAGTGTGGTCGGCAAAAGATTCCCCAGAGCTCACCAAAGATTCCCCAGCTGCGAGGGGAGTGGATACATGCTTTGAGTCGAGCAACTCCGCTCGAGAGAGGACATCACGAGCATACTTTGCTTGGCTGAGAAAGAGACCAGTTGACGAGTGGGTGACCTCAAGGCCAAGGAAGTAGCTAAGGCGACCAAGATCCTTGATCGCAAATTCCTTGTTGACACGGCGAATAAATCGCTGAATAGCATGCTGGTCGCTCCCTGTAACAATAATGTCATCCACATAAAGCAAGAGGTAAAGGGTGACTGTACCACGTTTGAAGTAGAAAAGCGAGGGATCTGCTCGGCTGCATAGAAAACCCAAGGTTTTCAGAAAGTCACTGAAGCGAACAAACCAGGCGAGAGGAGCTTGCCGAAGACCATATAATGCCTTCTTGAGGCGACAAACATGGTCGGGAAAGCGAGGATCAACAAATCCAGGAGGTTGAGCCATGTAAACAATGTTCGTCAACTTTCCATGGAGAAAGGCATTGTTTACATTGAGTTGGTGCATGTGCCACTGATGCCGAACAGCCAGACACAGGATGATGCGAATAGTAGCGGCCTTGATAACTGGACTGAAGGTGTGCGAGAAGTCAATGACGGGAACCTACGAGAAACCCTGGGCGACCAGGCGAGCTTTGTAGCGATCAACAGAACCATCCGCATGAAATTTGGTGCGAAAGACCCATTTCGAACCAACAATGTTTGTGGAGGAAGGACGAGGAACAAGCTCCCAAGTTTGATTAGCATGCAGGGCATCGAGCTCAGATTGCATTGCAGCTAACCAGTGTGGATGCTTAAGTGCCGATTTGAAGCCCTTAGGCTCATCAGAGATCGAGAGGGCGGTCAGGAGACCGGTGGTCGCAATGTCGGTAATGTGTCGAGGCTTGAATATCCCAGATCTGGCACGAGTAACCATGGGGTGAGTCGAGACAGGAAGTGGGCGAGCAGGGGGCTGATGTACTGCTGGGCGAGGAGGAGGCTGCGGAGCAGCTGGGCGAGCAGGGGGCTGCTGAACTGCAGGGCGAGCAGGAGGCTGCGGAGCTACTGGGCGAGCAGGGGGCATGATCATGTCTGGTGGGTCAGGGCAGAGACCACAAGGAGAATGGCGAGCAGCAGCCGATGGTTCCACGAATGAGCTGATCTCAAGGGAGTCAACAGGCGAGGATGGAACAAGAGAAGCCGAGAACGGGAACACAGATTCATCAAACTGAGCATGACGAGTAGTGTAGAAGCGGGAAGCGATCGAATCGTAACACCGAAACCCCTTATGAGTGGAACTGTAACCCATAAAGATGCATGGAGCACTGCGAGGAGCAAGCTTGTGGAGAGCATAGTCACAAAGGTATGGAAATACCCGACAGCTAAAGGTCTTGAAGTTGGCAAAGTTCGGAGCAGAGCCGAATAAAACTTGAAAGGGCGACATGTCCCCAAGAACAGGCGTGGGCAGTCTGTTGATAGTGTAGACAGCCGTGGAAAAGGCATCAACCCAGAAGTGGACGGGCATGCTCGCCTGAAACAACAGAGATAGCCCAGTTTCAGTGACATGGCGATGTTTGCGTTCAGCGCGACCATTCTGCTGAGGAGTGTAAGGATATGAGATGCGATGGTGGATGCCATGGTCGGCAAGAAATCCGCGAACACGACCATTAACAAACTCAGTGCCACCATCACTTTGGAATGCCTTAAGAGAAGTGGAAAACTGATTGCAAACAAAGGTGTGAAATCGAACAAACACATCGTAGAAATCAGACTTGGTGTGCAGAGGATAAAGCCAAGTGAATCTGGAAAAATCATCCACAAATATGACATAGTATTTAAAACCATCACTCGACGCAACAGGGGCAGGTCCCCAAAGATCACAATGAACTAAATCCAAAACACGAGATGCCCGCTTCTCATTTATTGCAAAAGATAAGTGTTTACTCTTAGCCAACTGACATGGAGTACATAAGCCCGGTTTGGGCAAAACAGAAGTAAGGGACAGCAAGCCCAATTTATTCAACAAATTAATAAGAGAAATATGAACATGGCCTAATCTACGATGCCAACACTCAAAAGAAGCCTTCAACGAAGAGCTCTGTAAAGCAGCGACCAAGGCTGGAGTACCCTGCTCCAGGGCATAGAGTCCTCGACTATGCCGACCCCTCGCCAAGGGTTGTTTGGTCGCCCGATTTTGAATGACAAACGAGTCATTAGTAAACAAAACATCAATAGAAAAATCTGAAGTAAGCTTACTGATGGATAACAGTTTCTTAGTAAGATGTGGTACGACGAGCACATCTAACAGACGAACATCCTTATTAACCGAACACGACCCAACATGAGTGATTGAAATAGTAGAACCATTAGCAACAATAACATTATCGTTACCAGAATACGGGTGAGGATTGTCCAGATCAGCAGAGCGAGGAGTCATGTGAGCAGACGCACCGCTATCAAGGAACCAATCAGAGGCCGGAGGTTGCGAGATGTGACACTGAGAGTCAAGAGCATGGGCAAGGTTGGCCGCTGAGGGGGCAGAGCGAGCATAGCGGTCTGGGCAGCGGTTGGCATAATGGCCTTGTTGTCGGCATATCTGGCAGGTAGGAGGACGACGAGCAGAAGCCGAGCCACTAGCCGAGGATCTAGTGGTCGCCTGGCCACCAAAATTCCGAGGGGAGAAGTTACGGGATTTGGGGCCAGGGCGAGAAGGTTTACCCGAGCGAGAAGAAACAGAGAATGCTGGAACGGGCGAGGACGAGGAGTCCATCGAACGAGTAAACTGGTCATAGTTTAAGGCTTGATGGATCAGATCTCGAAAAGTAGGCATGGGCGACATAGCCATGCGAGTGTCAGAGAAGCCAACAAACTGGGGGCCAAGACCGGTAAGAAACCAATGACACTTGTCGTCATCATCAACAGGCTTACCAATGGAGGCGAGTTGATCGCAGAGAGCACGAAACTTCTTGCTGAAGTCGTCGACGGAAGTGGATCCACGACGAAGGGAGAGGAGCTGATTCCGCAGTTGAGTAATACGGGAGACCGAGGTGTGACTATAGGCAGCCTCGAGGGCGGCCCAGACGGAGCGCGAGGTGTCACAGCCGATGACCTCGGTCATGGCTTCTTTAGAAAGGGAGGAAAGAAGAAGACTAAGGATCTTCTGATCCTTCTCAAACCAAGCGATGTAGGCTGGGTTTGGAGCCGATTCACCAGACGTGGTGATCGATTTCGCCGGAGCGGGTGTCGTGCCAAGAACGTGAGAGATAAGATCATGACTTGACAGGACCGGGACCACCTGATTACGCCAGAGCAGGTAGTTGGAGGATGACAACTTGATTGTCAAGAGATGAACCAAAACATTGAGAGGTATGGTGGGGGGAGTAGGAGCCGCCGCTGCCATGAGGAGGGAAGGGAAGAAATTTAGCATGAGGCTTTAGAGAGAAAATTAGGGTTTCGATGAGTCAGACTGATACCATGTGAGAATAGGTATGTGATCACCGTTAATGAGGTGATATGAATGATTCAATATTTATAAGAGTATTTACAAAAAGATAATTAAGGTAAATATAATTAAGGTAAATATAACAACCATATATACAAAGATATGGACCAAATTAAAATATATTATTCCTATATTATTATTCCCTATTAAGTAGTTACTTTCATAAGCTCCGGTCCACCTTTCATGGCTGGCCGACTTGAGATCATTTATATAGCTAGCTAGCAAAGATGCAGTTTTAATTTGCTTGAGTAGGCCGGCCAGGTGAACTCAGTTAAAGGTTTAGTGTGGATTTTTAGAATAATCAATGAGTCACTCTGACAAGTGATATGTGCAACTGCATCAGTAATGGTCTGCAGCTTGACATCTAGAACAACTGATCTGGCCGTTAGCTGATAGGTCTAGCCTTAGAGTGTGATTAGAGGTCGTGATCATTTGTTGCTTCATATATAGCTTCCCTATGAGCATCAACTGCTTCCAGTATTGCTCTATATACAACTTCAAGTTTGAATGTCGTCTATTCTCTAACTCATCTTTCCAAGTCGAGGCCTGATTCAACCAAGTCCAGATTAGGGAACATACTTTCGGGTTTAGGGTTGCTAGTCCAAAATATTCTTAACCATTTTCTGGCTTAGGGCAGTCACGTCGGTATTCAGATCGGAAGAGCGAATCAACCGAATAACATCTCCAAAAGCATGAGCAAAAAGCTCGAATCTTCTTGAGCTTCAGTAACATCAGAGATTGCTTCTTCTTTCTCCTTGACCAAGTCCCGACGATCGTCTACGAGATCAATTATGCGAGCGAATTGCTCTTCTTTCTCTTTAGAATCTGTCAGGCCGGCCTTTAAATAGTTGACCTTAGTACTAGAACCGTTGGGATAAAGTTTATATTAATAAAAGAAAATTTGATTTTGATTAAATACCAAAACTCGATCTAGTAAAACCCCAAGTATAATGAATTTTCAAAAGAGGTTTTTCAGGTTAGAAAACTCATATATGTTAGGTACCTTATATTTTTTAAAATCTATGACATTTGACTTGAGAACCAGGACTCATGAAGATATGAAGACTGAATGCACAGAGTGAAAATCCAAGACGTTTCATGGAAGACTCATGAAGACACCCAAGAATTTTACATTATAAGATATAAAAAATTTCATAATATATATATATACAGAAATGATATGAATGGGCTCCTTATGAAGCCAAATTGATGATGTGGCATTATCCACCTCATTCTATTTAATTAATTAATACTTATTTAAAAAATATATGATAGATCTCCTAAAATATAGAAAAGTCAGGCATGTTTTCTAATATTTAGGATGAAAAAATTTATGTGGATAATAATTAGTTTATAATTAATATTTATTATATTAATATTACATTAAACTCACGCTACATATATTATTATTATTTAGGCATAATTATATTTAGATGAAAAATATATTATCAAATCTTAATTGAATCTTAGGGTTTAGGGTTTTAGGGTTTAGGGGTTTTAGGGTTTAGGGTTTATGAGTTTAGAGGTTTAGAGTTAAGTAAATTAATGTAGTCATTATTTTTTATAACTTTAACTTTAATTTTTTGTTATTAAAAAAATAAAATATATAAATGAATGGTTTTTTTTTTTTTAAAGTAAAGTACAATAAATAAATTAAACGTGTAATATTTATTAATTATGTAATACTAAAACTAGTTAAAAATAGTCTTTAAAAAAATTTCTAATATTTTATTTTCTAATTTTATGGATAGAGGTTGAGATATACGTCCAATTATATATTTTTCATATTTTAGATTAATTAAATAAGCTAATATGATGACTTGGATAATGGCAAGTCATCATTTGGCTCCATAAGTAGGCTATTAATGGTCTCCATATCATTTCTCTATATGTATATATATATATATAAATAAACTTAATTATTGCCACAATTTTTTCTCAAACTTATCTTAAATTTTGAACGTACAAAATCACGTCAACCCATGATCCCCTGTTTTTCTCAACTGAACTATGTATCCACCCTCTACACATACTCAGTTTTCTCCCAATTCTAGGAACCGACATTATTCTTCTCATTCTCAATCAATATCTCAATATACAAAAATCTCAATCGATATATCACTATACAATAAATAATCATATTTTCTCTAGTTCCCTAAACTATTCTTCTGAAGAATCAAAATCTTCTGTCTGCTCGAGTTTAGAACAATTGTAGTTTCATGATATGGTATCAAACAAGGACGATCTTTACAAGGGCTTCATATGAGACTTCTACTTATTAATTGTTGGTCCTGAAAGGAGTATATAAAAAGTGTATGGGGGGGGGGGGGGAAATACACTTGCATGCAAATCTTTTTCAAACTTTGAGCAAATCAGGCTTTCAGCAAGGCTGTCCTGGACAACTCTTCTCATATGTATAACTTTCAGAAGATAATCAAACTACTAAGCACTATAGAGTACTTAGTTGAATAACTATCTAAATAAGTTATAAGTGCGGAATTATGGTTGACCCTTATGTTTAAACTCCTTTTAATTCTGAAATCCTTTTCTTAACACTTAATACAATTTTCAGGGGACTTATCCCAAAATTGTTTTGCACAATCTTGAATGTATGTCTTTTGAAGATCAGTTTGTGTGTAGTGTATGAATGTGTTGCTTTTATGAAAATACTTGAAAGTAAACAACACAAGAGTTATAGTGGTTCAGAGACTCAAGCTCCTACATCCACTTTCCCTGATTTAACAGGATAATTCCTTTCTCTTGGAATTAGCTTGTTTTATAGTGCCAAGGTGCACTGATCAACCACACCACTCATTGGTGCCTTGATCCCTAGGAATTCAGAGTCCTAGTACTCTCTCAACTTAGAACTGAACTATTCTTCTCTCAATAGTCAGCTCCTTACACTTATACTACAACAACCTTCTAACTTTCTCTTGAAAGGTATAGGGGTTGATGTTGGTTCCAACTAGGTGAGATATCCTTTACAATGAGTACAATGTATAGGATAGGATATCTCTCTAAGCTTTGTTTGATGTACAATGAAGTTCAGCTTAGAATGAAGTGTTTGGGAAACTAAGAATGTTCTTAGAAAGCTTGAAGGCTTGTAGTCTCCTTTGTATCTCAGGATAGTTGTGTTAGTTGGATACTAGTTGGTTGCTTCAATGGTTTCCACACTTCATGTATTTATAGAGCAAGATGAGGTTATGTCCGTTGGAGTGACAACCTCAAAATGTCTATATATGTCTTCGTTGAACTTTGCAACTGGAAGACAGTTTCTTGAAAGTGACATGTCCTTAATTTGGAAAGTAAACGGCTGTTTGCTCTTTATCTTGACTTTGAAGCACTCTTCCCAATGTCTGACCTGAAGATTCACTTGATCAAACTTGGACATCACTTCTGATCGTTGGTTTTATGATAAGGTCAACATTCCTTATCATCTGGACAAGTCTGCTTATCAGATTCAGCATACTTGGCTTATCAGCAGTGTTGGCATAGCTCCTTCAGATGAATTGGCTATTTCTCTTTGTGTATTATCTCTTGATGGTTCTTGAGCATTCATGCTTCCATATCAGTGGTTTTGACCACATCAGCACAGTTGGCCTTTGCCTTAGAACAGTTCTGATTCAAGTGTGTTGAGACATTTCTGCTGGACATCTCTTCTGAATCTTTGACATATACTTCAGTAGACTTGGTCTTGTTGATATATTCTACTCAATTGTTCTTCAGAGAGGTTGTCTTTCTATTGAGCTGACTTGATCAGCACAGTTGGTCATTAAGCACTTCAGCAAACTTGGGATCAATTTGATTTTGAGCCTTAAGGGGACTTGATTCTTGTAATCTTCTAAGCATGTGTTCCCCCTCAACTTGTGCATCTAAATATAATAAGAGCTGTCTAACATGCCAGCTTCTCAACTAGCCTGATCTACATGTTCCAACATTCCTGAAACATGTTCATTCAATTTGACTTATCTATTTGGCATGTCTTAAAGGGTTTTGGTATCTTAATCAAAATTCTTATTTTATTCCCAACAATTTCTCCCTTTTTGATGATGCCAAAACCTATACAGTCTATGCAAAGGTGACTTGACTATACTTATTACATATAACTTCAGTAGATGTGACTAAGGTCAAATTTCCTGAAAGAACATGTTAGTATAATCATAGTTTAAGTGCATATAGGTTTAAGCCAGGCAAGTTGAGACAATGAGATGTTATCTCTTGATTCAAAAGAAATTCAACTATCATTTATATAATATTTGAGCATTACAAAGCATGTTGATAGTCAAATTAACTTATCAGAGCATGTGATCAGAGCAAGTTCTACTAATTAGAATATGTGATCAGAGCAAATACATCTAAACAGATGTGATCAGAGCAAAATTTTCTAAGCAAGGATGTGATCAGATCAAATACATTTAAACAGATGTGATCAAAGCAAAATTTTCTAAGCAAGGATGTGATCAGATCAATATGCATAAAACAAATCATATCAGTAGCCATGAGCAAATAAGCATCCAATTCAGCAGACATAGGCATGTAAGGGACAAGGAAACTTAGCAAGTTTCAGAGGTCATCTTCAGGAGGTGGCACCATTCCATACTGTGCCCAGACCCTCTTCTTTAGTTCCATTGCCTCTTTGTTGGTTCCCTTAGGTCCTAGCTTCAGTTTTTCCATCTTTAGTATTTGGATGAACTCTTGGAAAATCTGAGATTGATCAATATAGCCTTGCTGCTTTGGAGGCATGTAGATGATGGGACCAGGAGCTTTGAATTCAATTCTTGCTATATCTGCAGCAGCAAGAAGTTTCTGATAAAGCTCTGTGTGATTATAAAACATGAATTGAGTAAAGATGGATTTAAGATCTTCTTCCATCCATCTGCCTATGACATAGAAGTCATAAACAAACTCCCTCTTTGTTTCTTCCCATTCATCATTCAGTTGAATTGGGACCCATTTGTCCATGTGTGGATACTTAGTATCCATCTGAATCATCAAATGAGGCTTCAACTTGTTGTAAGTTGCCCTCCTTCTCTTCTTGGCTTCTGAAAAGCTTCCATCAATTGCTCCATCTTTTCTTGAGCTCTCATCATTGACAGTTTCTGCTGAGTTTCAGCATCTTTTCCAAAGCCTTCTTCAAACAGCTTGGATGGATCATCAGCAAGAACTGGAGCTCTCTTCTTCTTTTCTCCAAAGCCTTCTTCAAAAAGCTTTTCAACTTCTTCAGTTTCAGCAGCTTTGGTAACTTCAGTAGTTTCAGCACTTTCAGCAGTCTTGGCCTTCTTTGAAGTAGGTTCTTCTTCAACTCTGAATTCAGCAGGTAAGTCCATGATGTTGGGTAAATCAGTGAATGTTTCATCTCTTCTTTTGCTCTTGTTATCTTTCTTGATTTTCCCCCTGACTTGGACAATTTCAGCAGTTTTATCCAATCCTGCTGATTCACCACCAGGCCTTTGTTGCCTTCTTGATCCTTCTTCCTGAACTGAAGCCATAGAATTTTTCAGAGCAATTGCCAATTGCTCTTCTTCATCCAAATCTTCTATGTTCAGCACTTCTTTTCCTTTTCCCTTAGGCTCTGGCATTTGCTCTTTGTCTTTGCTGTCTTCACCAATCTTCAAGGCACCTTTGGCTCTAGCTCTCTCTTTTTCCCCCCTTTTGGCTTCATCAAAGCATTGGGGCTTGAGATCACCCATTGTAGTTGCCAACAGAGATTGATCATGGTTCAGTGACTTGATCTCCTCAAGCAAGTAAACATTTTCATCATGTATATTTTGCATCCTGTCACTACTCATGCTAAGGAAACCAAGAACAGGCTTTATCTTTTGTTCAACAACTCCTCCATTGTTGACTTCAAGGTTTGCCTTGAGTAGATCAGTGAGGTTGGCCACAGCAGATTCAACAATCTTGGCCATTACTTCTTCAGAGAACTTGGCTGATGCTTCTTTTACCATTGCCAGCCTCATTTCTTCTGCCCTTCTCTTCTGAAGAACACTTTTCTTGCCAATAGCTTGCTTCATAACCAGCCTTAGAGCCTTGACATTCTTGTTATGGTTGTCCAAAAGCAGCTTTTGTTCCTTTTTCACTTCCTTAGTGAATTTGTCTATGCTTTCTTTGGATTTTTGCACTTCAGTAGATATTGTTTGCAATCCAGACTCTACTCCACTGATCCTAGCTTCAATAGTGGGTAGCACCACTTCTTCTAATCCAGTGAGTCTCATTTCTACTGAGGCAAGTGTTCTGCCTTGCTCATCTAAGGCTTCTGAAGTTTCTGCATGGGCAGTTTCCACTTGTTGGACCAAGGTGTCCAACTTTGCTGAATGCTCCTCAAGAGCAATTTGTGCTAAGCCTGCATCAATTTGAACAGGAGCATCTGTGAAAATCTCATCAGCAAAGATTTGATCAAGAGTAATGCCTGCAATATCAGAAAAATCAAACTTGTTAGCAAAGTCACCCTCATCTCCCTCTAATTCTTTTTCATAAGGTCTGATTCATCAACAACCTTCTTCTCATTTTCAACCTTTTCTTTTCCTTCTTTTTCAAAGATAATCTCACAATCATGAAGGTCAGGCCTCCTCTCATCAAAGGATTCTTGAAGTTCAGATTTGACTTCAAGAATAATCTGCCCTTCCTCACTTAATCCTTCCTCTCCCTCTATTTGTGGTACACTCACTATCTTAGTGATAATCACCTCACTCTCCTCCTCAACTCCCTCTGATTTTTCAGGACTATTTTCCTTTTCAACTCCAACTCCTAAACCTGCAGCTTCTACATCCTCAATAGGATTCATAGAAGGCAGTTGTTGGGAGATCATAGTGCTTGTTTCCAAAGCCACTGAGTCATCCTGAATGGTTAAGAGTTGGTCAGTGTCCAACTCTACTGACACTGATGAGGTCTTAACCAAAACAACTTCTAATTGGGAGGCCTCAACATCATTAAGCTTTGCCTCAGGCTAAGTTGAACCTTCATGGGCTGATGCATCTTTGGCTGTGTTACCTTCTTTGGTCAACACTTCTGTGGAGACAGAACCCTTTCTATGATAGGTTAAGTAATGGATAGTGGGTTCTTTGGGACCAGGAGGGTTGGGATTGGTGGGATCATTGTTGTTGTCATCATCATTTGAACTGCTATCAGGGTGCTTAATTCCTTTAGCAATTCTCTCTTTCTCTTCAGCAACTTTGTCTGCTACTAGCTTTGCAAAGACTTCCTCATCTGTCAGGAATCTTGTCTTTTGCACACCAGCAAAGTGTAGCAATCTACCCTCTTCAATCTGCCACCAGTTTGCACCTTTATCTTGGATGGCTTGAGCAATTTCCATGATGGTTTTATCTTTGATCTCCACTAAAGCTCTCAAATCATGGAAATTCTTCTGAAGTCTTGGAAATTCAGCAAGGATGGGGTACAAACTATCCACAGTTGCCCTTGCTCCACCCCTGAGCATACCTTCATAGGTATACTCCTCCCCATCTCCATCAGATTGGGGACTTTGGGTTATAGGGGAGTTGGTACTGGGTTCAGTAGGGTTGGCTTCAAGGTTAGCTTCAGGAACATTGGGCTCTGCAATTGGTTATTCAGGTGCTTTTGAGAGCAATGGTCCTGAATGGGCTTTGCTTAAGGGGGTAGGATCTAATAGTGCAGCTTCAAGAAGTTTTGAGTAATTGAGCATGGATGAATTAAGGGGTGACATCAATCTTGATTCATCAACTGCAATATCAGCTAACACATCAATTGGTCCTCTTTGAGCAGCTCCCTCTGGAGAATATCTTTTGGTGAGGTCCAAGGGAATGATATGTTGGTCTTGGGGGGTTCTGTGGGTATAAGGAGAGTTGGGCTCTGAGTTGTGAGCTTCATGAAATCTGGATTCAGGGGTTCCAGTTTCAGGAGAGTTAAACTTGGACTTAGTCTTAGACTTTGATTTGCTTTCAACTCTACTCTCTCTTAGAGCAATCTTCAAAGTATGCTCTTCTTGCAACTCTTGCATCTTTTCAGAAGGCTTGACCCTTCTTTTACTAGCCCTTGAGCTCCCACTTCCTCCTTCAGGGACAACTTCCCTGACCCTTTTCTCACCCTTTTTCTTCACCACTGCCATGGGAAACTTTTTCCTTAGCTCTTCTGAGTCTGATGACACTTGAACACCTTCTTCAGCAACTTTGTCCAACTCTGCTGAAGTTGCAGAATCATCTTCTGAGAGGATTTTTGACACTTTCCTTGTCTTTACAACCCTTGCCTTTATCCTAGGCTTCATCTTTGGCTTCTTTTCCACCATCTCTTTAGCAGGTTTGGCCACTTGCTGCTTTCTCTTTTTCAGATTTCTTGGACAGTTTTCTGAACATTATCTTTTGAGCAGGGAGGGGCTTTGCAAATGTTTGCATCAAGCTGTAATGAGAGAATCTCTCAATCAAGAGACTTGCTCTTGTGCAATATCTCAGCTTTCCCTCCAACACAACCTTCATATGAGCTTTCACCTTAAACTTGGCCTTTTCCTTCATCATCTCTCCCATGATGAAATCTCTCTAGTTAAACTTGATGCCTTTATCACTTGCATCAATAACAGCAGCCATCATTCTAATTCTTGGCAAGCTTACTTGCTCAAGACTTCCAGTATTGCTCAATATGCTCTTTGTCACGACCTCAAAGAGAGTAAGAAACTCAAGTTTGAGTGTGTTCTTGTGTTGTGTGGATGAGATTGGACCTGGAATTTTGAGCCAATCTTGAGCTACCTGTTGCTCATGTCCTGCTCCATAGGATTCTGGATTCTTGCCTTCACAGGGCAGTCCAAAAGCTCCTTCAAGATCTTCCTCAGTGAACTTGACCCTGTGAGAGCTTTCTTCTTCATCTCTTTCACTCACATAGGTCAGTCTTGTTGACACTTCACCACCAGTTGCCTTGCCTTTCCATATCAGAAAGGCAAAGAACTCTGCCATGTACTGCTCCAAGCAAGAGCTAGGCTTTTTCTGCATGAACTTTTGCAACTCAGCCCTTCTGAGCCATCTAAGGGTGGGGGTTACTTCTGGAGCTTCACTATCAAAAGCAAGGATAGGCTCAAAAGTGAGGTTGTTCTTGTGGCTTAGATATCCGAAGTCAATGTATAACTCTTTGTTAGAGAAATCAACAATCATCTCAGGTCTGATTTTGGGTGCTATTGATGTTTAGAAAGAAAAACTTGAGAAAAATGCAGAAGGTTAGGGTTTCATAGAGTGAAAGTATGCGTGGGGGAGGATGAATGGCTTGGGGGCTTCTTAAGACTTAGAGTATATTCCAAAAGGAATGTATGTCAATGAGTTGGTGAGTCTTAAGGCAATTCAACGGTTGTCAAATGAGGAAATCAAATTTGAATGGCCATGATTAATTCATGGGAGTTGGCCAAAATATGATCCAACGGTTGAAATTGATTTGTGTGTTTCAAAACTGTTTTATTGAAACGTGGGGAATGAAGTTAAGATTTATTATGGCTATGGAGTTATCAAGGTAGATTGTGGGCTTAAAATGTTTATTGCAAACAAGAATTGAATCTTTGCATTAAATGCTTCGAAAGTGACTTTTTTGGTAGGGGACAAATTAAATTTTTGTAAAGGTGATGATTTTAAGAGGAATGGGACAGCCAACATAGTAGGCAATGATTACCCAAAATAGGTGCTTATCAGACCAAGATTTGGTTTGATAGCCATCTCAACTTATCTGACCCCACATGGACAAGTGTCCTGACCCAATTCTGCTGAAGTGAGCCATGCCCAACTTCTCTGATGAGATTTGGGTCAAATCTTCTGAAATTCAGTAGACTTTGCCCAAGTCTGCTGAAGAACAATTTTAGTTCCCCCTTGATTGTTGAACTCCATTGGGCTTTGATGAGTCGGAATTATTGCATATTTTTGTGCTTTAATTGAATATTTTATATGAATTGAGATTGCTATTTTAGTGTCTTTTCCCGACTTATGTTTTGTGGTTTAAAACACCTTGATACTTCATTTTTTTTTTATTCAGGTAAAAAGGGATAGGTTTGTGCGAAGAAGAGGTCTAAATTCAAAGCCAAATAATATAGATGGACTGTTAAAAGAGTCTTGGGCCCATTATCTTGTTTCTGGGCTAGAAGGAATTAAGTGGAGAAATATGGCCCATTTATTTTGAAAAAGAAAAAAGAGCCCAAGAGAATATTTTTGGTAGGTCAACCTTTGGAGATAAAAAGGAGCCGTCATTTTGGGAAAAAAAACAGAGAGTCAACGCTGTGATTTGGAGGAGGGACAATTGGCCAAGCCACGGAGAAGGCAGAAAGAAGAAATTTGGATGTTATTGCTTTTGGGTTTGATCATTTTAACTTTTGTTTTCTTTTGAGATTGATATTTGTAATACAATGAATCATCCGTTTAATTGTATTGTTTCGTTGATTATGAGTAGCTAATTTCTTTATTCTAGCCCGAGGACGTAAAACCTCATATTGATTATGCCTATTTAATTAAACAGTTCCTGGTTAATTTTGATTTGTATCTCGATTTTGTTATTATTTGAGTAGATGCTATGCGTGTTTGAATTAGAAGTTTAATAGGCTTGATCACCCAATTTTATTCCTATTTCAATTCCAGCTATCCCATAAATTGTAATCCGTAATTGTTATAATATTTTGGGAATTATAGCAACTAAGGCAGAACACCTTAGGGAGTAGTAACATTTAGGTTGCATGAAACGAGCGTCTCGTGTTCATGGTCTAATTTATCCTATTGTTTTAATTCTTGAATGCGTCCCTCGAGTTGAACCTTAGATACATATTTTAGGGTTATTCGTAGGGATAGATTAATTGGGGGTCGTACCTGCTGATTAATTAAACGTAAGAAGCAATTCGAACTAGTTTGGTCGTACCACTGGTTTAGGGATAAGATTCGAGAATAAATTGAGACAACTGGGTTTGTTGATTAATTTGATATAATTAATTGATGGGACACTATCTGAGGGCTAGATCGTTCTTATTGTTTGAATACATATTATTTTACGTGCTCTTTATTATTATTTCCTTGCTATTTAGTAGATATTAGTTCACCAATCCAACCCCCCCCCCCCCTTTATTGCTTTCATACACAAATTAATTCGATTAAATTACACAGTTCCCTGTGGATCGACCCTTACTTGCCTACTACATTAGTGGGTTAGTTTAGGTATTTATTTTTGGGTGCCGGCGACAGCACACCAAATTTTGGCGCCGCTGCCGGGGAATGGTTGTAAATTTAATTGAATTTTTTATGTTTTTAATTTCTGTCAAAAAATTCTGAAAAATTCCAAAAAAATAAAAAAATTCAGAAAATCCAAAAAAAAAATAAATTGCTTTCACGTTGGCTATTGTTGCTTCATTTGTTTCTCTTCAACATATTTCTACTAACACTGACCCTCTCAGTGTCTCCTTGTTCAGGTTCTAGAAATTGTTTGCAGGTTTATTTCCTCTATTTTTTCGCTATGTATGATTTCAGGTATGAGAACTATCAAGGCACTTACTCTAGTGATGATTATTGGAAACCATATCATGATCGAAGGCCACAATTATTCAGAAATTATGAGAGGACTTATGATAATGGTGGATGGATTAACTCTAAGCAAAACTCTGAACCCTCATTTGAAGATTTGTTGAAAACTATGGAGTTGAACACGTTGAATTTTCAACGGAGAAACCAGTTGACAAATACGAGCTTGGTGGATGAACAAAACAGTGGTGAGAGGAGCTTTGAACCATCACTGACTGATTTGTTGAAGTCCATGGAAGCCAATGTAGAGGAATTTCATCAATATACACAAGCACTCGTAAGGGACTCAAAGTTCAGACAAAAGAGTATGGAGTCTAGACAAAAGAGTATGGAGTTTAGGCAAAAGAATTTGGAGGTTCAATTGAGTCAAATGACGAATGTCATAAGCCAAATGCAAACACAATGGAGTGAAAATCTAGTGGAAGATGTTGTTGAGCTCAGCCGAATCGACATAGAGGAAAGACTCGAGGAACCTAGTGAGCAGATTGAGGCACGAGACGAGCCAGTTGAGAGTGAGGAAGAAGTTATACAGAAAAAACAGGATGTAGTTTTCACTAACACTGACCCCCTCAGTGTCAGTGTACTAGAACAGAAAAATAAGGTAAAATCTCATGAATTCGATTATGTTATTACTAATGTAGTTCCCTTTCTGTCTAGGCTCAAAAAGGTCGAAAAAGATGCCAAGGAGCAGCAACTAGTCGATGTCTTTCGGAGGGTTGAGATCAACATACCACTAGTTGAGCCGAAAGAGCAAAATCCTAGATATGCCAAATTATTGAACGAGCTTTACATCGACAAACAATGGATATCTTGGAATGAGAACCTGATTGGAGAGAACATCGTTTCGCAATGTAAAATGCCATTACATAGAGATAATTATTCTACTCCGATTACGTGAAAGAGAAGTTGGTCGTCGAGCCAATGACGTTAAGAAAAGGTGCTTATTGGGAGGCAACCCAATGTTTGGTTTATTTTGCTTTGCTTTGCTTTTGTTTTAATTTTTTTTTCTATTTTCTATTCCTTTTACTGATCGTTAACCCATCTTCTGTCAGGTGTAGTGGGCTGGGTCATTTGTAGAAGAGTATATAGTTGGGCTTTGTAGTGAATTTAACTTTGGGCCTACATAATTAATTTATTTGATAAGTTTTGTTGTTCAGGCCCTCAAATTATAAAGACACTCTCGGCCCAGTACAGAAGCCCAACTTACAAAACTCATCCTCAGTCCAGCTGCACAGAAGCCGTATCCCACGTCCACATATCTCACTCTTTAGCTTCACATTTGTTGCAGGTCCGATCACTGTCGCCGATAGTAGCAGAGCCGACGTGACACCCAACACCCACCACTACAGTAAAATTTTGGTACCCCCGTTCCACCCTGTTTTTCATTTTTATACGGTGTTATATTTTTGTATCTCTTGCTTTATGCTTTAGTGCTAAGGGACTAGCACCTATTTAAGTGTGGGGGAGTGAATTATATCATGTGTGATGTCTTTCTTGTTCTTGTGTCTTGTATATGTTGGTATTGGGCAGTCTTGAGTGTTTGAAACTTGATGATTTGAGTATTTGCATATGAGTCTAGAGGATGATTTTGTTTCTTTTTGTTAAATACGCTGTCATTTTGGGTAGTTTGTCCTAATTGACGATTGGATTTGATATTCATACTTGAGTGGTGGAATGAGTTGATTTTTAGTTATTTTGGTACTGAAGTAGTCCTAAATTTCTTGTATTTTGGGTAAATTTATTTTGGTTCTCTTAAGAAGGAAAATCTGAGTTGGTGGACGAAGTCGAAAAATATTGAAATAATTGAGGATGGAGGAAAAGAAAAAAGGAGTTGAGTTGAAAAGCAATTGAAATGAAAAAATAACGAGGGGCTGAAACAGCTACCTACTTGAGGGGGCTCATGTGCTTTGAATGAAAAATTAATAACACAAAAAAGAGCTAAAACCCAAAAAAAAGTAGAGAGGAGCTGCGGACCTCGTTTGAAAGTTGAAAAAAAAAATTCAAATTCCAAGATTAAAGTCTCAAAAAAAAAAAAAAAAAGAGACGAAAAGAGGAGACGGACGCCACTCAGATTAGTACTTTGTTAGAGGATTGAATCAAATGGGTCGGAAACAAGGTTTTAAGGAACTACTGATGTACTTGGGATGATCTTTAATCGATGAGTTTCATGCTTATGTGTGAGTAAAAGGTCTTAGTTATATAAGAGGGACGAGTTACTTTTGATTATGGCTCAAAAAGCAAATTCAAATGCTAGAGTTGTGTGGAAGTATTTTTGTTAATCTTGTTCGAACATTTGAGCCGTTGGTGTTGGTTGTGTGATATGGTACTATTTTCCCTTTTATTGTATTTATTGCTTGAGGACAAGCAATGGTTCAAGTGTGGGGGTATTTGATGAGTCGAAATTATTGCATATTTTTGTGCTTTAATTGAATATTTTATATGAATTAAGATTGCTATTTTAGTGTCTTTTCCCGATATGTTTTGTGGTTTAAAACACCTTGATACTTCATTTTTTTATTTTATTCAGGTAAAAAGGGATAGGTTTGTGCGAAGAAGAGGTCTAAATTCAAAGCAAGTAATATAGATGGGCTGTTAAAAGAGTCTTGGGCCCATTATCTTGTTTGTGGGCTAGAAGGAATTAAGTGGAGAAATATGGCCCATTTGTTTTGAAAAAGAAAAAAAAGCCCAAGAGAATGTTTTTGGTGGGTCAACCCTTGGAGATAAAAAGGAGCCGTCATTCTGGAAAAAAAACAGAGAGTCAACGCTGTGATTTGGAGGAGGGACAATTGGCCAAGCCACGGAGAAGGCAGAAAGAAGAAATTTGGATGTTATTGCTTTTGGGTTTGATCATTTTAACTTTTGTTTTCTTTTGAGATTGATATTTGTAATACAATGAATCATCCGTTTAATTGTATTGTTTCGTTGATTATGAGTAGCTAATTTCTTTATTCTAGCCCGAGGACGTAAAACCTCATATTGATTATGCCTATTTAATTAAACAGTTCCTGGTTAATTTTGATTTGTATCTCGATTTTGTTATTATTTGAGTAGATGCTATGCGTGTTTGGATTAGGAGTTTAATAGGCTTGATCACCCAATTTTATTCCTATTTCAATTCCAGCTATCCCATAAATTGTAATCCGTAATTGTTATAATATTTTGGGAATTGCAGCAACTAAGGCAGAACACCTTAGGGAGTAGTAACATTTAGGTTGCATGAAACGAGCGTCTCGTGTTCATGGTCTAATTTATCCTATTGTTTTAATTCTTGAATGCGTCCCTCGAGTTGAACCTTAGATACATATTTTAGGGTTATTCGTAGGGATAGATTAATTGGGGGTCGTACCTGCTGATTAATTAAACGTAAGAAGCAATTCGAACTAGTTTGGTCGTACCACTGGTTTAGGGATAAGATTCGAGAATAAATTGAGACAACTGGGTTTGTTGATTAATTTGATATAATTAATTGAGGGGACACTATCAGAGGGCTAGATCGTTCTTATTGTTTGAATACATATTATTTTACCTGCTCTTTATTATTATTATTTCCTTGTTATTTAGTAGATATTAGTTCACCAATCCAACCCCCCCCTATTGCTTTCGTACACAAATTAATTCGATTAAATTACACCGTTCCCTGTGGATCGACCCTTACTTCCCTACTACATTAGTGGGTTAGTTTAGGTATTTATTTTTGGGTGCCGGCGACAGCACACCAGGCTTACTTGTCCATCTTTCCTGGATCAAGAAGTCCCAACTCTGCTGAAAGTTCCATGAACCTTGCTTCAGCAAGAGGTTTGGTCAATATGTCAGCCTTTTGGTGATCTGTGTGAATTTTCACCAATTTGATGTCCTTCTTCTCCACATGATCTCTTATGAAGTGATGCTTGATGTCCACATGCTTGCATCTTGTGTGTAACACTGGATTTTATGATATTGCAATAGCACTGTTGTTATCACAAAATATGGGCACTTTAGTAGAGTTGACATTGTAGTCTCTAAGTTGTTGTTTCAACCAAAGAATTTGAGCACAACAACTTCCAGCTGCAACATACTCAGATTCAGTAGTGGAAGTGGCCACAGTGTTTTGTATCTTTGAGAACCAAGAAATAAGCTTGCTTCCCAAGAATTGACATGGGCTTTCTATCAATTCTGCATCCTTCATAATCAGCATCTGAATAACCAGTTAGCTCAATGTTGTCATCAGTAGGGTACTAAAGGCCTACATTTTCAGTGCCTTTGAGGTATCTCAAGATCCTTTTTGCAGCCTCTAGATGACTTTTCTTAGGATTGTCTTGGAACCTTGCACATACACCTACTGCAAAGGTGATGTCAGGTCTGCTGGCTATGAGATAGAGGAGAGATCCAATGATTCCTCTATACTCAGTAGAGTTGGTTGGAACACCACTCTCATCAGGATCCATTTTCCAACTTGTGTTCATTGGGATCCTTACTGGCTTGCTAGTAGCACACCCAAACTTTTTGATCATTTCTCTGGTGTACTTAGCTTGATTGATGAAGATTCCTTCTTTTGATTGCTTGACTTGAAGTCCCAAGAAGAAATTCGTCAGCCCCATCATTGACATCTCAAACTTGCTTTGCATGAGATTTGAGAATTTCTCACAAAACTTCTCATTGGGTGATCCAAATATGATGTCATCAACATATATTTGGACAAGCAAGATGTCATCTCCTTCACAGATTCTGAACAAGGTTTTGTCCACTGTCCCTTTGACAAAACCATGATCCAGCAAAAACTATGACAAGGTATCATACCAAGCTCTTGGAGCTTGCTTAAGTCCATAGAGAGCTTTCTTCAGTCTGTATACTTGGTTTCCTTCTTCAAAACCCAGGCTTGCTCAACATAAACCTCTTCTTTGAGCACTCCATTTTGGAAAGCACTCTTGACATCCATTTGATAGACTTTGAACCTCTTGTGGGCAGCATAGGCTAAGACTAACCTTATTGCTTCAAGTCTTGCCACTGGTGCAAAAGTCTCATCATAGTCAATGCCTTCTGATTGACAATAACCTTTGGCCACCGATCTAGCCTTGTTTCTAACTATCACATCATTCTCATTCTTTTTGTTCTTGAACACCCACTTGGTTCCAATAACATCTTGATGTGATGGTCTGTGAACCAGCTCCCAAACATCATTTCTTGTAAACTGGTTCAGCTCCTCTTGCATGGCTGTAATCCAGTTTGCATCCTGAAGTGCTTCTTCTATGTCTTGAGGTTCCTGTTCTAATAAGAAACAACAAAACAAGGCACTTTCACCATGAAACCTTCTAGTTTTGACTCCTACACTTGGATCACCAAGTATCAGGTCAGTTGGATGGTCAGATAACCAAGTCCTTATTTTCGTGATCCCTTCAGTAGAGTTGTCCTCTACTAAGGTTGAGGCACTAGGATCATAAAATTCAGGGAAGTATAATGCAGGATCTAATTCAGGATCATATTCAGGGGTGTTGTCCTTAATGTCAGGGACATTGGCATTTTCAACATTTTCATTTCCCCCTTGAATATTAGATTCATTTACTACCTCAGCAGGGCCTGCTTCTTCATTGGTAGTTGTTACCTGATTATGAACTGGGATTGGCTCATTTAGTTCATCATTTCCTTCAGTGGGGTTTGCCTCAGGGAGATTGCCTTCAGTAGGTTTTTGTCCAGTGTAATGAATTCAGGAGGATTGGCCTAGACAACTTCAGTGAATAGAGTATCTTTTAAGCTTAATCTGGTTGTTCTTTGTGTGATGTCATCCATATTCAGGAGTTTATCCATATTCTCAAAGATAGCTTCATCAAACACAACATGAGGTGTTTCTTCCACAAGAAGGGATTTACAATTGTAGACCCTGAAAGCTCTACTGATTTGGGAATATCCAAGAAATATCCCCTCATCAGCTTTGCTGTCAAAAGCTTTCAATTGTTCTTTCCCATTGTTGTGAATGAAACACTTACAACCAAATATGTGAAAATGAGATAATTTAGGCAATCTTCCTTTCCAGAGTTCATAAGGGGTTTTGCCTTGGCCCTTAGTTATCAAACATCTATTTTGAGTATATCATGCAGTGTTTATAGCTTCAGCCCAAAATCTCTTTGGCAAATTAGAATCAGCAATTAAGGTTCTAGCAGACTCTTTAAGAGTTCTATTTCTTCTTTCAGCTACCCCATTCTGCTGAGGGGTTCTAGATGTTGAAGTTTCATGGGCAATTCCTTTTTCAGTGCAATACTCATTGATGTATGAATTTATGAACTCAGTGCCTTTGTCAGATCTTATCTTGATTATATTAAGGCTTTTCTCATTTGACAATCTCTTTAGCATTTTACGGAGTTTGACTTGTGTTTCCTTCTTATTAAGGAGAAATACTACCCATGTGAACCTAGAGAAGTCATCTACTACAACCAATGTGTATTTTCTTCCATTTATACATGCAGGGGTAATTGGTCCAAATAAGTCCATATGTAACAATTCAAGTACCCTTTTAGTAGAGATGACTGATTTGCCTTTGAATGAAGCTTTAATCTGTTTTCCTTCTTGACATGGTTTACAAACATATTCTTTAATGAAAACTTCATTAGGCAGTCCTTTAACTAATGCATTTCTAGCCAGCTTGTTCATGGATTTAAAGTTCAGATGGTTTAGCCTCTTATGCCATAACCAACTTTGTTCATTTGAGCTCTTAGTAATAAAGCATGTTGCATCAGTAGACTTGTCCCAGTCAGCAAAATACACATTTCCTTTCCTAGTTCCAGTCAGTAAGATTTGTTGAGTTTTATCTTTGATTAGGCATTTATTACTTGTGAACTCAACATTGTATCCTTTATCACATAAACTGACTTATACTTAGGAGAATATACTTGAGACCAGCCACATAAGACACATTGGATACCTTGATAATACCAATTATCAAGGTACCAAAACCTTTAGTAGTTGCTTGTGAGCTGTCTCCAAATGTGACATTATGACCTTCTTGTTTAGTGAATTCAGTGAGGAGTGTTTTGTTTCCAGTCATGTGCCTTGAACATCCACTGTCCAAGTACCATGCTGTCTTTTTCTTCATGCTCCTTAGCTTGTTGTGGTCCTTTGGTACCTGCAATGATCAAGCTTTAGGTACCCTTTGAATTTTGGGTCCTGAGAGGTTAGTTGTACCTTTAGGAACCCAAACTTGCCTAATAACCCTGATTGATTCAAGGTGACTAAGTTATTTTCCTCTAGCATCAACATACACAGTTTTTCCCTTAAATGTCTTTGGGAAAGAATGTGTGAAAGTGTTGACTGTAAGATTCAGGAGAGTTGTCATTTCTCCTGAACTTATGAGTTCTTTGTGCAGCTTGAGGGAATCTTTGAGGATGGGCATATTGATGACCATTACCCTTTGACATGTAGGGTTTTGGTTGTCTCATTTTATTGTACCCATAAGGAGAGTTGGCCTTAGGTCTGTTCAGCTGAGTTTTCCTCAGGGGAGTTAGCCTAGGCTGAACATACCTTGGAAAACTTCTCTGAATGTTGTTCAGATGAGTTGCCCTTCCATTGGGTCTACTCTTCTAAACACCATTCCTCTTGTATTCAGGGGCTTTTGCCTTTTCCTTAGGTATAGGCCTAGTTCCCTGAATTACTTGAGTGGGCACCTCATGCATTTTGCCCTTTCCATTGTTCAGTGGATGAATTAATTCATTTTCAGCTTGTTGTGTCATTGACTTAACAAAGATTCTCTTAGTGTTACTTGTTGAAGCAACACTAAGACAAGGTGAAGATTCGAATGGATCATATCCCAATCCACTCTTTTGAGTCATAGGTTTTTGGAAGCTTTAAATTTCCTCTATTGCCTTAGAGGATTTATTCATTGCACACATCTTATTTTTCAGGCTCTCTTTACTTGATTTGAGAATATCATACTCATGTGAGAGGTTTTCAAATTTAGCTTGAAGAATTTTAAGTTCAAAATCCTTTATCTTCTGAATAAGCAATTGTTCATCAATCTGCTTTTATTGTTCAACCACAGATTCAGAAGGTTTTGCAAGTTCAATGGATAAACTTTCATTTTCTCTCACACAATTATCATGAAATTCTTGTAACTTAGTGAAATCTTCCATCAACTTTCCAAAAGAAAGTTTCAGGTTGACATCACTAGTGTTTAGTGATTGAAATGATGGTGAGCTAGAAGTAGAAGATACATCATCATCTTCTATGGTCATGTTGCACACATCATCATCATCACTGTTGGAAAATAGTCCATCATCAGAAGAGTTGAAGCTTTCAGCACTCTGAGACTCATCACCAGCCATCATGGCTTTTCAGTTGGTGAATCTTTTGTCTCTTTTAGCTTGCCTCTCCTTTCTTTCTTTTGAGCTGAGTTCAGGGCAGTCATATTGAAAGTGCCGCTTCTTTTGGCAATTGTAGCACAGGTCTTCATCATCATCTTTTCTTGAATCATCTCTTCTTCTAGATGATGAAGGTTCAGCTCTGCTGGACTTTCTCCTATCAGAGTACTTGTCCTCTGATTTTCTTTCTTCAGGCCTTTTGTCCTCAGCCTTGGCTTAAGGAGAATTGTACCTTCTCCTGACCTTGTTGTCTTGGTAAAATTTCTTGTATCTATCAAACCTTGAGTTGAGTTTGTCAAACCTCCTAGCCTTGAGGGCTAGCTCTTCCTTCATTTCAGCCTTAGAGACTAATTTTGATGATCTTGGAGTGGGCTGCATCTCTGGTTCAGCAGTTTTGGCCTTGAATGCCACTCCCAGTGTTTTCATAACCAAACCGGTGATCGAACCGGACTGGCCACCGGTTCAACCGGCGGTCCAACCGTAAAAATGATTCTTAATTAATTGTTTATAATTTTATATTATTTTACTTTTTTATTTAGTTGGAACATTAATTAATTATTTTGTTACTATAATAATTGAGCATTGATTAATTATTTTGCAATTGGGCCTTGTGTATATAATAATTGGGCCTGAATGACTGGTATAAAACCTTGGTTTAGGGTTTATTTTTGTTGTAGAGTCATTTTTCCCTCAGCCGCAATCAATGTTTAGCCATCTCATTTCAGATCAGTTCTCATCCGCAGTTTGTATTTTTTATTTTTGATGGAGCGACAGTAAAGAGAAGATGCAGTCGCTGGTGTGCGGTTGCGCTGTGGTCGAGTCGCCGCCGTGGTTCCGCCTTCGTCTCCAAGCAACCAAAGGCAAGAATGTAGATTCACACTCCACTGTGTTGAGAACTGGGGAAGAAGGGGACTTGGACAGCCCGGTCACACCGAAAATTACCGTGGTTTCCGATTTTTTTATCGGTTTTCCGGTTTTCAGCCGGTCGAATCCGATCGAACCATCAAAACGGTTTTTTACTCAATTTTGGACAGGATCAAGGCCCGGTTCACGGTTGAACCGGTCGAACCGGCCGGTCCGGTCCGGTTTTAAAAACACTGGCCACTCCTTTAGTTGGTAAGGAAGATTCCTCAATTGGCTTTCTTCTGTTGAGTTCAAACTCATAAGCTTTGAGTTCAGAGAAGACTTGTTGCATGGGCATGGTGGATAGATCTTTAGTATTCTGCATCATTACAGAATATACATCCCACTTTTGAGTGAGACTCCTTAGAATCTTCAATGCAATTTCTCTCTTGGAGTACACCTTGCCCAATGAGTTGATCTCATTCATTATATCAGTGAATCTACCAGCAAATTTGTCAATGGACTCTTCAGATTCCATTGTGAATTGTTCAAACTTCTGCACAACAACTTATAGCTTATTCTCCTTGATTTTGTCTGTACCCTCACACATTTCAGCAAGGGTGTCCCAAATTTCTTTGGCTGTTGTACAGTGGTAGACTCTCCCCATTACTGCATCTTGAATTGTTTGATAGAGAGTGTTCATTGCTAGATAATTGAGATTATGTCTCGTTCTCTCTTCAATGGTGAGGTCATCTTCATCTTTGGAGATCTCATCCCTTGTGTCAGCTCTTTGAGCATCAGTAACTCTGGGATTGGCTTGAGTGAACATGAATGTACTCCTTGTGATGACTCTCAGCATCTCATTGTGGAGGCAAGCAAGATGAGCTCTCATTCTGATTTTCTAGAAATCATAGTTCTCAATTGAGAACATAGGCAGCTTATGATGAGATATGTGATTGACATGATCTGGATCCATATTGTTGATGGTCTCCACAACATCAGGTGGAACAACAACATTATTATTGTTGTTGTTGTTCTGGTTCTGGTTGTTGTGATTGCCCCTTGCCATATCTCAGATAAGAGAGGTTAGATAACAAATGTGTTAAGAATTCAGAAAGATCAGTTCAGTGACCACACTAAAATATGTTTTTGAAAATCAAGATGGATTTTCACTAGCAGTGGTCTTTGAACCCCTGCTCTGATACCACTTGTTGGTCCTGAAAGGAGTATATAACAAGTGTGTGTGGGGGGGGGGGAATACACTTGTATGCAAATCTTTTTCAAACTTTGAGCAAATCAGGCTTTCAGCAAGGTTGTCCTGGACAACTCTTCTGATATGTATAACTTTCAGAAGATAATAAAACTACTAAGCACTATAGAGTACTTAGTTGAATAACTATCTAAATAAGTTATAAGTGCGGAATTATGGTTGGCCCTTATGTTTAAACTTCTTTTAATTCTGAAATCCTTTTCTTAACACTTAATACAGTTTTCAGGGGACTTGTCCCAAAAATGGTTTGCACAATCTTGAATGTATGTCTTTTGAAGATCAGTTTGTGTGCAGTGTATGCATGTGTTGCTTTTATGAAAATACTTGAAAGTAAACAACACAAAAGTTACAGTGGTTCAGAGACTCAAACTCCTACATCCATTTTCCCTGATTTAACAGGATAATTCCTTTCTCTTGGAATTAGCTTGTTTTATAGTGCTAAGGTGCACTGATTAACCACACCACTCCTTGGTGCCTTGATCCCTAGGAATTCAGAGTCATAGTACTCTCTCTCAACTCAGAACTGAATTGTTCTTCTTTCAACAGTCAGCTCCTTACACTTCTACTACAACAACCTTCTAACTTTCTCTTGAAAGGTATAGGGGTTGATGTTGGTTCCAACTAGGTGAGATATCATTTACAATGAGTACAATGTATAGGATAGGATATCCCTATAAGCTTTGTTTGATGTACAATGAAGTTCAACTTAGAATGAAGTGTTTGGGAAACTAAGAATGTTCTTAGAAAGCTTGAAGGCTTGTAGTCTCCTTTGTATCTCAGAATAGTTGTGTTAGTTGGATACTAGTTGGTTGCTTCAATGGTTTCCACACTTCATGTATTTATAGAGCAAGATGAGTATATGTCCGTTGGAGAGACAACCTCAAAATGTCTATATATGTCTTCCTTGAACTTTGCAACTGGAAGACAGTTTCTTGAAAGTGACATGTCCTTAATTTGGGAAGTAAACGGTTGTTTGCTCTTTGTCTTAACTTTGAAGCACTTTTCCCAATGTCTGACTTGAAGATTCACTTGATCAAACTTGGACATCACTTCTGATCATTGGTTCTATGATAAGGTCAACATTCCTTATCATCTAGACAAGTCTGCTTATCAGATTCAGCATACTTGGCTTATCAGCAGTGTTGGCATAGCTCCTTCCGATGACTTAATTGGCTCTTTCTCTTTGTGTATTATCTCTTGATGGTTCTGGAGCATTCATGCTTCCATATCAGTGGTTTTGACCCCATCGGCACAGTTGGCCTTTGCCTTAGAACAGTTCTGGTTCAAATGTGTTGAGACATTTCTGCTGGACATTTCTTCTGAATCTTTGACATATACTTCAGTAGACTTGGTCTTGTTGATATATTCTACTTATTGGTCCCAAGTTGAATTTCTAATATTGAGTAAGCTAGTAAAAGTTTAGAGGGGAGGGGTGAATAGACTTCTAAAAAAATCTTTCAATATATCAGAATACACAAATGCGTAATATCAGAATTACAATGAGCCCAATCAAGATTATACTCAACTTATATTTGAAATTCGAACTTCTGTATGAACACTCTACTTGTCTTGTTCTTATATGCAATTAATCAATTAAACAGTTAATCAATCAAAACACAAATAAAACAGTAAAGTAAACAACACAAGATTTATAGTGGTTCGACAACTTGTCTACATCCACTCTCACAACACCAGTCTTGAAATTTATTAACTCTTCCAATCGAGTGTTCTTGTGATTTTAAGTCCCAAGATATAAGACTTCGATCTTCTCGATTATATCACCGGTATATCTTCAATCTAACTAGCTATATACAAGTAACTAGCGACTTGAAACAATTAACACAAAAATAAAACTTCTCTTAGTCCAGTAGCAGCTTTCTGATTTCTTCACTAATCTTCTAGCTTGAACTTTCTGAACTTCAAACTCTGAGAGTGTGTTTCTCTTTGAATACTTCGTAATTCGTTTCAATAGTGTGTAGAATATCAATGCATCAGTAGTCGAACAGTAGTCTTCAAATGTAGAATACCATGAGGTATTTATAAACATCCAACTTCAAGAACATTATGTTATGTAACCAACTTTTCTTGGTAACCGACTTATAACCGCTTCTCCTTATCAACTTACGCGTTCCTTCAGGTAATTAGTTACTTATAAAACTAACTCTTCAATCTTTATCTTCATACGCGTTTCCAACTTAAGCAGTTACTTCACTTATCTGTCGCGAACTTGACTTGTGTTGTTTCGACACTTAGAATATTTCAGCTTTCTTCAGCACTTGTCTAGTCTTGCGCGATCTTTAGTCTTCTTTTTAGTAGTAGACTTCTAAACAAAACTAACACTATACTAATTCTATCTAATCAAAACTATTACATTAAGTTTTATAAATTTAACTTAGTCACCTTAAGATCTATACAATAATATGCGTTTACAAATCAAAACAATAATGAGCTTCTATACAATTACAAAATAGCTCAGTAAAACAACCTAATCAAAATACAACATATACGCAGTACTTATAATTCATACTTGTCTTACAATCATACTTATCTTTTCTTTCAACTTATCTTTTTGAACTTTACTTGTGAACTCTACTGATCTGCTAAACATGACTTCATAACTAGACTAGATCAATCAATACTTAGAAAATATTCAAGTCTTCTTTTTGGGTTATCAAAACTTATCTCTTCATCATTTTAGGACTTATATTAGGATTCATATTCCAACAATTTCCCCCTTATTGATGAAGCCAAAACTACTTGAATCATTTCTCAATAGTAGACTAGTTAAGTAGTTATCTTATCTTTCACCAAAATATGTTATCTTTTTCATTCATTCACATAAGATCAGTAGATTACACATACTTAATCAGAATAAAGAAAATAAGTAAAATACTAACAATTATTCACTAATATTACCTCCATCTAGGTTAGAAACACAGAACGCATCAAGGAGTCTTCTATGAATATCTGAGATATGCTCTTCATTCTCTATTTTCTCCTTCTCGAGCAGTTCTTCTTCAAACTTCTTGATTTTGTTGAAGTCGATCCTTTTTCCAGATCCTAGCATCGGAGTTATCCATTTAGGAAAGATAGGAACAAGAATATTAAAACCTACAGTAGTTGCAATCCTCATGATCAAGTTTCACAAATTCTGATCTTGCACTTCCATGAACTTGTCAAAAATTGCATACAACTCTTCTTTGCTGTCTGATTCTCCAAACTTGCGAATAATCCAATGATCCAGTTCCCACTTCAACTTGAGTTTAAACCATGCATCTCTATGTTCATTGTCAATGAAGTTATCAATGTAAACATCTTCAATCTCTTCTAGATTAGCCTTCAATTTCTGCAGCCTTCGAATGTGCTTACCAACCTTCTTCTTGTTAGCATAGCGATTAGGTTCAGTCTTCTGCTTCTTCAAAATTGCAGTTTCATCCAGATCAGCAATGATCTGTCATGTTGACTCTTTCACTTTAGGTTCTTCAATAACCAATTTCCTCTTAACATTTCTTCTTGTCTGAACCTCTTCAGCAATCGACTTGCCCTTAACCAATCTTTTATGTTCTTCTTCTGCACTAGCACTGATCTGTTCAAGATCTGCTTTCTTGACCAGTCTTCTTCTCTTTGGTCTACTAGTATCTTCAGGCAGAGTAGCATTCTCAGGTTCAGTCTCAGGTTCAGCACTTCTTACCAATCTTGTCTCTTCCCCCTTTTTGGCTTCATCACTAGCCTTGAGAGTAAAGAGAGAAGTAAATCGAGTCATCTATTGCTTCATTGCTTCTTTCATAGCTTCAGCAGCAATCTCTATCTGCCTCTGATGAGACTTATCCTGACTTAGCTTGTATAGTTTAATAGCAACTAGCTCCAGCTTCTGAGTAAATAAATTCAATTCCGTCTTGAAATGAGAAGCAGTCAATTAAAGTAGTCTGTTCTCCTCAAACATATCTCTTAGAAGAGTTCTGGCATGCACCAACTGATCTTGTGCTTCTCTTCTTTGAGCGTCTGCTATCTCAATTTTAACACGATATAGCCTTTCCAACTTCTTAGATTCCTCGGCCAATGATCTTGCAAAATCAATAGAACACTTTTCTGAATAGTCAACTTGTCTCTTCAAGAAGTCTTCAAGTTGAACATACATCTCTTGTCTGAACGTCGAATCCATCTGATTGACCTCACCAACAATTAATTCTTTCGAATTATCCACAAGAGTTTGATTTTGTTCTGCAAGAACTTCCTTCATATCAGACTTCAAGAATTCATCGATAGACGACTGGACTACTTGCTTCAGATCCATCTTCAATTCGTCTAGATAACCTTCTGGAAAGATGTGAGTAGATTGAGCATCAGCAACATCAGGCATGACTTCCTCAGCTTCAGCCATAACTTCATCTTCAACATGAACTTCAACCAACTTGTCTTCTACCTCAGTAGACAAGACCAAGTCTTTCCTGGTTTCAACTTCTTCATCTGGAATTACACTTCCAGCAATGGCTTTCAGAGTGAGTAAAGGAGTGTAAGGAACTATAGCTAATCTTGCTTCCTTAGCCCTTTTCTTAGCTTCATCTGAATCTCTCTTCACCAACTCGACTAGTCTGGCAGTGTAGGCACATGTTTCTGATGGAAAGTACTTTTCCACTTGCCTTGTGATCTGGCCCACATTACATCTTGGACCATGAGCATGTTCTACTTGCAACTCGAACACAAGACCACGAAGATGATCTGAACCCTTGTCAAGATCAATGACAGGATCAGTAGACACCAGCTCTACTGGTTCAGCTTCTTGCATCAACTCATCTTCCATCAGATCAGATTCAGAAACTTGAATACCAACATCAAACTTGTCTTCCGAAGACAACACTTCGTTAGATATGTTCAGCATTCTCTTTACCAAAACGGTTAAGGCATGTGCTGGGAGGAGTTCAGAGTGGTCTTTTACTCCACTATTCTCTTGCTGCTCCATCTCCCAGTCTTGAAAGTTTGAAATTTCGCCTATTCCGACAATAACCTTGAATAAATCTTCAGTTGGGCCCTTCTTCAAAGCAACCCAGGTGCATATCCTCAATAATTTTTCATACACCTCTGAAGATGTGTCGATCTCAACTGAAGGCAGCATCTTCTTCAGGTTTTTAGTCATTTGTGCACGCAGCCTCTTCTCGCGTAGACACATTGGGTAATTGACTAGGGCTTCGAATCTATTCACGGGAGGGGTATGAGTAAGTGGGGTCCTTAGCTCAGTTGTTGCAGTGGCAACTAGAGGAGTTCCCAAAATAGATGGGTTAATGGGTTCAACATATTCTGTTGAGGTTGAGGGAATTTTGATTGTGGTTACTTGGGGCTTCGATGTGGCTAGGTTTGGTTTGACAACTGTCTAAGAATCAGTTGTATCGAATATGGTAGTGTCTTGGGTTATGTTGGCTCTCAGTGGTTGCACTGCCAACACAGAGGTTTGGGGTACAGGCCTGGCACGAGATCGAAGTGAACTTGCCTTGGTTTTGACAAGGAGGTTGAGAGGAATTGGAATAGTACGAGATGAGGTACTAACCTTTTCAGTCGACTTGTCTGGCGAGGGACTCGACTCGACTCTCACCAGTCGATAAGTTTCAGCAGCCTCGACTTCTTTCTCTGTCTCCTTGTCCGATTGAGTTTCTTCCGAATCATCAAGTGGCTCAATCAGCGCCTCATCCGAGACATACTCAACTAGTGCACCATTAGTACCAGCACCAGCCATGTCTTCAGATTTTTCATCATCCGGCTCACCTTCCTCAGCACCAGACGAAACGGCTTCTATCATAGCATCTCGTGGATCAATCAGAACTTGCCCACATTCAACAGCCCTTTCTTCAGCTTGCTTAGCAAGAGCTTCCTTTTTCAAATAGTGCTTTAAAACATGAAATGGCTTTCCTTTGCTCCAATTCGTCTTGTCTGGCAGCAAGACAGGTAGCAAAATACTCAGCTTGTTTCCAAAGCTAACGGTTGCAGACACTATCCATTCACGAGAATCTGTGTCAACTCTAACATTCTTTTCGAAGTACATTAGCCTATCCACGAATAGCTTGTACCAATTGCCTTCTGTGATGCCATCATAGATTGCGGCCATCACTCTCGCCTTCTGAAGGGTCACGGAATCGTAACTTCCAGTAACACCAAGCAACATTTTTCTTGCGATGTCGAGTAGCGTTCGGTATTTTGGTAGCAGCTCCTTCTTCTTTACTGCCGGAATCTTTCCATCTCGACCTAATTTCAACTTCTTGCCACAGAAGATACTTAAATATCTTAACTCTTGCCCTTGACCATAATTCTCCACATCGATTGTACCCGTAGGTAGTTTCAATGTTTCGAATACAACATCTCGACTGATTTCCACTTGATTTCCACCCACAAAGGCTTCAATGGAGTCGTCTTTTCTAGCAGCAGTGGCATAGAATTCCAGGACTTCTTCTTCAAACACCACTTCTGGAAATGCTTCCAACTAGGGTTTTAATCCACACTTATAGCATTTAACGAGAATCTCCTTGTTGTCACCTGTGTGTCTTCCATTGAAGAACACCGATCCTTCAACATGCACTCTGCCTTCGGAGGCATATTTTCCTAAATCAAACCTTGCATGTATGTTAGTGCGAACATCGAAACAATCGACATAGTAATGGCTTGATTGAGGACAAACAGTTAGGATTTTTTCAAAGAAATTTTGAGTGCTTGAGTGTTAGAACAGTTGTGAAAACGTAAGGAGAGAAGAGTGGAACTGTTTGGGTTTGTTGAAACTTGAAATTTGAATCAATGGTTAAGATTAAAAGGGTTTGATCCAACGGTTGGGACCTTTGGAATTCAGTTACGTAATCGAGAAGTTTACGTGACTTAGTTTTGCAAATTTTGAAATCTGCCCTTTCTATTGGTTAAGACAGAGGAGTGTACTCATCCGACCTAGCGTAGTAGAGTTTGGGCGCGAACTGGGTTTATACACCTCATTAAATGGAGTGTATAAATCCAATTCTAGGTTTTTCAAATTTCGCAATATCAAATTACATTAATACCCTTAATTCGTACTGATTAAACACTTAGATTATATTTGAATCATGAAGGAACTTATCTTGTCTGTTTGAGTCTATTCAGAACAGACGAGTAGACTAATGTGCACCAGACGAGTTCCCCCTACGACTGTGCTTGTCTGTCTGAAATTCGAACAGCTCCATGTACACGTCTTATCTTGTGCGACGCATTAGAGAAGATACAGGTAGTAGAGTAGAATAATTATTTTGAATATCATTCTAATACAGTAGTCAAGGTTTCAAGATCAAGATGACTTTTAACAAACTTAAGAGTTAACATAAGGATATTTAAGAAATCATGGATTCCCCCTTAAATGTTTATTCCCTTAGTATTACCCTCAGCTTTACCAGCTTCCTCATCGGGTTGTTTGGTCACCTTGTCTGACCTTGTATACCTGGCTTGTTGACAGGTAGACGAGTGCTCTGCTTTTTGTGGTAACATGTCTGTTTCTCCTTTCTTCTTAGTGATGTACCTGTTTGGTTAGTACATTGCTACATACTAGAAGGGTCTAGATCAATTAGTCCTAGACTAATGCATAGTTCACGAAATCGAGCCTCAGGTAATGGTTTTGTGAAAATGTCAGCTCTTTGAAAATCAGTGTGAATCTTTTCCATGCGAATATCTTTCTTTTCTACATGATCATGTATGAAATGATGTTTCACATCAACATGCTTATAACGTGTGTGCAAAACAGGATTTTGTGTAATGGCAATAACATTGTTACTGTCACAGAAAATAGGAACATTTGATTCACATATATTATAGTCTCTAAGCTGTTGAATAAGCCACAATAATTGACTACAACAACTACCAGCAGCCATGTACTCGGCTTCCATAGTAGAGGTAGCAACACTTGTCTGCTTTTTCGAAAACCATGAAATGAGTTTTATGCCTAAGAATTGACAAGAACCAGATGTAGATTTCCTATCTATTCTACAACCACCAAAATCAGAATCAGAGTAGCCACTTAGGGATAAATCATCATTTGAAGGATACCATATACCACGATTGATGGTTCCTTTCAAGTATTTCAGTATCCGTTTAGTGGTTTCCATATGACTCTTTTTTGGATTAGCTTGAAATCGAGCACATACGCCAACAGAAAATGCAATGTCAGGTCTACTAGCAGTCAAGTACAGTAATGAGCCAATAAGACCACGATAATGTGTTTGATCTGCGCACTTACCATTCTCGTCTGGATCCATCCTGTAGGTGGGTAGCATAAGTACTCCAGAAGATTTACAAGTCTTAATACCATACTTGTCTAGTAGATTACGAGTATACTTTGCTTGATTTATGAAAATCCCATCGGGAGTTTGTTTTACTTGAAGTCCAAGAAAATAAGTCATTTCTCCCATCATTGACATTTCAAACTTACTTTGCATGAGTGTTGAAAAACTTTCACTCAGCTTTTTGTTGGGTGATCCGAAAATGATATCATCCACGTAAATTTGAACAAGTAGGATATCCTTACCTTCTTGTCTTCTGAACAAGGTTCTATCGACCTTGCCCTTAGTAAAACCATTCTCTAATAGAAATTGAGAAAGAGTATCGTACCACGCTCTGGGGGCTTGTTTAAGTCCATATAAGGCTTTCTTCAACTTGTACACTTGATTGCCTTTCACCTCGAAACCTGGAGGTTGTTCAACATACACTTCTTCCACAAGAATACCGTTAAGAAATGCACTTTTAACATCCATTTGATATACAGTAAACTTCATATAGGCAGCATATGCAAGAAACAATCTAATGGCTTCTAGTCTAGCAACAAGTGCATAAGTTTCATCATAATTTATGCCTTCAGCTTGAGAATAGCCTTGGGCAACTAGTCTAGCCTTATTTCTAACAACTACATCATTCTTCTCTTTCTTATTCTTGAAAATCCATCGTGTGCCAACTACATTATGATGTGTGGGTCTATCGACAAGTTCCCAGACGTCGTTTCGAACAAACTGGTTCAACTCGTCTTGCATAGCGATGATCCAATTACTATCAGCTAATGCCTCATTAACGGTTTTAGGCTCGATAGATGAGAGGAAACAACACCAGCAAAACAGAGATGGACTAGGCTGTTCTTGCGACTCAAAGAGTTGTCGTCTAGTCTTCACACCAACAGTAGAGTCACCAATGATATTTTCAGTATCATGAGCAGATTTCCATATTTTTCTAGTCTTAGCATGCATACTATCATCATCTAGATCAACTATAGCATCATGCATTTCAACATCATTTGTATTAGAAGATTTAATAGGAGTAGATGAGTCGACTAGTTCAGGCATGTCAACTGGTCTATCAGATTTACCTTGAGCACTTACCTTTTCCTTGTCATCAGACTCGAGAGCTTTCATAAACGGGTTATAGGCTTGAACAGATTCATAAACTTCTGATTCTTTATCAGTTTGGATCGATATATCAGTTACCTTCTTACTGATCTGGTCGGCAGACGAATCCTGTATAGATTCATCGAAAACTACATGTGGTGTTTCTTCCACACATAGAGTAGAGTAGTTGAACACTCTGAATGCTTTGCTAGTCGAGGAGTACCCTAAGAATATCCCCTCGTCTGCTTTAGCATCGAATGCATTCAACTTGCTTTTCCCATTGTTATGGATAAAACACTTACAACCAAATATATGGAAATATGAAACTCTGGGTTTTCGACCTTTCCATACCTCATAGGGCGTCTTACCGAGTGCTTTATTGATAGCACTTCTGTTTTGGGAATGGCATGCATTATTGATCGCTTCTGCCCAAAACTTCTGAGGAGTATTATACTCTGTCAGCATGGTTCTGCAGGCCTCCTTAAGGGTTCTGTTCCTTCGTTCTGCTACTCCGTTTTGTTGCGGTGTCCTTGCTGCACTAGTAAGGTGCTGGATACCATGCTTAGAGCAAAATTCTTTGATATAGCAGTTAATGAATTCAGTACCCTTGTCACTACGGATCTTGACAATGGACTGATTCTTCTCAACTTGAATCTTCTTCAACAGATCATGTAGGAGTGTTTGTGTATCACTCTTCTTGTGTAAGAAGACTACCCAAGTGAACTTAGAATAGTCGTCTACCACAACAAGTGTGTACCTTCTACCGTTCAAGGTTGGAGGAGTAATTGGGCCATGTAGGTCCATATGTAGTAGTTCAAGAACTCTACTTGTTGAGAGGGTTGGAATGGATTTAAAGGAACCCTTTACCTGTTTACCTTTCTAACAGGCATCGCATACATGTGACTTGAAATAGATTTCGCTGGGTATACCTTCAACAAGGTAATATCTTGCAATCTTATTAATCACCTTAAAGTTCATGTGACAAAGGCGTCTATGCCAGAGCCAACTGATCTCTTTCGGTGTTTTAGTAAGAAGACAGGTGTCCCGTGGACAACTATTCCAATTCACGATATATACACTGCCTTGTCTTATGCCGACGAGCAGTACGGTATGAGTCCTCTTGTCTATGATTTCGCACTTCTGGCTTTTAAACTGCACTTTGTAACCTCGATCACAAAACTGTGAAACAGATAATAGATTATATTTCAAACCTTCTACGTAGGATACGTCTTGTATCTCTACGTCTGCATTTCGGATATAGCCAAAGCCTTTTGTAATTGTTGTAGAACTATCACCGAATATAACCCTAGGTCCTTCTTGCTCAAAGTAGCTTGATAGAAGAGCCTTAGTACCAGTCATGTGGTGCGAACAACCACTGTCTATGTACCAAGTTTCTCCTACTGAGCCACCCTTCTTATACAAGTCCAGACGACCCTGCAAATGATGATATTCCATAATTTAGGTACCCTCCTTGTTTATTGGGGTCCTGGGGGGTTAGTTGAGTTCAATGGAATCCAAATGTACATTGGAGTCCTGAACAAGTTTGATCTCTTAAGCTTTCTACCATGCTTGTTACAGAAGAAGACCCTGTTGTCCTTGTCTGGCCTATCATCAGTCCTTGGATCTACTCGTCTGAGGTAGCCTTTCGACTTAACCTCTACTTGAGTAGGCATGGGCCTTTGATAGTCAGAGTAGGGCTTATATGCATTTGGGCCATACGGTTTATAGACATGTTTAGGTCTTTCCTCTCCTTTTATATCATAAGATTCAGGCGGAGGATATAAGACTGGTTGAGTACGATATTTGGGAGCCACATTCCTAGGCCTAGACGAGTAGAGCTGAGACTGCCTTATGAAAGGAGGTCTAGGCTCTTTCCATCTAGTCTGTACATGTCTAGAACTCGTCTCTTCAGGATACCAATCCTCGTATCTGACCTATTTTGGTCGTCCACAACTAGTGGTCCTTTTTCGACTTGTCTTAGACAGAACAAGTCTGTTGTTAACATTCTTTTTACCACCTTTAGTAATCGGATTGTTAACAGCAGTCTGCTTGTGTACAGTGCCTTGGGATGTCGTTCTAGTATCGTATTCTATTGGTTTTTTGCCTTTATCATGTGTCAAGGAACTTGAACCAACATCAGTAGGGTTCTTAATGATTTGAGTAGGCGAGTTAGGTGTTTCTGCACCCAATCCTGTCTTGTCATTTTGAGCCCTATACCTATCTGATAGTTTTTTATTAGTCATTGAAGATTTAATCAAGTCAGTAAGTTTAAGGTCCAGATTTACGACCTCAGTCTCTAAGAACTTATTGCGTTCTTCAAGTTTTTTGCACTTGCTCTTTAGAACATTGAATTCATTTGTCTCAGTAGCATGTGTCTTAAGTAGGTCTTGATACAACTTGTCTGTCAACGCACACTTGTCTTTGAGTTGTCTCAACTCTTCTGTCAAGCGTTCGTTTAGGACTGTTATATTAGGATCTTCTTTGGACTGAGCTTCCTTAAGATCAATGATTTCTTGTTTCAAGGCGATGTTCTCGTCGCTGACTTCCATGAACGCCTTATTAGCGAGTAGGAGGTCTTCTTCAGTCACACCAGTAGAGTGATGAAGACTACTCCCTACACCACTATCGGATGTATCACTTTCATCAGAATCTGATTCATCACATGATTGAAATGAAGTTGCAGATGATACCTCTTGCTCAATTTTAGCCATGCAGCAGAGACCATCATCAATTATGAATGCTTCATCATGATCAGACGGGTAACTAGAAGAAGATGACGGTAACTCGTCTGAATCCGTTTCAGAGTCATTATTAGCCATCATTGCCTTCTTACCCCTGTTGTATCTTCGTTCCCTTCTTGCCTTGCGTTCTTCACGATCATCAGTGCTCAGGTCCGGACATTCATAAATGTAGTGACCTGGTTTCTCACAGTTATAGCATAAAGGATCGTCAGTAGACTTTTTATCAGGAGACTTATCCCTTCTCTTATCTCGTCTATCAGAACGCTTAATCTTCCTATCGTCAGACTCTCTATCTCGTCTGTTACTTTTCGAGACTTCGTCTCTCCTTTCGGACAAGTTTCGGTCTCGTGTGGTCTCAGACGAGTTCTTAGAAGTAGAACCTCTAAAGTCTTTGTAGAACTTCTTATATCTACCATAGCGCTTGTTTAGCCTGTAGAATTTTCTAACCATAAGGTTCATCTGATCTTTCAGACTGAGATCAGACTTTTCTAACTCGTCTTTTATGCTAGCAGACTTAGACCTGTCTACTCTAGAGCTCTTAGACGTAGTAGACTTAAAAGCAACATTCTTCGACACAGCATTCTCCCTATCACTACTGGCTATAGGATCATCCTCATCTAGTTCGAACTCATGCGCCTTAAGGGTCTGGAACATGGTTTCTGCAGGCCAGGAATCAATGTCTTGTGTGGTTTTAATGATCATCTTGACCATTTTCCACCTTTCATCCAAGGCCTTCAAGATCCTCAAGTTAATCTCTCTTTCAGTATAAGTCTTTCCTAACACTTCAAGGTCATTCATGATTCGAGTAAATCGAGTATCCAATTCATCAATTGATTCACCTGACTTCATTTTAAATGTTTCAAACCTTAGGACAGTTGTGGACAGTTTGCTTTCTTTGATCATCGTAGTGCCTTCACAAAGAACAGCCAATTTGTCCCACATTTTCTTGGCAGTCTTACATTTTAGCACTTTGCCAAGATACTCGTTTGGCAAGGTGTGTAAAATATAATTCTTAGCAAGACTATCCAAATTGTTTTGACACATTTCTTCAGAGGTCAGTTCTGACCTTGGTTTAGGCACTAGCACACCAATGGCTTTAGACGGGTCTAGTGTAGCCGTGTTTTGCACCATCGTGACGACTGGTCCTTCTTTAATCACAGAGACCATCAGGTCATGTGTAGAGCTAAAAATGGCTTCCATTCTCAACTTCCAGTAGTCATAGTCTTGCACGGAGAACTTAGGAAGTTTGTTAGCACTGATCTCAATAGACATGGTTTAGTAGTTGATCAGATAGGATAGTAGCAAGAAATCAAGATACAGATATATCAAGCAATGTGATAAGAATCAGAACAAGCAAGAACCAAGACTTCACCCAAAGTCTTTAAATGTTATCAAGAAACAGCAGTTCGAAAACTACGGCTCTGATACCACTTGTTGGTCCCAAGTTGAGTTTGTAATATTGAGTAAGCTAGTAAAAGTCTAGAGGGGAGGGGTGAATAGACTTTTAAAAATCTTTCAATATATCAGAATACACAAATGCGGAATATCAGAATTACAATGAGCCCAATCAAGTTTATACTCAACTTATATTTGAAATTCGAACTTCTGTATGAACACTCTACTTGTCTTGTTCTTATATGCAATTAATCAATTAAACATTTAATCAATCAAAACAAAAATAAAACAGTAAAGTAAACAACACAAGATTTATAGTGGTTCGACAACTTGTCTACATCCACTCTCACAACACCAGTCGTGAAATTTATTAACTCTTCCAATCGAGTGTTCTTGTGATTTTAAGTCCCAAGATATAAGACTTCGATCTTCTCGATTATATCACCGGATATATCTTCGATCTAACTAGCTAAATACAAGTAACTAGCGACTTGAAACAATTAACACAAAAATAAAACTACTCTTAGTCCAGTAGCAGCTTTCTGATTTCTTCACTAGTCTTCTAGCTTGAACTTTCTGAACTTCAAACTCTGAGAGTGTGTTTCTCTTTGAATACTTCGTAATTCGCTTCAATAGTGTGTAGAATATCAATGCATCAGTAGTCGAACAGTAGTCTTCAAATGTAGAATACCATGAGGTATTTATAAACATCCAACTTCAAGAACATTTTGTTATGTAGCCAACTTTTCTTGGTAACCGACTTATAACCGTTTCTCCTTATCAACTTACGTGTTCCTTCAGGTAATTAGTTACTTCTATAACTAACTCTTCAATCTTTATCTTCATACGCGTTTCCAACTTAAGCAGTTACTTCACTTATCTGTCGCGAACTTGACTTGTCTTGTTTCGACACTTAGAATATTTCAGCTTTCTTCAGCACTTGTCTAGTCTTGCGCGATCTTCAGTCTTCTTCTTCAGTAGTAGACTTCTAAACAAAACTAACACTATACTAATTCTATCTAATTAAAACTATTACATTAAGCTTTATAAATTTAGCTTAGTCACCTTAAGATCTATACAATAATATGCGTTTACAAATCAAAACAATAATGAGCTTCTATATAATTACAAAATAGCTCAGTAAAACAACCTAATCAAACTACAATATATACACAGTACTTATAATCCGTACTTGTCTTACAATCATACTTATCTTTTCTTTCAACTTATCTTTTTGAACTTTACTTGTGAACTCTACTGATCTGCTAAAGATGACTTCATAACTAGACTAGATCAATCAATACTTAGAAAATATTCAAGTCTTCTTTTTGGCTTATCAAAACTTATCTCTTCATCATTTTAGGACTTATATTAGGATTCATATCCCAACACTACTCAATTGTTCTTCAGAGAGGTTGTCTTTCTACTGAGCCATAATATCTACTATAGAACAGCAAGCATGGATCCTAGATTCAGGGTATTCTTTCCATATGACTCCAAAAAGAGACTGATTTCATGATTTTAAGCATCAGAAGGGCAGTTTTGTGTTGCTAGGAAACGATCACACTTGCAAAGTTATGGGAGAAGGTTCAATTCACTTGAAGATGTTTGATGGTGTAGTGAGGATTCTCAAGAGTGTTAGGTATGTACTAGAACTCAAGAGAAATTTGATATCACTTGGGATGCTAGATTCTATTGGCTATAAATTCAAGTCTGAGGATGGAGAGCTTAGGGTGTCTAGGGGGGAGCTGACTGTCCTAAAAAGTGTGAGAAGAAATAATCTTTACTTTCTGAAGGGAAGTACAGTGGTTGGCAGATCAGATGTAGCAGTGCAAGAGAACTCTATGTTGTGGCACAAAAGACTAGCTCATGTAGGTAAGAAAGTCCTAGTAGAGTTGTCTAAGCAAGGTTTGTTTGGCAAGGACAAGATCACAAAGTTGGATTTGTGTGAGTCTTACATTCTTGGGAAAGCCAAGAGGTAGAAGTTTGGGAAGAGTGAACACTCTACCAAAGGGATCATGGACTATGTCCATTCTGATCTATGGGGGCCAGCTGGGAATCAAACGAGGTCTGGTGGTAGATACTTCTTGTCTATCATAGATAACTACTCAAGGAAGGTGTGGGTTACTATCCTGAAATCTAAGACAAAAGCATTTGAAAATTTTAAGGAATGGCTTACTAAATGTGAGAATGTCACTGGAAAGACTCTCAAACATTTGAGAATTGATAATGGTCTGGAGTACCTATCAGAAGAGTTCAATGTGTTTTGTAAGAAGAAGGGAATATTGAGGCATATGACTGTGCCAGGTACCCCTCAGCAGAATGGTGTAGTTGAGAGGATGAATTAGACACTTCTTGAGAGAGTCAGGTGCATGTTGAACAACTCTGGTCTGCCAAAGGTGTTTTGGGGAGAAGGCGTGTCAACAGCTGTGAAGTATAAAACCCCGAAAGAGTTATGGTCTGGCCATGCAGCTGATTACAAGTATTTTAGGGTACTTGGATGTGCAACATATGTCCATGTCAAGCAAGATAAGCTTGAGCCTCGAGCATTGAGATACGTATTTGTTTGGTATCCTTCAGGCATGAAAGGATACAGGTTATGGTGCCTTGAAGCTGGGATGCAAAAATGCATAGCCAGTAGAGATGTCACTTTTGATTAGAGCAGGATGCCTCTATCAGAAGAGACAAGTACGAGTACCAGTGCAGCTGTTAACCGACCAAAAGATGATCTCTTAAATGGATAAGTTTCATTTTACTTAGGATCAGATTAGTTAACTTCAATGATTATCATGTTATGCAATATCTTTTATTATCAATGAAAAGTTAACTATTTTTTATAAAGAGATAACATCTCATTATCTCAACTAACCTAATATAACCTATATGTGCTTGGACTATCATTGTGTTAACATTTTCTTTTAGGAAATTTGACCTAGTCATCTATTCTAAAGATATGTAATAGAATAGTCAAGTCACCATTGTATAAGTTTTGGCATCATTAAAAATGGAGAAATTGTTGGGAATAAAATGAGTTTTTGATTAAAATACAAAAACTATTGATGATAGGCCAATATAGATAAGTTAAAATGATTAAGTATGTTTCAGGATTGTTGGAACATATAAATCAGGTTAGTTGAACAACTGAGGTGTTAGGAAGCTCATAGATGCTAGGAAGCATTAGTTGAGAGGGAACTTAAGCTAAGAAGAACATATAAGTCAAGTTCCCTAAGGCTCAGGATCAGTAGAAGACAATCTTGCTGATGGCTCAAGATTAGAAGAGTAGATCAGAAGAGTAAATCAGAAGAGCCAACCCTGATGATAGTTCAAAGATCAGAAGAGTAATTAAATCAGTAGAAGACAATCTTGCTAATGACTCAAGATCAGAAGAGAAGAATAGAAGAGTCAACCCTGCTGATAGTATAAGATCATAAGAGTATACCAGAAGAGTAGATCAAGACAGAATATACTTTAAGGTAAGGGACAACTATGTTGATCAAGACAATCCCACTGATACAAGAAGATATTCATTAAGATTGATTTAAGTTACAATCAGCGAAGATGGGAAGCCAGCTCAACTGAAGAAGCATGCCGACACTTCTGATAAGCCAAGTCAGCTGATGAGATAAGGAAGAGCACTGATATGTCTTGTTAACCATAAGGAATGTTGTACTTAAAACAAGAATCAACTTTCAGGAAGAATATCTTCAAGCTGGTCGTTATAAGTTAATTCAAACATTTGGAGAAGAGCTACTCAAGTTAAGACAAAGATGTTTAGTTGTTTCTTTCCCAATTGAAGACATGTCACTTTCACAGATCCTGAAATCAAGATGCTCATTCCTAACTTTGCTCTATAAATAGACCAATTTGAGGCTGTCTCTTCAACGCACATATCCTCACTTTGCTCTATAAACACTGGAGTTTGGAAACCATTCAAAGCACCAATCTATCAATCAACTACGGAAACCACAAGCATTATAAAGCATATAAGTCTATTTGCTTTCAAAGAATACATCATTCTTAAGTTTCCAAACACTTCCAGTTCCCAACTAAGCTGAACTCACTGTAAATCATTCAAAGTTTAGAGAGATATCCTATCCTTATACAGTTCTTCATTGTAAATGATATCTCAACCTAGTTGGAACCAACATCAAACCTTAAACCTTTCAAGGAAAGTTAGAAGTGTTGTTGTAGAAGTGTAAGAACTAGAACTGTCAAGTGAAGAACAGTTTAGTTCGAGTAGATTGAGTACTAGGACTCGAAAATTTTAAGGACCAAGGCACTCAGGAGTACTGTGGTTGACCAGTGCACCTTGGCACTATAAAATAAGTTAATTCCAAGAAATGAGGAATTATTCTGTTAAATCAGGGAAAGTGGATGTAGGAGCTTGAGTCTCTAAACCACTATAAACCATTATATTATTTACTTACTGCACATTCATATAGTAACACATGCATACACTGCACACAAACTTATTCTTCTAAAGATATAATCTATAAGTTGTGCAAAATTGTTTTGGGACAAGTTCCCTAAAAAACCAGTTTAATTGTTAATAAATTTTTCAAGACTTAAAGGAGTTTATATATAAAGGTTTCGCACATATAACATACTTAGATAGTTATTCAACTGATTACTCCATAGTTCTCAGTAGTTTGATTATCTAATCAAAGTTATACATACTTAGAGAAGTTGTCCAGACAACTCTCTTGATAGCCTGATTTGTTTAAAAGAAAAGAATTTGCATACACAAGTGCATCCCCCCTCATACACTTATGTCATACTCCTTTCAGGACCAGTAGTGTTCGTGTTGTCCACCTCGTTCACATTTGCAACTTTATGCCTTGGTCCACAGTGTATTCTCATCTTGAAAGTATTGTTTGCTATTCCATCCATGATCTTCTCAATTTCTTCGGCCGACTTTAACCGAATCGATCCACCCACACAAGCATTCAAATGATGTTGATCCCTCTTCTCTCAACCCACAAAAGAACCAACATATCGTTTGCTCAAGTGGGAAACCATTTCTGAGGACATGAAATGAGCAAATTTGTAAACCTCTCCCAAGCTTCTTTAAGGTTTTCATTCACTCCTTGCTTGAATTGGAAAATATTTTGTTTCGCCTCCATGGTTTTTTAGGGTGGATAATACTTCAATAGAAATCGTTTCTTCAAATCTTCTTACGTGCGTCCTTACCTCTCCGACCAGAATGCTAGATTGCAACCATGCCTTGGCTTTTCCCGATAGCGTGAAAGGAAAGAGTCTCAATTTCTTAGCATCTTCCGATACTCCATTTTACTTGAGAGTATCGACGATCTCCAAGAATAGAGTTAGATGATCATTCGGGTCCTCTTCAAATCCTTGAGGAGATCGAGTCGCCAGCTGATGCGCTTACCACCTCGCCAATCAACTGTTGAAGCTGATCTAATGGTTCCTTTTCAGCTGGTAAGGTTTTAACAGTGAATTAAGTCATCAATCATGTTAACAAGAGAATTGATATGTAACTCAAGTTTATTCATTTTTGTTTTTGAATGCATGATCTTACAAACTAATTGCGAAAAGATATTCTTCTAAACACCGTTGGCAACTTCTATTGCTACTCATATAATCATTTCGATTCTTGACTCCATTTCTCACTGTCTACCCAAACAATTCCCTTTTCCTTTCCGGTTTGGATGTAAATTTATATCAAATCAATTGTGTAAGAATTTGTGATATTGTATTATATAACGTAATTTTATATCAAATCAATTGTATAAGTATTTTTAGGGATGGATGTAGTTGAATAGTAATATTCAGATGTTAAATTCCGAACTAGAATAAAACGGGAGACGTTACATTTCATACCCGGACATGTGAGTCCCAAAACAAAAATGCTCTTAAGGAGTCTGAACAAAAAGGGTCTAAGCCAATGTAGGGGTGGGCATTCGGTTCGATTTTGAACTTTTTTCAATCGAACCGAAATAACCAAAAAATTTAAAAGTTAAACTGCAATCGAACTGAATTTCTGTAAAACCGAATCAAATCGAACCGAATTAAATTTCAGTCGGTTCTATTCGGTTCGGTTTAAACTGAACTTTTTCTGCATAAAATATGTATTTAAGCAAGCAAACATTTTATCTGCATAAACCATAAACCTTGAAGCTGCAAAAAATAGCAAACGCTTCAGCATTCTAATTGATTTGCCCAAAATCCACACACCAATCTTAAATTCTCCTCCTATTTAATGATGTACAATTTACAGACCCAACTACTTGTTAGTTACATTATTTCGACAAAAAGATAAATTGAAGAATAGAGGTTTGGACGCTTGGTACTACCTGGTGCGGTGGTGGAAGAAATTAAACAGGGGCGGGCGGTGGTGGAAGAGAAGCGGAGGCTGACGGTTGTGACGTGAGAAGAGAGGAAGAAGAGACTTTGGTGGAACTTGGAAGAGAGACAGAAGAGATCGTCGATTGTCCAATTTCATTATACTCATTCATATTTTAAAAATAATATTATTCATACTACTTTATTCCCACCCTACAACCTTCCTTTATTTATCTACATTGTGATTCACTTTATTCATAAACAATCATTTTATTCATAAGTGGACCCCATAATATCTCATCATGCCCCTAATTTATCTATTTTATACATAAATTAATCAATATTTATTAAAACTCGTGTCCAAAAGAATGTGCAGAGGAAATTTTATTTTTAGTCTTATAAGTTTGATACATTCCAAAATAAATCCTTTAAGTTTCAACTTTACGAAATACGTCATTTACCTTTCAATTTTAGTCCTTTTTTACATCAATTTTAATCCTTTATGTTTTAAAGGAATTAAAATTGGTAAACTTAGTGCCACATATATTAAAAAAGCCACATCATCATGCCACATCACTTTATATTAAAAAAAATAGAGCTAATAACACTCCAAAATATTTTATACACCCCATAATTTTAAATATAAGAATAAATGTATATAAAATGACAAAGTAACCCTTAAACCTAACTTTTGCGACATGCTGCCCCACGGCCCCAACGGGGATGCAAATCTCGGCGCCGAACGCCGGCGGGGCGGTAACTTCAGGAAGCACGCGAGAAGAGGAGAGAAATATGGATGATATCTCTCGCGATACATCAAAACCAAGCAAAAGGATAATTAAAGGTAAACCGAGATCGAAGGCCCAATTGAAGAAAGCAGAGAAGGCAAATTTGTCACAATTCTTGCAAAACATGGAATCAAAGGAAGATGTTGCAGCAAGGTTTCGAGAACATCGAGGCTTGAAAATGAATAATCGAAACTCAACGGCGGTTTGTGAGGCCACCGCGATGTGGGAATTCGGTAAAACCATAGGTTTGACCAGCAAGGAAAGTGACGAGAAGATAATTAAGGCTCTGAAAAAGGCACACAAAACGGAAGCAAAGGAAGGAACCGCAGAACAGGGGAAAAACCAAGGTAATTTATGAAAATTTTATCTTTCAATATAAGAGGATTGGGGAGCAGGGTGAAGAGGAAGGAATTGATGAGTATCGTGAATATGAATAGGGTAGACATGTGTTGTGTTCAGGAAACAAAATTGGAACAAATTGATGATGAGATATGTAGAACTTTTTGGAACCATAGTACGTTTAATTGGGCTACGAGGGAGGCTGTCGGACGCTCGGGAGGGATTCTAACAATATGGAATGCAGATGTTTTCAACTGTATTGGCAAGTGGCATGTGCAGGGTGCAGTGATGGTTCACGGAGTATGGGGTCCGGAAAGGAAGGAATGTTGTGTAATTAATGTGTATGCGCCAAGCCCACTGAGTGAGCGACTTGAACTGTGGGATAAGATTAAGCTTGTTATAGCGCAGCATCCAGGAATATGCATCAGTGTTGTGGGGGATTTCAACTCAATACGGCCCGTACGTGAACGAGTGGGCAGAAGTGAAACGGTTAATAGAAGAGATGTGGAGGAGTTTGATACATTCATCAGAACAGCAGCATTAATAGACCTACCACTACAAGGGCGGAGTTTTACATGGTACAGACCAGACGGAAGTTGCAAGAGCAGGATACACCGCGTACTAATAAATGATGAGTAGATACGTAACTGGCCGCATTCATCTCAGAAAGGATTGAAACGGTCGGTATCCGACCACTGTCCTATTATACTTGAGACAGTGGTAAGAGATTGGGGGGCAAAACCTTTCAGGTTCGTGAACGCATGGCTCTCCCACCCAGATTTCAAAAGTTTCGTGAGCACGGCTTGGGCATCATACGAGGTGGAAGGATGGGGAGGTTAAGTTTTAAAGGAGAAGTTGAAGATGTTAAAATCAGATTTGAAAGGGTGGAACAATAGGGTGTTCAGATCGATTGACAAAACAGTGGAACAACTTAAAGATGACATCCAAAACCTGGACATAGTGGACGATATATTTGGATTGGAAGAGCAGGAGATTGTTGAGAGAAAGAAAGCGACTGCAGAACTCTTCAAAAATTTAAATTTGAGAAACAGTTTGTACGCGCAAAAAACAAGGATTCGATGGCTAAAAGAGGGGGATATGAACACGAGATACTTCCACAGTGTTATTAACCGGAGGAGGAAAAAGAACGAAATCTCGGAAATCACTATCAACGGGAGACGGATAGAGGGGGTGGCAGACATAAAATTGGGCATTCATGGGTTCTTCAAAAAACATTTCAGCAAAACAAATATTAGGAGACCAAGGCTGTGTCCGAGCACAACACTGAGAAGGGTGTCCGATGAGGAGAATGAAAGGCTGATCGAAGGATTTTCTGAAAAAGAAATAAAAGAGGCTGTGTGGGACTGTGACAGCTCGAAAAGCCCGGGTCCAGACGGATTCAATTTCAGGTTTATTAAGGAGTTCTGGGACATACTTAAGGCTGATTTCATCAGGATGGTCACAGAATTCCAGCAACGGGGGAGATTGGTCAGAGGCATAAACCCCTCCTTCATCGTACTCTTGCCAAAAAAAGAGGCAACTGAATCGCTAAACGACTTCCGACCCATATCGTTGATCGGCTGCATTTACAAGGTTCTATCCAAGCTTCTGGCAAAGAGGCTCAGCAGGGTTCTTGATAATGTAATATCAGAAAATCAAAGTGCTTTCATTGGAAAACGGTAGATACACGATGGGGTGGTAATTTTGAACGAAACGATTACAGAAGCAAAGAGGAAAGAGCTTGAGAGGATATTCTTCAAAATAGATTTTGCAAAAGCATATGATTCGGTGGACTGGGATTTCCTCGATAATATGATGGAGAACCTAAATTTCAGCAAGACATGGAGGGATTGGATGAGAGAATGTATGTCAACAGCTACTTCATCTGTTCTGGTCAATGGAAGCGCATCGGGAGAATTCAAGCTGGAACGGGGTTTGAGGCAGGGAGATCCTCTATCTCCATTCTTGTATTTGATCGTGGCAGAAGGGCTGAGTGTATTGATAAACACAGCGGTCGAAAGGGGCATTTTAGAAGCTGCTGAAGTGGGTCAAGATAAGGTAAAAATATCACACCTGCAGTACGCCGATGACACCATATTGATAAGCACAGCGAAGGTGGAAAATGCTCAAGCCATGAAGCAAATCCTCAGCAGCTTTGAATTCCTATCAGGCTTGAAAATCAATTTCAACAAAAGCAGCATCATCGGAGTCAACGTGGAAAATGACAGCCTTGTCACAATGGCTAACATCTTGGGATGCGAAATTGGGGCAGTACCTTGCTCATACTTGGGGATGAGAGTGGGTTGCAATCAACGGTTAATATCGGAGTGGTCTCATCTGATTCAGAAAATGAAGAAGAAATTACAGGGGTGGAGCAATAAGAAGATATCATTTGGGGGGAGGATCACACTCCTGAAAGCAGTATTAACGTCGATTCCAATCTATCATATATCCTTTTATTTACTTCCAAAGAAAACCTTGAGTGAATTGACGGCTTTGCAACGAAGCTTTTTGTGGGGGGGTGGGGAGAATGTGAGCAAAATCGCGTGGATTAAATGGGATAGTATATGTTCTTCTAAAGTCAAGGGGGGCTTGGGGGTGAGAGATTTAGGAAAGTTTAATAGGGCCCTCATAGGAAAATGGTTGTGGCGATATTTTAGTGAGAGTGAGAGTCTTTGGGCAAGAGTAGTATCGTCGGTTAATGGCAGAATTTTCATGGGGGAGAAGGGGTGTGAGTCGAGAGGAAGGAGCAAGATTTGGTCGGGGTGGTGGAGAGATGTGGTTAGAAACGGGTCAGGTGAGAGAGGGAAATGGTGGTGGAATAATGTTGAAAAAGTAATAGGCAATGGCATGAACACTCTTTTTTGGAAAGAAAAATGGACTGATTGTGAGACATTTCAAAGGCGGTTCCCTAGATTATATAAAATCAGTTTGGAGAAGGGTGGGTTAGTTGGTAATTTGTGTAATTGGAGCAGGGGAGTGGGTGAGTGGATAGGAAGTTGGCGTAGGGAATTGTCGATGAGGGAGAGAGAGGAGTTGAACCAATTACTATTTATTGTGAACAAATTTCCTTTGCAGATTAATACCTGGGACAAGTGGCGATGGAAGACAACTCAAAATGGTGAATACAAGACCAAGGAGGCATACGCCGAAATCATCTCAAGCACGAGCAATGAAGGAGACGGGGCAAAAACAGGGCTGGAATTTAAAAAAATCTGGAGCAAATGGGCACCGTTGAAAAATTCGGCAGCGGCGTGGCGAGTGCTAAGGGACAGGATACCAACACGAGGTAACTTACTCCGGCGGAAAGTCATACAACAAACAGGTGATACGAGTTGCGTTCTTTGTGGCAGTGACACCGAGACAACAAATCATGTTTTTCTCGAATGTCCAAACGCAAGGAAGATATGGGAAGAAAATTATAAATGGATGGGGATTTCAACTGTCATGCACAACACAGTAAGAGAGCATTTCCTACAACATATAGGTTTAATACGAGGTAAACGCTATACTCACTTTACTATATGCGTATGGGTGTGCACTGTGTGGATCATTTGGAGAGGGAGGAATTCGGTGTTATTCAATAACGGGAGAATCGAGGCGGAGGCAGCAGCTGACGAGATAAAAAGCAGAATATGGGGATAGCTATCGACAAAGGGGACGACGCTACATAATGGATCTTTCGAAGAATGGAGAAGAAGTCCTACCAGTTTTTTTTAAAATTGATGTAACATACACTGTGAGGAGCATTGTGCCTTTTATGTTTCTGAAGCATGTAATCCTTTCTGGTTATAACTTGTGACCAAAACATTCATGCAATAAAAGGTTACCTTTTACTGACAAAAAAAAAAAAAAACCCTTAAATAAATAAAGAGTAAAATAATTTTAAAAAGTAACTTGAAAAAATCTGAAAAAATAAGAAACAAAATAAATTTCATAAGTAAAACCAAAGGGTGTTGCAGTTATGAATGATCGATGTTAATTATGTGAATTTTATTCTCCTCTATAAATTGAAACGTATAAAAATTGAATAAAAACTAAAAATATAATTTAAAATTCAATTAAATTATTAAAACTATATATAAATTTTAAAAATTAATTAAAAAAATATTCAATAATACGAAAAAACTAAATAAAATTTGAAAATATTTTACAAAATCAAATAAATATTACTCGTAATAAATATTTGAATGAAAAAATAAATTAAATCCAAATAAAATATAAAAAGATTAAATAAATCAAATAAAATTTATAAAATAATTAAATTAAAAATACCAATTAATGAAACAATTTTTTAAAAAACTAAATAAAATAAAAAATGAAAGAAAAATCAACTCAATCAAAAATAAATATTGAGAAAATTAAATAAAAAATAAAATCTTACTTTTTATTGATTTTTTTTTATTTACTTTTTTTTTAAGTTTTATTGAATTTTTCAATATTTTTAATTTAATTTTTTTAATTTTGTTTTGATGATTTTTTTTAAATTTTAGATTCTATTTAATTTTCTAAAAAAAATTAATTAATTTAGGTAAAATAATTATTTTTAAAGATTTAGTTAGTTTTTTAAAATGATTTTAAATTTTAATTACATTTTTTTTTTTTAGATTTTTTCAAGTTTTTTTTTAAAATTATTTTACTCTTTATTTATATAAGAGTTATTTAGTCATTTTATATACATCTATTTTTGTATTTTAAATTATGGGGGGTGTATAGAATATTTGGGGGTGTTATTAGCTCTATTTTTTTTAATATAAAGTGATGTGGCATGATGTGGCTTTTTTTAATATATGTGGCATCAAATTTGTCAATTCTAATTCTTTCAAAACATAAAGGATTAAAATTGATGTAAAAAAAATTAAAATTGAAAGGTAAAGGATGTATTTTATTAAGTTGAAACTTAAAGTATTTATTTTGGAATATATCAAACTTATAGGATTAAAATTAAAATTTTGAATGTGCATTATGAATTTAGACGAAGGGAGTATTATATATGAAGGTTTTCTTTTATATTTTAAGAATATTTTTTTTTTTTAATTTAGGTTAGTTTAAATGTTCAAAACTCGATTTCGATGGGTTTTTGTTGTTTAAAATTGCAATAGACCATGATTTTTAGAATGAAAAACTAGGTTTGCAAGAATTCACTATAAAAAAAAATTCTTTTAAGAACACGTAAAAATGTTATAATAAAATATATATAATCACATTTACATTCTAAAATTTATTTTATGGGAAGTCTAAACTCGTGTGGGGATAGACTAATGAGATATAATCATACTTTAAAATGAGGAAATACAGTAGATGTGTTCCCACTCTAAAATATACATTTACATATTAATTAAAAATAAAATTTAAAAAATAAACGAATTGAACGCACCAGAGGACTCAACCCCTGTACCTACATCTACTCTAAGATCAAAGGTAAAGAATTTGTCATTATGCCATGCACAACAAGTTTATTATTTAATAAATGAACGAATATAAATATATATACAATCCTTTTAAATATTGTATAGTGTGGTTATTAATTTAATTTAACATACCATTTTATTAAAAAAAAAAAGCTTGTGTATACCAGATTTTAGAAAGAAAAAAAAGAGTATAATTTTTGTGGATTAAAAATTCAAATTAATTTTATTTATTCTTAAAAGTTTATAATTTATGAATATAAACTTTTTATTTAAGTAAAAAATAAATTTCTTTAGATTAAACTTGTTATTTATATTTTTAAAAATATTATTTATCAGCTAATATAAAATGAAATAAAAAAATAATATAATTTGAATTTTATTTATAATTTTAAAATAATGTGGTATTAGAGTTAATATTAACCCACCTTATTTTTCTTAGTGTGTAAATAACATACTTATTAACACATTTAAAATATAATGTATTTAAAAGGTACTTATAAACACATCTATTTTTAGTGTGGTAATAGGTGTGTGACAATAGACAATGTTTTTTTATTGTGTGTGGTAATTGAGTATATATCCACACACTTATTATTCAATGTCTTTAAAAACATACCTATTAACACACTAAATTTTTTAACGTGGCTACATAATACTTTTTACAACATCTATTTTATAACGTGATAAAAGTTATGTGGCAAAAAGCCTTTTTTCTTATAGTGATTGAACATAGAAATCACGAAAACCGGGCAAACCGGGCCAGTCATTAACTCGACACTATTTTTTTTTAATTCTCAAAAGTTTTTTCCGAGTATTTGTAAAAATCTCGACGAAAATTATTGATTTTTTTTTTTTTAACTTTCAATTCACTTTTTCAAAAATTGTGGAAAAAACTTCAAAAATTTATGCAAATTTTTTTAAGAGTTTTCGCCGGACAAATGTTAAAAAATATATGTTTGCAAAAAAATATATATATATCGAGAATCAACAGTTAACTAAGGATGAAAATTTACCTTAATTTTACGGATATATATGGATATCACATATTAATATCGCAAATTGTATGAAAATCGATATAAAATGATTAAATATACATGGTAAAATACAATACTAAAATGATGACCATGAAGTTCAAATATAGTATACTTATACACGTGATCATATGTTTAAAAAAATCACTAAATATAATAAGTTAATTGAGAATATATTCCTTTACATAAAATTTATTATGAGATAAGGACGAAACTCAATACAAGAATTTAAATTTAACTTGACTTGTCTGATCATGACACATAATTTAGTATAATCCACAAGTCACAAATTGACATTTGAAGTTTCGATTTTGGAATATGGGTTGGTCTGCTATGGACTCGAGTGCATGTTATGCAACCTAGTTTATGTTGCACTTTTCAATTTTACTGACTTACACTTTTTGGTAAATGATGTTGCACTTTTCAATTATTAAAACTGTATAATAATATTTTTAGTTATAGTGACTTACACTTTTTAGTAATATTGTGTTGTACTTTTCAGTTTAATAACATACACTTTTCTTTAGATTAGGGTGGATATGCACTCGATCATACTAGACTTTACCGGGAATATTTTAAAGAAATTGTTTTGAACTTACTGTATTTTGATCGTCTTCCAACTCAAGCGGCACGGTTAATTAATAATGAATAAAAAAAATTAAAAAGTGATAATAATAGTATTTCTTATTATTGTCACAATTGATCTGTATAATTCTAAGTTCTTATAGACTAGACATTCATGTGCTCACTACGTCAACGTTTCAATTGCCCTTGTATTTATTGTTTTTAAAAAAAAAGTCAGACACCTTGGGTTGAATTGGTGATGAAAATGTCAATTCCTGATTTAAATTGGAACAACAAAAACTTGAAATTAACAATTAAGAAAGTTATCTTATCATGAAGCACCTTAGAAACTTAACAATCTACATCCGTTCAAATTCATTATATTCAATTTTCTAAATACGAGTTTTAATGAAAATTAATTAATTTATGTATAAAGTAAAATAAGTGGGAGGTATGATGAGTACGGTGGAGTTCAGTTATAAATAATTTTTTTTTTTTTAATTAATAAATGAGAAATTGAATAAATAAGTACTTAACGGACAACCACATTTTTTGCACACTCAAAAAAAAAGAAATAACTCACTAATTTTTACCAATAATACCCCTCATTTATTTTACCTTCCCTTTAGTTAAATCTCCCCCACTTTAATCAATGAATTAGCAGTAATACCCCTCCTTTATTTTACTTTATACATCACTTTATTCCATTTTTTCTTAATATTTGTGCGATCAGAGTGTGTTTAATTAAAATCCTGAAAGTATGATCGAATTTGAAACTAAAAGGATATAGAGAAAATAGTGTTTCCGTAAAGAATGGATTTGATCAATGTTAAATTGGTGAGGGGAATTTCAGAATTAGAATGTAAAAGATTTACAAAAATAAATGAGAAGATACTGTAGGTACAATATTCAAATATCCTAAATATAGTTGACTTATTACTTAATACTGTTTCATAGCAATTGTAGCACTAGGCCCATTGAATTTTCCTACGTTGCGTGTTTTCCCTTTATTTTATCAATCTTCTATAAATAAATAAAAGCGTGAAGCCAATTTTCACAATTAATTCAAAATACAATTACTAATATTATTCTCCACAGAATTAATCAATGGTGCACGTTGTCAAGTTTGTATTGGTGCTCACAATCGTTTGTCTCCACCTCACCTCCGCTATTGCTCCTCCTAGTGGCGGCGGTGGCGGTGGCAGCAGCGGAGGAAGGGGCGGTTCAGGGGGATCCAGCGGAGGTGGTTCAAAGGGTGGCTCCTCCGGAGGTTCTAGTACTGGCGGTAGCAGGGGGGAGGTAGCAAAGGTGGTGGCAGCAGTGGTGGAGGAAACAAAGGCCGCGGTGGGACCGGAGGGGGAGGCAATGACGGCGACGGCGGAACTAGTGGCTCATCTACTACCACCTACGGCGGCGGTGGAAGTAATTTTGTGCCTATTGCCAATGAGCGGCGCGTTAGCAGCGGCAGCACCACATCTGTATTTTTGGAATGGCCCTTTTTAGTCATATCCTTTTTAACCCATGCTTCATTTCTCTTACATAATTAATATTACCATATTAATGCTAGATTATTAATCGAATTCTTTCTTGTAATTACTGAAATTCATTGTTTTATTTTTTTATCAGCATATATAAAATTACATATTCCCAACGTCTCTCTCGTCTAGTCGGTTTGTTCTTTGACTTTAACATGAAATTTAATATAAGAGTTATTTATTAGTATTATAAAAAGTAAAATAATTTTTTGTTAGACCAAACGAGTCATTATTGTGGAGGGTTAATATTCCATTTATGTCGTCCTCGATGAATACTAGTTGTTGCGAGGGTGACGTGACGAGTTAGCCTGCCACGTAAACTTGATTGACATTGTCCAGTGCATGCAATTTGACCATTTTCCACCAATTTGACAAGCTGGACATCTCTACTGGCATTCGCCGACACAGAAGTACTAATGTCGACCTCGTGATTTTGTTGCTCTATGATCATAGTTTTAAAAGACGCGCTGAGGATATAGGTTGTGCCTTAAGCGCGTCTTATTCTTTTCAGATTTTCGTTTCTCAAAACTTGGTTTGTGTAGAAAAACTGAAATAAAAATCATTTATACCACAAAATAATTCAAAAGAAGAAGACAAAGTCAAATCATGGAATATCAATGTTGAATTTAGGCATAGAGTTTTAAGAAAAAAATTGGTAAAGAAAGGAGAAACTAAGAAACAACATTGTTGCCCCTATACAATAAGTTATTTTCCCCATTTTCCATCGTGTATCTTTCTTATCTTCGCTGCTATTTTTTTTTTATTTAAAATAAAAATGAGAACTAGACTATTGATTTTTAATTATTGTTGACTTTGGTACCTTTGATTTTTTTTAATGTTTGAGAGAGAAAGAGTATAATTAAACATTAGTTATAATGTTTATTGGTTAACTTTTGGGTTTTATTAAGTGATTTTATGTAGTACTCGATCATGATCATGAACTTTAATCGGTAGGACATGCAATATATATCAAATACACAGCATGGTGTTTTGATCCGATAAGTTGTATAATTGAGTAGTCTATGAGTAAGATAAGGTGGGAATTACATATGACTATATTCTAGGTCTTTACTTGTACATTATCATGGGTTGAGTACCTCAAATACTCAAGTGATATAATACAATTTTCTTTATCGTTCAAAAAAAAAACTCTCTCGTTAGACTTTCCTCTTTTAAACGTCTCAATATTATTTACAAACACAAATAAAAAAATCTTGATCAAATCTCTTACCGACACTGTCACATAAGACACATTTATTTACACTACATGTCATTATTTTTTCACTCTAAATATCTTATTTTTTTCTTAAAATCTTCGTCACTATTTACTTGCAAATAGTTATGGAACGGAGGAAGTATGTTATATATAAATATACGAATAATGTTTAGTGAAAAAATATAAGAGGCGTGCCTAAGGCACTCACGCGTCTGGGTGCGTCTTGCGCCTTTTAAGACTGTGTATGTGGCATTGGTGAAGTTTGTCGTTGACGATCGAGCTTATTCACGAAATCATTATCCCCTCATTAGAATCTTCTTCATCTCGGTTATGGTTAGAGCTGTCAAAATGGGTTGAGCCCGTTAGGTTAGCCCGCCTCACCATAAAAAAATACGGGTTGGATTTAGCTTTTCTCAGCCTGCTAAAAAGCGGGCCTACAGGGACCGTCCCGTTTGGGCCGTGGGTTTTGGCGGGTTGGGAGTTGGCTAGCCCGCCTTTTTATTTTTTAAAAAAAATTTATTAATATTTTTATTATTATAATTAATTTAATATTATAAAAAAATAACAAATTCTAGTCACATCTTTTGAAACTTATTCAACAACTCAGAATCGAATCGCTACATGCAATTAACAATCAAAATTTAGAAGCACAAAACAGTCAATTCAAACACAATAAGTCTTTGTCTCGCATTACAAATTCGCGCTGCTTGTTTTAGTTTTAGCATCAAACGTCGACCTTCCTGTTATAGTTTCATTCTTAAATTTTAAAATTTTATTCGTATTCAACTTGTTCCAATATTCCTTCCGAATCTGCCTTTTTTAGCAACCATTGTTTATCTTTAATTTTATATATCTGCAGATTGCAAACTGCTTCAACAAAGGCGCGGTGAAACAATAAAAAAAGTGAATAATAGTATTATAATTATGAGTTCCTAATTCCTATAGACAATTAGACATTCATGTGCTCACTACTTCAACGTCTCAATTGTCCTTAATTGAATATATTACTAAAAGGTAGACACCTTGCAGGTTTGAATTGGTGATGAGATCGAGGACATAATCAAATTCAATCCGAAATTATATGCTACTTATTGATTAATTAAGACAAAGTTTAGAGGATAAATTAGTTCTAACATAGATGGTTAATTAAATTTCTCTAATCAAGTTTAAAATATATTATTCAACTTTTTTTTTCGTAGGTTCAATGAAAACTATTCATTCTTTTTTTTTTTTAACTATTCTCTCTCACATTTTATTATATTTTTCTCTCTTTGTTCATTTATTTATATTCTATTATATTTTTTAACCTCCGTATTCAAAACTCATGAGTAGAATTTCATCGGGACGGAGGAAGTAATTTCTACACAATAAGCACAAACACACTCGAATGTATACTTACAATAAATGATCGAAAGACACTTCATCTGTGATTTAATGTGGACCAATCGAACGGACGGCACCATATATATAAATTTAATAAGCTAGCTGCTGCAACAAAAACTTGAAATTAACAATTAAGAAAGTAATCTTTTCACGAAGGAGAGCTTAGAAACTGTATAATTAATATAAGGACGAACAAGTCGAAGGTGAGACCATATATCATATAAATATATAAAAACATCACTTTAAAATAAAATATAAGCTATACTTCATGCAATACTTTTTTAGACTGAATTATTAATTTTAGCTCAGACTTTTCAATTTCAATAAATTTATCACAAATTTAAAAACATCCTCATTCATAAATTAGCCAATATTTTTCACTTTTTAACAATTTTAACATATAGTAATATTTTTCAATCAATGAATTTCCATAAATATATATTATTTCAAACTATTTTTAAAAAAATACCTTACTTTTTAAAAAGGACAAACTCCAGAATAAAAAAAAATCTAAAATTATCTAATATTTTTTTATTCCGTAATATATAAAAAGCGAAAATTATTTAAAGCATATCAAAATATTATATAAAGAATATAAAAATGTATACAGTTTATTTTAATTATAATTCAATATTATTAAAAAAATATTAAATATCTTGTAAACCTCTATTTAATTGAATAATTTTAGATAATTTTCAAAATCTCAAATATTTTCAAAATTTTAGATTATAGATTTTAAATTGAAAATTTCAATTCAATTATTTTTCTTATTTGTAATTATTAGAAGTTTTCTTATTTTTACTATATATATATATTTTTTTTTGATATTTTAAATTAATTGATAAATAATACTATGGGCTAAAATTGTCAATTATATGGGTATTTAATAGACTAAGAAAATAGCATGGTTAAAATTGGTAAAAAAATGAAAAAGGAAAAAAAGGTAATTAATCCTCCATATGAACTAAAATGATCATGGATTGATATAAAAAGTACTCCCTCCGTTTTTTTATATAAGATGTTTTAGAAAAATTTATTAGAATTAAGAATGGGTATGTTTTGACAAATATACCCTTAGATAATAAAGAAGGTTTTTAATTATATTAATTTCATTCCATAATACATATTAAATTTCAATTCTTTCTAAAGTTAAGGGAGGACATAATTGGTATAAACATTGTAAAAAATTTAAAACATCTTATATTTATGCACAAGAAAAAAAGTCTAAAACATCTTATAAAAAAAAACGGAGGGAGTATGTGACAAATTAAATATAATAAAAAGTATACATACTAAAATTGGTGATTTCCCCTTTTTTTAATCATACGGAAGGTTTCACAGCTTTTCATGATCACGAAACCTAGCAACCACATTGAATTTTTCTGCCTTGGGCGTTTTCAATTATTTTTATCATTCTTAATTTTTCAGTCCTATAAATAAAGAAAACCGTGAAGCCTATTATCACAATATTTTCTTCCCCACCAAAGTTATTAGATTTAGTTTTCACATCATGGTGCACGTTGTCAAGTTTTTATTGGTGGTCACAATCGTTTGTCTCCTCCTCACCTCCGCTTTTGCTGCAGGCGGCGGAGGAAGGGGCGGAGGCGGGGGATCCAGCGGAGGCGGGGGATCAAGGGGTGGCTCCGGCGGTGGCACCCGCGGTGGAAGTAATGTTGTGCGTTCAGTGCCTAATGGGCGGACCGGTAGCAGCAGCGGCAGCACACCATCTGTATTTTTGAAATGGCCCATTTTGGTCCTATCCTTTATAACTCATGCTTTATTTCTTTTGCATAATTAAAACTACCATGTAGGAGTATTTATATTGAAGCTAGCTAGCTAGATTAATCGAATTGTTTGTTATAATTACTGAAATTCATTGTATATTCTATCAACATGTATAAATTTACATTTTACATAAAAAAAATTATATGAGTGAAACCATTTCTCGATTTATTATATGTGTCATTCATGTGCAAATTAAAGATCATGTTAATTTTTTGGTATTCAGGACAAAAAAAATAGTAGTATATGGGTAAGTATATATATTTGAGATTTGAAGGTCTAATGCATTTTCTTAAATTTTCAATGGCCCTACTAATTCCTATGCATATGACGAAGACGGAACCCCCAAATAGTACTTCTTCAATCTTTTTAAATTCACATATACACGAATCAATTTTGTTTTTATAATAATTATAAATTACCTTCTAAAACTCTACTTATTAAATACTTCTTTAATATGTATGTACATGAAAAAGTTATTATGCAACGATGAAGAAGTAATATTTAGGAGGTGTGCTGTCAATCAATAAGTAGTTGTACTAGTAAATGTAATTGAAAAAAGTTAAGAGGCAACAAAAAGATAAGATATGTAGGTTACGTGTTTAATTTGGTGGCCACAGGCCCACAGCTTGAGACACTCCTATTTAATTCAAAGACAACGAAATTTTGATTTAAAGTGATTGATAATCGATCAGATCCGTAGTCGGTGGCAATTACAGCTGTTATGTTAGTAATCTTGATATTACGAATGTTAATTAAGCCCTTTATCAGTATAATCATTCCTTGCACGTCAAATAATATATTTTTTTATCGATATATTCAAGATTTTATTCCACATAAAGTTTCGATCGACTTCAAAAGTATACCGAGAGATGAGAGAGAGAAAGGGGGAGAGGGTGAGGTATTGCGTAGACCCTAGGTTAACCACCACCGAGAGACAACCGGTGAGGTAGAAATGGACCTTTCAGCAAGGTATCGGCAAACGTACAAACAAGTATAGTAGGATAGGTGGTGAACATCGGGGACACCAAGGCAGCTCCCGACGGGGGACATGGACGGCTGCAAATAATCAGATGGGGAGAGAGGAGGGCTCCACAACCTTCTTCTTTAGAAATTTCCCGGAGCAGTGTGGACACGCACAACTCAGAGAAAGATTCAACACGGTGGGCCCGGGAGAAGTACTAGATCTGTACTGCCCTAAGAAGAGAGACAAGATGGGAAATCTTTTCGGGTTAGTGCGAATGGATACATGAAAAATCGACAACATGGAGGATATCTTGGAAAAGCTCAACAACATATGGATAGACAGCTACAAAATACGAGTATATCAGCCCCGATTCGAGAGACGTCAAAGGCCAAAGTCGATTCCGAGGGCCTACCCAGTAGGCACAAAAGACGGCATAAGGAACCCTGAGAGGTCTTACAAAGAAGTGGTGACACCGAAACAAGTGATAAGGAAACCGGAGAACGAGGGCGAGAAGATAATTTCGTTCACATACTCGATGAAGTCGGAGGAGAAAGAATGGCTCAACGAATGTTGGGTGGGTCTTTTGAGAGACAATTTCTCGTGGGAAAAAAACGGGGAAGAAATCCAAAGTGAGTGTGGGAACAAACCTGACATTTGTTCGATGGGAGATAATTCACTATTGATCAGGAACCTAAGTGGCTTGGAGCTGGCGGCACTTATACATGAGATGGACGAGTGGGTCAATTATTGGTTCACTTGGGTTAGACCATGGAGACCCGATGGTGTTAATCACAGTAGGAAGGTGTGGACAAGATGGTACAGAGTCCCACTCCATGCATGGAACCACAGGTTCCTCACCATTGTTGGGGCTATAGTCACTACAAAATATTGCACAAAAGGCATCGGCAATTGGCAACGGCAGGCGGGCCGATGCGAAAAGGGGACGGCATTTAATAGCCGATGCAAAATGGCATCGGCAGTGGGCCCCGATGCCATTTGGTAACGGCCCCCCCGATGCAAGATGGCATCGGCAGTGGGCCCGATGCCTTCCCCGTCGCCCTAAATGAGTATTAATCGACCAAACCCCTCTCTTCCAGAATGTAATAGCCGCACGCACACCCCCCCCCCCCCCACCTCCATTATTGAAGCTTCGCGTTTTACCTCAAAAATCACCTTCGTTTGCGGATCGAACTCGGTTTTTGGCCATTTGTGTTCTACACTTCGACGGGAGCATTTCTACGGTAATTTTTTTCGTTTTCATTGGTTAAATTTGAAGTTATATGTGTATATATAGTTTTAGTATATATATGCATATATGTTGTATGTATATATAAAATTGTTAGAAGAATTGTTAATTTTTATGTATGCATGTGTTAATTGTTAGAATTTATAAATTGTTAAGTAATTATGTTGTGTTAGGCATGTATTTATATGTATGTTTTAATAATTAAGTTATATGAATTTATTTGTTAATTAGGGTGTTAGAATTATATTTGTGTTATATGTCTATATATGAATTTATTTGTTAATTAGGGTGTTAGAATAATTATTATAATATAATTAGAATTATATTAATTGATTTTAATAGAGTTGGGAAATGAGACGTTGGTTGTTTGTGTGTTGTAGACGTCGATTGACATGGATTATTCAATTCGTAGTTGGATGTATAGTCCAAGATTAGTGAATGGGATTATGAACCCCGGATTTGTTAGTGGAATAAATGGATTTATTGAATTTGCTACTAGTAATCCGAATTCGATTTGGGAAAGAAAAATTAGGTGTCCTTGTTTGAAAGCTAGATGTCGAAATCAAACTTATAGAGATCCTAATGAAGTGAAATCTCATTTATATCGAAATGGTTTTACACTGAATTATTATAATTGGATTTATCACGGGGAAGAGAGTTGGGGTCCACGTCCATATCAAAACACTAATGAATATGCGTCAACTTCAAACGACGTTGACCCAGCGGAACCTAGTTCGTACCACACTATGGTAGAAGAGTTAATGGGTGGCCCAAACATTGATTTTGGAATCGACGTGGAAGAGGAGGCACTTAATGAAGAACCCCCTAACGAGAATGCGGCACAGTTTTACGGCATGCTTCGTGCAGCGGACCAAGACTTGTATCCTGGTTGTGAATCTCATTCGCAGTTGTCATTCAATTTCAGATTGTTGAACATTAAAACGGAAAATAGATTGTCTGAAAGGGGATACAATCAGGTTGTTGAGTTGATTCGTGAGATTTGTCCTCCCGAAAATAAGGTTCCCAAGAAATTTAACGACACCAAACATTTGATGAGTGGGATGGGTCTTCCGGTAGAAAGGATTGATTGTTGTGCACAGAATTGCATGTTATTTTGGGGTGCAGACAGCGAACTAGATTTTTGTAAGATTTGTGGTCGATCACGGTATAAGCCGAGTAGGGTTGATGTAGATGGTCGGTTGAAAAAGAAACGCCCGGTTAAGGAGATGTTCTACTTTCCGATAATTCCTCGTTTGCAAAGATTGTACATGTCCAAGGCCACTGCGAAGGATATGACATGGCATGCCTCGTGCGCTTCTGATGACTCTGGTGTTATGCGTCACCCGGCAGACTCGCTGGCTTGGAAGCATTTGGACCGTTCGTATCCTGATTTTGCATCTGAAATTAGGAATGTGAGGTTGGGCTTGAGCACAGACGGTTTTGCACCGTTTGGAATGACGGGAAAACAATATTCGTCATGGCCAGTTATACTTACTCCGTACAATCTACCCCCGTGGTTATGCATGAAGGATCAATTCATGTTTCTTTCGATTCTCGTGCCCTGGCCTAAAAGTTCGAAGGACAAACTTGATGTGTTTTTGCAACCACTGATAGCAGATTTGAGATTTTTATGGGAAAATGGGGTGCAAACTTACGATGTTGCTAGAAAGCAAAACTTTTTTATGCGAGCTGCACTTATCTGGACCATTAGTGACTTCCTAGCATACTCAATGTTGTCTGGTTGGAGTACAGCCGGAAGGCTTGCTTGTCCATATTGTGGAGAGTACACCGATGCATTCTATTTGAATAAAAGTCGAAAGCAGTCATGGTTCGACAACCACCGAAAGTTCTTACCACCGAATCACACGTGGCGAACGAATAAAACTGCATTCATGGCCGCAGTAGTAGTCACAGATGATCCACCGCCTATTCGAACGGGTGCAAGTCTCCTATACGAAATTGATCATTTGGGATATAGAAAGGTTACAGAGGATGGTGTTGAGGCTCACAACAAAAAACTTTCTGGAGGGTGGAAGTGGAAAAGCATTTTCTAGGAGTTGCCGTATTGGAGTACCTTGTTGATACGACACAATTTAGACGTGATGCATATTGAGAAAAATGTGTTTGATAACGTTTTCAACACGGTGATGAATGTGGAGGGGAAAACAAAGGACACGTCTAAATCAAGAGATGAGCTGAATGATTATTGTCGTCGTCCCTCTCTCAAGAAATGTCCACGTACATCAAAGTATCCTAAGGCTTCTTTTTCGCTTGATAAGAAGCAAAAGGATGTTGTTTGTAAGTGAATAAGTGAGTTGAAGTTTCCAGATGGATATGTGTCTAACATGTCCCGTTGCATTGACTGGTCGAAATTGAAATTGTATGGGATGAAGAGTCATGATTGTCACGTGTTTATGCAGAGACTACTACCGATTGCTTTTTACAAAATTCTGCCGCTCACTGTGTGGAAAGCAATCACTGAGCTTAGTCTATTTTTTAAGGAGTTGACTTCTACAACCATCACAGTTGACAACATGACTCGACTGGAAACAGATATCCCAATCATCTTGTGCAAGTTGGAACGTATCTTTCCACCCAGCTTCTTCAACTCTATGGAACATCTACCTGTGCACCTTGCATATGAAGCAAAAGTGTGTGGTCCAGTTCAATACAGATGGATGTATCCATATGAGAGGTAATTTAATTAATTTCTCATACGATTCTTCAAATTATATGAACTTACGATTCTTAAAATTTAATCAGGTATCTTCGCACCTTGAAATTAAGCGTGGGTAACAAAGCATGTGTTGAAGCTTCGATTGCAAATGCATATTTAACTAGAGAGGCGTCAATGTTTTGTTCTCACTATTTCGAGGACCATGTTACGACAAGGATACGCAATGTACCTCGTAATTACGATGGTCGGGACGAAGTACACGAGTATGTCGAGGGCACTTTTTCCATATTTAAGGCGCCTGGAAAACGATTTGGAAAGTCTAAGAAAAGATGGATTTTAGACGAGGAGAAAAAAGTTGCTCATACGTACGTGTTGTTGAATTGTGATGAGGTGCAGCCATATGTTCAGTAAGTCAATCCGACCAAAATGTTTGTCAATCAAATACTTAGTGTTGACATGTCTTATTAATCTTATATCGATCGTACGTAGGCTATTCATGCAACAACTTCAAGTTCTTCAACCAAATCTCTCGGCCGCTGAATCAGATTTAAGACTACAAGATGGATTTGCGTCGTGGTTTGAAGAAATTGTAAGTTATCTTAAAATAACAATCTGTGTAAAGTGTTAAGTTATAGAAATTCTCACATTAATTCGGCTTATATATATATATATATATAGGTGAAGATAAATCACGTCGAGAACAGGTTTTTATACGATCTTTCGGCTGGTCCGTCTGGTCAAGTTCTTACGTACGCAGGGTATTACGTGAACGGGTACAAATTCCACACCATGGCTTATGGTGCATCTAGAGCAACATCAAACAGTGGGGTTTGTATGAAGGGAAAAAACTATGACGCGGATGAGGAAGATTTCTATGGAAAACTCGAGGAAGTAGTCGAATTGGACTATCAGGGGTACCACGAGAAGAAAGTGGTTTTGTTCAAGTCTCAGTGGTTTGATCCCTCAAACAATGGGACAAAAGTTCATCCTAACTACAAGCTCGTGGAGCTTAATCAGAGGCGATCTTACGGCCGATACGATTTATTCTTACTAGCAAGTCAAGCCACATAAGTCTACTATTGTCCATACCCCGGATCCCGTACTGATTGGATATTTGTCTGCAAAGTCAAACCGAGATACTTGGTGGATGCAAAAGATACTACTGAAGATGAAGTTCCCGCGTGGCAAGAGGATAACATAGAGACTCAAATGATTGTGCAAGTAGATGATGATCCTGTCATGTTAACTGATGACACTGGTACAATGATGGAAATGGCAGAGTATGAAGAAGATGAAGAAGAAGACGGAGAAGAAGACGACGAAGATGAAGATGAAGATGATGAAGATGAATGATGAATGATGTTGTTAATTGTTAGACAATGTTATCTAAATATTAATTGTTAGACATTGTTATCTAAATATTAATTCCTTAATTATATTCCTTATTTATATTTTAGTGTTAATCGTTACAGTGATGTTCTTATATAATGTTTTTTTATTGTTACAATGTTCAATGTTAATAATGTTTTAATGTTCATTTTGACAGATGAGTGGTCGTAGACATGGTTCTGGGCATGGCTCTGGTCAGGGTTCTTCTGGACATGGGCGAGGTAGAGGTAGAGGTAGAGGTAGAGGTAGAGGTAGAGGTAGAGGAGAGCCGGTGGATGAGACACCGACTGTGCAGATACCTCAGGGTTTTTATATGCCCGATATGACTGGGATACTACAGTTGCCCCAGATGCCCGGAATGAACCCTAATTCCTATTACACTCAGGTGCCTCAGTTGCCTCATATGGTTCCACATCCACAGGAACAATCCCCTCCACCGATACATTCGCCAGTTAGACCTCCGTCTGTCGGGACACAGGCCAGCATGTCGACTGATGCACCCGACAGTCGCATCCGACTGTTTATCTACCTTGATACGTAAGTATATTATATTTAAATTTCATTAGACGTATGTATAACATGTTTATTAATAATTTTTTATTTATTATAAAATACGTGTAACAGGTTGATGCCTTCAAATTTGATTTCGAGGACGATCAGATCGATAATGTACCGGAATATGGAGGTTGGTGCACACGCCTGGGCCATGGTATCACCCGACACGGTACAGCGGTGGTGGGATACATTCCAGGTATAAAATAACTTTACATTAACATTTTGTTATTTTGTTATATTAATTCGTTTATTATTTTTTTTTTGCAGACCGAGGTCAGGTGGGATCCTGAAGTCACATCTACTGCAGAGGTGTACACACTCTTTCTTCAAAGAGCAGCAACTCGGTACACTAACATGTTATCAAAAATCAAGAAAGCGTGGGTGAAGGAAAACAAGAGGCCGAGGTGGGATGTGAATGTTTGGAACGACTTAGTTCGTCACTGGAACAATCCTGAAACAATTAAGAAGAGCGAGCAGGCTCGTAAGAACCGCTTATCCGAGCCTGGAGGTCCGGGTACTGGCCATGGTAGTCATAAAGGCGGAGCTCGTGGAGCAGCAGAGGTCGCACGACGCATTGTAAGTATTTGTGGTCAATTATATATAATTAATTTTAGTTAATTATTTAGTTTATTTATTCGTATATGTCTTCGATTCAAAATACAGGAGGAGAGGCAGGGACGCCCTACATACGACTGGGAGATAGTTGAATATTACCACCGTTACGAAAATGGGACATACACTTGTGGCTATATGGGTGATATACTTGTAAGTGTGTACATATATATACATTACATTATATAACAAATATATATTTAATTGTACTTGAAAATGTATTAACCCACTTTTAAATGTGCACGTATAGGACCAGATACAGGAGGAGTTCACCAATAATACTACAACAGATCTGTCAGATGAACCTAGTTCAGAGGATGGTTCCCAGGCCCCACCTATACCCGAGATGTCTGAACTGTACGTGAAGAAGGTCGGCAGGTCTCATGGACGTGTTAGGGGCCTTGGACAAGTAGGCAAGAACAGACGGGTCTCCTCCGGTCTTGGCGAGACGTCAAGTGGTACGGCTTATGGACGATTCACCCAGGACGACATTAACAATGCTATTGCTGAAGAACGGAGAATCAATGAAGAGAGAGAGAGAGAGCAGCGCTTACTGGAACAAATGCGGCAGCAGGAGGAGCGCTTACTCAAGCATTTTCAGGAGCAGATGGCAACAATCATGGGACAGATGGGTGGGGAGCCGAGGCCGCAGAGGCCGTCGGGGGCGTCGCACAACGTTCATGATAGTAGACAAGTTCAGGATCGGGATGATACTGAGGATGATGGTGATGGTGATAAGGAGTGATACATTTTTATATTACTTTGTTACGTGTGATGTTATTATATTACATTGACGTTGAGGATTAATTTTTATTTTAATGTTGTGTGTGATGTTATTTTAATTGACGTGAACATGCTAATTATGATTATAATTAATGTTGTTTGTGATATGATGTTATTTTAATTAAAAATGAACTAGAGAATAATTTTGTAATAGATTAAAATATTTTTAATTATATGGATAAGTGAATTCATATTTTTAAATGGATAAGTGAAAATAATTATATATATTTAATGTTGTGAATTGAAAATTAGAATGAATTTAAATGATGTGATTAGAATAAATTTAAATGTATAAGTGAAAATAATTATATTCAATGTTGTATGTAATTATAATGTTGTGAAATTAAAAATTAGAATGAATTTAAATGTTGTAAATTGAGGATTAGAATAAATTTAAATAGTGTGCCGTAAATAAATTATTTAATTTGAAAAACATAATTTAGAAATAATTATGATATACTTTGATAAATAATTTAATAAGCAACAATTAAAGTTAGAATGGATTGAATTAATTATAGAATTAAAAACTCAAATTAAATTGAATATATATTAATTGCATTCACAACATGTCGACTAAAAGCTCCTAGCCTAAACGGCACACAGGGGGCGCTCAAAAGCCTTCGAGACCGCGAGGTCCCGAGTTCGAACCCCACAATTCGCGAAAATGGCCAGATTTCCGAAAAATGGGGTGGCCCAGCGGTGGGGGGTGGGTGTTGGTGGCCTCGATACCTGGGTTCGAAACCCCGATTCGTCTTTTTTAAATTTTAATAAAATGGCATCGGCAATGGGCCCGATGCGAAAAGGGGACGGCAGTGGCCCCGATGCCATTTGGTAACGGCGGTTGCCCCGATGCAATTTGGCAACGGCTGTCCCCGATGCGAAATGGCATCGGCAGTGGGCCCCGATGCCATTTGGTAACGGCCACCTGCCGATGCCAAAAGGCAACGATTTTCCCCAAATCCGATGCCATTTAAATGGCATCGAGCATATTGGCATCGGCACACTGCCGTCCCCTTTGCCGTTGCCTTCATCATTGGGGACGGCAGATCCGATGCCTTCCCCGATGCCATTTCCCAATTATTTTGTAGTGAGTGGGTAGATTCATTCAGATGGATGCATGCTCCTAAAAAAGAGATAACTTGGAGCTGGCAAGAGTTCAATTCTCGGTCCCGTTCTTAAAAGACATTAATACAGTGTTCCAAGCAAACATAGATGGGAGGGAGTTCAAGATCAAGATAATCGAGGAATATCCCAGGGAAGGGACTGAGAACCGAATCCATAGATATGCCTCCTCCTCGAGGTAGATTCATGGGTTTCGAACGACTCCAGGTCCATAAAGTCAAGTACAACGCACGACCTGAGTGAAAGGATTGGACTGGAAGATGAAGAGTTAGTCTCGACATTAAGGCAGAACGGGCTTGGGGGTGAATACGAGGTGGTAGGGGACAAAGAAGTAAAGGGGGTAGATACACAAAATATGGGGGAACGAGAAAGTCATACAAAAGTGAATCAAGAAGGGTGCATAATGATTGCGCCGCCCCTCGATGTGTGTGACGCGCGTGAGGATGAATCTGAGTTAGGTACACAATTAAAAGATGGGCACAAGAAAAAGAAACAAATTCCCATGGACCGAATAAAGCTGGGCCTAGGCCTAGAGATGTTTATCCGGGTCGGGCTAACCGGGCTGGCCCGTTTAACCCTGAAAAATGTAGGGTTATGGTTCATGAATTATAGGCCCGTTTAAATTTGGGATTTTTTGACCTGGACCGGTTAGCCCGCGGGCTAAACCGGGCCAGCCCGCTAGCCCGAGTTGTTACCTTTTTTTTTTTTTTTTTTAATGTATAACCTTAGAACACATTTTGAGTCATTTGGCCCATAGCCATAACTATAAACATTAAGTAGCTCATTAACATCCATTAATCAATATTACTATTTTTTTTATTAGATTATGATATTTGTTTAACTTTATTTAGCCATATTAAGGACCAATGAGTTATAGAATTGTGTTTAAAATATACTTTTATTTTCTCATTTACCGATCATTAACTAATTATATATTTTTCTATTTTATTTGCTTGTTGAACATGTCAATTCAGACCTTTAATTTTAAAAGAAAAAAATATATTGTAGCCGTTAGTGGCCTGTTTAGCCCGTGGCCCGCTAGGGTTAGGGTTAGGGTTAGGTCCTAACAATTGTAGGACCGTTAAGTATGAACCGGTTAAGACCCTAATCTGTTTAACCCGTAGCCCTATAGGGCTGACCCTATAGGGTTAGAGCCAGCCCGATAGACATCTCTACCTAGGCCCTGCGAAAATAAATCAAAGGAAAATCCAAACACAGCTGGGCTCGAAGGAAGTATGGAATTAAATAGACCCGAGATCAATCGACCTGATTTACACGCTGGACCTAGCTCAATGGGCCCAAGCCCCACTACCCAGTAAAAGCCCGACACAATCCAAGTAGGGCCCCAAAAATCCAGCAGGCCACTAACACAGCGTTCGAACAGAGATGACAAGAGGGGGGGGGAAAGCGAAAAAGCGGCGATGACCGACACCATCGGAAAATCAGAGCAAAACCCACCAAAAGAGCAAGAAAGAAGGAGGAAAAATCTAAATTTGGAGGATTCTTAGCCGACATTGCAAGCACAGAAGAAAGGAAAACCCAGAGTAAACCTACTCTTGGGAAGAAGGGGGCTGCGAGCGTGGCACACATAGAGAGCGGGCTAGCAGAGGAGACGAGGCTAACCAAACATTTGGGAAATCAGATGGGACTGGTGTTTGGCGACAACGGGGAGCGGGCAAGAAATCAAAGGTTAGAATCGAAAGGGGGCTTGGAGATAAACAATCAGATGTGATTAATGAGCTATAACAGTAGGGGACTGTGGAGTAAAGCGAAACTAAGAGAGGTTAGGGATCTGATCCAAAAGCAATGGGGTAGATTTTTGTTGTCTTCAAGAAACCAAACTGGAGAAGGTAGGTGAAATAATGTGTAGAGTACTGTGGGGGAAGGCTAAATTCAACTGGGCTTTCAGGGAGGCGGAGGGTAGATCGGGGGGCATCCTCTCAATTTGGGATGCGGAGAAGCTTACGATAACAAGCAGTTGGCATATGCAAGGGGGAGTGATAGTGAATGGGGTATGAGGAGAAGAAAGAATAGAGTGCTGCATAATAAACATCTATGCCCCATGCCCACTAGAGGAAAGATTGGATCTTTGGGACCGGATCAATATCGTCTTGAACCAAAACCAGGCGTGCAGGGTCTGTTTAACAGAGGACTTCAAATCGGTAAGGCGAGAATCAGAAAGGGCAGGGAGAAGACAAGGGTCAAAGAACAGAGACATATCGACTTTCGACGAGTTTATTAGCAATTCATGCATGGTAGATTTGCCGCTTCATGGGAGGTCATTTACATGGTACAGGCCCGATGGATCATGCAAGAGCAGACTGAATTGTATCTTAGTCAATCACAATTGGCGACATACCTAGCCGAGCTCCTATCAAAAGGGTCTTCGAAGAGCACTTTCAGATCACTGCCCGCTGCTACTTGATCAAGCAGCCAAAGACTGGGGCCCTAAGCCTTTTAGGGCCTTGAACGCGTGGCATTTCCATCCGAACTTCAAGGAATTTGTCAAGGAAAAATGGGAGGGATACAGAGTGGACGGATGGGAAGGATACGTGCTGAAGGAGAAATTTAAAAATCTTAAAGCATACTTGAAACAGTGGAATGCCAGTTCGTTTGGATCTATTGATAAAAGGATAGAAGAGCGCAAAATGGAAATACTCAAGCTGGATATGGTAGATGATGCAATGGGCCTAGATGAACAAGAGATCTCAAAGAGGAATGAAGAAAGGGCCAATCTATTCACTGACCATAAGGTAAAAGCGAGCATGCTCCAATAGAAAGCACGCAACAAGTGGCTACGCGGCGGAGATGCAAACACCGGGTTTTTTCACAAATGCATCATGTTGGGATATGAATCCTATAAACAATATTCTAATTGATGAAAGTGTGTTTTGATGACCAAAAGCAACTTAAAGTTAGTGATATATGTGGTTCTAAGTCATCTTAACTAAGTCATCTGAATCTAAGCTTACTAATCTGATGAGAAACTTAAATTGAGATTACTGATCTTAATGCTAACTGAAGTAAGTTTACTGATCTTATATAGTAATATTAAAGATAAAATTACTGATCTTAACTAAGTAATATTGAAATAAGATTACTGATCTGAGTATGGAAACTGAGAATAATTTTAGTGATCTTATATGAGATATTTGAAATCTGAGTTACTGATCTTATATACTTACTAATCTTATATGTAAGTTACTGATCTTAAGTGTTTACTAATCTTAGTATTTACTGATCTTATATGGAAGTTATTGGACTTACATGAGTTACTGATCTTATTACTGATCTGATATATGAACTGTTAGGAACTAAGCTGATGTTTTGTATTGTATAGACAGCTTATAGAATAGGACTTTGATATACTCATCTGTATATAGTTCAGTTGATGTATAGATAGGTTTTATATTTGTAAAGTTGTATTTTATTGTATTCAGCAATGTAAAAGTTCAGAACAGTAGAATAGGAATAGATTAGAAGAAGATCAGAAGACTAAAGAAGACTCAGAGGACTACTTCAGACTAAGAAGACTTCAAGAAGAGTTGAAGAAGAGCTCAGAAGAAATCTGGAGAAGTTTTGAAAGCTTTAAGTTACTGTGCTGACTGACTCAGCAGAGTAAAATCCGAACAGTAAAATCCGAAGAGTAAAAATCAGAACAGTAAGTTACTGTGCTGATTTAGTGAAATTGAAGAATAAGTTTGGAAAACTTATTTAAAGAGTAACTGAAGATATATTTGAAGATATGCTGACTTGAGGAAGTTACAAAGTTGGTTACAAGGAAGAAGTTACAACAAAAACAGTTTAGAGTTAGTTGAGAGTTAGTTCACAAACTGCTAACTGTCATACTAAGTTCTATAAATACTGTATGATCTCCTACTGCTGAAGACTACTGAGCAATTACTGATCTTAGAGAATTCAAGAGCAAGTCTACAAGAAGAACTCACAGAGTTGAAGGAGATTAAAGAAGGAAGAGCCACTGAATTGAAGAGAAGAATCAAAGGCTATTCAAAAGAGAAGTTTTACTTTTCAAGTTTAAGTTTGTATTTTGTAAAACAAGTGTGCTAGTTACTTGTAGAATTACTAGTAGATCGAAGATATACCTGGAGGTATAATCGATAAGATCACAGTCTTAATCTTGGGACTTTAAGCCACAAGAAGCTCAAGAAGAGTAATAAAACTTCACAACTGGAGTTGTGAGAGTGGATGTAGACATTTGTCGAACCACTATAAAATTCTGTGTTCTTTACATTTACTGTTTGATATTTGTTTGAGCTGTTTTAATCAAGAACATTAAGAATTAACAAAGATAAAGATCTATAGAAAAGTTGAGTATAAATTTGATTGGGCTCATTAGTAATCTGATTATTCCGCATTGTGTATTCTGATATATTGAAAGATTTTTGAAAAGTCTATTCACCCCTCCCCTCTAGACATTTTCACTAGCTTACTCAATATTATTAACTCAACTTTGGGACCAACAAGTGGTATCAGAGCAGTAGTTCATTGGACTGCTGTTTCTTGATAACCTTATAGATTTTGAGGGATATTTTACTGATCTTGCTGTTATTTCTTGATATTTGTTACTATCTGAATACTTGAAATCTATCTGCTATACTATTGATCCTATTTGTCTAATCAAACATGGATGACACTAATGTGAACAAGCTGCCTAAGTTCAAAATTGCAGACTATGACTACTGGAAGCTTAGGATGGAGGCCATCTTTAGCTCGACCCATGATCTAATGGTGTCTGTGGTGACTGAAGGACCAATTGTCATCATGGTGGAAAACACTGCTGTTCTGGATCCATCAAAACCAGTTGGAGCACTGGTCCCTAAACCAAGGTCAGAACTGACTTCAGAAGAAATGAAACAAAACAATTTGGACAGTCTTGCCAAGAACTACATCTTACATACCTTACCAAATGAGTATCTTGGTAAAGTACTAAAATGTAAGACTGCAAAACAGATGTGGGACAAACTGGCTATTCTTTGTGAAGGTACTACACTGATCAAAGAAAGCAAGTTATCCACTGTTGTCCAAAGGTTTGAATCATTTAAGATGAAGCCAGGAGAATCAATTGATGAGTTGGATACTCGATTTACCAAAATTATGAATGATCTTGATGTATTAGGAAAGACTTATACTGACAGAGAAGTTAACCTGAGAATCTTGAAAGCCTTGGATGAAAGGTGGAAAATGGTCAAGATGATCATTAAAACCACACAAGACATTGATTCTTGGCCAGCAGAAACTATGTTCCAAACACTTAAGGCACATGAGTTTGAGTTAGATGAAGAAGATCCTATTACTGTGATTCATAAGGATAAGGATGCCTCTAAGGACATAGCTTTTAAAGCCTCTACCTCTAAAGGGTCTAGATCATCTAAGTCTAAGGCATCAAGCATAAAAGATGAACTAGATAGTTCTGATCTAAGTCTGAAAGATCAGATGAGCCTTATGATCAAAAGATTTGATAAACTGAATAAGAGGTATGGCAGGTACAAGAGATTCTATAAGGAAACTAAGGGTTCTAATAACAGGGACTCTTCTGTGAACAGAAGGGATCAAAACTCTTCTGAAAGAAGGGATGAGATCTCTAATGAGAACAGGAGAGATAGGAACTCATCTGAAAAGAGAGATAGAAAGTATTCTGATAAGAAAGACAGGAACTCAATTGACAAGCATGACAGGAACAGAAAGCATTCTCCTCCTAAAAGAACTTCTAACAATCCTGTTTGCTATAATTGTGATAAGCCAGGTCATTATGCTTATGAATGTCCTGATCTGAGTTCTGAAGATCGAGAAGAAAGGAAAGCCAGAAGAGATCGAAAATATGCAAAGGGTAAGAAGGCAATGATGGCTTACAATGACTCTGATTCGGAATCAGAAGAGTTACCATCGTCTTCATCTGACTACCCCTCTAGCAATGAAGATGAAGCCTTCATAGCAGATGATGGACTGGTAATGATGGCCAAAATAAATGATGAGGTATCATCTGTTAACTCATTTCAATCTTGTGACAATTCTGACACTGATGAAAGTGATGCTGCTGTTAGCAGTGTAGGAAGTAGTCTTCATCATTCCCAAGGAGTGACTGAAGAGGACCTTCTACAAGCTAACAAAGCATTCATTGAAATTAGTGATGAGAATATATCTTTAAAGCAAGAAATCATTAAGCTAAAAGAAGCTCAGTCAAAAGTGGATCCTAATATAGCTGTCATAAATGCAAGACTATCAGAAGAGTTGTCTCAACTCCAAGAAAAGTATGCATCCATTGACAAACTATATCAGGGTATGCTTAAAACTCAAGCCAAAGAGACTAATGAATTCAATGATTTAAAGATTAAGTGTGAAAAACTTGAAGAGCGCAATAGATTCTTAGAATCTGAAGTAGTGAGCCTAGATCGAAAGCTATATGGGATGATTAACTCTACTAAGATTAATCAAACTATCTCAGACAGATATAGAGCTCCAAATGATAAAAGAGGAATAGGTACTGATCTGCCTAGTCCATCTACTTCAGAATTTAAGAACACTAATGGAGCTAGTACAAGTTCTTTGCAACTAGATAAAGGAAAAGAACCTATGACTTATGATGATGATCCAAAACTCCAAGTACAGTCTAAATACATCCCTCCTACTACCAAGAATGGTAAAATGAAGAATGTATTAAGACCAGTACAGTCAAGACCATACCAGAAGAGTTATACTTCTCTGACCAGATCAGATCAGTCCTGGAATCAGAAGAGACAAACTCAGAACAGTAAGTCAAGACAAGCACAGGCAAGTTGGGAACAGCCTAGACCTCCTTTTATAAGGCAGTCTCAGCTGTATTCAACTAAACTTAGGAGATTTGTGCCTCATTATCATAACAAACCTGTTCTTTATCCTCCTCCTTTATCCTATGATATCTATGGAGAGGAAAGACCAAAGCAAATTTATAAGCCTTATGGTCCACATGCTTTTAGACCATATTCAAACTATTACAGACATACTGATCTTACTGAAAAAGGGATAGAACCAAGGAAAGGCTATCTCAGAAAAATAGATCCTAAGTCTGCTGATAATTCTGAACTGGTTAATAAAGTACTGTTCTGTGATAAATTTGGAAGAAAACTGAAGAGGTCCCACTTATTCAAATCCTCAATGTTTATTTGGGTACCTCTCACTACTAACCCCCAAGGACCCCAATAAACAAGGGTACCTAAGTTATTAAGATCACTACTTTGCAGGATCGACTGGACTTATACAAGAAAGGTGGTTCAGTTGGTGAGACCTGGTACATAGACAGTGGGTGTTCACACCACATGACTGGTACCAAGGCCTTACTTACTGACTATCATGAGAAGGAAGGACCAAAAGTCATCTTTGGTGATAGCTCAATAGCAATCACAAAAGGATTTGGATTCATCAAGAATGGAGATGTTGAAATCCAAGATGTCTCCTATGTTGAAGGTTTGAAGTATAATTTGTTATCTGTATCTCAATTCTGTGACAGGGGATACAAAGTTCAGTTCAAAACCAGAAGATGTGAAATAATAGATAAAAGGACTCACAATGTTCTACTTGTTGGCACAAGACAAGGAAGTGTATACATTGTGAATTGGAATAGCTGTCCTAAGAATGCTTGTCTTATCACTAAGAGTCCTAAAGAAAACAGTTGGCTCTGGCATAAACGCCTCTGCCATCTGAACTTTAAGATAATCAACAAGATTGCTAGAGAACATCTTGTTGAGGGCATTCCTAATGAAATCTATTCCAAATCTCAAGTATGTGATTCCTGTCAAAAAGGTAAACAGGTAAAGGTTTCATTTAAGTCCATTCCAACTCTTTCAACAAGCAGAGTCTTAGAACTCTTGCATATGGATCTTCATGGTCCTATCAACCCTCCTACATTGAATGGAAGAAGGTATACTCTAGTTGTTGTAGATGATTATTCTAAGTTTACTTGGGTAGTCTTTCTACACAAAAAGAGTGATACACAAACACTACTTCCAGATCTATTGAAGAGGTTGCAGGTTGAAAAAGGTCATCCCATTGTCAAGATTAGGAGTGACAAGGGGACTGAATTTATTAATTGTTACATTTCTGACTACTGTTCTAAGTCTGGCATACAGCATTTGACAAGTGCAGCCAGAACCCCTCAACAAAATGGTGTTGCAGAAAGGAGAAACAGAACACTAAAAGAAGCTTGCAGAGCCATGATTGCAGAATTCAACACACCTCAGAAATTTTGGGCAGAAGTTATTAACACAGCTTGCCACTCCCAAAATCGAAGTGCTCTTAATAAGGTGCATGGTAAAACACCTTATGCGGTATGGAAAGGCAGAAAACCAAGAGTTTCTTATTTTCATATCTTTGGATGTAAGTGTTTCATACATAATAATGGCAAAAGTAAATTAAATGCTTTTGATGCAAAAACTGATGAAGGGATATTCTTAGGATACTCTTCTGTAAGCAAAGCATTTAGAGTATTTAATTACTCTACCCTATGTGTGGAAGAAACACCCCATGTTGTCTTTGATGAGAATGTGCAGGACCCTGCTGATCATCAGCTCAGTAAGAAAATTAACAAACTACAGCTTCAAATCAACAATGAAGATGATGATACAGGAATATATGAATCTGTACAAGCTTATAATCCTTTCCTGAATATTCTAGATCAAGATTCTGATAAAGAAAAGGTAAAAGACAAAGGTGAGTCATCTAAAACTTCTGAAATACAAGAAATTAATGACTGCTCTCCTGTGAACAAAACTGCTGATATAAATGATACTGATCTGCATAATAATTTGCATGATAAAAATGATGATAGCATTTCTGTTAAGAATAGAAGGACATGGAAGTCTGCTCATTCTACTGATCTGATTCTAGGTGATTCTAGTATTGGTGTTAAAACTAGAAAACAATTGTTTGATTCAATAGAAGAACCTAGTAAGTCTTTATTTTGCTGGTGTTGTTTTCTATCATCTATTGAGCCTAAAACTGTGGTTGAAGCTTTAAGTGATAGTAACTGGATTATAGCCATGCAGGAAGAACTAAATCAGTTCACTAGAAATGAAGTTTGGGAACTTGTTGATAGACCTAGTAATCATAATGTTGTAGGCACTAAGTGGATTTTCAAGAACAAAAGGGATGAAAATGATCTTGTAGTTAGAAACAAAGTTAGATTAGTTGCTCAGGGCTACTCTCAAGCTGAGGGTATTGATTATGATGAAACTTTTGCTCCTGTAGCAAGACTAGAAGCTATAAGATTGTTTCTTGCTTATGCTGCACATATGAAATTTACTGTGTATCAAATGGATGTGAAAAGTGCATTTTTGAATGGTATACTTGCTGAAGAAGTTTATGTGGAACAACCACCTGGTTTTGAAGTGAATAGTCACCAAGTATACAGATTAAAGAAAGCACTCTATGGATTGAAACAAGCCCCAAGAGCATGGTATGATACTATTTCTCTATTCTTACTTGAAAATGGTTTTACAAAAGGCAAAGTTGATAGAACCTTGTTTAGAAGACAAGAAGGTAATGATATATTACTTGTTCAAATTTATGTGGATGACATTATCTTTGGATCACCCAACAAAAACTTGAGTGAAAGCTTTTCTACACTCATGCAAAGTAAATTTGAAATGTCTATGATGGGAGAAATGACATATTTTCTTGGTCTTCAAGTAAAACAAACATCAGAAGGTATCTTTATAAATCAAGCAAAGTACACTAAGAATTTGCTAAATAAATTTGGTATTAAAACCTGTAAGACAGTTGGTGTGCCCATGCAACCTACATACAGAATGGATCCTGATGAAGGAGGTAAGTCTTCTGACCAACCTCACTATCGTGCTTTAATTGGCTCTCTACTCTATCTAACTGCCAGCAGACCTGATATTGCTTTTTCTGTTGGAGTATGTGCAAGATTTCAAGCAAACCCCAAGGAAAGTCATCTGGAAGCTGCTAAAAGGATATTGAAATATCTAAAGGGGACCATTAATCGAGGATTATGGTATCCTGCAGATGATGATATATCTTTAAGTGGTTATTCAGACTCGGACTTTGGAGGTTGCAAAATAGATAGAAAATCTACTTCAGGTTCATGTCAATTCTTAGGAACTAAGCTCCTTTCATGGTTTTCAAAGAAACAAACAAGTGTGGCAACTTCTACTACTGAAGCAGAATATATGGCTGCAGGTAGTTGTTGTAGTCAGCTTCTTTGGCTAATACAACAACTCAGAGATTACAATGTTGTAGAAACTAATGTACCTATATATTGTGACAGTAATAGTACCATTGCCATCACTCAAAATCCTGTTCTTCATACTAGATGCAAACATGTTGACATAAGGCATCATTTTATTAGGGATCATGTTGAAAAGAAGAATATTAGAATGGAAAAGATTCATACTGATATTCAAAGAGCTGACATTTTTACAAAACCATTGGCTGAAGTGAGATTCAGAGAATTGTGCATTAGTTTAGGATTGATAGAAATGGATTCTGTGTGTATATAGAACTGTGCTAACATTTCAGGTACTGATCTTATACCAAGAGGAATATGAAGCAGAAACTAAGAGCAGCACAACAAAACTCAACATTCAGAAGAGACAACCCTATGTCAGATCACTACACTTAAAACAGGTAACAAGGTTACTAAAGTGACCTTAATCCCAATGAGGAAGCTGGTAAAGCTGAGGGACACTGAGAACATACATTAAGGGGGAATCTGTGATTTCTTAAAGATCCTTTTGTTGACTCAGATCACTAAGTCACTTTAGCATAAACCTTGATGTGATCATTAAATTATACATATTGTTACTAATCTGTACTGTTTTACACTTATATCTCATGAACTAACACTTCTACCAAGGTGAAACAGGCACAGAAGAGGAATTCTCCTTTGAAGGGGGAACTGATCTGATTACAGATTTGAAAGATTTGTTAACAACTAATCTGTCTACAAGAAATCTACTGATCTGACACAGTACTGATCTGAGGATCACTGTGCTGATATCAAAAAGGTGAAATCAGGAAATTTGGGTACTGATCTGAGGATTACTGTGCTGACCCATCTACTGATCTGAAATCTACTGTGCTGATTCATCTACTGATCTGATTTCTAAAAAGGTTACTCAGCTGATCCAGATAAGTAAAATTTTCTTTATATACTTGTAAGAAAATGAAGTGAAATAGTTTTGGAAACTACTGTGTTGATTTGCATCAGAACAGTCTTTTGTTTAGATTCCTCTAAATCAAAAATTGTTCATCTTTTTAGAATACTAATAGAGAAGATTAATACACTCCTCTATTTCTAAACCTAAAAATTGTGGTGTATTTATCAAATACAAGTTGGCTCCAAAAATTAAGAATGTTACTAGAATGTGAACAGTTATTGTTTAACTCGAATTTCGAGACTTAATCCCAACCATTCTTTGTGATAATCTAATTCAATCCTAGCCCTAGATTGGTTTTGAATTTAACAAAATCGATCACACTTCATCTTCTTCGTTCTTACGAGTTCATTTCTGGAAATTTCTTAACTTCATAACTTCTGAAAATCTGATTTCTATAAAATTATCAAATGGCAACCATTAATATTATCAATGAAGCTAACCAAGTTGCAGGAACATTCGATTCAAATTTGTGGATTCGCAAGAAGGGCATTTTCGTGGAGAACGCTGTCTATTTCAATGGCCGACACAGTGCTGAAAATCAAGCCATTCTAACTATGTGCGAAGAGTGCGGGCTACGAAAGTTTCTGGAGTCATTTCCCATGAATGTCTATGAACCAGAAGCTGTGGAATTTTATTTGCAACTCCAAGGTGATAAAAATGGTGTTCACTCCATGCTTGCTGGACACAAGGTCACCATTACTAGGGACATCCTCGAAGTAATGTTGGATTTACCGCAAGGTCCGGTGGATATTTTGACCTACAAAGCTGGTGAGGAAAAGGAATGTGTAGGAAGGTGGTCAGGAGTTGAAACAGAGACCTTGACTAATCTGAAGAAGGATGTTCTTCCTACTGGTCTGCAATTCTTGATGGATATAGCTGGAAAGTGCTTGTTAGGGCAACATCATAGCCAGGATGCCTTATCAAGTTTCAAGATTAGAATTATGGCTGCAATCATCGACAGAGTGCAAGGTGATTGGCAAGGATTCTTCTTGGAAAGGCTGCTGACTGAAAAAGAAAAAGTTTTGTTTGATGAGGATACAATGGAATTCTCAATTAAATCAAAATTAGGGTTTGGAAGCAAGCTGAGTTTCTTGCTGCCTCAGCTGGTGAAAAAGCCATATTGGAGTAATCCCAAGAAATTCCATCATGGGAAATTCTTGATGAAGAAGGAGTTTGTTCAGTTTGAACAAGAGAACCCCTTGGAACACTCTCAAGATATTGAAGCAGAAGAGTCTGGAGCTTCAATGTACCAATCGGAGGACAATCAGCCTGAAGTTAGGTCAAAGGCAAGGCATGATCCGAGCAGTACTAGACCTAGGAGAGGAAGGTCTGCTACAGCTGCCTCAGAGCCAACAGTTCGATTTGTTGAAACTGTGGTACAATCAAGCTCAGATGAGCAAGAGGTTAGTGTTCCTAGTCCTGTTGCTATTCATAAAAGGACTAAGTCAATGAGTGTTAGGAGGAAATTGATTGTTGTCTCCCCTACCCCTTCAAACTCTGAACCAAGCCAAACTGAAACCCAAAACCCTCAACCTTCATGTTCTGGAAGATCAGATCACTATTTTTCTGAGACTCAGAACACTCTTCATTCATCACCTCAGAACACTAACTTTGATCCTACCCCAATTTCTAGTCCTCAACATCAAACTTCACATCAACCTTCACCACATCATTCCCCAATACAAGTTCATGATCACTCTACTGAACATGAATTTGAGCCTTCTACTGAACCAATTGACATTTCATCATCCCCTGAACCTGAATTTATTGCTCCTAAACCTGCTGATTTGATGGAGTACACTATCTGTGATAAAGAGGATAGAATCAGGATAGATTTGAGGATAGCATTGTTGAAACAATTTCCTGGATTAGATGAGAGCTCAGTTGAGTTTGAGAAACTCCTTAGGATTGGCACATGGGTGTATCTTAAGAGGAGTGCTTTGAAGGAGAGTTTAGCCATCATGGAAGGTATGGGAGGTGCTTCCGTCTTTGATGATTGGGAAGCAGAACAGATGCAAGCAGCTGGTGTTAACTCTTTTCTTGAGTTAGTCACTCCAGAATCTGTGGTACTTCTTGTTGAGAGATTAACAGGAATCAAGTACACTGTTGAGAAGATTACAACTCCTAACTTTGATGAGGATTTGTTTAGTGAAGAGAAAGATGTTGATGAAGCTGAGAATGCTGCTGAAAAAGATTTTATGGAAATTGATGAAGATATTGTCAATGCAACAGAGGTGTTTGAGAACACTATTGTGATTGAAGAAACAGAAGTTGTTGAAAATCAGGATGTAAATGCTGAAGAAATGGAAAGCATTCCAATTCACTCTACTGATCATATTGTTCTTGAGGATGTGCAAGAACAGATCAGAACAGGTCCTATTGAGAAAGAATCTGAACTGTCTGACTTTGAGATGCTGAAAAAGCAGAATGCAGAGCTTCAAGCAAAATTGGAAGCTGCTGTCCAGATGTTTCAAGAAGCCACTGAGAGAATGAATAAAATGCATTCCGAACACTCTTATGAAAAGGTGATGGAGCATACAATGTCCAAAATCTTTGATCTTCATAGAGTACAAGAAAATAACCTGTCTCAAGTGTTGCATAAAAAGCTGGAGCAACACATATCTTCCTTGAAAGAGTGGCATGATGAAGCCAAAAAGGGGGAAGATAAGACAAGGAAAGTGATGGAACAAACTCAGTCACAACAAGCTCAGTTGGTTGTGAGTCAGGATGAGTTAAAAGAGCAAATTGAAATTCTGAATGAGAAGCTGAAGCTAAGGAAGCAACAGAAGCAACAAGGTCAAGAAATTGTTGAGAAAAGACCTGATATTGCTGGAAGTTCAAGTCAGAAGAAGAGGAAGTTAGTCCTATCTGATGAAGAACAACAAGAAGAAGAAGCTGGAAGAATGACTAGATCAAAAAGCAAAATGAAAGTTGTTATGACAAGTGAAGAAGAAAACTTGAAAAAGAAGAAAGAAAAGGATGTCAAGTTCTTGAAGACAAGATTTGATAATCGAGTTACAGCTTTGAAGAGAAAGATGAATGCTCAAAAGAAAGCTGAAGGAAAACAGTTTGACAAAGATTTTCAAGATGAAAACTTTGTGGATTTCATTGTTTTGACAGAACATATGGAATACTGGAAGAATTTAAAGAAGAAATGGCAGATTGCTAACTTCATTGTGAAGAAGTTTGGTGATCATTCGAGCAAGGAAGCAGAATTTATTGATTTTGAAGAATTCATGCTGAATATTGATCAAGAATTCTGGGAAGACATAGCACAAGTTGCTAATCGTGCTGGAACAAAGATTTTGTGTCCTGAAGAACCTAATTGGGAACCTCCAAGACTGGAAAGTGGAGAACCTGATTACAAAGAGATCAACAACATTATTGCTGAGATTATCAAGGAAGAAGGAATCACTGATCATCAACATATGATGGATATCAAAGCAAGGATGTATGTTGCATTTAGAATCTGAAGATGCAGAATGAAGATGAAGGACAAGCTCAGAAGATAACATTTCTATTCTTAATCTTTATTTCTATATTTTGTTTGTTTCATATTGTGTTAGTATGTGTAATATGTGCATTATCTGATCTAACTTGAATATGAATCTGGAATTTTGAATTGATGAACTGTTATGATTGACTACATACTTAACTACTGATTTATTAACATTTAAGTAGTTTTGGCTTCATCAAAAAGGGGGAAATTGTTGGGATATGAATCCTATAAACAATATTTTAATTGATGAAAGTGTGTTTTGATGACCAAAAGCAACTTAAAGTTAGTGATATATGTGGTTCTAAGTCATCTTAACTAAGTCATCTGAATCTAAGCTTACTAATCTGATGAGAAACTTAAATTGAGATTACTGATCTTAATGCTAACTGAAGTAAGTTTACTGATCTTATATAGTAATATTAAAGATAAAATTACTGATCTTAACTAAGTAATATTGAAATAAGATTACTGATCTGAGTATGGAAACTGAGAATAATTTTAGTGATCTTATATGAGATATTTGAAATCTGAGTTACTGATCTTATATACTTACTGATCTTATATGTAAGCTACTGATCTTAAGTGTTTACTAATCTTAGTATTTACTGATCTTATATGGAAGTTATTGGACTTACATGAGTTACTGATCTTATTACTGATCTGATATATGAACTGTTAGGAACTAAGCTGATGTTTTGTATTGTATAGACAGCTTATAGAATAGGACTTTGATATACTCATCTGTATATAGTTCAGTTGATGTATAGATAGGTTTTATATTTGTAAAGTTGTATTTTATTGTATTCAGCAATGTAAAAGTTCAGAACAGTAGAATAGGAATAGATTAGAAGAAGATCAGAAGACTAAAGAAGACTCAGAGGACTACTTCAGACTAAGAAGACTTCAAGAAGAGTTGAAGAAGAGCTCAGAAGAAATCTGGAGAAGTTTTGAAAGCTTTAAGTTACTGTGCTGACTGACTCAGCAGAGTAAAATCCGAACAGTAAAATCCGAAGAGTAAAAATCAGAACAGTAAGTTACTGTGCTGATTTAGTGAAATTGAAGAATAAGTTTGGAAAACTTATTTAAAGAGTAACTGAAGATATATTTGAAGATATGCTGACTTGAGGAAGTTACAAAGTTGGTTACAAGGAAGAAGTTACAACAAAAACAGTTTAGAGTTAGTTGAGAGTTAGTTCACAAACTGCTAACTGTCATACTAAGTTCTATAAATACTGTATGATCTCCTACTGCTGAAGACTACTGAGCAATTACTGATCTTAGAGAATTCAAGAGCAAGTATACAAGAAGAACTCACAGAGTTGAAGGAGATTAAAGAAGGAAGAGCCACTGAATTGAAGAGAAGAATCAAAGGCTATTCAAAAGAGAAGTTTTACTTTTCAAGTTTAAGTTTGTATTTTGTAAAACAAGTGTGCTAGTTACTTGTAGAATTACTAGTAGATCGAAGATATACCTGGAGGTATAATCGATAAGATCACAGTCTTAATCTTGGGACTTTAAGCCACAAGAAGCTCAAGAAGAGTAATAAAACTTCACAACTGGAGTTGTGAGAGTGGATGTAGACATTTGTCGAACCACTATAAAATTCTGTGTTCTTTATATTTACTGTTTGATATTTGTTTGAGCTGTTTTAATCAAGAACATTAAGAATTAACAAAGATAAAGATCTATAGAAAAGTTGAGTATAAATTTGATTGGGCTCATTAGTAATCTGATTATTCCGCATTGTGTATTCTGATATATTGAAAGATTTTTGAAAAGTCTATTCACCCCTCCCCTCTAGACATTTTCACTAGCTTACTCAATATTATTAACTCAACTTTGGGACCAACACATCAATAGCCGCAGGAAATGCAATGAGATAATTGGCATCAAGGTGAACGAGGTATGAAAAGAAGAGGTAGATGAGGTAAATAAGGGAGTCATGGAGTACTTCAAAGAGCACTTTAGGAAAGACAATGGTGTGAAGGCAACGTTGTGCAACAACTTTGCAACCAAGACAGTAACAGTCGAGAAAAATCAAAGGCTGGTGGCTGATTTCACGGAAGCAGAGGTCAAAGAAGCCATCAACGAATGTGATAGCTCAAAGAGCTTGGGGCCCGATGAATTCAACTTAGGCTTTCTCAAAGACTTTTGGGAATTATACAAAGAAGACCTGATGCGACTAATGACGAAGTTTCACCAACACGGGAAATTAGTGAAAGGTCTGAACCCATCGTTTATCGTGTTGATCCCTAAGATAGAAATGGCTGAAGAATTAAACGAGTTTAGACCAATATCCCTTATTGGTGGTATTTACAAGATAATTGCCAAAGTACTCTCAAAGAGATTGAGCAGAATGCTGGGGTCCATTATTTCTGACCAACAATCCGCCTTCATTGGGGGGAGGCAAATTCTAGACAGTGTCGTGGTATTAAACGAGGTAATCGAAGATGCAAATAAACGTAAGGAGCAATGCATGATTTACAAGATTGATTTCGCAAAGGCATATGACTCTATTGACTGGGGTTACTTGAAAGCAATCATGGAAAGCTTCGAATTTCATCAGAAATGGATATTGTGGATTATGGAGTACGAAACTACAGCACACGCTTCAGTATTGGTGAATGGTAGTCCGTCGGGCGAATTTAAATTAGAAAGGGGACTCTGTCAAGGCAACCCACTATCACCGTTCCTATTCCTAATTGGCGCGGAAGGTATGAGCATCATGCTAGCTAAGACGGTCGAATCAGGGGCATATGATCCTATCGAGGTGGATAAGGAAAAAGTAAGTATATCACATTTGCAATTTGTTGACGACACGGTATTTGTGGCTAAAGCAAACCTGAAAAACGCGCGGTGCATTCGAAGATTCTTGGTAAACCTGGAAATTGTGGTTGGGTTGAAAATCAACAAACAAAAATGCAAGGTTGGAAGAATTTGGGGCAATCTTTTTGGAGTGCAACACAGGGAGGCTGCCCTTTGTCTACCTAGGGATCAAAGTTGGATGCTTGCATAAAAAGGTGGTGGACTGGGATTATGCAGTCCGGAAGGTGCAGAAAAGGCTCAGTAAATGGGACGAAAAAACATCTCAATAGGAGGGAGGGCTACCTTGGTGAACGCGGTGCTATCATCGATTCCGATTTACCATATGTCCATATTCCGTATACCGAAAAAGGTCTTGAGTGACATTACTAGCCTACATAGAAATTTATTTTGGGTGGGGGTGAGTCTTCAAAAAAGATACCATGGATAAAATGGGATATTATTTGTAAACCAAAAAGTATGGGGGGCCTAGGGGTAAGAAATATAGAGTGGTGCAATAGGGCGTTACTAGGTAAATGGGTGTGGAGATATTACACGGAAAGAGATAGGTTGTGGTGCAGAGTGATTAGGTCTAGATGGGGTGGGTTGAGAGGGATAAAGGAGGGAGGTAGCTGGGAGGGTGGGGGCAGAAAATGCCGTGGATGGTGGGGGGAAATTAATAGAGTAGTGGAGGGTGGAGAAGGGGAGGAGGGCTGATTTTGTGGCAACATGGAGAAGTGTATTGGTGAGGGTAAGAGTACGTGGTTCTGGGAGGAGAAATGGGCTGGGGAGAGGAGTCTAAAAGCAAGTTTCCCTAGACTATACAATTTGAGTGACAATAAGTACATGAAGGTGGGGGATATGGGAGAGTGGAGGAGCGGCGAGTGGGTGTGGAAATGGGACTGGAGACGGGAGCTACTTGATAGAGAGACTAACATGTTATCTGATTCAATTGCACTGATCAACAGGACCAATCTTAGACAAGTAACAACAGACACGTGGAGGTGGAAGCAGGCCAAGGATGGGAGATACAATACAAAAGAAACTTATGAATGGCTTAGACAGCAGCGTACACCGGAGATCGACACGGAGAAGGAGGAATTCAAGCTGGTCTGGAAAAGCTTCGCACCCTCAAAAGTACACATAAACTCGTGGCGAATCATGTGGGGACGGCTGCCAACAAGGGAGAACTTGAAGAAGAGGAAAATCATAGCGGAAGATGCACACTCGACATGCGCTTTTTGCAATGAGACGGTCCAACACACCTTTTTCGAGTGCTCATTCGCATACCAAGCGTGGATGAGATGCCTCAACTGGCTGGGCTTCTCTACAGCTCTTACAAGTAATCCGTCTTCGAACCTTATACAATTTAGCAGAGTACTTAAAGGGAAAATAGGAAGAAGAACAACGGTCAGCATATGGGAATGCATAGCGTGGCTCGTGTGGAAAACAATGAATAAGATGATATTTGAAAATGAAGTAGCAAATCTGGACCTATTGATAGAAGAACTCAAATCAAGGCTTTGGAGCTGGGGAAGAAATAAGGGATTTCTAAAGACAGAGGAATATAAAGATTGAATTTCACAGCCTAGGTTGTTGTTGTTGAATTAGCTTTAAGGCATCTATCATGTTTCTCATTCTTTTGGCCTCTGTATTACAGCAAAGAGGCTGGTATGTAAGGGTATATCTTATACCCCATTTTTAGATTGAAATATAAAACCAATTTACTTATAAAAAAAAAGTTTCGGCTACAATTTGTAACCAGAAACCAAATAGGAACAGTACAGGTATAATGAATTAATGATAGACTGTGGTATGTATAACGACTCCTCCACCTCAATCCAACCCCATAATCTATGTATTTTTGAATTTTTCTACTAAATCCTTCCCCACAAAGCTCGAAATATTAAATATCATCGACTTTCTTCATTTCCACACGACCTAGACAATACACACCCAAATCTAATATTAAGAAAATTAGTGAATAATAATAAAAATATAAGTAATGTAACGTTTTTATTATTTTATTTATATATACATTATCATTTAGTGCATATATATTATTAATTATAAAAAATTAGTAGAAGGACAAAATTAGAATATACAATAACATTTAATTCTTCTTGGTATTAGGCATATAATATAAATTAGATACGTGTTTATCTAATTATATTATATTAGGGGTAGGTCTCCTATGGAATTGATTCTATATATAAAATTGAGTAGATCAGTCAACTATTGACTATTAACTTGGTCAACTTTTGTTTTTCGGTAAAAAAAAAATCGACTTAATTTTTTTTCAGAAATTTTTTTTTGAATTTTTTTTAGTGTTACACTTTTCAATTATCGTGACTTACAATTTTTAAAAAAATATTTTCAGTTATATTGACGTACACTTTTTAATAATGTTATATTGCACATTTTAGTTATATAGATATGCACTTTTTAGTAAAAATGTGTTGCACTTTTCAGTAAAAATGTGTTGCACTTTTCAGTTATAATAACTTACACTTTTCATTAAAATATTGTGTTGCACTTTTCAAGTATATTGACATGCACTTTTAAATAATATTGTGTTGCACTTTCTAGTTATACTAACTTGCACTTTAATTTCTAGTTATAATGACTTACACTTTTCATTAAAAGTTGTGTTGCACTTTTCAATTATAGTGACTTACACTTTTTAATAAAAATATGTGTTACATTTTTTGTAATATTGTGTTACACTTTTTAGTAATATTGACTTACACTTTTCAACACACACATTTTCGAAAAAAATTACCAAAAAAAAAATTACAAAAAAAAAAAAAAAATGATCAAGTCAAAAAATTTATTGACAATATTTTTGAATATGTTGGGTTTAGGGTTGACAAGTCAACTCAATTTCTTATAAAAAATTGATTCTATATAAGACCAATCCTTATATTAGTTGCAATTCCTTAAATATCTCTTCTTTACTTTAGATTTGATTACATATTATCAAAATGTAACTTGTGTCTATAAATACTCTACCGTGTAAACTCTTTTATTTATTAAATGAAAATATAATTTCATAGTCTCCATATGGTATTAACGAGTCTATCGACTCACGCCTCGAACCCACACACAACCCCATAATCGTTGTTCGACATTATTAGTCGTACAAAACCCACGATTACAAACTAACTATAGAGAATGAGAAATTATATTTCATTAAATTAGACGTAATCTATACAAAAGTTATATAATATACATACGAGAAGCCTATTGTCAAGTCTATAATTAAGGGATATACATTGACTAAATATTTACAAGATAATATTTAATATATATATTCCTAATACGCTCCCTCAAGATGGAGCACCATGGGAGAGTCCAATCTTGGACCTTAACAGTTGTAGGCGAGAACGAGGGAGATGCTTGGTTAGAGCATCAGCAAGTTGATTTGCAGACGAAACATGAGAAACTCGTAATTGGGAGGACTTGATCAAGTCACGAACAAAGTGAAAGTCAATTGCAATGTGCTTCATGCAAGAGTGGAAGACCGGCTTGGAACACACATAAGTGGTACCAATATTGTCACAGTAGATTGTAGGAAGTGGTGAGACTGAGAAGTTCAATTCACGAAGTAGAGATTTTTTAACCATTGAACTATAGAGGCAGCAGAAGCAATATTTGCACGATATTCGGCTTCTGTAGAGGATCGAGCCACATATTTCTGTTTCTTGGAGGACCACGAGATAGGATTAACTCAAAGAAATACAATGTAAGCACTTGTAGATGTACGAACATCACTATTGCCTGCCCAATCAGCATTAGTGAAACAGTGTAGAGAGGAGGATGAATCAGATTTCAAGGTGATTCCCACATCTCTAGTATCATTTAAGTATCGTAGAAGACATTTAACAGCTCCCCAGTGAGTGGTAGTTGGTGCATGCATGAACTGAGACAACTTGTGGACAGCAAAAGCAATATCAGGCCTGGTGAGTTGAAGATATTGTAAGCTTCCAAGTACCTGACGATATTGGGTGGCATCAGCTAGAGGAGTCCCATCTGAGAGAGTGAGACGAGTTGAGGTTGGTAACGGAGTTTGCACCAGCTTGGAGGTGATCATGTTGTACCGTGTAAAAAGATCTACCACATACTTTCGTTGAGACAGAAAACACAATTTCTTGGTGCGAAGAACCTCAACTCCCAAGAAGTAGGAAAGAGGGACTAGATCTTTCACTGAGAATTTTGTACCAAGATCTTTAGCCACTTGAGAAAGAAAGTGAGTGTTGTTTCCTGTGAAAATTAAATCATCAACATGCACAAGAAAATAAGCAATAACACCAGATTTATTATACACAAATAGAGACTCGTTAGATCGTGCATGAATAAATCTGATTCCTTCCAAGAATGTTTGTAGAGCTTAGTACCAAGTACGAGGAGCCTGTTTCAAACCATAGATAGATTTATGTAGTTTGCAAACATAGGAAGGAAAGGTCGTGTCAATGAAACCAGGAGGTTGAGCCATGTAAACAGTGTCAGATAGAGTGTCGTGGAGGAAGACATTGTTGACATCAAATTGTTGAAGGGGCCAGTTTCTAGTGACTACAATATTGAGAACGACCCGAATAGTGGCAGGTTTGACAACTAGACTAAAGGTTCCAGAGAAGTCGACACCTAGACACTGATGAAAGCCTTTGTCCACAAGACGAGCTTTAAACTTGTCCAACGAACCATCCGGTTTGTGCTTGATACGAAAGACCCACTTGGAACCAACAACATTTTGATAAGCAAAAGGCAGAACCAGGTCGCAAGTTCCATTTCTAAGAAGGGCATCAAATTCAGCGGACATAGCTTCCCTCCACCATTCATCCTTTAAAACCTGGGAAACACAATTGGGTTCAATATTAGGAGACAAAACGGATGTAAGACCGTACCTCGGATTGGGCTTGAAGACCCTATTTTGAGAGCGGGTGACCATACGTGGTGCAGGGGTCCGTAGATGAGCATTTGGCGGCACGAGAGGGTTGGAAGTGGCAGCGGGTGGAACGTGATTAGTTTGTAGATTTTGAGGGAGGGGTTGTATTTACCAAGGTAGGGTGAGGTGACGGGTGCATTAATCAATTCTGGGTGTGTATCGGGTGCATTTACTAAAGTTGGAGGTATGTCGGGTGTATTTACTAATTCTGGGGGTGTATCAGGTATTGAGGCCAGAATAGGATTTGGGTCAGGAATGGGGTGGATTTACTAAATCTGGGAGTGAATTCATCAGGTCAGAAGAAGCAGGGGTGTATCTGCCAAATCTGGAGGTGTGCTTGAAAGAGAAGAAATTTTGGCAAATGAGAAGGTATGTTCAACGAACTGAACATGACGAGAGGTGTAAACTCTATGAGTGGAATGGTCAGACAGAGGTACGCACTTTGAGTTGGAGAGTATCCAATGAAGACACATGGAGTGGACCGGGAGTTAAGTTTATGAGTGGTGTAAGGACGAAGTCAAGGATAACATAGGCAACCAAAGACTCAAAGTTTGGATAGGTTGGGAGGTTGTTTTAAGAGGCATTGGAAGGAGGATAGCATGTTGAGGTTAACTTTGGGAAGGCGATTTATGATGTAGGTGGTTGTACAGACGACATAAGGCCAATATGTAAGGGGCATGGAGGCATGGTGAAGAAGGGCGAAGGTTGTATCAACAACATGCATGTGATGACGTTCAGACGTGTCATTGTGTTCGGGTGTGAGGGGGGTGTGGTGAGATGGGTAATACCATGGGTTTGGAGAAACAAGCGAAGAGCAATAAACTCTCCCCCATTGTCAGTGTAAAGAGTTTTGATTTTGGTTTGATAGTATGTTTCGACAAGAGCTTTATAAGTGGTGAATGTAGGGAGGACATCAGATTTATGTTTTAAGGGATAGATCCATATGTATTTGCTAAAGTGATCAACGAATAAGACATAATATTTAAAGCCCTCATAAAAGTATTCATTGTATTATTTTTTTATCAGCATATATAAAATTACATATTCCCAACGTCTCCAGTCTCGCCTGGTTGTCCATTTAACTTTGACATAAAAGTTAATACAAAGTATAAAAGTTAGTTATTAGTATTATAAAAAGTAAAATAACTACCATGACTCTCATGATGTGATCCGAGATGATAAAAGAGTTATATTGTACATGGAGGACTATTCCATTTAGGCCGTCCTCGATGAATGCTAGTTGTTGCGAGGACGGCATGTTCGTTGATGAGTCTGCCACACAAACTTGATGCACATTGTCTAATGCATGCAATTCGACCATCTCTGGCTGGCATTTGCCGACACAGAACCAATGTCGGGTCAAAATCATCGTGATTTTGTTGCCTTATGGTCATAGTTTTAAAGACGCGCTAAGGCGTGAGGCTATAGGTTGTGTACCTTTTTTGTGTTTAGTGTGACACAAATTCTAAGGCTCGTGCCTTAGGCGCGCATCTTATTCTTTTTAGATTTTCGTTACCCCAAGATGTGGTTTATGTAGAAAATTTAAAATAAAAATCATTTATGCCACAAAATAACTCAAAAGAAGAAGACAAAGCGAAATCATAAACAAGAAATCAATGTCGAATTTAGGCCTGGGGTTTAAGAAAAAAATTGGTAAAAAAAAGAAGAAACTAAGAAACAACATTGTTGCCCTTATACAATAAGTTATTTTCCCCATTTTCCATTGTGAATCTAATATTCTGTGTTGCTAATTTTCCATTGTGAATCTAATCTTTGTTGCTAATCTTTTTTTAATTTAAAATGAACGAGAACTAGACTATTGATTTTAAATTGTTGACTTTGGTACATTTGATGTTTTTTCATGTTTACATTAGTTATAATTAATGTTTATTAGTTTGACTTTTGGATTTCACTATTTTTTTTTACACTTTTCTTTTTAAAGATCTCAATATTATTATTTTTTTTTTCAAAAAGTCTTGTACAAAATGAGATACTAATCCTCCCTTTTATACCACATAATTCTTTAATGGTTTTCCGATGTACGTGGAACTTGTTTGAATCCAACAACTTCATTGAATGAACTTATTTGCCTCGTTTATTTGAGGTGTAAAGTAAATATCATTTTTAGTAAATCTTTACCCGTAAATAGTTATGGAACAGTTATGTAGGAAGTATGTTATATAAATATACGAATAATGCTTAGTGAAAAAGAACAAGAGGCGCGCCTAAGGCACACATCTGGGTGCGTCTTGCGCCTTTTAAAACTATATATGTATGCGGCATTGGTGAGGTTTGTCGTTGACGATCGAGCTTATCCACGAAATCATTAGAATCTTCTTCAACGGGCATAACTTGGTAAATTGATCCAATTTTTCCTCCTCGTATAATTTTCCAAAGGTTCTTTAGACACATGCACGCTGGTTAAATGAGAAATGGTCTTGCATGTGATATATACACGCATGCATTATTTATATATTCGGATTCAACTTGTTCCAATATTCCTTCCGAATCTGCCTTTTTCAGCAACCATATATTGTTTATCTTTAATTTTATATATCTGCAGATTGCAAACTGCTTCAACAAAGGCGCGGTGAAACAATAAAAAAAGTGAATAATAGTATTATAATTATGAGTTCCTAATTCCTATAGACAATTAGACATTCATGTGCTCACTACTTCAACGTCTCAATTGTCCTTAATTGAATATATTACTAAAAGGTAGACACCTTGCAGGTTTGAATTGGTGATGAGATCGAGGACATAATCAAATTCAATCCGAAATTATATGCTACTTATTGATTAATTAAGACAAAGTTTAGAGGATAAATTAGTTCTAACATAGATGGTTAATTAAATTTCTCTAATCAAGTTTAAAATATATTATTCAACTTTTTTTTTTCGTAGGTTCAATGAAAACTATTCATTCTTTTTTTTTTTTAACTATTCTCTCTCACATTTTATTATATTTTTCTCTCTTTGTTCATTTATTTATATTCTATTATATTTTTTAACCTCCGTATTCAAAACTCATGAGTAGAATTCCATCGGGACGGAGGAAGTAATTTCTACACAATAAGCACAAACACACTCGAATGTATACTTACAATAAATGATCGAAAGACACTTCATCTGTGATTTAATGTGGACCAATCGAACGGACGGCACCATATATATAAATTTAATAAGCTAGCTGCTGCAACAAAAACTTGAAATTAACAATTAAGAAAGTAATCTTTTCACGAAGGAGAGCTTAGAAACTGTATAATTAATATAAGAACGAACAAGTCGAAGGTGAGACCATATATCATATAAATATATAAAAACATCACTTTAAAATAAAATATAAGCTATACTTCATGCAATACTTTTTTAGACTGAATTATTAATTTTAGCTCAGACTTTTCAATTTCAATAAATTTATCACAAGTTTAAAAACATCCTCATTCATAAATTAGCCAATATTTTTCACTTTTTAACAATTTTAACAAGTAGTAGTAATATTTTTCAATCAATGAATTTCCATAAATATTATTTCAAACGATTTTTAAAAAAATACCTTACTTTTTAAAAAGGTCAAACTCCAGAATAAAAAAAAAACTAAAATTATATAATATTTTTTTATTCCGTAATATATAAAAAGGGAAAATTATTTTTTAATACAATTTTCTAAATAAGTGAATGTTACTAATGAGTTATGACAAATACAGTATAATATTAGTTCAAATAGAGTATAGTATTAGTTCAAATATAGTATAGTATTAGTTCACATATTGTATAGTATTAGTTCAAATATTAAATAGAAACAAGTTACATGTATGTAACTGGTACACAAGAGTGCAATTCTATTAAAAAATCGTAAATATCTTGTAAACCTCTATTTAATTGAATAATTTTAGATTTACAGATTTTAAATTGAAATTTTCAATTCCATTATTTTTCTTATTTGTAATTATTAGAAGTTTTCTCATTTATATTTGATATTTTAAATTAATTGATAAATAGTACTCCCACACTTTCTTTTTAATACGTCCCAAACTAACTTTCACACAAAAAAAACTTTTATAAACTCCACTCACAATATTCTCAATATTATGATAAAAAAAACTAATATACGCAAGAAATCATAAGAAACTGCTTCTTAGATTGATTAGCGAAAATAACTGCTTCAATTGAATTCTTCAATGTAGGTTACATGCGGCATATATATATCCGCAAAATAAGATACGTACCAACATAGGTCCTATAAGTATGGGCCTATATAAAGAAAAGAAGTGGGCCGAAATAATAATACAAGCCCAAAACAATTAAAGCAAAGTATATAATTCTCAACCCTCCCCCTCAAGTTGAAGTGTGAAGATCACGAACGCTCAACTTGCCCTGAAGAAAATAAAATCGATCAGTCCCTAGTGCTTTCGTGAAAATATATGTCACTTGGTTTGTAGTCGAAACTTCAATAGGATGGATATCACCATTGTCTACTCTTTCACGAACAAAATAGCAATCCATCTCAACGAGTTTAATTCGTTCATGAAATACCAGATTCACCGCGATGTGACGAGCCGCTTGGTTGTCACAAAGAAGAGGTGTGGGACCAGATTGCAAAACGCCAAGGTCCTTCAACATCCATCTTAGCCATATAATCTCGCAGGTGGTCGTAGCCATTGCTCGGTACTCCGCCTCAGCTGAAGAACGCGCCACTACAGACTGTTTCTTGGTGCGCCAAGATACGGGAGCGCCTCCAAGTGTTATGAAGTATCCAGTGGATGATCTACGGGTGAACGGACAGCCTACCCAGTCGGCGTCGCAATGTCCACTAAGAGAGAAACCTCCTGCCGCTGGTAGAAATAAGCCTTGTCCAGGGGCGTGTTTCAAATATCGGAAGACTCATTGTGCAGCATTCATATGTGCTAGACGAGGGTGGCCAAGAAACTGGCTCAATTGGCTCACTACATAGACAATATCCGGGCACGTAACGGTGAGGTAGAGAAGGTGGCCTATGAGACGTCTGTACTGCAAGACATCCACTAAAGGATTGGAATCGTCATGATCCAACTTCAGGTTTTGTTCCATCGGGAAGAGGCTCGGGCGACATCCTTGGAGTCCACTTTCTTCCAAGATGTCCAAGGCGTATTTTCGTTGACTCAAGATGAAGCCTTCAGGTGAACGGGCGACTTCAATGCCCAAGAAGTACTTCAAGGGGCCCAAGTCCTTGATGTTAAATTTATCGTCTAGGCAATGCTTTACAAAGGCAATGTGTGAGGAATCGTTTCCAGCAAGTATTACGTCGTCCACATAGATCAGGGCAGCAACAAAGGTGGTCTTTCGTCGGAATGTGAACAAGGAATGATCTGCATGTGATTGACGAAATCCAATGGCACTTAGTGCTTGGGTAAATTTCTCATACCAATTTTGTGACGCCTGGCGAAGGCCATATAGGGACTTTTTTTAAGCTTGCAAACTCTTGTGTCGCCACTTCTAGCAAAACCCTGTGGAATGCTCATGTACAAATCCTCATGAAGGTCACCATGAAGAAATGTGTTGTTGACGTCCAACTGGTGAACCTCCCAATCTCGTTTCACAGCAACCGATAGTAAGCATCGGACTGTAACCAACTTGGCGACCGGAGAAAAAGTCTCATGAAAGTCCACACCATCAATTTGAGTGAAACCTTTCGCGACGAGTCGCACTTTGTACCTCTCAATATCACCATTGGGTTTATATTTGATCTTATAAACCCACTTAGATCACACCACTTTCTTTCCGGGAGGGAGTGCTGCCAAAACCCATGTTCCATTCTTTCCAATGCACTGACCTCTTTGGCCATGGCTTCACGCCATAATGGATCTTTAATCGCCTGGGCAAAATACATGGGCTCATCGCGCGAGGTGATGGCCGCTAGGAATGCAGTGTGAGCTGGAGAAAATTTCTTGTATGAAACATAATTAGAAAGTGGATAAACCGTCGAAACTGTCAATTGGGTAGTGGGCTGCCCATGGTCGATGGAGGGCGGCAAATTTAACTCATAGGCTTCCAGGTGCTTTGGTTGTGTTTTGGTTCGGCTACTGACGCGCGGAACAACATCGCTTGAGGGGCAGGGATCGGCGCCGCATCTGGTGGCGAATGAGTGGAGTTGTGCGGCAAGGGCACATCATCTCTAGCAGGCGAGACATCCGCCTCACTCCGAGTGGGTCGACCAACAAGGTGTCGCAGCCTCGCGGAGGAATGGGCAAGAGGAGACCACCTCGCGCTCAGGGCCTTTGGCAGGTGAGTGCTCCCCTCGGACGTTGGCTTGCGTTGTATGCGTGGCATCAACTAGATCCAAGTCGTTGCATCCTTTGAACGGGAATATGTGTTCGAGGAATGTGACATCTCTAGAGCTGTAAAATTTGTGGGTGCTTAGATCACACACTCGGTATGCTTTCTGTCCACATGGATAACCAACAAAAACGCATGCGCTCCCCCTTTCGTCAAACTTATCCTTGCGCCGATTTTCATGGGCATATACCAAGCACCCAAAAGTTCGAAGATGTTTATAGTCGGAACTTTTTTTGAACAAAATCTTGAAGGGTGTCTTGTTGTCAAGTACTTGTTAGGGTAGGCGCTCAATTATGTAAACGGCCGTCAAAATACATTCTCCCCATAAATCAATTGGTAATCCTGATTCAAAACGGAGAGCTCGTGCAATTTCTAATATATGTTTATGCTTACGTTCTACAACTCCATTCTGTTGTGGCGTGTCTGTGCAAGAACTCTAGACTAATATTCCATGGTTGCTGTAATAATCAAGTAAGGTGGTTGTTTGAAATTCGACTCCGTTATCGGAGCGAACTCGTTGGACATGCAATTTGAATTGGGTGTCAATCATATTGCAGAATTGGATTAAAAATTTTGAAACTTTAGACTTTCTGTGAATAAGAAAAACCCACACTCCCCTGCTATAATCCTCCACAATAGATAAGAAATAACGAGCACCGGATAACGAATCACATCTATAGGGGCCCCATATGTCACAATGAATTAACTCAAAACACGCAGAGGTTTTAATATGGCTAACAGTGAAAGGTAAGCGAGTTTGTCTTGCACGAATACATGAATCACAAAAGTCAGGTTCTCTTATACGTGAATCCAGGCTACTAACATGCTTTAATTTTCCATATGATGCATGGACTAAGCGACGATGCCATAAATTTGAGTCTCCAAAAACAGCTAAAACAACCCTGTTACTCTTTGATGGTTCAAGGTAATATAGGCCATCGCGATTCCTACCCACTCCAATCAGCTTCTTCGAGTGTGAGTCATGTATAACGCAAAAATCACGAAAAAATATGAAGGTGCAGTTTAACTCAGTGATGAGTCGACTAACGGAAATCAAGTTACAATGGAACTGCAGAATAAATAGGACGCGACTGAGATTCAGTCCATGTCCCAAACTGATTTTCCTGATTGAGTGAATGGAGATTACTTCTCCATTAGGAATTTTCACCGGTGGTTCGGATGTCGCAAGCCTTTTATTTATTAACGCCTCATCTTGACACGAGATGTGTTCACTCGCACCTGAATCTATGATCCAAGATTGGGAAAAGTTTAGTACTGTACATGCCATATGGGCTGTTGGTGTTGGTGGTCCGTCCGAATTGCCGTGAAATTCAGTCCGAACGAATTTCGTGAGCCGCGCCATTTGTTCGGCGCTTAGTCCAGGTATTGTAGTTCCCTCAGGCGCCACCTGTGCGGCCAGCGACTGCCCTGTTCGCTTGGAGTTCTGGCTTTGTTCGTCACGCCTGCCATCTTGTCCCCGGCGGTTCCACGTTGGTGGATAACCAATTTTCTCAAAAAAATGTCGACGTTATGGTTTGTTTTCTTGCAATGAGTGTAGTATCGACCTTCCTTGGGAGCCGATTGTCTATGATTAGTCTCCTTCTTGGTCTGGGTCTGGAATGCAGCAGCCTCGACGCTGGATTTTCGCACAGATGAAATTGAACGGTGTTGTTCATCCTCCGAGACGAGAAGGTATGCCGAACTAAGTGTCGGGACAGGCCGTGTTCCAAGAATCTGCGTTCGTATGGAACAATACACATCGTCTAATCCCATGAGAATCGTATAGTCGATCTCGATCCCTTGCTGCGGCCAACAACTTGGCTATATTGCACGAGCATCCCACGCACGAACATGTGGGAACCGGAGAGATTGTGCTTGCTTCATCCCATATCCTGCGGAGTTTGCTGTAGTACGCAGCAACAGAGACACCTTCTTGACGGATTTGACTGATTGCTCGTCTTAATTCATACGCCCTAGGGGCACTTTCCTTACCAAATCGTTCCTTTAAATCTTCCCATATTTCTTGAGCCGTTCTGAATTTTACGGAATGTCGCATCTCCGGTGCCATGCTATTAAGCAGTCATCCCTTCACCATGGCGTTATCCCTCTTCCAATACGGAAAGTACGGATCGTCCGCCGTCGACATCGGAATATCACCATCAACGAAACCAAATTTGTTTTTGGCATAAAGAGAATTGGTCATATCATCGACCCAATCAGCATAGTTGAAATCTTTTTGCATCAACCCGACGAAGACGTCTCCAGGTTTATCGGAGGCGTGCAAGTAATACGGGGACATCGCATCTACCACGACGGGCGTCGATTTGGAACCTTCACCGACTTCTTTCTTGGCTATCTTATCGTTGCCAGTCATGTTTGATTGCAGCGGAAATAATCTGTTACTGAAGTGAGCGAATCAACCAGAATAGTCGCTATAGTACCATGATAAAACTAATATACGCAAGAAATCATAAGAAACTGCTTCTTGGATTGATTAGCGAAAATAATTGCTTCAATTGAAGAATCAATGTAGGTTACATGTGACATATATATATCCAAAGAAAATAAGATACGTATCAACATAGGTCCTATAAGTATGGGCCTAAATAAAGAAAAGAAGTGGGCCGAAATAATAATACAAGCCCAAAACAATTAAAGCAAAGTATATAATTCCCAATACTTTTTCTTCACATATACACAAAAGTCAAACCATTTCGTTATTTTATACATAAAATTTTATAAAAAGTTACTCCTCAAAACTCCATCATTATTACACTTTCTTAATATGTGTGTCCATCTACCTATAAAAATTAATATGGAACGGAGGGAGTACTATGTGCTAAAATTGTAAAAACAATGGATGGGTATTTAGTAGACTAAGAAAAATAGCATGGGTTAAAAATAGGTAAAAAGAAATGAAAAAGGAAAAAAGGTACTCCGTATGAACTAAAATGATCATGGATTGATATAAAAAGTACATGTGACAAATTGAATACTCCCTCCGTCTGCCTATAAGTTTCTCATTTTACCATTTTGGTCCGTCTGCATATAAGCTTCTCATACCTTTTTTGGTAAGTACTTTTTCTTACACTTCACTTTATATCTTACTTTTTATCTCTATCTCTCTCCTCTCTCAATCACATCACTTATACTATATCTATTATTTAATCATTTTTCTTAATTTATGTGTCAAAAAGTAACGTGAAATTTATAGGAGTACGGAGAGTGTAAAATAAAAAGTATACATTCTAAATTGGTGATTTCCCCCTTTTTTTTAATCATACGGAAGGTTTCAGTGCTTTTCATGATCACGAAACCTAGCAATCACATTGATATTTTCTGTCTTGGGCGTTTTCAATTATTCTTTTCACTCTTAATTTTCCAGTTCTATAAATAAATAAAACCGTGAAGCCAATTTTCACAATTAATTCAAAATACAATTACTAATATTATTCTCCACAGAATTAATCAATGGTGCACGTTGTCAAGTTTGTATTGGTGCTCACAATCGTTTGTCTCCTCCTCACCTCCGCTGTTGCTGCCGGCGGCGGATCAAGGGGTGGCTCCGGCAGCGGGTGCCGCTGTGGAAATAATATTGTGCGTTCAATGCCTGCCGGTAGCAGCAGCGGCAGCACACCATCTGTATTTTTGAAATGGCCCATTTTGGTCCTATCCTTTATAACTCATGCTTTATTTCTTTTGCATAATTAAAACTACCATGTAGGAGTATTTATATTGAAGCTAGCTAGCTAGATTAATCGAATTGTTTGTTATAAATACTGAAGTTCATTGTATATTCTATGAACATGTATAAATTTACATTTTACATTAAAAAAAATATGAGTGTGACAATTTCTCAATTTATGTCTTGCACTCTTTCTCAATATCATTTTAATATTATTGGATGTCTCAAGGGACAAAAAAAAAATATTACTCCCTCCGTCCCCGAAAAGTTTGCGGGAAATTTTAGGCACATGGTTTAAGAAAAAAGTGTAATGATGAGAGTGTTGAGTGGTAATTTTATAAACTTTTATATATAAAGTAAATAAAGTAGGTGAGTTGAGTGTATGGTGGGCCCCAAAAGTATTGGCATGAAGGGTAAATATGTGTATTTTGTGAGGGTGGAGATTGTGATGGTTATTTCTATTTTGGGGTATGCAAATTTTTTAGGAACAAACTAAAAAGGAAAGTATGAAAACTTTTCAGGGAGGGAGGGAGGGAGTATATATGAGTGGGTTCACTATGTATATTTGAGATTTGAAGGTCTAATGCATTTTCATAAGGGTCTGACTATATGCACCTCCATTTCAGTTTGATGCACTCCCCCATCACTCCCCCGATTTATACACACCCTGAAATTTAGGTCACACCCCCCTCAAATGTCATAAATACCCCTCCCTTCATAAAATACCTATTACTATCAACACCCAACCCTAAATTCATTCTTCATCTTCTCCAACCCACCCCACCCTCCCCTCCCCTCCCTCCACCCCGTCGCCGGCCACCCACGCCTCACCTCGCCGCGGCCACCCCCGCCCCAACCACTCCCGGCCACCCCCGCCTCCGCCTCGCCTCCTGTTAAAAAAAAAATATACAGATTGGCGGCCGCGCGGCCACCCCGTCCATCGGCCGCCGCGGCCGCCCCCCAGGTTTGCCCCCCTCCCCCTCCTTCCTCCCCCCCTCCCCCGATCTCTTCTCTCCCATCCATTTCCCCCGCCGCTGAAATCGCAGATCTGTAAAAAAAAAAATATACAGATTGGCGGCCGCGCGGCCACCCCGTCCATCGGTCGCCGCGGCCGCCCCCCAGGTTTGCCCCCCTCCCTCCCCCGATCTCTTCTCTCCCCTCCATTTCCCCCGCCGCCGAAATCGCTGATCTGTAAAAAAAAAAATATATACAGCGGCCGCGCGGCCGCCCCGTCAATCGGCCGCCGCGGCCGCCCTCTCCCCTCCATTCCCCCCTCCAAACACCACCCAGATCTGTAAAAAAAAGTTTCAGGGCCGCCCCCGTCCATCGGCAGGCCGCGGCCGCCTCTACCTCTCTCTTCTCTCCCTCTCTTCACCGGCGTTAGCCCACCCCGATTCGCCGACATTAAACACCAGATTTTTTTTTTTTACTTCAACACTGTAATGTCGACCATGTACACTTTCGTCGACATAATAATGTCGACGAGAGTTTATATGGTCGACATTACAGTGTCGATCGACATTTGTTGGTCGACCATGTATTCTTCCGTCGACAAAATGCGGTCGACAGGAAGATATATGGTCGACGAAATGTGGTCGACGAGAAGATATATGTATGGCACTGGTTTGACGAATTTTTTTAAAAAAATATGTTAGTTTTCTAAGTTTTGATAATATGTTTGTTTTGACGATTTTTTTTAAAAAAATGTTAGTTTTCTAAGTTTTGATAATGGTGTTTGTTAATGGGTTTGATAATGGTAATTTGTGGATGAATATGGTTGATTTGTTGAAATTTTTGTTTTTTTATTTCTTGTGACCAGAAAAAATGGTGATGGTGCCGGAATTTTGGGTTAAGGTGAAAGAAAGGATAAGTAGAGGGTGCGTTTAGTAAAAGGAGTGCATCTAGTACGCAGTATTTTAATGAAGGGTATTTTTGACTTTTTACTCTATTATTTTATTAATAAATTGAAAGGGGGAGTGCATCAAACTGAAATGGAGGTGCATATAGTCAGACCCTTTTCATAAATTTTCAATGGCCCTACTAATTCCTATGCATATACTATGAAGGAACTCAAATAGTAATCCAATGTTCACAATTTTATACTCACTCCGTCCAATATTAATTTTCATAGGTAGATGGACACGCATTTTAAAAGAGTGTAATAATGAGTGAAGTTTTGAGAGATAATTTTATAAAGTTTCATGTATGAAGTAAATAAATGAGTTGACTTTTATGTATGAGTAGAGAAAAGGTAATGACATTTGTGTAAAATTGAGGATATTGTGAGGGTGAGGTTTATAAAAGATTTTCCATTTTAAGTGTGTGAAAGTATTGTGGGACGTCCTGAAAAGAAAAGTGTGAAAGTTATTGTGGGACGGAGGGAGTATAAAATATTACTCCTCCGTCCAATTTCATTATTCACACTTTCCTTTATTGGTTGTCCAATTTTATTATCCGCATACCCTTTTTGGAAATAATATTATTCATAGTATTACTTTATCTCCACCCTCCTATCCTCACTTATTTACCCACTTTGTCACTTACTTTATTCATAAACAATCACTTTATCTATAAATGGACCCCACAACATCCCATCATACCTCCAACTTATCTACTTTATACATAAATTAATCAATATTCATTAAAAACCGTGCCCAGAGAAGTACACATAATAAAATTGAACGGAGAGAGTATTACTTTTAAATTTACGCATACATAAATTAATTTTTTATTTTATTTTATAATATTTATACAATAATCCTTTAAAATTTTATTATTAAATATTTTTTAATATATATGTACATCTACACGTAAATGTTATGAAATAGAATAATATTTAGGAGGTGTGCTGTCAATCAATAAGTAGTTGTACTATTAAATATTGTAATGGAAAAAAGTTTAAGAGGCAACAAAAAGATAAGATATGTAGGTTACGTGTTTAATTTGGAGGCCACAACTTGTGATGCTCCTATTTAATTCAGTGACAACGAAATTAAGTGGTTGATAATCAGATATGTAGCCCGTCAAAAAAAATCAGATATGTAGTCGGTGGCAATTACGCTTTTAGTAATCTTGATATTACGAATGTTAATTAAGCCCTTTATCAATATATAATCATTCCTTTGCATGTCATATATAGTATATTTTTATCGATAAATTCAAGATTTTATTCCACATAAAGTTTCGGCTACAATTTGTAACCAGAAACCAAATAGGAACAGTACATGTATAATAATAGACTGTGGTATATATATTAACGACTCCTCCACTCCACCTTAATCCAACCCCATAATCTATAATATTTTACTACATCCTCCACCACAAAGCTCGAATTATTAAAAATCATTGAGTTCCATCATCTCCACACGACCCACATAATACACACCCAAATCTAATATTAAGAAAATTAGTGAATAATGATAAAGATATATGTAATGTGATGTTTTTATTATTTTACTATTTATATATACATTATCATTTAATGCATATTATTAATTATAAAAAAAAAGTAGAAGGATGTAAAAAAAAAAAAAGTAAAAGGACAAAATTAGAATATAGTAAGTAGGGTCTTTCTATGGTAAGACAGGTTTCGCCCTGTCTTACAAAAAACAATACTTTAAATACCGTTAGATCGTTGATCTGACGTATGAAATTTATTTTATATGATTGCACTTCGCATTAATACGTTTGCTCTATGCATTATGCAATCGCACCGCGTCGCCCTACTATTAAATTAAATTAATATATATAAAATGACTAATGTATCCTTTTAATTTAAAATATATAAAAATATTTAATTATAAAATTACATATTTTTATTAAAATAATTAGCATTAAATAATATATCATCAAAATCATTTAATAAATACTATATTACAAAATCATACTCGGTTTTCTGATGCTCCTACAACTTTATACTCATGGTGGCAATTTCAATTGTGTGATGTTTTCATACAATTAATTAAAACGTATTTTGATGATCAAGAATTCAAGATCCAACATTTTCACAGGATACCTTGTAGTTGTGTTTAGATTATGGATTACGATTACTTCATCCCTTTATGCCATTTGTCACAGCGTCTTCCTTCTTAGGTAGATTTGAGGAATTTCCCTGTCAATTGATCAAGAACAGGGAGAGCTATGGATAATTTGAGAATCAGATGTCAAACCAATTGCTTGATAGAGTGATGGGTGTGATTACCGAAGGAGGGATTGATAAAAATTGTGGGAATGAATTTGATTTGATTAGGAATAAGAACTATGAGAATGTTTTTAATTAAATTATCATTAAAAAGATATTTGGTTGAGATTATTTAAGTTAAAAGAAGGTTAAGTTTATAGTTTTGTATATATTTTAAAAAATTATTATAAGGATATTTTGATAATTTTATAATTTTTTTAATAAAATTTAAAAATTTTATATTATTACGAAGTACGTTCGCCATTACAAAACTAAATGATATGTCAACTTCTCATTGAACGTCTTTTGTAAGATAGGGCGAACCCCCTGTCTCACCTTAGAAAAGCCCTAGTAACATTTAATTCTTCTTAGTTAGTGTAAAATAACAAATATTTTGGATAAAAAAACTCTTGTCTAGAAAGACAAATAAATTGGGTCTAAGAGGGGAGTATGTCTGCTCTCAAAAAAAGGAGTATGTCTCAACAATTTTGCTTTTTTATTTAATCAAACAATCTGTTTTACATAACAAAAAAAATACTCCAACTATTTTCCGGTTCATTCTATCATTTCTATGTGTTGTTTCATTTTTTATGCTTGGTATATATTAGTTTGCCAAAAACTTATATACAATATTTCTTCATAGTATTACCGTGAAATTTAACCAATTTTTCTATTTCTATTCGGTATCCGATCTCCTTCTTTAGCATTGTCTTCTTTTCTTCTGCACTAAATTAAATCTGCAGACTTTCATATTTAACTGTTCAGAATATTTCTGATCTGCTACAAAACAAGACAGAGAAATCATTATTTATTTTTAATGAATTAATGAGAAAAAATCAACAATAATACCACACACAGATTTATTTCAATTAATTGTTGATAATTATGTTTTTGTAATTGTAGGGATCGATAAACTATTCAACATGGTTGTATTTTTCGTGTTTTCAATTATTGTTCTTCGTCTTTTAATGTGGGTATCTCATTTCCTCTCAATACTGACATTTTATTTATACAATAATACATCTTTCTCTATAAAATAATACACTTGTGTTTATATAGTAACACAATTTTCAATTAATACATGTATTACTATAAAGACAAATATGTGTTACTCAAACGCCATTACTTTTCCTTACAGTAACACATATTTGTCCGTACAGTAAAATATAATTGTATTTAAAGTAATTAATTAAGAATAAGTTTTTCTGTTTATCTCTTGAGGTGATTTTTTTTGAAAGATATGTTTGATTTGGTATAACTTACAAAAATCTCGAGTTATTTTATTATTCCTTAAATTAATTGTATTAATATTTTTAAGTGAAAAGTCAATTTATGTGTTATTTGCACTTACAGTAACACATATTTGCCCTACAGTAACATATACTCCGTTTTTTATTTTTATAGTAACACAGACCTGAACCTCGTTTTTCTGTTAGCCTTCTGAGCGACTTTTTTCGCAATTTTTTTGGCAAGATCCGTTTGACCGGTCATACCCGCTACAGATCTCGAATTTTTGGCCCTTCTTTAAATATACTAATATTTCACGTGAAATATTTTATATAAGTGTTTTCATATATATATATAGACGTGGTGTCCAGCGGGGGCAGTTGGGCCCCCACTATTTTTTTTATATATTTTTTTTGTTTCGTAATTATTTATCTATTTTTTTATTGAGACGGTTTAAGATTATTTGTACACTTTTAATACGAAAATAATTCACAAAATTAATACCCTGATCATTACATTATTTTATTTTTAAAATTGCCACTAATTTTTTACTCACATTTTCCTTTACACACCACTAAATTCTATTTTACACCTCACTAAATCGTCCAAAATACGATCTTTATTTGACCTCACACCCCCACTAAATTCATTTTTCTTAAAAGTGAGTCGGTGAAGCAAGACATCACAAGATGTGGGAGTATAATTTAAGCTCTACATTTATCTAATATTAGTAACTAATGTCTCTGTAGTGATGAAAGTTTAATTTTAACACCGTTTCGCTTAATACGAGGCGGAACAATCAAAATTAATTTCCTTCAAAATATAACAAAAGTTGTTAAATTTAAATTTAATGAAATGAGTTATATTGAAAATTTTATACTACGCAATAAAATAATTTTGTATGTATAATTGAGTATTATTTTGTAAATCGGACCCCAATCTTAAATTTTTGGGTCCGTCACTATATATATATATATTACAAATTTACTCGTCTTCTATAAATGTAAAATATTATTGGCTTTCGGAAAACAAATAGTATTAGTGTAGAATATATATTTCAATTAAAGGGAGAATTTTAGAGAATATATAGAAATAATTTAGACATAAATGAAAAAAATAGGGAAAAACAACAATTAACTGATCGAATCTAAGTTCGTTAGTTCATCTACAGCCTAACAAAGGATAAGACCAGAAATAAAAGTCCAAGGAGTATATATTCACTTAATTAACTGATGATTTTATTCACATTGTAAAAGTAGAGTTTTGACATTATTGAAATGGGCAAAATTATTGAAAAATGTATACTTTTAGTTTTAATAATTAAGACAATACAGGTAGGCATTAAGTTGAATATATATATATAAACATCTATTTAGTATATGACTTAGTTTTGGACAACAGTTATTGAAGAATTCAACTGGTCAACTGAGTAAATCAATCGAGACTGAATAAATACACGTATGCTCAAGATAAAAATCAACTCAGCACATAGTCGATTAGAAGACAGAAGATTTGAAGATTTGAGGATTTGAAGAGTTAAAAGAGAAGATCATTGAGTATCAAACAATTGAAAAGCTGGTTGAGACTCGGTCGTTGACGACTCATGATAGTTAAAGTTTGGAAAGACTATTGCTCATCCAAAGAAGACAATATTGAATATTCATTTCAAGTGTTACAAATCAATGTTAACATAAAAAAAAAAAATCATAAAGTTAACAAAACAAAAATAAACTAGCTCCAAGTGTCATCTTTATATCTATTGAAACTCATCTGACATGAAACAATAAAAAGATGTCCACTGGTACTGGTTTGACATAAAACTGAACTTATCAGATACCAAGAAGAAAATTAACTAACACACAATTATTTAGAATATTCAAGTATTTTCAAGAAAACTTTTGCAAGTCAAATCTCCACCATGTCGTCTCTCTCTTTGGTTTCACCATTGACTCTCCTTTCGTCCCTCGAGTCGTCTCTCTCTTTGGTTTCATCATTGACTCTCCTTTCATCCCCCGAGCGCCTTAAAGTTTTGCAAGTCAAATCTTTTTTAGTGTCCATCTTTGTAATCTAACCATAAACTTCTAAAGCCCCAAGCTTAGAAAAGGTCTCTTAAACCAAACTTGTAAGAAAGATTTTTTATAGTTGAAAGTTGGAACCAACTTCAAATATACTTTACCCCTTTAAGAAATCAAGGGCTAGACTTTTGTTTGTAGTAAGAACTTTCTCAAAGGATAATAATTCGTGGAAAGTGATAAATTCAATAGTGTCCATCGACACTTAAACTTCAAACATTTCGTTAAAGAAATTAATACACAGTTAAGTATGTGGAGTAGATATAGAAGTCGAGTCTCTAAACTATTATAGATCTCTATGTCTTTACAACTTTGATATATTCTACTTATTCATTCATTTTACTTATCAAAACAGTATAAGTTGTATAACACGCAATGAATTGAGCATCAAACACAACTGATATTATTTTTTTTTACATAAAATTAACTAAGAGTTTTAATTTAGTTAAAACACGAGTTTTTCATAATTAGATGAGCCCGGTTTTAGGGCCTATACTTTTTTACACTCAACTTAGTTTATTACTTTATTTGATAATTGTTTAACTGATCAACTTTCGAGCAGTCGGTAGATTAGTTATCTAAAAGACTCTCACATACAATAACTTTATTTGTTAACTTCTCTAAGTTAACTACTCAAATTGTTCACATTTTTTTTAGTTGATAGGTCTATTCACTTCTTTTTAATGTTCACTAACTTGTTTCGTGAACTTTGCAACATCTCAAAAATATATGTAGTTATTTATTACAATGGAGTGTTATTTGCTAAGAAATGAAATTGATTTAATATTAAAAAAAAAAAAAATTGGTCCATAAAAGACCAAGTTAATATAGCTAGGTCCGATGAGATCCAAACTGAAGATTGGCCCAGTGAAATAGTCCGACCCGACCCGGCCGATTTTTCAAGTGTCGTTGAAACTAGATAAACTATGAAATACTTAAATCGACAATAACAATAATAATATTGTAAGAAAGGAGGCGGAAGTACACTCCTGACCGCGCGAGTTGGACATATCTAATACTCTGACTATTCAACCCCTATTGATTAATTAATTAAACAAGTATGGAATTTTCTTCCCTACCGCGTTTTTCTCCCATTTATAACATGATTGATATATCCTTGTTCATTTTTCTGTATCCTACAAACAAAAAAAAATAATTAAGCTAATTTAAGCCTAGCTAGCTATTTCCATCGATCAAATTAATCATCCATCTGCATCTGCAGCAACATATATGGGGCGCGTCCAGCTTGTGAAGTTTGTATTGGTGGTTACAATGATGATATGCTTCCTCGTAAGCTGCGGAGTTGCTCGACGTTCAGGCGGCGGTAGTGGTGCGCGTGCAGTGCCTCGTGGTAGCAGCAGTAGCAGCAGCTCATCTACGGTTATGGTCGGATATTGGCCTTTCATACTGCAGCTATCATTACTCGTCACTTATTTCACTTGCATTAATCATTCTTAATCACGTAGTACAACTCTACAAGTTGCATGACTCTTGTAATTTAATTCTGCAGAGTGCACAAATTCCTTTATTCGATCTTCTGTATGTGTGTATAAACTTGTACAAACTACAGTATTTAATCCAATTTTGAATATATTTCCATGCCTAGCTTTAATCAAATTTAGTCCCAACTTTTCAATCAGTCATTAATTATACTACTATCAATTAAATTTGGGGAAAAACAATGCAAAAATTAAGGCCAACAAATTGAACTAAATTCATTAACGCCTTATATATATATATATATATATATATATATATATATATATATATATATATATATATATATAGGTGTTAATGTCAAAAATTGAAATGAATTGAAGATAAAATGAATTAAGACGAGAGATTGTGTATGAGGAGTATCGATCGAGCATTATTATTCTAGCATCTTCTCAATAACATGATCATCATCTTCATGATCGATCTTGCAACAAGGAAGCTATAAGTAAGGACGCGCGCGTCTTCTTACCCGCTTATTTTATTTGGTTCCACCTATTCATAGTCATAGGCACAACATCATATCATTAATTAATTCTAACCCTTATAATCTTTGACTCATAATTTCTCATAATTATTACTCCCTCCTATTCAAAATATATATCAACTCATATTCACATATATTAAAAAAATTAATAATTTATTTTATACCCTAATTAATTGTTTTAAAATTATACATTAAAATTTATTATTATCTAAGGTAATTAGTTTGAAAGTAATTTAGGAAAAAGTGTAATTAATTTGCATTGAAAAATGTAAAATATTATATATATATATATAATTTGTAAAAAAAATGAAAGATTAATGAAGATTTAATACTGCGCCAATCGAACTTGAAAGTTGAAATGTTGTCATTTGTAAAGTTTTCCATTTTTCCGACTGACTCTTGTGGCGCATTAACTAATACTCCGTAATTAGCAAGTCTTTCCACTTGTCAGTAGGGTTGTAAACGAATCGAATCGAAGCGAATACTATTCTATTCGATTCGTGAAAATATTCGAATATTCGTATTCGTATTCATTTAATTTTCAAATAATAAATTTGATTCGATATTCGAATTCGATACTATTCGATTCGAATTTTTTAATACATATTCTAAACATTATTTTTCAAGTATTTGATTTGAAATTGATTCGTATTCGATACTATTCGATTTGACTTGAAACTATTCGATTTGAAAATTTATAGAATTTTTTTTAAAAATAATAATTTAAATAATATTATAGGACATGAGACAAATATACATTTAAAAATATATTTATGTATATATATATTATAAATATAATCGAATACTTACGAATATCGAATCGAATATCATAATTTTGTATTTGTATTCGTTTATTAATCGAATTAAAAAAAATATTTGTATTCAAATTCGAATCATAAAATTTCGAATACGAATACCGAATCGAACAAAATTATTCGATTCGTTTACAACCCTACTTTTCAGGTTGTTGGGCTCATTTTTCAACTTGGTTAAGCATGGTCCCGGATTTTCATTTGTCCTTATTTTGAACATATCTTTATTTTATTTGAAAAAATCTTTAAGTGTTGAATATTCCATACATTAAGAATTAAAAAATAGAAGAAGGTAGGCCAGATAATTGTGAGCACGTGGGTGAGTTGGGTATGAAAGCGTCGTCATTATTCAAGAAGAAATCAAATTAGAGATCCATATGTGGAACTGCTCTCTTCCCATTCTTCATTTTCTCCTATAAAATAAATAATAATTAAAAGATACTAGTATTATTTACAATAATAATTCTGAATCAAATACGAATCATATCTCCACAAAAATCAAGAAAATGGTGAAGTTTGTAGTGGTGCTCACGTTCGTTTGTCTCCTCCTCCTCCTCCTCAGCTCCGCCTCTGCCCGTTCAAGGGGCGGATCAAGTGGCAGCCGGGGAAAAACTGGAGGAACTCGTGGCCGTGGAACTACCATCGGCGCCGGTACCGGTGGTGTAATCGCTGGCGGAAGTAATGTTGTGCGACCATTACCTAACGGGCGGCCCCTTCACAAGAGCAGCAGCCCATCTACACTAGTTTTGGAATGGCCATTCTTAATTCTAGTACTATCATTTATAGCTTATGCTTCATTTCAATTGCACTAACTTACTTATTTCCAATTTTTGAATGATGATTACTTAAATAGAGAGAGAGGCCAGGGTGTGCTTATTTTTGAATCACCTTCAAAGTATGATCGAGAACCTGTTGAGAACAATTGTAGTACTATAATACTGCAGTTTCTTTAGATAGAAACACTTTTTGGTTTGCAATTCTTTATGTGATATATACTGTATATTTATTTCAAATTTTAGATTGCTTGTATTTTTTATTTTGGTGCTATTGGATGTGATTACTATTGAAATTAGTTCTTGTATCTTCTATCCGTTGATGAACAGTTGCTCCATATTGATTATCTTCTGTCCGCAGTTAATTACTCCACTACATTTTTTTTTTTTTTTGACAGGACTCCACTACATTTGTATTAATTCTTGTGATGTTGTTTGCCATTTGAATTTATAGTTTTTAATTTTATTTTGTATAGTTGATGGACGTACACATGTATAATTTGGACCACATTTTATTTTATCAGTGGTAAGTGATAACCATATCTTGATAACAACTCTGTTAGATATATTTAGAGGGTAAAAAATATTGTAAAAGGAATTGTTACTAGAGTGTAGAGAGAATACATGAAGAAATCGAAATATTGTAAGTGGGAAAAATGTTATTGAAGAACAAATTGTTAAATTGTTATTGGAGAATGATACAAGAAGAAATTTATTAAACAAGGCTTCAAAAGTTAATTCTTCTTCTCTTGGTTATATTTAAAATAAAATTTATTAATTCAAAATGATCAATACGCATCCTATTGTTTTCTGAAATTGCAGAGGTCAATTTTGCAATTTGAATTTAGGCTTTACTGACAATTTTTTATACTCTCCATTCTAACATAAACTTGTTCTTTAATTTGCTTTATTTTATTTTTTTCACGAAATATTAAAAAATATAATATAATGATAGGGAGTAGTTGATGTAGAAAAATATAAAGAAAAAAAAATTTTCAAATTCCCTCCTATAAAGGAGGATCCTATGTAAGAGGAGAGCACTTAAATCATACACACCTAAACAATTTTTTATTTCAAGATTAGAACTGTCAAATTAAGTTGCTTTCAAAGAGTTGGGCATGATGCGATATAAACCTAATTAATAATGAAATCGAACTAACATTAGAGACGAATGAAATCATCTACAATTTTATGTTTGGTGTTTCACTTTGTGGTTCATGGTGTGGAAATGAAGAAAAATATTAAATGAACTTTACACATCACTTCAACATGTGTTAAAGATTCAATAGGATAAAATAACAAATGAAATTCGAAAATTGTATCAAAGGAATAGAACAACTCTAGAGGAATGTGGAAGTGCTCGGCTTAGGGGCCAATGTGAAAATAAGAGTTCAAAAAATTAATTGAGTGAGACGATGAGAAATATTTATAGAAAAACACTCAATTTCGTCCTTCAATTCTATGCTCATATTTTTTGACACACATTTTGAGATAAAAATATATAAATTACTATTGTAGGGGATTTTGAAGTTTATTGATAATAAAATATTATTTGTGAGTAAATTTGAACTATACTTTGAATAATTAAATTATAGTTGAAGATAAAGATAAGATTTTTTTAAGACAAATACTTGTGTGTATCAGTTATAACTTGTTTCTATTTAAGTACTATTTTTTAAATGAATGAATGGTACACATGTATTATGATAAATACGGTATAATATTAGTTCAAATACAATATAATATTAGTTCACATATTGTATAGTATTAGTTCAAATACGGAGTATTAAATAAAAATAAGTTAGTATACAAGAGTGCAACCTTTATGTATATCATGCATGAGGATAATATTTTTTATAATCAATTTTGAATATTAAATACATGATTTTTATTTAATGTACTTTATTTAAATGTAACATTGAAAAATTATAAGCCGGGAAAAAAGAGAATAAAACAATTAGAAAAAAAAATCAGTCCAACAAATATAAAATCCCACAATAAATATAAAAGGTTGAATGTTATACTCTTCGTCATTAAACGACGCCGTATTGTTGAACAGGACGCTCCTGTACTGGAGCAGATCCGCTCCCTCCCAGTTCACTCTTCTTCTTATCTTGGGCAGTTTTTCAGTCTTTTCCTCTTTCTCCCGCCATTAATCACTCTATCCTTCTTCTACTTCTACCTAGGCCATACCCACCGCTATTTTGAAGATTTCTGATCTCTTCCACCACTCCGAATTCGACACTTTTGCTGGACTTCTTCCCGAGGTATTTTCAATTTCATTCATTATTCATCAATAATAGGGCTTCTCAAACTTATTTTACCAATTATCAATCTTGGAATTACTGCTATTGCTATTTCTTGGATGAAAATCCTAAATTTATTGTGCCCTTCTCATTTGTTAGCCGCATCTTGTATTGCATCCCACAGAGTGTGAGAGAGAGAATCTATCATTGCCTTTTGACATATATTCTTCAGGAGAGGGGCTCTGCATTGTTGCTTCACTATTTAGGTTTTCCTTCTTCTCACTCAAACCCCATTTACCAACCCTTTTTTTCTGCATAAAAAACATATAAAAGACACCAAAAGTGTATTTTTAATACGTGTATGGCGTTCTTGTTCTTTAACCCCAGGTAGTATGATTTTTTTATTTTTTTAGAAATTCAGTTTTGGTCTAAGTATTATATTGTTTTCTTCTGGCTCATTGCTTCTGTGCAATTTGTTGGGCTGAATGATGCTTATCTGAGTGTAGTAGTGTATAGATGAACATTTAGTAACTATAGACAGCCACAAGAACAGAGAGAAAAAGAGGGTTCATCTCTATCTTTTTCTGGAGAATCTTGATTAAATACTTATTTTAGTTTTCGATTAATAATTGGTATGTCTTGATATTGCAAATGTTTATACCTTTTCTTTTGTGCAATAATCTTTCATATAAGCATTTAGATTTTCCGTATTTATAATTGGATGTACGTGCTATTGTTTTATATAACTTGTAGTCTTTTGCTGCTTTTGGTCATCTTTTCAGTATACATGTGCAAGGAGATAGTATTATTTTTCCCAAGCCCTTGTTTCTTGTAGTCTGTAAAGTTGTACTAGTTACCTGAAATTGTTGCCTTATGTAATCTCTGCATTTAATTGGCACCTGTCTATCTAATTATTGCAGTATATGAACTAATGTGGAATTTCGATAAAGGAAGTTTCTTATTATGCTCATTCATAATGCAGAGGATTTTGATTTTCTAGTTTGTTCGAAGGGAATGAGGATTTCAAGCTGTGCTAGCCTTGCTAAACCTAGTCTCTTGCTCGTTCATAATGAGTTACCTGCAATTGCATTCTGTGGACCACAAATGATCTCTATCTCGGCTCTCTGTAAAAGAAGACGTAGACTGGTGATGACAATTCATTCCTCTGTTTCTGGTAGAACTCGGTCATCCAAATCTGCAGATAAGAAACAGGATGAAATTAATCCTGCTTCATTTTATACTCACCCTAGTTTATTAGAGATGAAGAATGAAAGGATTGCCACACGTGCACGTGTATACGAATTCTTGAGGGGCATAGGCATTGTTCCTGATGAACTCGATGGGTTAGAGCTTCCTGTCACTGTTGAGGTCATGAAAGAACGTGTGGATTTTCTTCACAAGTTAGGACTCACTATAGGAGATATAAACAATTACCCTCTTGTCCTTGGTTGCAGTGTTAAGAGAAACATGATTCCAGTGCTCGATTACCTTGGTAAATTGGGTGTCAGAAAATCTACTTTTACCGAATTCTTGCGTCAGTACCCTCAAGTTCTCCATGCTAGTGTTGTGGTTGACCTTGCCCCAGTTGTTAAATATCTTCAAGGTATGGATATTAAGCCTAATGATATTCCTCGAGTCCTTGAGAGGTATCCAGAAGTTTTGGGATTTAAGCTCGAGGGCACCATGAGTACGTCGGTGGCTTATTTGGTTGGAATTGGAGTAGCTAGGCGTGAGATTGGAAAAGTTTTGACTACATACCCGGAGATATTGGGCATGAGAGTTGGTCGGGTGATAAAACCTTTTGTGGAATATCTGGGGAGCTTGGGAATACCATGCCTAGCTGTTGCTCGTTTGATTGAAAAGGGCCCACACATTCTTGGTTTTGGACTTGATGAAAAGGTGAAACCAAATGTCAAGTTGCTTTTAGAGTATAATGTTAGACAAACTTCTCTCGCAACGATGATTGCACAGTATCCTGAAATCATGGGAATTGACCTGAAAACGAAGCTTCATAGCCAACGTGGTTTTCTGAGTTCCATTATTGAAACGAGTGATGATGATTTTGGGAGAGTCATAGAGAAAATGCCCCAAATTATAAGCCTCAGTGACAAAGCAATAGTGAGGCATGTCGATTTTCTAAAGGAATGTGGTTTTTCCGTAGAACAATTGAAAAAGATGGTTGTGGGGTGTCCTCAGTTGTTGGCTTTAAATGTTGACATTATGAAACTAAGTTTTGATTACTTCAAGTCCACAATGGATAGACCATTGGATGATTTGGTGGCTTTCCCAGCTTTCTTCACTTATGGCCTTGAGTCTACTGTTAGGCCAAGACATAAGAGTATTGTACGCAAGGGAATAAATTGTTCTCTTGGTTGGTTTCTGAACTGTTCTGATGAGAAATTTGAGGACCGTATGAACTATGATACAATTGAGATGGATGAGATGGAGTCGGATTCTCCATTTGACATGAATAGCTTAATGAAACCCAGCAGCGAAGAGTTAGATTCTGAATACGAGGATGACAGCGATGATGAATAATGATATTTACAATGTGATTCAGAATGTTACTCCCATAAAGTCACCCTCAGGTTAAATCACAATATTGGTATTTATAATGATGCAAACTCTTCATTCTTCATGCACCTGATCCCACATGTGTGTGCAATTGATGAAGAATGCATACTGAAGCTAGCTGGTTTTACCGCTCCTGGTGGTCCGGTAAGCTTGCTGTAGTTTCTCTAGATTTTGTTGCAATAGAATAGTTATGTTGTAATCTTCTTTATGCTGATGCATTGTAGGCCTTTATTTTCTGAAAAAAACTTTTGTTGATAGTTTCATATGGCAATTCTCTATCTGGCGTTATTATGGGCTGACCACCTATTTATATTTATTTCTTCTAATCAAGTAGCTATTTCTCTCGTTTCATTGTTTTTTGAAAGCAACGAAAAAGTGGAAAAAAAAAGAAAAAAAAAAAAAAAAAGAAGCCCCAAATTCGCACATTCACGCAGAGGGAAAACACATTCGAGAGATACCGAGTGATGTGAAAAATTCTTTTCCGTTGTGAATTTTGAGGTATTCTGTGAAATTTAGTCTCAATGGCTGACAAGCTACAGCAGCAGCTGAAAGAACTGGGATCCAAGTTGGAGAGTCTTCCTTCTTCGAAAGACGCTCTCACTAAACTCTTGAAGGTGAGGACTTCGTCGTTTTATGTGTTGTTTGTTTGCGAATTTTATCTGGGAACATTATTTAAGCGCCTAGTATTCAATTTGTGTTCGTTTGGAAGTTCCGTTTGTCGATGCATGCTTATAATTTGTGAATGCTACGGCGACTTCACAATTGGGCTTGAATTAGGGTTCACTCATGGTGCTGTTTCGTCTTGTTATTTCTGGAACTGAGTTGAAAGTAGGCGACTTTTTGTTTCAAGATTTTTAATGTAGTTTAAATTGTAATAATCGAAATTTAGGTGCGGTTGAGTTTAATTTACATGTGCATGTGTCTGCATTGTTTAAATTGTGAATTTGTGATTATCGGGGTTCAATTAGGGTTCATTTTAGGGCCTTTGGACGATTTATTAAGTCTCACCTCTTCCTTATATGGAAAAAATAATTTAAGATGAACAGAAAAAAATAATTGTTGTTTTTATATGAGGAAGTTCTCTCAGTAGTTTTCTTCTCCGTCTTTCACAATATTGTGAGGGTTAATACCTGTTGGATATATGAGGGAAACTGTTTCAGTCTGGAGTTGTTATCTTTTCAGATTTCTTTCATAAATTCCGTGTATAGAAGCATGCACGAAGGGTAGGAAGTCAATCAGATTGAGTATATATGCATGGCTGTTGTGTAGGTGAATTAGTGAAAAATGAGCACATAATTATATAAGGAAAACATTGTAAGGGATAGGTTGGTGAATATTCACTTTGGAGTAGCTCTAATGATGGGATGGGATTCTGAATTTTGGTGATCGATTAGTTTGAGGTTACCTGGATGGTCAACTGATTGGTTCTTATTAATTCAAACTGTCTCCTCCTGCAGCAAGGTGTGACATGCCTATCTGAATTGGACCAATCACTACCAAAACCAGTGCTGGAGGCTATGGACCCTTTCTTAAATGCTATTGTGAAGCCAGAACTTTTGGAGCATCACGATCGAGAAGTAAAGCTTTTTGTAGCTGCATGTATCTGCGAAATAACTCGTATTGCTGCACCTGAGGCTCCTTACGATGATGATGTATTAAAGGTATGTCTTCCTTTAATAGAATAACTAGCTAATGGAGATAACAGACTAACTGTGTGCTTGGTTCTTCACCACCTTTGATCTATTACAGGATATTTTCAAGTTGACCGTGAGTACTTTCAGTGGCTTAAGTGATACCACTGCCCCATCATTTGGGAGGAGAGTTGTTATTCTGGAAACCTTGGCAAGATACAGATCATGTGTTGTTATGCTTGATCTTGAATGTGATGATCTCATTAATGAAATGGTCAATACTTTCTTTGCTGTTGCCAGGTTAGAACATTTTGATTGGGCACTGTTTCATCAGAAGCTAGTTATTTCATGCTGTTCATTCCAGCTTATCTTCTGTCTACTTTATCTTGGTGACATTTAAATATGGGCATGTTTGATAAATACTTACCTGGTTCTCATGTTCTTCCTTTTGTTTTCTCCCTGGTGGTGAGGGTGAGTGGTGTAGAATGGTTAAATAAATATAGGGTCTATCTTGCAAAGTTTTTGGAGATATGGTAAAGGGGAAAGATAATACAGAAAGACATATGGACGAGGTAGTGAGTACCACACATTATAATTGAACCTCATTTGAAACCAAGGATTAACAAAATAAAAGTCACACTCAGACAATGTCGGTTGGTAGTTAGTACTAATGTTGGTATCTTATTTAATGTGGTTTACCATGTATATGAGATGGAGTGGGCGTATACTGTTTTTAATATAGCTAAAACCAAAATACACTAAAGTTTTGAAAGTTGTGACAATATTCTGCCCTTTAAGGACTGTATTTATTGAATTGATGTCATTAATTATTGCCTTGGAAAGAAGACTGCCTGCTTGACATAGTTGTTCTGGGTTTTACTCTATTGATGTAATACTTGTTTTCACCTTCAGAGATGAGCATCCTGAGAATGTTTTGACTTCAATGCGAACAATCATGGAGGTTCTCTTAGAGGAAAGTGAAGAAATACCAGAGGGCCTTTTACATACATTGTTGTCTGTTTTAGGCCGTGATAAGGAGGTAAACATCTCTTTCCTTGCTGAATGTAATTTATTTGAGTGCTTTTCTTATACTTATCTTTTTTAACAGGATATCACAGTGGCTGCGAGGAGCCTTGCTATGAACGTGGTAAAGCATTGTGCTGGAAAACTTGAACCTGGCATAAAGAAATTTCTCGTGTCCTCAATGTCAGGGGACACCAGCTCTCTGAAACCTGGGATTAACTACCATACTGTACTTTATAATATCTATGTCTCTGCTCCACAAATATTATCAGGAGTTGTTCCACATCTTACCGGAGAGCTACTGGTAATTATTTCAGCTGCTTACATACATGTTCATTTTTATTTATTGCTTATAGTAGGAAATGTTTGACACTGATCTGGTTTCCAATAATGACATAAACAGAGTGATCAATTGGACATTCGTATGAAAGCGGTGAAGTTAGTTGGAGACCTCTTTGCTCTGCCTGAATATACTATTTCTGAAGAATTCCAGCCAGTCCTGTCAGAGTTTCTGAAAAGGCTGACTGATAGAGTGGCAGAGGTCAGAATGTCAGTTCTTGAGCATGTAAAGACTTGTCTTCTAGTGGATCCTTTCAGAGCTGAATCGCCTCTAATAATCTGTAAGGAACTCTAGCCAATTTCCCATGATTATGATCCTAGGGTCTTCAATCATAATAAATAATATTGTTAATCAATTTCCAGCTGCTCTTTGTGACCAGTTGTTGGACTATGATGAAAATGTTCGTAAACAAGTTGTCTCTGTGGTCTGCGATGTGGTATGTAATACCCTCACGGCCATACCAGTTGAAACTATTAAGCTGGTCTCTGAACGCCTTCGAGACAAATCTGTATGTGTACCTATCTCTGCTAGTTTCATCATTTTCACCATTCATTCTTGCCAAATATCTTGCAGTATTGTGATAACTTCTGTTGCGTCCAGCTTATTGTTAAAAGGTATACAATGGAGAGGTTAGCTGACATATATAGAGCATCTTGCATGAATCGGTCTAGTGGCTCCACAGAGAATGATGAATTTGATTGGATTGTTGGGAAGATTTTGAGATGCTTCTACGATAAAGATTTCAGGTAACTCATTAAATTTCTGGTTGTAACACATTTACCTTTTTTTTTTTTTGGTCTGCCAAGTATATGATGAATTAACATAAAAATTAAAAAAGTATGGTGATTACCTTTCACTGAAGGTGGTTTGGTTTGTATTGTCGAAAACTTAGGAAACTCCTATATATATAAAATTAATTTCCTAAAAGTTATCCAATATGCATATAGAATGGAGATAAGTGAAGATAACTGGCTGCAGTTCATTGCTGGGTAAGATATTTTAACATTCATGATTTGTGATTTCTGATATATCATATTGCCTCTTTGCAGATCGGATACAATTGAGCCCATCCTCTCTCTATCATTGTTCCCAGCTGATTTTTCTGTCAAAGATAAGGTGCAAAAGTGGGTTAGTATCTTCTCTGGGTTCGACAAAATTGAGGTTAAGGCTCTTGAGAAGATATTAGAGCAA